>CM035228.1:3191119-4391119 GCA_020226215.1 Sindora glabra | reverse complement strand
TAAACAAGTGGCTTTCTCAAGGGTGCTAAGTGTCATGGCACATTTCGTTGCCTGGAAGGATAAGTTGCACGATTATGGCCAGACTGACGGCACAACCCACACCTTGAAGGTTATGACAGACCCTCTATCCAGTCCATTTCGTTCCTCATACGTGAGGATCGGGGGTGACCACCAAGACGCATTTGCGCAGGATCTGGCACAACTGTTGGTCCATTAGAGGTTGGCCAATGCTCTATACCGCCTATGGGACGAAACTCACAGTTATAAGCCTGCGCCATTGTCTCCAGCCGGAACACAGGATCGACAAACTGCAAGGGATCCAATGTAACCTTCGCGCATGCTGCAAACACATGTTGGCAAGGCCAGTATTCTACTTGAAATTCGCCACAATCACATGTCCTCTGCGCCAGGCTAACCTTGCATGTCCGACCAAATTGCTTCCACGTGGGGTCATACGGCTCTTCGACCTCAAAAATTGTACCGAGACGGTCAAAACGTCGGACATGACAGGCGGATGCCTTCCGGGTGCAATCTTGAATCTTTTTCCGTACATCTTCACTGAACACCTCTCCTGCATGTAACTGTGCTGCAATAGTTTCTGCTCTGTTCACGAAGTATGCATTTATTTGATACAGTGTAGCTTTAACTAGCCCAGTGATAGGTAAATGTCTGACCCCTTTCAAAATACTATTGATACACTCCGCCAGATTTGTGGTCATGTGACCCCACCGTTAGCCTCCATCATCGTAAGCACGACTCCATTGACACCTCGGAATATTATTAATCCACTCTGCAGCTATAGGTTGCAATTGAGTTAGTTCTTCAAGCTTGCTATCTACAACATGCCGTTCATATTGATAACTTGTACCCGAAAATACTATTAATCAATTAGCAATAGTCATAACATAAAATGTCAGTCAAACACATATTGTTAGTAATGCACACCGATGCTCGTAAACATCTTCTTCAGCCACGTTGTCCTAAAAGTTGAGTTCAGGTTACTAGCGATATGTCGGAGACAGAATACATGATAACCATTATGGGCTTGCCACCTAACGCGTGGGTTTGCAACGGCACGTAATATTCGAGGATGTCTGTTTAAGATCAGGCAAATATGTTGTCTGTCTTTAACAACACGCCGTCGAACATGGGATAGGAACCAAGCCCATGTATCGTAAGTTTCTCCCTCCACCACAGCAAATGCAAGTGGGACGACCTTTTTATCACCGTCCTGTGACGTTGCCGTTAACAAGACCCCTTTGTATCTTCCATACAAAAAAGTTCCATCCACTTGGATTATGGGCTTCAAGTGGGAAAACGACTTGATACATGGCCTAAAAGTTCAAAATACTCGACGGAATAATACAACCGGTGCATCTGCAGAACTCGAAGGCAGGCATTCTTGGGTAACAAGCTCAAAGTAAGACCCAGGATTGAAGAGACACATTGCTGCCAGCCATCTCGGTAACATCGAGTATAACTTCTCCCAATTCCCAAAAGCAAGAGCAATAGCTCTCTGTTTTCCCTTCCACGCCTTCCTATATGACACCCAATACTCAAATATACCATGGATTCACTCTATCACCTCTCGGATGGATACACTTAGATTTTCAGTCACCATAGCCACAATGTACGATGAAATGACATCCGTGTCTAGTTTTGGATGATCCTGGGAAAGAGACGCAGACACACATGTGTGGGGACCATTATATTTTGTTATCTGTCAATAATCCTCCCTTGGCCTGTGGCATGCTCTGACCCTCCAATTACAATGATCATCATAATGAGGGCACCGATATTCTTCGTACTTAGATGATGAGTAATGTACGCAAAATGTGTGGTGAGTTCGCACTGAGTATATTTTTATTGCGCGATGAAACGTCTTCTGGTTCATATACCGTAACCCCATATATGGCTCTTGGTTATCATTTATATTTATGTCATGGCCGAACGCGGGGTAATCATGGCTGGCAGCAGCATCTACATTTAGTTGTGAGAAAAAGGCAGTGGCCGATTCTATGAGCTGGCCTCCATGCATTGTTGGCAGTGCACTAGCAACGTCTTTCCCGTCTTCTTCATCACCGCAATCGTCCCGTCACCCTCACTATCAAATCCTTCAGGAATGGGGTCACATGCACCTTCCTCTTCGAAGTCGTCCATTATGTCCTCTGTTTCCTCTGGGGATGGGGGACAGTGAGAAGATCTAAAGTGTTGCTGAGAGAAACATGACTGTGGAGCGTAATTATCAACAGGGCTGTGAAACTGTTGACCATAGTCAATCTGTACATTCATTGGTTCTACGCTGGTCATGCACGGGTTGTAACACGAAGGTCCCCCAGTAGCATCATTATGTTGACTTGTGGAAGGTAGTAGATATGAGGCATTTGATCCAACTGGCTGACTTGCAACATTCAAATCAAATCCCACTGGTCCAATAACTGCACACACCTCTGGACAAGACAATTGAGTAGGAAACATCACATTCACTTCCCACATCCGCTGAATGTCCTCATCATCTACCAACTCACACGCCTTATACCGTGTCGGATTTAGCGAGAGCGGATTTCTGTATATCAACTCGGTTACAACTTGATTTTCATTGAGACGCAGCTTTTGCCCAACTATACTCTTCAAAGCATCAAGGGTTATGTCTGAATTGATTGAAATTACTTTGACCCTGGAGCACCTAAAGCTATCGCTTTCATCCGATTCGTAAATTTTTCCATCCCCATAAATACATATATTCTGACGCCTGGAACTCATTCTGATTTGAACCATAGTCCGGATCAAGGGTCATCCTCGAAAGAAAAGTTTCAATAATTGTTGTAATATGTATCATAATTATGGAGACAAATTTACAACACTATTACTACATAATTACTCGTAACTTTATAATCACTGTCAATAATGATTAACATCCTGCAATGCTACATTCAAACACAAATGTAATTTTTTTTTACCTAGAGGACCTTTAACTTCTGTAAGTTTTTTATGCAGTAGAAAAAGCACCCCTTTAATTGTTTTAGGAAGAGATAAAATCAGCCTAAACCCTATATATATAGTTATGTTCGTTTAGTTTGTGGGATTGTTGATCTGTATAACCAAACTATTAAATGTTTGTATTTTCTCAAACCCTATGTTCACTCCATATTTTGTGTTTGTCGTAATATGATTTTGTCAGGTTATGATTGTCGTAACATGAGTTGATTCTCACTTAATAGTATTATTAACACTTACCCAACAATACATCTCAGCAAGAAAAATTGTTCAAAAAATTAAAACATTTAAAATCTAATTATTTCTATTTTTTAAATATAAAAGAAAAGACTAAAAATTATGATATTTATTGGAATTATATTTTTATTCTAAAGACTTTATGATATTTACTAAAATTAATAATACTAATTATGGTTTACACAACACTAAATATGTAAAAAAATTAAGTAAAAGGCAGATAAAATTAAATTAAATATAAAAATTATAATACATAAAAGAGAGGACCTTAAACCCTGAATTATAATGGCTAAATTTAAGTATAAACTAATTAGAATATTTTTAATTTAAAGATAGGATAAGTAAATATTATTCCTTTTTAAACCAAAGTCTGTTACATACAGGTTTGCTAAGTTGAATTTTTTTAAAAAAAATTTAAGCTCAAATTAATCTTCAAAATAAAAAATTCAATTATCTATAAATATATTGATAACATACAAATTAGTCTTTTTTTTTAAGAAACTCCAATGAGTTAAAAAAAATTTCTAAAAAAGTTTGATAAGCTGAAATATATATTTCTTCAAAAAACCCTAAACCCTAAGAATTATTTTTCTTATAAAGTAGACTTTTTTAAATAAATACTTTTTTTTAAAAAAAGGTCTAATAAGCTAAATAGAAATTTTTTAAAATAAAAATTTCTTTTAAATATACTGATAAGCTAAAATAACTTTTTTCCATAAAGGTCTAATAAGTTAATACCATTTTTCTACGAAATTAAATTTCTTTAAAAAAAATTTCTTCAAATCAAAAAGTTGAAGGGCTAGAATTAAATTTCTTACATAAAAAAAATATAATTTTAGAATAAAAAAGTATAATTTTTCAAAACCATCTGATTAGTTAAAATACCCTTGTAAAAGAAATAGATTTTTTAAAAACTAATATTTATTTAAGAAAAAGGGTTGCTAAGTTAAAATTAAATTTTTTTAAAAATTCTATTAGTTAAAAATATACTGATAACCTAAAATCAATTTTTCCTAAAAAAAGTGTGATGAGTTAAAATTATTTTTTGCAAGAATAGATTTTAGGGGTTCGGGGTCAGGATTTTATAGTTTATGGTTTGAGGTTTTGGGGGTTTCATGGCTTATGATTTAGTGTTCATAAATTTAAGGTTTATCCTATTAGGTTTTTGGGTTAGTAAGTTGAAATATTTTTTTCAGCCAAAAGATCTACTTCTTTAAACATACTGATAAATTAAAATATGTTTGTTTCACTAAAATCTAATGAGTCAAAATTTTCTTCCTAAAAAATTTTAATATTTTAAACAAAATTATGAGCAAAAAGGTTGACAAGCAAAAAATTCATTTCTTTCAAAATATATTATTTTTAAACATAATGATAATCCAAAATATATTTTTTCCAAATAAGTCTGATGAGTTAAAACTATTTTTCTTAAGAAATAGTTTTTTCCTTATAAAAACTTTAAATAAATTTCATTATCTTTAACATATTGATAAGCTTATATATATTTATTCCAAAGTAATCTGATGAGTTAAAATTATTTTTCTACAAAATTATATTTTCTCACAAAAAATAAAAAATGACAAAGTTATGCTCAAATTAAAATGTTTAAAAAAATTTACTACTTTTACAAATACTGATAACATTAAAAAAAATTTTATGTTATCAAAAAAAATTCTTAGGATTAAATTTTATTTTCTAGAAAGAAACATTACAGGGATTGGGGTCGAGGTTCAAAGATTTTATGAAGTAAATTATGATTTAAAATCTGAAACAAAAATTAAAAATGACAGAGTATAGTGTTACCTTGTTTAATATTTTTTAGTAATATTTTATTATTGAAGAATCTTATTATATTTTTCTCACATTTGTAAAAGTTTCGATTTTTATTTCGCTATTTCAATAGTGCCCAACCAACAAGCATAGAAATTAAAATTCTAATAATTTGTGCAAAATCTAGTTAGGTTATAGATGTATTGCGGCACTCGTATAAAAAAATTAAAAAAAATAACTAACATAAGCACATTAAAATAATAAATACAAGCAAAGAGGAATGTTAAAACAATATAAATTATTTTAGCATACAATATACATGATTAAATGTACAAATAATTTATTTACAATGCCCAATATTAATGTCAGTTACAATGAGTAAACTGCTCTAAACAACAAAATACTAAATATTTACTAATTTTTTACAAGATTTAAAAGTTCTAAGTACTACTTAAAATAATAACTTTCTAAAAAAAATCTTACTTGCAAATCGAACTCTTCAAATTGCTGTTGACCTTACTTGCTGAAGGAGAGAAATCAAATTTTAGAAGGATTTAGAAATGAAATTTAGGTTTGCGAAGAGTTGGCCGGATGGGGTTTTATAGCGAAAATTCATGTGCACACAGTGCTGCCACGTGTTAGCATCCGAACGCACCACGTGGCAGCATCCTGTCGCCCAAAGAACACCGAGTTGACACGTGGCGGGCTGGGGTTGAGAGTTGGGTCACGGACCCTGACGATCTATGATCAGAACTGATCACGGCATCTGGCCCACTGTGATCAATCTGATCACGGGCCGCGGCCCAAGGTGATCAGGCCTGATCACGGATGGCCAGAGTCCGTGATCGCTGCGCACATGCCACGTGCCAGCCGAGTCCCACTTGGCACCCCAGGAGTGGCCATCATCCCGCCATGTGTCATTCCCGCTAACACTCCTTCGCACGCATGTTCGCCATGTATCTCGGTCGGCTGACACGGCAACTGTGGCCCACGTCATCCGCTAGGCTTTAAGCATCCGGGTACATATTTTTTACGGTAAAGCATCTTGGTAAATTTTTTTTTCCGTTGGAGCATTTGAGTAATTGTGCCTATCCTTGAGTATGACATCATATTATCTACAAGTTTTTCTAATAATTCAAAATGAAATATGTTAAGTGAATTTATTTTTACAATTTGATATGTGTCTGTATAATGAACTATCAAATAATTAAAATAATAATAATTATTTCTAATAATTAATGATTATTGACTATGTAAAATAAATATAGAAATTAATAAAATAAGTACACTTGTTCTTATATTTCTAATTAACCTATTTTAAAAATTTAATAAAATAATTATAACATTTCAAACTTATGAAGGGTGAAAACAACATTAAATTTTTATGCAAACTAAACGTAATCGTAGGGCCCACTCATTTTACCAAATTTTGTTACATTGCTAATACATGCTAGCTTAAAAGAGGCAGAGGGCAATGCCATATAGGGGAACTAGATTCAATTCTCGTGTGTATTTAAATCAAATTTAAAGAGAGGTTGCGATAATTTATCCAAAATGAAATAAAATAAATAGTCATAAATTCATTTTACTTGATGTACTAGTGTGTGAAATCATTTACATGAGAAAGAATAATATAAGTTATCATCGGTACTTATTGATTCAAATGGTATGGAGCTCAGCGCTCCTTAAATAAAATATTGGGTTTGAACCTTTTAGATGAGGTAAGGATAGAAAAGTTTGTCCCTCGTACTGAGATATAATCTGCCGAATATCAAAATTTTTTGAGAGAAAAAAAAAAAGGCATTACGCATTTTCCGTCATCGGACTCAAAAAAAAGAAAAAAAAAAAGAAGAAGTTTGGTGAAGTCAACTCCATAAGTGGTGTTACACATTTTTTGATAACCCAAATCTAGTCAACTTTGCAGAGTGTGGCAGGAAGGCGTTTCTGATATTAATGTTCTCCTATCCATAAAGACGTTTACCTTAAATTTCTTTTCTTTTTTATAAAGTACCACTACAAAAGAAAGGACATTTTATTGGCAAAATATTTTTGGTCCAGCATTGTGTCTTGTTTAAAATAGAGATAAAAGATAATAATTTTTGGTATAATTTTATATAAACATGAACGTTTACATGACATATTTACATAAGTTTAGATTCACACGTTAATCAGTTTAACAATTTTTATTATAATTTTAAAAATATTATTTAAAAATTATTAATAATTAAAGTATAAATAGTTTTATAATAAAAATATAAAAACTTTATTTTAATAAAAAATAATAAAATTTTAAAATAAAATTTTAATAATAATAAAAAATATTTTTATGAAAAATAAGCAGTTAAATTTAATAAATAATTTTATAATATAAATTTTATTAATTAAAATTATTAAATAAATTAAACGACTAATTTATTTTAAAATATTTAATAAATGAATTGATTCAATCGATATAAATTGCTACCCTTATTTCAAAAGTCTATGCATGCCAACATTTTAATTAACCCTAATTGATTATGTTCAAAATGAAATGTAGTTATTACAATAAAAATTAAAATGTTAATCCCTCGAGAAAGAGTTAATTAAGTTAATAAATAAAATTTTAAAATAATTAATTAAGTTAAAAAATAAAATTTTAAAATAATATACTAAAATCATTTGATTGGATGATGATTTATAAGAAAAAAAATTTGCTTTGAATATAAAAAAGGATTTTATCAAACAAGGCGTTGAAATAAGAACGACACGTTAAGATTCATCATTATGTTTCATATATTTATTCCTTACTCCAATTCAATTTAGTCTCAATTATTGTTATACAGAAAAACAAGAAGATAAGCAATAAAATCCTTATAAAACTTGTTTTGCATTAAATACAAACAAATTTATAAAAATTATTTCTTACGTTATTCAAAATCAATAATATATCAAATTAATAATATTATAGTAAAAGATTAACATATAAAATAATTCTAGTAGCAACAATTATATTTTAAAAGTACCACATAAAAAATGTGATTGGATTTATATAACACTGAAAAATATAGTATTTGAATTATAAAATGAATAAAGAATAATGAAGAGTTTGAATATAAACTAATTTATAAATATTTCAATTTTAGTAAGAAAATCAAAGTAGAAAAATAAAATATTACACATAAAGTATCATTTTAAGCCTTAAAAAATTCTAACCTAATTTACATAACATTAAAAATTATAAAGAAGAAGTATGGGAAGGATGCAAAACTTAAATGAAAGAGAAGTATGTTAAATAGCTAACTAAGGCTTTAATTTATAATATATGAGAGTTTAAGATTTTTAGAATTAACTTTTATTTCTTTAAATGTATCTAAATAATTGTTCAATCATATTCATTCCTGATTCATAGTTGAATTACTTACTTTAAATTAATAACTGACTTATGGTTCAATCAAATTTTTTTAATTGTATCGAAATAGCGAATTGACCAAGTTCATTATTAATGTATGACTGAGTCAGTTTTCTTAAATTAACAATTGATTAAGTGTTGATACTTAATTAAATCAGTTTTCTAAAATGTATTAAGATAATTGCTTGATCAATTTCGTTGTTAATTTGTAATTGAGATAGCTTTTAAGACTTGAAAATAAAGAAAAAAGATCAATAATAATTATGTGATAATATCATATTTATCTTTTATAAATTCAAAATAATACTACAAATAAATTTAATTTAGGACTTATTTTTATGAATTTATCACGAAACCTGGTTTGGTAGACTCGGTAGAAGTGTAGAAGGAAAGCATTTCTAATGTCAATATTTTCTTAAATATTGATAAGAAAATATTAATCTTGTTGACTTTTTTTTTTAATTTTTGAAAAAAATTAGGATAATTGCATATGAAACTACTCTTAAAATGATATTATATTGAGAAAGTGTTATGAGTTTAGAATAGTAGGATGTATTTGAATATATTTTTATTTTCATATTTTTAAAAATCATTCTTAAAAATTATTTTTATAAGAAACAATATTGCAGTAAATAATTTTTGAGAATAATTTTTAAAAATTATTTTTTTATTCTCAAAAATTATTTTTGAATTGAAGAAAAATTAAGATTAAAAGATGGTGGATATTGTAAATAAGAAAAATATTTTATTTAATTATAAAATTAACATTCAAAAAAAGAAAATAAATTTAAAAATAATTTAAAGTTATTTTTATTTTTCTATTTTTAAATTACATATTTAAAGAAAATTTTTTAAAAATAAATTATTAAACAATTTTTTTATTTTTAAAAATAAAAAAAATTATTTTTAAACGCAGAAAACAAGCAGACTGTAGTTGTTACGTGGGCTGACGATTTTGGTAACTCCAAATTTGGTCAAGTGGTGTGGTAGGAAACGTTTCTGATATTTCCTATAAGAAAACGTTAGCCTTATAAATGTTTAGAAAAATCTTGAAAAAATAGTAACATAACACAAAGAAATACTTTCAAAATGAAATTATATTGGACTTTTTTTCCTTTTGGTTCAACGTTGTACTGTATAAACTCTATATTATTGACATTTTTGGTAACATCAAATCTAGTCAACTTTACAGAATTGTAGTAAAAAAAATACTTTTTTAATAGTTGGAATGATAAATTACTTAAAACAAATAAGACATTAGATTTGAATTTAAGATCTAATAGAGTTTTTTTTTAAATAATATTAGATGTTATGAAGATGTCAATAGAAAATAATCATTTATGTCATATAAAATTTATGACATCAGCGTTTTCCTATGGAAAAAACGTTAGTCTCATAAATGTTTTCCTTACAAATTTTTCATAAGAATTACTAATATTATATAAGAAACATTTTTAAAATGGCATTATGTTGAAAAGATAATTTTGGCTCAGCATTGTTGAGTGAAAAAGCCCATGTACTGATGTACATTACAATATATATATATATATATATATATTATTAGTAACCGAAAATTGGTTCAATATATATATATTTATATATTTGCAGACAAGCGTTTTTCACATTTCCGTTTTTCTTCCAAGAAAGCGTTAGCCACGTTAACGATTTTCTCAGAAACATTGGAGTGAGAAAAAAGGCATTATTTGCTTTCAACGACATAAGGACACCGTATCATACGATAAACCATTTAATACGGGGCCTTTATTTCTATATTTTAGTCTTATTTTACGGTGATGAAGCGTCTGTGATACTGTAACATACAGCGCATGTTACTTTAATAAAATCTCAATCCTAAACCATTTTTTGGATTCGAAACGTGCCCGCTGCTGTAATAAATCCTTAAAATGCCCGGCAGCGGCAAACGCAGCTCTATGTACAAATCTCCCTTTCCTCTTTCTTCCCCCCCCCAATTTTAGCTCATTCTTTAAACCCGTATATCTGAATCTTATTTACTTCCTTATTTAGCTTCATATCTGATAAAGCCAAGATTTTTTCCTTTATGAATGGCAGCTTAGCTTCATATATATCCCCTGTCATTGGCAAACTACGTTTCTTTCTGCCAAGTTCCGAGCGTTGTGTTGTTTATTTTCCCAAAAACACAGCGGCGGAGTGGTTTTGGCAGAGAAAAGCTACAATGCAACTTTTGTTCTGCGGCATTTTAATAGTACTTGCTTTCAGCAACTGGGTTGATGGATTTGATCGATTTGTAGAGTATCACTTTAACGAAACAGAGTTGTCTCTGCTGGAGGCTCACGAACAATCTTTGGTCGGGGAGAGTCCTCTGATGGTAGGACTTACCCTTATTCAAAGTGCTGGTGCTAAAGGAGCAGGTACAGTCTAATTGCAAGCTTTTCATTTCCTGACTTTTTTCTTTTGAAGTTTCATTTTTGCCGCTCTTTTTCGAAGATTTTTCACCTGATTTGTTCATGCGGATTTTACTGGTGAGATAATTGGTTCAATTATAGATTTGTTTACAATTCTCCTCCTGTACCAACAATTGTACCGCGCCCATATTTTATGAATTAGGATGCTCTTCATTTCCTAAAAGATGGATGAGGTGAATTTCATAGAAAAAATTTTTCCCCTGAAACTATGGGTTTTAGTAAAAGAAGAAAAAAGTGGGTCTCAAAAATGAAAATTATAACTTATCTCTCCAAAAAAAAAAAATCGATAAGAAATTGAGAGAAGAAAATGGAAAGTATCCAAATCTCATATTTTATATTCTATTAATTTGTTGCTTGGAATACACTTCATCTTCGTTTTTAATTTTTTAAATTTAATTACTAATATGTTTAGTTTTTGAGAAGTTTCTACTGCCATGTATTGTTAATGTTTGCCCGGATATTTGTAAGTATTGCATGCTATTTAAAGCAAACTATGATGCTGTAATGCTCGATGCTAAATTAGTAGTCTGGTGTTATGGACGTGATGTTGCTTTCATTCAGTTAAAATATAATAGTTTTTCGTTTTTGTTTACATGGATTTCTTCTATATCCTGCTCACCTAGCTACTAAATTCTTGCCTGCGATCCTTCTCTATATCATTTGCGTCCATCAGCATTGTGTGTATGTGTGCGGCCTGCAAATCAACCAGCCTTTGATGTGCCAATTTATAATTAATTAACTGAAAGTTTGAAACCTGCGCGGAATTTTTTTTAATGACGTTTTCTTAGAGTCTAGGTTTTTTCACCATAACCAAAAGCTCCATGTTTTCTGACTTCTCTCATTTCACTGTGGCAGTGTGCTTGGATGGAACATTACCTGGTTATCATTGGCATCGGGGATATGGATCAGGAGCAGACAGCTGGCTTATTAATTTAGAGGTTTTGCTTATTTTTATGATTGTTTGATAAGAAATTCATTGTTGTATTGGCTGTAATGAATGGGTTTGCATACCAAGAAAATTCTTTATATACCTTACAACACTAAAAACTAAAAGGAGTTAATTAAGGTTGAGAAGTATTTGTTTTGTCCATGGCATTTAAGAAGAAGTGTTTCTTTTTGAATATGATATGCAAATTCAGTTTTGGTGACAGAATATGACTGGTGGAATATTCAGAGATGGAAGTTTCTGTCTCCTCCTATGTCACCCATTCATTTTTAGTGTATATAGTGAAGCTACTTCCTGGCAACCCTGTAAAAATTTCTGTCTGATATTGTGATGACAATCCTGTGGCAGGGAGGTGGATGGTGTAATAACATTAGAACGTGTGTTTACCGGAAGAAAACAAGGCGTGGATCATCAAAATACATGGAAAAGGAGATACCTTTTACAGGAATAATGAGCACTAGGGCTGAAGAAAATCCAGGTTTCTATTACATTACCTTTACTAGTTCAATTATTTTCTCTTTTCTCACCTATGTAGAATTTGGCTGTGTTGGTAATGTTGTTTCTCCTTGGGATTGCAGATTTTTTCAACTGGAACAGAGTGAAGGTTCGTTATTGTGATGGGGCCTCATTCACTGGGGATAGTGAGGATAAGGTTCGTTAACACTATTATTCAAATCGGCAGTATTTGTGTGCTATGATACCTCTGACCTTCGGTTCACTTAATCTCAAGTTTGTATCTATGAGAAGCATGACAGAAGCATAGATTGAATTCATTATAACATATGGAATTAATCACTCAAATAAGGGATAAAGATTCCTAGTCTAGGTATAGCCATGCCTCTGATTCTATTTTGTTTCCTACCTCCATTCTGTCGATATTTCCTGGGATTTAAGATGCCTCTTATTGAGTCCATATATCATCGATTACATGAAAGTGAACAAAACAGTGCCTTATTATCTGTGTTTAACTGTATTCATTCTCTCTGATCAAGTTTTGCTGAGTGCTGACTTTGATTTAATTTTTGGATTCATTCCTCCTCTTTTATTCTTAATGGCGCAGATGCTTGCTAATTTACAGTAATATGACTATAAACTGTATATTGAGAAGCGCGGGGGAGGGAGTGGTTTTGACCTTATCTGTGATTTCCTAATCAATGTGTTGTGTGTGAGAGAGAGAGAGAGTGCGCGCGTGTTTATGACTGGACTTGACATTTACCTGATTGAATGCGCTTTTTCTGTGAGATTTGAGACTTTTCTGGTAAATCATCTGTGATAGGCTGCACAACTTAAGTTTAGGGGACAACGTATTTGGTTGGCTGCTATGGAAGATTTGATGTCAAAGGGAATGCGTAACGCCAAGCAGGTTGTACACACAGTCAATTTAAAACACATTGCACACATTACTCCTCCGATCATTATCATCTTTCTCATGGTATGAGGATCCTATGTTCTTCAGGCTCTTCTTGCTGGATGCTCTGCTGGCGGTCTGGCGACAATTATACACTGTGATGAATTTCGAGGTCTATTTCCAACAACTACTAAAGTGAAGTGTCTGAGCGATGCTGGGCTGTTTCTTGATGCGTATGTAGTGTAACATTTCATGTTTTGGATACCTTTGTCATTGTCACTCCAGAGTCAGGGTCTTACTCCTTCAAATAAGTTTATTCCTTTAAATTAGTTTTTCACTGTTCTTCCTTTGAAATTGTAGGGTTGATGTATCTGGCGGACGTACTCTAAGGAATCTGTACAGTGGTGCTGTAGGGTTGCAGGTAATGCGGTAGTGTTATGGGGGCACCTTTATTGTAGTGTGAACTGAAAGAAAAGCATTAAGGCTTTTGAATTACCACAGCAATTTATATTTATTGGCCACTGTAATTAGCCACTTCAGAACCAAAATCTATTTTGAAATCAAAACGACAATTTTACTCCTCTATCCTCTTCTGGTACTTTAAGGCGGTTCTGAATCAAATGCAAAACTTATGTTGTTAATAGTGAACTTAATAGAACCTTTTTTGCTTTATGAAAAAACAGGACCTACCAAATGGAAATTGTTTTTTAAGGTTTGATGACATGATTAGTCTGAAATGGTTGTAATAGATTTATCTAAAATTTCAGGGGGTGCGGAAGAATCTGCCACATACTTGTACAAACCACCTTGATGCTACTTCGGTAATCAATGATTTCTCTTACAAGAATCATCTTACTTGAAAAAAAAAAAATGAATATTTTGATACTTCGTTATTATTGCTTGTCGTTAGTTGAACTGTTCGTAATGTTTTTCTCCTCCTTTTCAGTGCTTTTTCCCTCAGAACTTGATTGCCGGTGTTAGAACCCCATTATTTATTCTAAATGCTGCATACGATTCGTGGCAGGTAAAATGAGTGATTTCATCATCTGATAGTCTTTGATCTGATAATTCATATTGTTACAATCACTGGAAGTAGTAAATAAAAGTAGCAATGAAAAGAACTGTTGAGATGCCAGACTAGCTGAATTTTTTCTGTTTGCCATCAGATTCAGTCCAGCTTAGCTCCACCATCAGCAGATCGCCATGGCTACTGGCATAATTGCAGATTAAACCATGAAAAATGTACTAGACCACAAATCCAATTTCTGCAAGGTAATTTAACAAATGGGAAGTTGTTTCACTCAGGGTGCCCAGGTTTCTTCAATAAATTAATCAGCATATTAATACAATCCATTGTTTCTTTAAAGCAGGATTCAGAAATCAAATGCTGAATGCCGTTAAAGGCTTCTCAACGTCAAAGCAGAATGGATTGTTTATAAATTCATGTTTTTCTCACTGCCAAACAGAAAGGCAGGATACTTGGTTTGCTGACAATTCTCCTGTCATAGGGAACAGGGTAAGCCTAATCCAAGACACTCAACTGATCTAGTTTCAGTCCAAAAATATCAAGTATTTGAAGAACAAATCAGAACGGATTCTCTATTTTAAGTAGTGCATTTACAGGATTCTCCAACAGGTAATCCTATGCATTTCAATATGCTATGTATCTAAACTGTGCAGAATTGATTGACAATTTGCAGGCAATTGCGCTGGCCGTAGGGGATTGGTACTTTGACCGAGCGGGTTGTAAGGCCATTGATTGTCCTTATCCTTGTGATAATACATGCCACCATCTGATTTTCAGATGAGCTTCATATGAGTTCACTAGTTTCCTTAATTTAGCCTCTTCTCATCTGCCATTGAAGGCCTTGCCATTCGATTGAAATATAGAAGCCAATAAAAGGAAGGTTGCTGATAAGTGGAAATTTAATCAGTCAGCCTTTTTTCGGATTAGTTTAGTGAAAAAGCACTGGTTATTTAGAGATGAATGAGTTGTGAATGCTGAGGCAAATGCTCTTTGTTTCTCATTCTTTTGAGAGTGGTTCTTTAGGCACGCTGTCAGGCTAAGCTTGCCTGTGATTCAATTTGATCATGTCATTTCTATTTTAACATGAATAATATGGCAAAAGATTATTTCATGTCTTATTGTTTTATATCATAGACTGTTGACAATTCCAACTGGTTCATTAATTTTTCAGTTATATTTCCAAACATTTTGTGAAAACTGAATTCAAGAATTTTAGCTATTGTCATGATTCTTCTCAAGTTGTGATTGGCATAGAATCCAATCATCTAGTTTCCACCAATTTAACCTAGTTATATTCAATTTTTGATTGGACAGGTTGATTTCTTGATGGATCATAGAATAATAATTGGTATCAATCTAGGCCTTATTATCCATCTTATTTTTAAGATCAAAATTTAAAAGTTTCCAATCAACACATAATTTAATATAAACAATTGATAGTATGGTTGGCATTAGTAGTAAGGATAACAATAATATCCATCAAACTTAGTTTTTTCAAAAAAAATGGAAGAAGTTGGACATGTTTATAATCCTTAATATATATAAGAAAAAGCTGGTCTAATTGAGCCCATGGACAAATGAAATCTCTATCCAAACTACTATTTCTAATAGATTAAGGCCCTTTAAAGAAAGCTTAAAATACATATCTATTTGTGATAAGATATCCAATTATTGCTCACAACATTTTGACTTCATGTAGGTGAGTTACTACCTACAATCCCCCAAAAAAATCTTGAGGGATCTATCATCGTTGTGGTGGTGGTAGAGATATTGTAGTTTGGAAATTTACAATATTAAAAAAGGATGAGTAAATATGAAGTTTAATGAGTAAATATTCTAAAAAAATGAATGATAAATTAATTAAAATCTTATCGATTGAATTTATTCTCTCTTACTTATAACTTATCTCTTATACAATCCACAATTAAATTATTAGAAATTATACATTCTTATAGGCATAACAATTGCAAAATTTCATAACTTACTTAAGTATAATGATTCAAGATTATCATAAGAGCCCATATAATAAAAAGTAAGTAAATCTCTTTATGACTCTTATCCATTTTTATCTTATATAAATCTATCAATGTCCATTCAAATTATCTTTATCCCTTAGAAACATATATTAGATTTGGAATTCAAATCATGAATTCATGAGTATCATCAATTTGCCTCTATCTTAATTCTCATATTCAATAATACAATTTAACTCAATCATTGCAAAATAAATTGATTCACGACACATATTGTATATCACAACATCATCATGCCTTTTTGCATAACTTCACATCATTTATTCATCATTATCATCTAATACATAATAGTTCATATTACTATTATGGAATAAACTACGCACTCTGATACCTTTGCAATGGTTGTTATCTAAAATACGTAAGTCATAATCAATTATGCAATGTAGCTCTAAAGAGTAACTTTAGAGAGGCATAAATGATTATGTTATCATGATCTGAATCAAATTGTGATCGGCATGGATTCCAATACCCTATATCCATTAGCCTTGCTACTAATTCCACTACTTTTACTTGATGGAAATCTTCCTATTTCCATAGGGAATCATATTATACTATAAATTCTTGTAGAAAAGCAGATAGAGTTTTCTCTGTTTTCAAATACTATTAGAGAGCTACTCACCCTAAATCATAAAACCTGTATTCGTTATAGATATGATAGAGTCATCAATATACATAATAATGCATAACCTTAATATGATACACAGATAAATGATTCAATACATTAAGTGTCAAATCAACATAATTTCTATATGTATATTCCAATCCTAAACCTAATCCAATCATCAAAGTCCTTTAACTAGGTTGTCTTTAATTCTTTATGGAGGCAATTAAGCTTAAGCACTCTTATCTTAACCTGAAAATATTGAGAGATAAATGGAATGAGTTATGAGAACTCAATGAGTATATATCTTCCTCTATTAAACCTTGATTCAATTGTATTAAATAATCACTTGATAATTAAGTGTTTGATTAGAGAAATAAATATAATTTAAACTTTTTAAATTTTTAAAACATGCAAAACCAAGCCTTAAATTGAATGTTCACTTGCACATAACTTACATTTCATATTTCACATCACGAATCATGGTAATATCAACTAACCACTTGTACTTAATATCATTATCATATCATACACAATCCATTGTAAGTGATAATCACATCCACAATAACAAGTAAGGCTCAGTTGTTTCAAATCATTGCAATCGTGTCAATCAAAGATGTTCAATAACAAATAAGATTTCATGTCACATCATAATACATATCAATCATAACGAAAACACAAGCATTCGCCTTTTATCTCCTGGTCTAACCTTATACTTTACTCACCTTTCTATCTTTATTTTTCTCGAGTCAACCTTATATCCTACCCGTTTTATTATCGAGAATTTCTATCTAGCTTTCACATCACCACCCCATCATGTTTCTCATTTTGAGTGCCACTCATGGCATGATTCACAGCATAATATACACAATAGAGCTTAGCTCTACAAATCACAAGATCTATTGCAATATCAACACAAAGCAATCATTCTATCATCATAGGATAAATCAAAATACATAACATAATATATATAGCAGCACCATGCCCTCTTGCATTGCCATAATATTCATTCACATCCTAGTATAAATTGCACTACACGTTTTAGCATACTAGTAACAATGTAATTTTAATCACATTACAAATATCATTTAGCCTTGATTTTAATCATGATAAATTAGTAATTAGTAGTAATCATTATTATGCCTCACATAATTATCCAAACAACATTTTTTTTTCAAACTGATAATTACTAACTCATTGCAAGTATCATCTTCAAATTCTCTCATACGTAACCACATGATTGATTTCACAATATATATATTATGACTTACTATTACCTTATCTAAGATTCATCGATGAACATATGTATGCTCTTTATCATTTATAAGAAGGATCATATTTGATGACATTTAAATACTTTAATATTAAAATATTAAAATTAGAATGGAATATATACTCACTCGGTAATAATGTCCACCCTTAGAATCTCTGAAGCATCCATTTTCATCCGTTCTTATTTTTATCCTATTATCACCATTTACAAAGATAAATTATAATTATAAAAATATTACTTATCTTCTTTAATTAGAAACTATCTACAATTAGTTTCGAACATTAAAATATTAAATTTTAAGATATTAATATACTTTAAGTATAATAATTTAGTATTCTAGAGTCTTAGAATATTATTCTATTAGTATTTTACCGGGTATCCAAATATTATGATAAAACAAAGCTTTTTGAATCAAGTTTAAGCCTTTCAAAATATAAAATTATAATACTTCACAATTACTTTGATCTTAATATTCTAGTAATCTATATTGGAAAAATCATAAAAAAATACTATTTCAAAAATGCTACCAATAGGATAATTTATCATTTGATAGCATAAAATATCAATCTAGTGCTTTATGACATAAGAATCATATTCTCCTCATATATTATCATGCATCTCAAATACACATAAAAATGAGCTTTCTAAATAAATTTTCAAATTATCCAAAATCATAAAAGATAATGTCTTTCAATTATCACAAGCATGATACTTTAACTCTTCATAGCATAAAAATATTATTTCTTAGAAATATTACTAAAAATCTATAATATACATAAAAATGGATTCTACTTGAATCATATTGGAATCTTATGAAATATTAAAATATAATATCTTACATTTATTCTAATCATATTATTCTAGTAATCTGTATCATACAATCTTTATTTTTCTAAGTCATCACCATATATATTCAACGTAACCATAAATAGGTTTTTCTTCAGAACATGCATGATTCTTTCAAAACAATAGCATATAATACTTTGTATATACCTTATTCATCTTATTTTATCATTTTATAACATAAAATCATATTTTTTTTTCATGTTTCATTATATGTCACAAATATGTATAAAAATGGATACATTGGATTTACTATTAAATCATCATAAAAATTAGAACTTTATGATATAGAATTGTTTATCTCCATTTGTAGTGTCTACTTGCAACTCATTGGCGGCGAAAGCTCATTAGAATGTTGGCAGATGAAAAAGAACTAACCCCTTGTTCAACTGAGGTTCTGCTACCACTTGTGATGTTGTTTGTGGCTAGAACTGCAGCCACTTGATAATGGTTAACCGGTGACTGGCTAAACAATAGTTGTAACAATCATGGCCCTCCATACTAATAATGACCTTCCTTTTAGTAGGAATAACAACGTTCACAAGAAGAAGAGGAAGAACAAAAGAAAAGAGAGAGGGAGACAAGACAAGGGCACGTGTGAGGAAGACCGATGAGCAGCAATGGTGGTGATCCATCAGAGAGAAAGGATGTTGTAGAGAGAAAAATAAGGTTCTGAAAAGAGAAAGGGAGAGCTCGAGATGAAAGCAGGAAAGAAAGGAGAAAAAAAAGAATTATATTATGATTTGGTGCTTCTTGCACCACATATACTCACCCTCTTTCTCAAAATCCTATCTTTTCATTTAAGCTAAAACCCATCTTTGCCATTCATTTAATTTAAAATTTATTTTCTTAAAGATCCTTTCCAATCTTATTTAAAATTCTAATTTTACATATCAAATAAATATTAGAAAGAAAATTCATTTTCCTAAATCATGAGTACACATATATTTATACAAATACCATTTCTCCATACAGCTTGAGTTTAAAAAATATTCTTACAAATTTACAAATTTATAAATAGAACCATTTACTAAAATGATCTAAATACTTTTCGCTTTAAATTTCTAAAAGTTCCTAGAATTTAGATAACATTTTCATTGAATAAAATTGTAATAATGTTTGCTTAATAAAAAATTCAAGTATTCCTATCTCAACTTAGCATAGATAATTTTAATTTAGCCACACTTTCTAATAAATATAATTATTCCAGGTTGTTTAATATAATAGACCTTAACTATTATCCTAAGGATATTACATATGTAATCAATTATAAAGGTTTAAAAAGTAGAGCTTTTCGGTATACAATCAATTATGTAATTGATTATGCCATTCTAGAGAGCGAGACTCTTATGCATAATTAATTATATAATTGAATTTAAGCATCTAAAAAGTAGATTTTATTGAAGCATAATCGATTATATCTATTTACAAAGTTAATTCCAAGGATATAATCAATTATTATATAATTTTTGTAGAATTCTTTCTTAAAAACACTATTAATTTATGCTGAAAATACTCCTGAATCACCCTTAAGGCTAAATTACTCAAACATTTCACCATATTTAGCTGTTATTATACAAGCTAGATCTAACAAGAAGTCAAGCCAAAAACATTCAATCACAATATTTTTTTTCCAAGATTCAAGAAAACAAGAGACACCTAACATTAACTCCTTTCATTTCATTCAAAACATTCAAGATTTAGTTAAATTGTTCACTCAACTTATAATCTTATATGGAGGAGATGATAGCAAGACAAAATTATTTTTTGCTTGCCCCTAATAATTCAAAATTAACAAATTTAAAGTTAAGGTTCCAAGGAAAATGAGGAAGAAGTGCTGTGAGAATGAAAGTTTAGAAAGCCTTACCTTATTTATATTGAAAAATGTGTGTGAATTGATGAAGATTGTTGCCCTTTGCTAATTGAGGGGAAAAAAAAAAGAGAGGATGAAGAAGGAGAGGACGAAGAGGTTGGTGTATTTGTAATGGAGAAAATGAGGAATGGGCTGAGAAACAGAAAAACAAAAAGGAAATTAGTCCAGTGGCAAGAATGGAAAAGTGTCTTAAGTATCATTCATACTAAAATACTTATTCTAATCATGATTAGCCTTTAAACATTTCATAATACTTTTCTTCGAATTATTTCACACAAATTTTATTTCATATTTCACAAATATAATTTTTTACTCATTACACAAATTTATTTATTTATTTTTTTGGGTGGGGTGGGAGGGGATGTATTATTACATCTCACTCACCATAACCGCATTCATGCTATTCAATAATCCTTTTAACTTAAAATAAGAGAGAATACGTGCTCGGAAAGTTTAATTCTTCAACACAGCAATTTTCACTTCAATCACAACCTTGCTGCTTCATATAGAGTAGTGCTTAAATCGAAGATATAGCGGTTCTTATTGTAGGATTAGTACTAGAAACAAGTAACAAGAGTTTGGTTTAAGATGTGAGAAGAGGGTATTAAATATAAAAACAGGATTTTTAAAATTGCAAACATTTTTATTTTAAAATATAATGATTTTACTTCAGTCAAAATATGTCATAATCTAGTTATTTTATAGTACAGTCCGTATTCCATTTTTGTTGTGGTCACGCTAGATTTTTTTCATTTGAAAATCAGATGATTTTTTTAAATTCAATATTAGTGTAATACAGTAAATAATAAGAAGACACATTATTAAAAAATAATAATTAATAATTTTATTAGTTAGTGTAGGAGAAAATTTTAATTATTTTTATTGTGATATGATAATGTAAAATAGTCATGGATGGTGGGGGATAAAAGGAAACTCCATCCTCAATTTTATCCTTACGAAAACAAACCTAAGCAGGAACTGCCATGACTTTCTTGTCCGATATGCGTAGCTGTTGGCCGATGCAGAACATAGGCCAGAACAGTTCTTTGCCAGTAGAGTATCCCTCATTCCGTTGGGTAGTTTTCTAATTTGCAGCCAAAACCACCAAACTTGTACATCTACTCTAGCTTCCTCACTTTAATATTATTGCACTGCCAGGTTCCCAAGTCCTCAAGCAGGTGGCTTGAAATTGACGTTTGCCTGTTTAACAACAACGTAACATCTTTCTCCAGCCAAAGCCTTTCCTCTTTATGGTAATTTTACAGTTCATAGTTGATACTTAATTTTAGATTCAACTCATCGGCCTTCGCTTTCTTAATATTTTGCACCAATTATCTGTCACAGACAACAAATCTCTTGATAATGCTATTTTATTATTTATATGCCTTCATCAACACCGTCATGATCACTTCAATCATTATCACATCATTATCTTCATCTTTATCATAATCATCTATTTTTTATTAGTTATTCCTATTTGCCTCTTATATTATATTGCATTTATATAATCATGTAATTTCATGCCTTGCGCAGTTATATGGATGAGAAGAATTCAACTTTCTGCTAAATTAATTTAGGGGAATTCTTGCATGCTACTTAAGATTATATGCATACAACTAGTTGTGAGTTCTATGGGATACGTTATAAGAGTATAACTATTCATGTAAAATTTTGCAATTTTTCATAAGATTTTATAATTATTTTCATAAATATTGCAGTATAAAACAATGATAGTTGCAGCAGGAAAATTCTATGAATTATTGCAATATTTTATTATAAAAATATATAAATTTTATGTAAATTATTGCAAGTAGTTTTACGAGAAAGATTTGTAAAATTTATAAAGTTGTATGTATATTACCTTAATTTGAGGTAATACGAAGATTTGAGAATGCCTATAAATATAGGTAATGAATATAGTGCACCACTGAATTAGATTGTTGGATTTTATTTATCCTACACAATACTACATAAAATGAATAAAATCCAATGGTATAAACTAGTGGTACACCGGTGCGCTTGAATATATTATGGGGGGGGGGGGGGAGGATCAAAGTCGAAATTGTGTAGCTACCACCCCATTATCCTGCTGGGCATTTTTGTTCTGTTCCTCTGCAATGATCACTTACGGGGCCCAACAAACAGACCCAATAATTTGTTTCACATGCATGGAGATTTTATCCATACAATCACTATCGGCTGCAAATTAAACAATGACTAAATCCAGAAATGTTTAATGCAGGGTAAACTTCTACGATGTGTGCGCACATGGAATTGAAAAAGAAATGCAAGAGCTTGACTTAGGACGTATTGCTTTTATATTTTGTCCTTACGTTTGTATTAGCATCCCAAATACTTAAAATATTGCTTTCATAACAGAGATTTTTGCGAGACACAAAAAAATTGTTACTTGCAATCCTTTAATTCTCACACGTATACATATTATGATGGATCTTAATCGTAGATTGTGAGAGAGTAAAATGATTTATATAAAAGATATTTTTAAATTTTATTATATAATTACATAATATTAATGCATAAATTTAAAAATTTTGATCCTCAATGCCTTAAAACTCATCAGTGTACACATATATGTGAGTATTGTGGATGAATGGAAGTGCAAACGGTAATTCCTGTGATGACATGTACGGAGATTAATTTCGTTCTTTCTAATAGCCTAATTTACTTTGAACCTAGTTTTCACTTTTTGATTAGGGTAAAAATATCAACTCCTATTGTTCCGTGCAGTTAGTATTTTTGTTTCTGGTTTTCATAGAAAAGTCAAATCCCAAGTAGAAGTGTTTTCACCGTTCTGTAACCAAAATTCACCATTTTATTGTCCCAGCATTTTTTCATAGATAGGATGCTTTCTTTCATTTTTTTAATAGGAGGAATAGTTACACCATTAAGTATATATATTTAAAATTAGAGATCGAATTTTTGATATATTAAAAATTGTAAATTCTTTTAGAAATATCAAATATCTTTGAGTAATGTCTCAACTCATTTTTCTTATTTTTGTATCGAACTTTCTGTGCGTATGTGAAAACACACCCAAACTCTTTTTATATTGCAAATTTCAGCATCAGTACATGCCCACCGGGGACCCCCCCCCCACATTCTCTGGTGCAAAGGTTGTAAAAGTCTTAGGCCCACTCTAAAGACATTTCACAAAGAATCCTATCCTATTGTTATTAATGGTACAAATCACAGCATCTCCCCATACACTGTGCACTGAAATATCCTCTTCTCTCACCAAAAATTCCTTTCTATTTTGTTTTCTAATTATTTCTTCTCATGTCCTTAAGATAATGTTAACCGAGGAAAGCGGTTTCAACAAGTTCTTTTGTGGCCTTTATTGAACCGAAAGTCATTTCCTGCATTTCTTGAGTAGCCAGTGGGTTACCCTTAGATTTGTTGGCTGTTTTTGTCTTTGTTTCTCTGTTTGCTTGCTTAAAAATTTTCACTCAAATGGTGGGGAAAAATACAATTAATTTGGAGTTACAGAATGACCCTTAAATCAAAAGAATACACTCTAATGTAATTTCCTGTGCTAAGCATTAGTGAGGGAAGCAAAGTGAAAGTATCCTCATCTTTACGAGACAGTGATGGACATCATTTATGAAGATTGATTCCTTGCAGCTCTGAAAAAGAACATAAGATGGAAATTTCTGCTTGATTTCCATTTTGAAAATAATCAAGTGAAAATAAAACTAGCCTACTTTAAAAAAATAAAGAACATATCCCGGACATTCATAAGTTTCTAGGAATTAAAACTATGGATTGTCACACATCTTCAGAACCGAATGGCAACTATTATATGCAGCTACAGATAAATTCTTAATGAAAGCGAACAAAGGTAAAAATGCTATCTATTTGTGTACAAATGGAAGTTACAAGCCATAACAATTGAAGATTGAAAGAAGACAACACGGAACGTGGCCCTATTCTGCAGTAATACTTATTTGTTTCTGATGAAGAAATAGAAATGATGAAGAGGCTTGAATTAATCACAAACATTAATATATTATAACATAACGCTAGTGCTTTTTTTTTTTTTTTTTGGTGTATCCAAAACATTTACAAAAATCACAAGAAAATTCTATAGCACATACCTTAGGTCAGAAGTTATTGTCTGACCCATCTCACATGGAAAACATCGGCATCTTTGTCTTTCCTTGAATTGTAAGTTTCCAGTTTCCCACATGTTAAATTGAAACTTCAGGCTAAAGGGTTTGTCCATAAGCCATTGAAAATCTCTGCAGATCCTTTGTATATATATCCGAAACTTGAAAAGCCGTTTGGTGCTGCGGGCTGGGATGGTGCCAACTTAGAATACTTGAATCATCTGCCATGAAAACTGTTGTTTCAGGTTTAACTTCACCGTAGATAGATTGAGAAGTTTGATTATTCTGCACCGTGCTTCCCAGAAGAAAGGGCGTATTAAGATATTCGGACCATTTAATGTCCTCTTGTTCTCCTTGCAATGGCACATTAACTTCTTTATCAGCTTTCACAGACTCTGCCAGTCCCCATGTGAAAGCGTTGTTCACAAGGAAGCTATTGTTGGTTCTCCCATTGTTTTTGCTGCCATTGTTGCTGAAACTCGCAGCTTCCCAGTTCTGAATTCCGTCGGCATTATCCGCCGAGGATATGGAAGAAGGATTATTAGCCTGAAGACTGACAGTGGGTTTTACATGTGCTGCGGTTCGAAAAGTAGAGCTTGGGACAGAAGGAAGCATAGCCTGAGCCATACCGGATGAATTAAGCTCTGAAATCACCTGAGAAGAACTCGAGGAATTTGGCATGAAGCAAAGAGATGTGTTAGGATTTGCAGAAAGCCCAATATTTTGTCCATAGTTCAATTGCTGGAAAGAGAAATATCCCATCATATCAGAAGGCCTGCAAGTGTTGTGCATAGAGCTGGAAGAAACTTCAAGTGGATATCTGTCTAGAGGCATTGAAGTTGAAATTTCTGGTTTCGGTGGCTCGACTAGGCTCCGTTCATTAATGGATCCCACAGGGGTTTTTTGATTGGTTTTGTCGGCCGTAGGTGGCTTGTCCTTGTCGTTCTCAACCTCAGAAAGTGGTTTGTGTGTGTTTGGGTCAATACCTCTTTGTCTCAACTTCTTCTTGAGGCATGAGTTCCATAGATTCTTTATCTCGTTGTCGGTTCTTCCCGGTAACTGAGCTGCAATCTGAGACCATCTGATAAACCAGCAACCGCATGCATATATGAGTTTATTTATACAGCAAGAACAATAATCCGAATGGCTAGAAGCCAAAGTTTCATAATCTAAATGAGAAGCGATGAGGGAAACAAGAAAGGCTTTTATGAATAGTTCATATATAGCTACCTGTTGCCAAGGACAGCATGGAGCTCAATTATCAAATTCTCTTCTTGCTGTGAAAATGCTCCTCTCTTCAGATCAGGTCTCAGGTAATTTATCCATCGCAGCCTGCAGCTCTTGCCACATCTCTGCAAACCTGCCATATACAAAGAATGAAGGTTAGAATAATTCTTCTGGCTCATTATTCTTTACTGTATATATAATACAGTTGAAGAAAGTGATGAAACAATATTTGTATACTAGTCATATGTACCAGCTAGTTTGGGGACGGAACTCCAACATCCATGGCCGTGTTTGGTTATGTAGTTCAAGAGCTTCTCATCTTCCTCAGGAGACCAGAGGCCTTTCCTTAGCTTCTGCTTGTAACAGCAAGAGTGTCTTCCCATGTGCAGCACTTCAAAACCAACCTTCAATGCCTTTGGAAAAAATAAGGTCTCCTGTTGATGTCTACAGTAATCTATGTATACAGCTACGTGAGTAAATTGTAAGGAACAAGACAGAAGGAAGCTGGAAAGGAATTATAGGAAACTATGGAGAGAGAGAGAGAGAGAGAAGTTTGATAATGAAGTTGAGAAAATAAACATGGGAGCCCTGATAGAGAATCAAATAAATGGAGGAGAAAAAGGAGGTTCAATGGGGTGTGATTGGACATTCCCATTTTGAATTTATATCTGACTTTGCAAAACTGCGGTTTCTCTTACCTCACAGGACTCAGCCACATAGTCATTGGGACCCACTTGATGGGGATCATTTCATTTGGACGGTCCTGATCCAATCTTTGCTGATTCATCATATGGCTACAGAGATATGACCTCCCCGAGATTATATAGTTTGACTTGTGACTGTCCCTATGCCACAAGCAGTGCAATTTTCCATGAAAAAACTCAAATTTGACACCGAAGACTTCATATCCTTCTAAGAAAGGGAGCCGAATTTTGGTAAGTGATAGAAAAATGAGCAATGAATACACCTTTTTTTCCCCTCTTTTCTCACAGGCTGTTGTATTTATGTATATTTTGCACAATTTAATTTAATCTTATTTTACTTAATCCTTAATTCCACTTATTGAGATTATGCCAATTGTTCAACAAGTGAAAAAAAATAATTTTATTAATCATTTTCTAAAAGAATTCCCAAATATTTTATGGAGATTGAAGGTGTAAGCTATAGGCTTAGCAAGGGAGTTTGTAGATTAGTACATAGTGACTAAATTGGCCACAAACTTGAGAAGGGAAAATTTGTGATGGATAAGATAAGTCCGAGAGTGGCAAAGTAAGCAAACAAAGTATGTTGCATTAATTTGATGATAACACAACATTTTTGCATTCTTTGATAGATTCTTATTAGTGATACTACTTGAAAATTTGAAAACTCTAAGTCCTTTCCTTTTCTTGACTGACTTTTTGTGCCAGATAATCTTTGGTAGCAAAACTGACCCTCTCTTCTTTTTGGCCACTTTGGAATGAATTTTCAAAATCTCGATCGTTTCAAAAAATTGAATAATTTGGCTACAAATACAAAATAAATGAATAGATAATATTATTGACATTTTTGCAAGTTAATGTCACGTTTCTTCTCTCGGAGAATGATGGAAATTCTACCAACTCTCCAAATGATTTGTGTTTTTTGCAATTTGAAAATTACGTATTCTTTAATGAAAATGTGATTGAATTTTGTGGCTTTAAATTCGTGTTACAATATGGACAGATACTAAAAGCACAGTTAATAATCAAAGCAAAGGACAGTACTTCAATGTATAAATACGACAATCACAATAATGCATTTGTCCTTAGTTTATTGAAGCCTGCAATTCTGAAATATGAAAGAAGACAAGTTTGGCTGATAAATCATCACAAACGGCAGCCATACTCTATTTTGATAAAACTTCGATTACAGTATGCTGTTCATCAAATAGTTGAGTTCTAAAAGATTAACAATTTTCTTTCTTATTTGATTTTGGCGAAAATGAAGGGAACAAAAACTTAACCCAAGAGACATGAAATTCTAATAACAGGTAAAATATATTGGTTGAACGAAAAGGTTGTATCATTTTAAAAACATCAAAGAAAAGAGATAAAGAACTATATACTATATAATTGCCTAGGACAAATTGCAACATATCAAACTAAATTGATTACATGACTTAAGTTCAATTATGCTTGACTAACTTCGTACTCAAATGAAATTCAATGTTTCCTTGAAGAATTGAATTAAGAATTGAATTCTAATACAATAGAAGATAAAAATTCTTTAAGGATGTCGAATATAATTTAATTAAAGACTCTCGACTGATTTTTTATATTTGAGCTTAGTAAATTAGTCACTTCACATGAAAATTATATAAATCTTGCATTATGTGTGAGTGATGCCTGCCATTTTAGTTGTGATAGAATGCTCCTTTTTTCCTATTTGTTTACTACAAACAAATATTTAGGACAGATTTTTGTGTTTAAGAGACAAATAATGATAGTTGGTTTTTTGTTAAAACGGTACCTTTTTTTCTTCACGGACGACAGGGGCAAAAGTAAAGCTGAGGGACATAATTTAGAAAGCCCTCTTGCTCTTTGTAAAAGAGTGTTATTCCATGAGCTTGCTGTCTGCTGACTTTGATTAGATAAAGCCAATTTTAAATAGCCTTTCTTTCTTTAGACTTAGTGATTTATATCATCAATGGAGGATTCGTCCATATTGTAATAATGGGAGGTTGAATTCCTGCATCTGCATGTCTCACTGCCTGGCTTATCTCAAAACTAGAGCCCTCTTCACCCTTTTGAGTCTGTCTGTCTTAAAAGTACTTAAAAATTAATATAAAATTAACATAAAAATGTTAATTGTACCAAGAACAAGTTACCATACAAAAATATTTTTAAGTAGGACTGATAAGTAATTTAATATAAACACGCAAGTTTCTGAGTTCAAAATCATGTACGAAGGAAATAATATTGGAGCCAACTAAAAAACATTGTTATTATTTAAGTACTGAGTAATGAATTTCTTAACATAATTAAACTCTAAATCATTTCAAGATGGCAAAACCAGAAGACAAACAACAAGGGCCTCAGCATGTGTGTAAAGTAAAGTAATGTTAATCAAGACTTTAATTAAAATGGTGAGCTCTATTTAAAAAAATTTAAAATAATAATATTGCAATTTAATCACATATCTTGAGATAGAAGAAATCAAAGGACATATTTTAAGCTTAATAAATTAACCATTTCCTTTGTCCATCTTAGATGGCACAAATTGCACAATATTCTCTACAAGTTATTCATGCCGCAGAAACATCCAAAGTATAATTTGTCTCTAAATGCTTTAATTTTTCAAAGAACATGTTCCGAACTTGGAAAAGTATCTTCACCTCTGAATAAATTAAAAATATGCATATATTATAAACATTAATATCGATATCCTCCTATGATAGCCTGTCTCTTTGTTCTGACATTGTGAAGCTTCCATTGCCTAAAAAATGTCCTAATTCAGACAACCAATTGGGTATTTTGAATTTTTAAATAACAATTTCATGGAAAGATGCTTGTAATCTGCATCTCTCATAATCAATTTGCAACCTTATCATATATTTTTCATATGAGCTGTTCAATGAAGTCAAACTTGAGCAATGTTATATATTTATCATTTTCCATTTTGCTCTTTTCTGGCTTTCTACGTTAATAATATATGTCGGCTTCGCTGTCATTTGGATATTAACTGCAAATAATCAATTGTGTCATTTAATTAGTAACAAAAAAAATTAAACCGGTCAGCTTTATAATTGAACTTTCTCTGTTTCTTTAGTTATCATCTTCCTTGTATTTGCTTCTCTGCAAGCAAATAATGATGTCAATGTTTCTGGGAATCAATTTCTGACTCCAAATGATTAGAACATATCAAAATGCAATAATCTAATGACAAAAATGAAAATGAAACCTGTTTTATTATGATTAAAGTTTAGTTTGTTAGGAGCAGATATTCTGTGCCAGAGCAGGTTAAGGTGGCAAATTTGATTCCTATTTGAATTTGGTTTATTCAAGGGACAGGCACGTATGAAAGCACAGAAAGCAATAGTCAATGTGTTACCGACGCTGGCTGGTTTAAGTGCTCATTTCTTTTAAGTAAAATTTTGAATCTAAGCTTTGTAAATGGAAAAAATAAAAGTAGCGGAAAATATTATAGTGAAAGGAATTTAATCCGAGTTGATTTCAAATTAATTAAGAGTTTAACGGGATTTGTTGGAAATCGATTATCTCAAAAAAAAAAAAAAAAGGCAATGGATCTTGATATCTTTTCTTGATAATCAGAGGCAGACGATGCTTGGGACAATATGCAATCCAAAATCACTTAGCACAATTTGCTTCTATTTAATGACTCGTAATTTTCTTTCTTTTTTAAATAAAAATAGGAGTAGTCAAAATACGAAAAAACCAAGCTGGTGATGCCTCGCAATTTTCTGATCTGATCTTGCTTGCCCAAGCTTGAATGTTTAGGACATTTTAGTAAATATGCGGACAATGGTCTCGGTCAATTTGTACATGTCTAAAAAATTTTCTAGTCAAAATAGGTCATTTGCCATTTATCCGCGGAAGATGGCAATTGTTACCTTTTATATTTTAAAAAAGTAAAGTGAATAATAAAAAAATAAAAAATTTACAATTTGACAAATAACATGCTAAAGAAAATTTATAACTATTCATTTTATTATTTTTTTATTAATAATTATGATGAATTATTTTATTTTTAAAATTATATCTTGGATTTTAAAATAATCAAATTCATATTATGTGAATATTACAGCGTGTACACAACCTTCACATACAAGATAAATTACGTTATATATGTCATTTTAATCTTTGTGCAGAAATTAGAGTACGTGATCATAGCATTTTCCTTTCAAACTCTTCTCAATGTCAGATAAACACCCTGGGTTTCCATTTTTTTACGTGGGAGAAGGAAAATTTGCATAAAGAAAAGGATTTTGTAGCATTATTGTGAATCAGAATATGCGATATTGATTTAGCTAAGTAGGGCCATACCTGAAATTAAGCTTATTATTTAGGTCCAATGCATGATGCCACTAATGCTAAGGACTAATTTTCCAATTCCTTTTATTTTGTTTTCAGTTCAAATTCGTCCATAAATCATTGATAACTGAGGTTGAAATAGAACAGCAACTTTATCCTTGTCACAAGCTCTCCCTTAGATCAGCTTAACTCAAGCATTTATTATTATTATTGTTATTATTATTATTATTATTATTATTATTATTATTATTATTATTATGCCCTCTGTATTAATGTTGTTATTCCTAAGAAAACTGGATTTCACACACTTCCACATCCAATTTGAATTTTTTGTCATTTATATCGTAGAATTTATGTTTGTTGTAATTACTTTACAACCCTTTTCCCTTTAGGATTTACAAAACTTACACACAGTAAAAAAAGAAAAAAGTTAAAATATCAAGTTAAACATCTGTAAGACAAATCATGCAGGTTAAAAGTAACCGGTTGCTCCTGTGAAAGAATATTTTTCTAATATCCATATCACTTGAATTCCTAAACATATTGTTTTGAGTATCGGATGTGACTCAACAGGTTGAATGTTGAATGTTGAATGTCTCCGCGGTATAATTTAGTTTTACAAAAATTATTTTTGAGGAAACTTTCCTGCAACAGCTGCCATGTTGAGGCATATATTCTGAAAATCCTATCATGTCATGTGGGGGATTTTGATGACAATTTGCATAACTATTTTCATAATTTTGGGAGGAAAAAAAATTGAAAACAATGGCATCCAAGTAAAGCAAAAGGCCAAGACATGAAAATTTGAAAGGCCTATAATTATAATGTTGATGGGAAATTTTTGAAATGAAATTCATGGAGTGACGGATTTGGGGAAGATCATAATCAAGAAGGCATTTGAAATAGAGGCAGACATAATCCACTTGCCATTGAAAAAATGCAGATGCTTCTGCATTATCCTTAAAACCATCTTTTCCCTCAAGCTAATTTTTATTTGTACTGACTGACAACTAATTGGCAAGAAAAGGGTAATCAATATAATAATTCATGACATGAGATAATTTTTTTTTCTTTTTTTTTTAACACAAAAGAAAAATTAACTCCTTTACTAATTTTTATATTAAAAGATTAAATACTCTGTCAACAGATCAGATTATGCATGTTATTATTAGTTGAGGTAATGCATTTATTTGCTTACAGTAATAGCAATAATTATCAATGGAAAACTCTTTGATCAAAACAATAAACATGGAACTACAGAAATAATTTTACCCACAACAAATGTTCTAATGGCCAAAACGCACTTTAGAGAACAAATACTTGATAATGTTATTCATTAATGAGAAAATCCATTAAATGAAATAAATACAAATTTAAATATTACTTTTTCAATTGTTTATTATTTATTAAATTCCAAATCCTTAAATTTCTTTTCAAACGAATATAATGTAATAATTTATTTTGTAAGTTACATCTTGCAAATTAGAGGAGTCAGATTCATCTTACAAGAGCTGGTCTTCCTCAAAGCTTCCACCAAAAACTCCTTTGTTCTTAGTCTAAAATGAGTGTTTCCAAGCAGCAGATTATATCCCAGAAATGGATATTCTCTGACAAGTTAATTCTGTTTTGAAATAATTTTGTGGTTACTCCATAAGATTAGGAAAAGAATATCTTCGTCAAGTAATAATATTGAATGAAAGTGATACGGAAGAGAATCAAATTGTGGGAGGGGAAGCATCCACCTTGTTTTGTTGGAAAAATGAAGGAGCAAGGTTCACAAAGGTTTCAATCTGAGAAGACCTCAGATTATCCTATTGAATTGGCCCATTAAGGCCAGTTGGAAACATGAGCACATGCATATTTCATTAACAAAAACTTAATTATCTTTTTGTCTTGTCAAGTGATGATGACCCAAACATGAGTGTCTGAGTCCTGTCATGACGTTGCTTTCTATATATGGCAGACTAAATCTAATTACCCATCATTGTTAAGTTTAATCTCGGCTGTTCATTCCCCGTTAAACACAGGGATTAATTTTTTTTCCATTTTTTTATTAAGTTTAGAATATCTAAGCATCAAGGCAGTGATCAAGTTTCAAAAAGCAAATCTAGAGAGAGAGAGAGAGAGAGAGAGAGAGAGAGAATTAAGAATTATCAATATTCAAAATTGAGCAGTGTCTACCATGTGCATTAATATAAATACAACCCCCTTACATTTAATCAATAATACTCTTGAAAATAAAAGGATATAAGGTTATAATTTAATAAAAGGCTGATATATACTCTTAAAGGTGGTAACTTTTAAATAAAAATGAAAAAAATTGAAGAATTTTTCTTGCAACTTTTTGTATATTTATTACATGAAAAATTTATATTTATCCACAATTTTTTATGAAAAAATTGTCAAATATAAATGAAAAATTATAACTCTATAATTTTTATGTTAAATTTTAATAAAAAATTCAAAAAATTTCAAGTGTGTATCAAAGAATTAGTCAATAGCTAGACATATTATTGTATAACTGTTGAATAATTCTATGATTTATAATGTGTATGGATGCAAATTTGGTTCTTTAATATTTATTTTATAGTTTGAGATATACACATGCTTGTATTTGACTCGAAGAAGAAGGCAAAATTATGAAGTGTTTAATGGCAAATTAGCCTCGAGAGGGCTTTAATACCAGAAGGTAATTGTGTGGTTAAAATGTAGCCCATCCTTCATTCCACAATTACATTTTAGCTTTTGCTTTGTAGTAGGAAACGATAGTCAATTTTATTGCCACAACAACATGATTGCTTCCATGATTTTGGGAGAGAGCTTATGCTTCCAAATGAACTATATTAGATTTTAGTAAGCATTTGCTCCCAAGAGTTGAGTTTTCTCAGTTAGTCTGATCTCACAATTATACCCATTTCTTATTTAGGGAATATGTAACAAATTTTAATTAGAAAAGAAAAATGGAACCTTTAAGAGAAGTAGAGATCGAATCCATCATCCTTGCACCTAATACTAGTAATTGTTCCTTTTACAAATGCAATTTCAAGCATCTAAGCTAACGCATAAGTTTTCATATCTTAAATGTACACTTAGTATTGATATCTTATTCCCACTACTTACTTTTGAATAAACTTGAGTTGTAGAAGATAAAACCAAGAAATTACAACAAGTTATTGACAAAGGTATCAAATAAGGTGGTTAAACATATATTACAAGTAGTTAGGGTGAAATTAAGTTGAATTGATTAGCTTAATAATAGGATAATATTACATTAAGAGGGGAGTAAATTAGTGTTTTTAGAATTAAGAATTTTTAAATTTTAAAAATAGTTAGCTTTTTTCAAAATTCTCCTTAAATACCAATGAGATATTAATTTGAAAAATTAAGTAAATAATATATAAGGTTAAGCAATAAAACACATAAAATAAAGAGTAAGGGAAAAAGAAAATAACATCGGTGAATAATGGTTCAATTGTCCAAAGAAAAAATTATATTTTTAGATTTACTCCACTTTCATAAGGCCAAATCCAATCTTGATGGTTATTCACTATTACTTTTTCTTTTACAAAGCCCTTTTACACTTTCCTACTTAATCTTTCAAGCATTCAAGTAATCTTATCTCAAACACTTAAGGATTTTCTTCTCACCAATCTAGTTACAAGGTGTTTTCAAAGGTTTCCACTCATTCTTCACCCTAATTAGTTGTCATTCCCTAACTTGATTATGACTTGCAAGAAGCCCAATGATCGGTTCCATTAGCCTACTAGATTGACCATACAAACTCTCAACTAGTAAAAACAACTTTATTTTTATAAGGACTAAATATGACATAGACTTTGAAATAAATAAATGGAGTTTTTCCTATTTTTAGATTTTTAAGAAAGACACTCACCTTAAAGTGTAAACATGTGACCTAAAGGTTAATTACTAAAACAATCTCCAAGAAATTTAGGTAAATACAATGCATAACACTAATTGGACATAACTACAATCATGTTTTAGTCCTAGTTGTCAAATTCTCCCTAAAATGTTTTAAACTTCTATGTGCTTAAGTTAAATCCTGAAAATATTTGTAATAAGGAAATAGTGAGTTATATAAACTTAGTGTACTTATATCTATAAAGAAAAGCATTATTAAAAACTAACTAGGAATAATTTAGATACTTTTATTAAATAACCATTGAATAATTTTACCAATTTTATATCTATTAACTTTATCTTACCCAACAATTTAGCTATCACATTCCTTTGCTCATACTTATTTCAAGAATCTTGCACATATAGAAATAATAGTACTTAAAAGGACTTTTTCAACTTAACAATTATAAACCTCATTCATAGCATAAGGAAGAATCATTTTAGTGTTATAAATGGCGTAAAACTCTCAAACTTACTATCTTACATGTAATCATTCATAATTAGGCATCTTAGAGTTTAGTTAATCCCAATAGCCCCTTTCATAGCCATATCATCATAATAAAATTACATGAAATATAACAAATAACAAATTGGATTTCAATGCATAATATAATATATAGCAATTAAAATAAAATAAAAAAATTGTATATATCCACCTTATGATTTCATATTAGCTTTATATCCTCCTACCAGTTACCAAGAATTTAAACATTTAATTTCTTATCGTTTCTTCCTTCACATTTCTCATTTCATGGCCACTTATGGCATAATTTACAATTAGTTTTCAATATCAAGATATCAGGTTCATTATTACCTTTCACTTTTAAATAATTGATAATAATAATAGCATTACTAAGCCTTTATTGCATGTTCACAAGTATCCATGGATATCAACAAAACAAATTATACAAATAGAGCACACCTATATATATCACCAACTAGATAACATCAATGCTATGTTTTGATTGCACAGCCCTAAAAAATCATTCAATAACAAATTCATATTTTATATTAACACTAGTACTAAGCAAACAAACTAATTAGCTATCAAATATATTAAAAGGAGTATATACAAAACACCTATTATAGCAACATAATCCTAATCATATTAATAGCATCAATGTCGTAACAAAACATAGTCACAAATCATTTTGATATCACAACATTAATATAATGCCTCTCTTGTGTGGTTATAAACCCTTCATTCAACACCAATCACAAATTTATGTAAATATTACTATAATATATCTTAACCTAATGACAATAATAATATTATGCCTTAATTATATAGTCTCAAATAAGTAGTTTAACAATAATTTTATAAGAATATTCATTGCACCAAATATATCGAAATATATATTTTAGTAATTAAAATAATAACAATTAATCAAAATCTTAGATTTTTATATGCAAGCATGCTAAAAGATCCAACTACATTTATAAAAGTTACATACTAACATGAACATAAAATCTATGCATATAATATGAAAAATATATGAAAGTTTACTAAAATGATATTTTAGGATAAATATATACTAACCTAAGAGGGCATTCTTTCTTTAGAATTTCTAAGTAGCCAAACTTATTTTTCCTTTCTTCTTATTCATTAATTTACAATGTTAAACTATAAGTGTATTAATATTATTTATTTTCTTTTTAAAAATTACTACATTGGGCCTCATTTATATTATTTTAACATTTTAGATTATAAATTTCTTTTTTTTTTTTGAAGAAATCAGAAAGGTGAGTTATGGAACATTTCACCACTCATTAAGGTGTATAGTAAGCCCATCTTGTTTCCATTTTGGCAATCCATTTTACTGACTTTAAGGAGGTACCTAAAAGGGAAAGTTATAGTGTGAAGAGGAGTATGATCTCCAAGTATAAGAGTAAATTATAGTCATCTAATATAAATAAAACTCTATTCTTACCTAATATTATCTATCCAATATTAATTCTTTTTATTTTTTTTATCTTTAATAATTCCTTTGATAATTTAATAACTTTAAAAGTTTAAAAATGAATATCCTAAAATTTCATAAATTTATAAGAAAAGCATTTATTAATGCATATGCAATTAGTTTTATAAATCATCACACTCATAATAATTAAATATCTTAAATTTTGTAAGAGAAATGCTATGAAAATCTTTGAAATAAATTTTTTAAATAATATATTAACTAAATAAATATAATACTATCACAAAAAAAGATATTAAATGCCCAAATTTTATCATAAGGTGAAATGGATATTGTTTAAATAATAAAATTCACTAATAATTAGTTTATTTATTTAAAATTTGTTTGAACAAGAAAAGTTCTAAGTAATGTAGCTAATTCAAATTAATACCTTAGAATTTCAAAAATAAAAGAATTCAAATATTAATTTAGGTATTATACTAATAAACCTCTAAATATGTAAGATTTATCTCTTGAAGGGACTACAAGGTTTATGCATTCTAATAGTATAAATATACAAGTTTAAATACAAAAAAGAGAGAAAGGCTTCTAAAGAAAAGAGGAGTTACTTGGATAGTTTGCTAATAGAATGAACTCTTTTATATATAGCCAAAGAATGGGACTAGCTATTGAAAAATTTTCAAATTCTAATGAGTAATCTTAATATAAAAAATTTATTCTTTTTCTTCAAGTTCTTACAATAGTTTACTTTTTCTAAAAAGTTAATGTTTAATCACTTTCAAGGTTAGCAACTTTTGATATAAAACTTTTTCTTTTTCAATAGATGACTTCACAATTCATTTTTATAAAGTACAAGTTACTTGCTTTTTTAAAAAAATTTGACTTTTGATGTTGTCAAAGTCCTTTTTAAGGTAGGTACTATGCTTACTCTTTTACCATATCAAAATATAATAATCTAAATTTGAGCCAGCATTAGGTAGCACAAACTAAATAGCAACTTACATGAATTCAAAAAATTTGTAAAAGCAATACTAATAGTATTTAAAGGCGAAAGAGCAACCTAATTGAAATTGCTTAAATTTAATTTTTTAACTATTAAACCTTGACCTTTTAACATATTTGAAAATTAGCTATATATATATATATAATTTGAAAGAAATAAAGAAAAAACTTATCTAAAATCTTCTGTATTCCTATACAAAAGGTATTTACATTTTATAGGCTAATACTCATAATTAGTTTTCTAGAATAAAGCTAAATTATAGGAACAAATCTATCCTAATAAAGGAAATACAAATTAAATTTGTAAGAGTAAATCTATCCTAATTATTTATCCTAATAAATAGGAAAAAAATTGTACAAAAAAGAAATACAATTAAAGATAATAATAGTAGAATTTTAATTATCCAACATTCCCCCTCAAGCTGGTAAATGAATATCTATCATTCCTAGCTTGCCAATAAGGTCTTGGAACTGTTCTATGAAAGGCCTTTAGTTAGTATATCGGCTACTTGAAGTCCCAAAGGAACATATGCTATGGTGATTAGTCCACCGTTTAGTTTTTCTTTGATAAAATATCAATCAATCTTTATATACTTGGTCTTGTCATATTGAACAGGATTATGTGCAATACTAATAACTAATTTGTTGTCACAAAATAACTTCATAGGGGTTTTATACTTTATTTTTAAGTCATCTAGAATGATTTTCATCCACAATAACTCACATACTCCCCATGCCATAGCCTAAATTTTGTCTTTGCACTTGATCTTGCAACTGCATTTTGCTTTTTATTTCTCCATGTTACAAGATTTCTTCCAAGAAACATGCAGTAGCCTGATGTTAACTTCCTATCAGTCACTGAGCTTGCATAGTTAGCATTAATAAATAGTTCTATGGATAGATTTCCATCCTTTTTAAATAATAGACCTTTTCCTACTGTAGCTTTGAGATACTGAAGTATCTTATCGATAGCCTATAAGTGTCTTATCTTTGGTTCATGTATAAACTAACTAATAACGCTAATAGCATATGATAAATCTGGTTTAATGTGTGTTAGATATATCAATTTTCCAACCTGCTTTTGATATTGAGCTCTGTCAACTTTCGGGCTTTCTTCATCATTACTCATTCTGTGATTTTGCTTAATAAATACACTGGTAGCTTTACATCTAAGCTTTGCAATCTCTTTGAGAAGATCAAGGACATATTTCCGTTGGGACATAAATATACCCTGTTTAGAGTAGGTAACTTTAATTCCAAAAAAATATTTTAATTTCCCAAGATTCTTTATTTCAAATTCAGTAGCCAATCTCTTCTTTAGAAGTAATTTTTCAGCTAGATTATTGCTTGAAATAACGATATCATCCATATACACAAATAGTATAGTAAATTTACCTTTCGGTAAATATTTGAAAAAGAGTGTATGATCATTTTAACTTTGTTTATACCTAAGGGCTATCATCGTATTTATAAATCTTCCAAACCAAGAATGAGGGGATTATTTTAGTCTATATAGGGCCTTTTTCATCTTGCACACCTTATTCCTCTCATGATAAGAATCATATCCGGGAGGAATCTCCATATAAACTTCCTCTTCCAAGTATCTATGAAGAAAAGTATTTTTTATATCAAATTAATGAAATTCCCATTGAAAATGAGCAGCAAGAGAGAGTAAAATTCTCACTGTGTTCATCTTGGCCACTGGAGCAAATGTCTCTTCATAATCAATTCCATAAGTTTATGTGTACCTTTTTGCAACTATCCCTACTTTATACCGATCCAATATACCATTATACCGATATTTCATAGTGTACATCTATCTACACTCTATTGGTCTCTTTTCACCTGGTCTCTTAACTACTTCTCATGTTTCATTCTTTTCCAATACCCTTATTTCCTTATTCATAACTTGAATCCAATTTTTATCCTTCATTGCTTCCTCAATGGTTGTAGGAATTCTTATAAAATTAATAACTGAAATAAAACTCTAGTGCTACAAAAAAAATGTTTAGAAGATATAAATTAAGAAATAAGGTACTTAGCATAATATTTTTTCTCTTTCCTTAATGCAATAGGTAATTTATTTGAGTTAGGATCACTTAAGGGAATATTTAAAGTATCAAGTTCAGAATCATAGGAGTTAGTGTTTTCAGTACTTACCATTGGTTCAGATGATTGAAGATGTTATAGGTTTAGTTTAGGTTGTCTCTTCCTTTGGTATATCAATTTTAGTGTATTAATTTTAGTAGTTTTAAGTGGAGGATCAGTAGAAGATGTTAATTTTGGAGTATTAGAAGACATATAAGAAGGAGATAGTGGAATACCATGGTATGGAGAGAAAATATTAACTTTCTAATTATTGCTTTCCCCTTGAAGTTGAGAAGAAGTAAAAAAGGACTGATTTTTCTGAAAGGTGACATCCATAAAGACAAAAAATGCTTACTTGAAGTGTGGTAATATTTATAGCTTTTCTTATTAGGAGTATATCTAAGAAAAATACATTTAACAGCACAGCAATTAAGTTTACTATGATGCTGGCAATGTATATAAATAAAAACAATATAACCAAAGACACAAGATTCAAGATTTTGCATGATAGGAACAAAGGGAAAGAGATATGATATAATATGGACAAGACTGATACCACTAAGAATTCGAGTAGGTAACCAGTTTATTAGATAAGTGACAGTTAAAATAGCTTCCTCCCAGTATAAATTAAGAACTAATATTTGGAATAATAAGGCTCTAGTAATTTCAAATAAGTGTTTATTTTTTCTTTTAGCTACCTTGTTCTATTGGGGGTGTATCCGCACATGTAAATTCATGAATAATACTATTCATTTTTAGAAAACTAAAGAGATTTTAATTCACATATTCTCTACCATTATCAGATCTCAAGCACTTAATAGATTTCCCAAACTATGTTTGAATCATACAATAAAATTGAATAAATAATTGATATACTTAAAATTTATCTTTCATAAGAAATACCCAGGTGACTCAAGTATAATCATCAATAAATGAAATAAACTACTTTACACCAGAAACATTAGGAACAATAACAAGACCCCAAACATTAGTATGAATAAGGCAAAAGGGTTCAAAATTTCTATTAAAGCTTGAAAGGAAGGTAACATGATAGTGTTTTGCAAATTGACAAATATCATAATTAAAAAACTCAACAGACTTTTTCAAAAATAAAGAAAGGAACATAGACTTAAGTAAGGCAAATGGAAGATGTCTAAGTTGCTTATGTTGGAGCCATATTTGAGAAGTGGAAGTCTCAGAATATGAATGATAAGAATGCAAAAATTTCTGACCAGATTTACCTGAAGCTTCCATATTAAGAAAATGTTATAACCCTCCTTGTTCCTTAACAACTCCAATCATCCTCCCCGTAGTAAAGTCCTAAAATACACAATGGAAATGAAAAAAAGTTATAGCATAGTTCAAGTTTTTGGTGAGTTTATGAATAGAGCTAAGATTAGTAGAGAGCTTGGGAACATAAAGTACATCTTGTAAGCTTAAGAAGGGGCTGAGTTTGATATTACCACAACCTACAACTAATGTGTAGGAGCCATCAACCACAATTATATGATGATTATCAGAAAATGATTAATATGATGTGAAATTAGAGGAATGCAAAGTCATATGATCAGTTGCATTAGAGTTAAGAATCCAGGAATCCTTAGAGATAACCATAAAAGTATGAAAAGATAAGGAACATTAGTTCTTACCATTTATGGCCAAAGAGCAAGAATCAGAAGGCTTACTAAGGGAATGTATAAGAGTCCACAAGTGTTCTAGTTCCTCTTTACTAAGGGGTGAAATCTTGTCCTTAACTTGAGGGGCATCTGTCACAGTATCAAATTTTATAGCAGTCAGATGTGCTTGACCTTAATTAATATTCTTAAATCTATCAGTGCAACTCAACACTTGGTCTTTCCTATAAAGTTTGAAGTAATTCTCCTTAGTGTGAGCAAACTTCTTTTAATAGGTGCACCAATGAACAAATTTGGAAGGGGATGGAAGAAGGCTTGGTTTGATCATCCTACTAGTAGCCAATGCTAACCCATCGGTAGGTTTATCATCCAGCATGATAGCTTTATAACTTTCTTCACCACAAATTGTGTAAAATACCTCAAAGAGTGAGGGAAGTTTTTCTTTTCCCAATATTTGAACCTGAATAGGATCATATTTAGGGTTTAAACTAAAAAGAAATTCAAAGATCTTATTCCTTTCAATAAATTATGCCAATTTTAATGTGTCATTACTACACTCCATTTTTAGATTTTGGTATTGATCTAATTCAATCCACAGGCTATTTACGGTTCCATAGTAGTATGTCACTAAAAGAGCACCTTGTTTAATATTAAAAATTTTAGTCTTCAACTCAAAACAAGCTGATAAATCTTGTTTCATAGAAAAAGTTTAGCGTAGATTCTCCTAAATTTCTTAAGCAGTAGGGAAAAACATATAATTCTTACTGATCTCAAAAGTCATAGAATTCCAAAGCCATGTCATAATAGGGGAATTTTCATCATCCTATATATTAAATTGTAGGTCATCCTTCCTAGGAGCAATACCTTCAATATAGTTTAATTTACGACGCCTTTTAAGAGTAGTACGGATGACTTGAGCCCATTGTAAATAATTCTTTCCATTAAAGCGATATATGATATGCAAGGCGGATAAGTCATTGGGATTTATAGGTGTTGAACTCAGGTTTGTGATTTAATGTGTGGTGCTGGAAGTATCAGTCATTTTTAAGCTAGATATGAAGGAGAATTTGTATGATGGCTAGGATCTATTAATAGGACACATGTTTTAAGATTTTAGTGATTATGCAATAGAGATGCAAAGAAAAAAAGAAGTAACAAGCTATCGTAATAAAGGTGACTGTTCTGCAATAAAAGTAGGTTAGATTTAGAATGTGAAAATAGAGTCTCTCAAATTTGGAGCTCTGATACCAAGTTAAAAAAAATAAAGAAAAAATTAATCTAAAATCTTCTGCATTCCTATACAAAAGATATTTACATTTTATAGGCTAATACTAATAATTAGTTTCCTAGAATAGAGCTAAATTATAGGAACAAATTTATCCTAATTATCTATCCTAATAAAGGAAATACAGATTAGATTTGTAGAAGCAAATCTATCCTACTTATTTATCCTAATAAAGAGAAAAAATATGTACAAAAAAGGAATACAATCAAAGATAATAATAGCATGATTCTAACTGTCCAACAATATATATATGATATGCATTTCATTTAAAGTGTTTTCACATGCAAAAATAGTTGGAATGGTTATAATTATTTTGAAACTAGCATGCAAAAAGCATTCGAGTAATTTGACTACCTAAATTAGAATGTTTACTTTTTCAAGCTCTTAAATATATTTTTAAGTTATCTTTATAATCATAAAATTATATTAATTAATTTCATCATCATCAAAATTAATTAAGCAATATTTGAGAAATATTTGGAGGTTCTACATTTTATAATCTCCTTTTTTTTGTTGTCATATCTTTTGTAAAGATAGTTAGAAAATAAAGATTTTAACAATTTACCAATTTAAAAAATAACAAGCATATTCATATCAGATTAATGATTATATCAAAGCAAATATTTCAAACTATTTTAAATTAGCAAGAATATATATTAAAGTAACTTTATATTAGTCCATATTAAAATAATGTATTAGCATATATATATATATATATATTTGGGTGTGTGTGTTTTTAGTTTTGCTTGTTGTTTTGTTTTGTAATCTTTTTTTGTATTTAGCAAATATGTTTGATTGCCTTTTGCTTTTGCACTACCTTTTCTTCTTTTTATCATAAAAATATATATATATTGACAATTATGAATTAACCCACATCCTTTTTAAGTAATAAAGCATTAAACTAAGGGAAGTAGGGTTATGATTGGGAATTACAAGCTATAACCTCATAAGGAAGAAAAGAAAAATAGATACTTAAGGTAATAAAGAGTTAAAATCAATTTTTTTAAAGTACCTCCCAAGTTAGTGCACCACATAACTTGTATAAGAGTCAAGTAGAAGAGCATATTCTGATATAATAAGTAACAAAATATACCAAATATAACAAATGATCAAAAGATTAATTCATTAAAGAATAACATTCTAAAAGGTACATATTATAAATTTAGTAGTCTATATGTAATAAATGCATTCCTAAAATGCTTTAAAGGTGTACTAAATGAACTTAATAACATACTAATCATGAAAATTTTGAAAAAAGCATGAACAAAAGATCATTCCATTAAAGCATAACATTCTAAAAGATACATATTGTAAATTTAGTAGTCCATATGCAATAAATGCATCCCTAAAATGCTTTAAGGGTGTACTAAATAAACTTAATAACATACTAATTATGAAAATTTTTGAAAAGAGCATAAACAACAACATAAAATGATATAAAAATAACATGAAACATCCTAAAGACACTTTAAAACAACTTGTAATAACCTAAGGTAGTCTTAAAATAGGAAATAACACCTCAAAACAACATAAACAAACATTTAGCCATACTAAAAGCAATAATAATGATAAATTCCCTCTGTTTCTATTAAATTATCAAAAACATCCCTTAATATAGTAACAATTTGACTTGACATCCTTTTTAAATCGTAGATGACTTTCTCAACTCTTTCTTGAACCATATTTATTTGAATTTATAACATTTCAACCTTTTAAGCTAACAGAGCAATCTAATTTTTAGTATTTTGAGGACTAACTAGTTATTGATTTGTAATAACATAAACATGCATCCCTTATGACTCATAAAGAGCATGATCCATGTTGGTTTAGGATAAACATTATTAGTTATGCAGACTTAGATAATATACATAGGTTATGAATCATTAATATAAAAAGTGAGGCATAAGGCATGATGCTAAATGGTTGAAATGGAATTATTGTAAGTATGGATGGTAAAACTTGTGTTAAAGGGTCAAATGAGGTTACCCACTGCATTTCCTCCTGGAACATGGTCCAATTATGTTATATGGAGATTATTGAAATAGGTTTAAGGTTAGAGAAAAGGTTGGCTTCATCAATATTGACATAGGCTCACTTTTTAGGTAATGCAACTGAAATAGTGGCATTAACAAATTTATTTAAATCATCTTAAGCTTGTTGTTCATTTTGAGTAAGCTTTTCAATATTCTTAAGTGTAGTTAGTTGCTTTTTTGAATTAATTTATTTTTCTCCTTTTTTTCTTTGTCCTTTCCAAGTTCATTATTGAAGCTACTAAAGTTGCTATTCTAAGGGAAAAACTAACACTATAATAAAACTTATCTTGATTTTCTATGAATTATTCATCGTTAATGTTAGCTTGATATCTTCTTCTTCTTCTTCCTTAAGTTCTTTTTCTTCATTAGAAATAATAATGATCCTTTCTACTTGATTTCCTTGCTTTTAATATTTTTGTAATTGTAGAAATACCTATACTAGATTTTAGTTTATTAGACCTTTTTAGTGATGGTGGTTTCTTAAGTGTTACCTTGAAATTAGTATTTGTTAACCTATTAGTATACTCCTTCAACTTTTATTGATAAATTTTTCTTTAGATAGCTTAAAAATTTGCTTGCCTTTTAAGTTCTTGGTTGGTATAACACCTCTAAACTTCTTAGATGTAGACCTTTCAAAAAGCATGATCTTCTTATCTTTTGGTGAAGTTAAAGGTAACACAGGGTTTAGATCAGAAAATGATTTGGTTGTTTTTGCTTTATATGAATTAAAGGTTGAGATAATAACTTCACTATCAACTGAGGCTTTTAATAGCTCTTTTTTCTTTGACTATTCTTTTTCTTTTAATTGCTCTTTTAGTGTTAGCAACTCTTTTTTATTTCTTTTAACTTTAGTGATCTTCTTGGAGCTTTTAGACTTTTTAATTTGCTTGTTATTTATGTGAGAGAGGGTTGTGGACCAGTTAATATTCATTATATTTCCCCAAGTCACTCTTTTCCTAATCTCTATTAACATATCCATATTTAACTACCAGCAAATCCTTATTATTGACATGCCATAGGGTAGTGGTGTCCTTTATTTGTTAACTTCCCTCATTATATGTTGAATGATTAAGTGACCTAAGTTGGTTTTAGCATCAAATTTAAACAATCATATCAAGAAAGCATCAAAGTTACTAATGTTATTCAAGTTCCTTGCTTTGGAACGATAAGCTAAGTAATAATGTATAATAGTTAAATGTGATCATCGATCAGTAAAGTTATTTTCTTAACTGAATAGTTCTAATCATTACTATATTATTTTCTAAATGAAACCAATTGATCACTAAACCTTAATTGAAGTTAATTGATTATTTCAATTTCAATTAGTTATAAATAATTTATTATCTAAAAAATTATAACATTGCAATATCTTAGCATTATGAATTTAATGGCCAAAATTGGCTTAAAAGCACCCGTTAACCACGATTTTATAAGTAAATAATTATAATAAGAAGCAATTTTAACATTAAATTAGAAAATGATCATCGAACGTGAAATATGAACTTTTGTTTAAACACAATATGATATTAATAATTAAATGTTCATATGTAAAGTTTGGATAATAAAAAGAGTAAAAAAATATGGAATAAAAGTTTAGAACCTTTAACAAATCAATTAAATTTTGTAATTTTTTTATATTTTTTATCAATATCAATTTAGTGTAGTTAAAAGCTTTTTAATTTCCATTAATCAATCAATCAAATTTTATAAATTTTTGTACCAATTTCAACTAATGTTAGTATACTAATTACTTGTAACCAACCAAGCTTATGTTCAATTGGTTGGTTAAGAGTAGTTTAATATATTTTGATCTCCCCTATTTTGTTTAGAAGATTTCATCTCAGAAAATCTTCTCCATCAATAATAAGCAAGGTTCATTGCTTGGCTTTGTACCTTAGGAACTTTATATTGCCTTTTTAGATAGAAATTTACTTCCTTTTATTTAATACCCTAAGGATTTGATTGATTCTTGCAACATTTAGCATTGTGATCCTTCCTTTGATGGAAACCTTTAGCTCAATGTCAGACTTTGAAGATTAAAAATTTGCATAGAAAAGCTTAGTGTAGATTTCGTACATTGATTCATCTATTTCTAAGAATGAACTCCTTCTTTGATTCTTTTAGTGTTTGACGTAGTCTAAATTTTTAGAAGCAAAAGAAAATATGTTAACTTCATGAGAGGTCACACAATTTTTTAAAATAAGATTTGATTAAATGATTTTGATTTTTGAGTTTTTAAAATAGTTAAAAGTTAATTAGATAAAAGAAAATTGAGTGGCTATTTTGAAAATTAAAGAAAAGAAGATGGTTTGAAGGTAGAGAATGTATATATAAAGAAGAAAGACATTTAGCACATAAACATAACAAATTGCTTAATTGAATTTGAAGAAAAAATTACAATGCTAAAAGAATTTCACCAAAAAAAGAAGAATCAAAGTTGAAAAGAAATATTATTTTTCAAAAATTAGAGAATTTGTTTCTAAAAGATTGAAAGCTTAAAAAGAGCACGATAAATAAGGAATAAATCAAAATAGCAATTGAGAAAAAGGAAAACCTTATGCGCTAATTTATAAAATTTTTCTAGAAAGAGCATAATAACATGCAAAAAGAAAAAATGACAATGTTTCTAACAGATATAGAGCTTGCAATGATGGAAGAAAAAAGGTTTCTGAATTCTAAGCAATTCAAGAAGTATGAGAGTAAGTGTGAGAGAGAAAGAGAGAAAAAAAAAGGAAAATTTTAGGAATTTAAAACTAAATGATAATTTTATGAAAAAAATTAAAGATAGCTTTGAAATTTTAAATAAACAAAACTAGAGGTAGTTCTATATTATTAGAAAAACTATTTTTTAAAATTGTGTAAAATTTAAAAAAGTAATTTTTATAAATAGAAAAAATACTAAATAGGTAAAAATGAGTAAATGAAGTGAGAAGTTATTATTAAGGGTAATAAGTTGACTTTTTTCAACAAGAAGATTTGCTTCTAATTACTTTTTAGATCAAGCAACAATAATTCAAGTTGTCTAAATAATTCATTTTCATGTAGGTCTATTTATTAAATTTTAAATAGGATTATTACATGTCCTTTTGCCATTTTTTAGTACTATGCAATGACATATTTTGTAGTCCTAATTTTTAATAAAAACCTAATTAACTCATGCATACTAAATTATGCAAATATTGATGTATTTAAAATTTTTTTGAAATGCAACATATAGAAAGTCGACAATTTTTCCAAAAAATTAAATTCAAAAGAACTAGCTACAAATACAAGACAAGCCTATATTGAATCCATCATTCTTGCACCTAGTATTAGTAGGTGCTTATTACAAATATAACTTTATGCATTTACGCTAATCCACAAAGTTTTTATTTTTTCAAGTTGTACACCTTGTGTTGATATCTTGTTCCCACTTCTTACTTTTGAATAGACTCAAGAGTTCTAAGACATAAACCTTAGAGAATACAACTAGTCATTGAGAAAGGTTATAATATAATGAAATAAGATGGGTAGACATATATCACAAATAGTTAATGTGAAGATAAATTCAATTTTTTTATGAGCTACTTAAGCTTGGTTGGTAAAAATTTTAATTTGAATTTAATTTTAAACAAGCTAAATTTAAATAAGCCAAGCTAGATTAATGCACAAGTTGGATTGAAACTTCCAATTATTTAATTTGAATTATTTATGAGTTAGCCTACATAAGTCTAATTATAAAATATATATATTTATAGTTTTTTAATAATGGAAATATAATATTTAAATAATATAAAACATAATAAATAAAAAGTTAAATTTGAGCTTTAAACTTATAATATATAACATGTAAATAATATAATATATAACCCACCAAGTTTTCATCCTAATTGCATTTTGACAAATAATAAAAAAATTAACTTTTGAGATCAAATTATGAAGTCGAACCCAATGTTTTCAAACTCGAATTGGCCTAACTAGTTCAATCAGTTGGACTGGCACTTGGGCTTGAAAACGATCTGGAATGACCTATAAAATCATTCTGGATGAATATCGAATTGAACTGGTGAGACCTAGTAAAAAATTAATTTAATCAAGCATTCGTTTAAACCACTAACTCGTTCCAATTTTCCTTTTCTCGAAGGTGAATTAAACAAATTCCCACACTCCTCCCAACCTAAAGCAATGCTTGACTAGCTGATTGCCCAATGATGGCCCAATCACCTATTTAGCCATAATGAAATGATGTAGCAGCACTGCAACAACCATAATAGGATGACGTCATAACACTGCAGCAACTATAATAATACAATGTTGAATTAGCACACAGCAAAGTAAGCAACAATATAAATTAACATTTAGGAACTGGGAATTTATTCGAAAACCTAATTTGAGTAATTTCTTATCCATTACTTACCTTGTTGCCTGTATTTTAATTTTATTCTATAGCTCTATTTCATCCTTGATGAATTGGTGAAGTGAAGGAGCAATTTTAACATTATTTTATTATTTTGCTATTGCTCCTTCTACGTTATTTTGCTATTTTTGCTTTGTTTTATTGCTCTACTTTATAGTAAACATATTAGCAAATAGCTAAAGTGAAAGAACGATAGACCATTAGGGACATGAACCACTAGGACACAAAGTTCATCATTGTCAAAGATTCAATGGTAATGTTTTCTGTTATTGAATTTATATATGCTCAATAGTAGTCATTCAATAGCTAAATATTGTTAGTGAGAAATAATACCTCTCTAACTTTTTCACTGTAATGTTGAGTTAAAATAGAAAAAATTATTAACTTGTTTTATAGTTTTATTTTAAGCCCTATTTAAATAATGAATAAAAAACATAAAAATGAAGCACCTTGTTATCCTTGTTTTGTAGTTTTCTTATAATGAAAACTTAAAGCTTTAAAAATGCTAGAGAAAATAAGCTTTGTATATGTAGTGTAATAAAGAATGTAGTGCAAGGCTGTGCTAATGATTAGATCATAATTCACACTATTTCTCTTAATTTGACCAAGTTTTTAAGAAATATTTGCCACTTGGCATGCATTTTTATTTAAGTGTAGAACATGCTATCTTCCTCAACTGGTCAATCAATAGCTGTGTCTTCAACGTAAATTATTGAAGTAAAAATAGATCCTGTGTGGAACCAGTGTATGAAGGTGTAGATTCAAATAGGAGAATTTTTTTTAAATATTTGTATTGTACAAAAGAAATTAAAGATAGAGGGATAAATAGAATGAAACTACATCTTACCAAAAGAAAGGGTGAAGTTCAAGCATGTTCAAAAGTTCCTTATGATATTTGATATGAAATTAAAGAGTATTTAAAAAAGGCTAAAGGAAAAAAATAAGTCTATCCAAGATCAATGGGACGAGGATCCATATATTCAGAGTATGAGATACATAAAAAATAAAAGAAATGCATGACACACAATTTTAAGCCAAAGGCAAAAGAAAAGTAAGTGGGAGTATTGACAAAATATTTACACTAAGAACCACTCATGGAGTAACTATCAATTAAAAGTGCATTAGTAGGTAAAGAAGCTATTTATAGAGCAAATTTGGCAATTGTTAGGTTCTTTTGTGATAATTGCATCCTATTAAATGTTATGAGTTCAGTTTACTTCCAGAAAATGTTTAATGTTATAATAGCAATAAGTCCTGGTTATAAGGCTATAAGGCTCTAACTTATCATGCAATGAGAATAAATTTATTATATAATATGAAAAAAGAAGTTCAATTATTGATTGATGCTTGTAAAAGTACTTAGAAAGACACTGGTTGCACTATAATGGCTGATGGTTAGTAAGATAAAAAAAATAGATAACTCATTAATTTTCTTATTTATTGTCTAACTGGCATTATTTTTATTAAATCAATAAATGTTTTAGATGTTGTTAAGAATGCAACAACACTTTGTAAGTTATTTAAAGAGATGGTTAACTTTTCTGGGGCAAGTAATGTTGTTAATTATAAAGCTATAGGAAGATTGTTCAATGAAAAATATCCTTTAATTTAATAGTCACCTTGTGCTGCACACTGCTTAAATTTGATTTTAGTAAACACTGGAAAGATGGAACTTGTAGTAAGTTTAGTAAAATATGCATTAATGATAACTAAGTTTATCAATAATCGTGCATTTTTGTTAGCTTGGTTAAGGAAAAAAGAAGGATGGACAGAAATCAGACATCTAGGTCCAACTGATTTTACTATAATTTTTATTACTTTAAAAATCATTCAAGAATATAAGCATGATATTATAGCATTGGTGACTAGTAGCGTATACATTGATTTTAGATATTCTAAAGATAAAAAAAGTAAGGATGTTGTTATTATTATTTTAAATAATAAATTTTGAAATGATTATGCCATTGTATACTAAATTATGGCTCAATTTATTTAAGTATTAAGGATTATTGATGTAGATGAAGGGCTTTCATTAGGCAATGTGTATGATGCCATGTATAGGGTTAGAAAAGCTATTAAGAACATTTTCTTGAATAAAAAGACATTGTACAAGCCATATACAAGGATTATCAAACACAAGTGGAATAGACAATCTCATCAAAAGGTTTATGTTATTGCATACTTATTGAATCTAATTTTTGCTTATGACAAAAATTTTTTTGTATTAAACCTAATGTACAACAAGGATTCCTTCATGTTTTGAAGCCAAAATCATGATAAAAAAAATTGAATTTCTAAGAGGAAGCATGTTTTATTGTGAAAGACATGAAGGTTTTAGTAGTTAAATGGGTTTTAATATTTCAAAAAATATATTGCCTAGTGAGAACTTTAGTCAATATGAATTATTTTTTATGTTGTGTTGTGTTATTTGTATCATGATTAGAATGATTAATTTAATTTTTTATTTTTATTGTCACTGTGATAGATCAATGGTGGAAAATTTTTGGGCATAGTGCTCCCAATGTGCAAAAGTTGACTATCACTCTCTTAAGTCAAATAGTATCTTCTTTAGGTTGTGAAAAAAATTAGAGTGTCTTTGAAAGAATACACACTAAGAAGAGAAATAGATTAGAGCATCAAAGGTTAGGTGATCTTATGTTTATACATTACAATTTTCATTTGAAAGATAGGTAATATTATTTGGTTTTTTTAATATTAATTAGTGTATGTGAAAGTACAATATTCATAATTTACGTACTATATACTTTATATTTATAAGGCTTTAAATAAGAATAGATCATTTGAATCCTATTAACTATGAAAGTATAGGCAAAACTCAATTTTAGATAGCCAAAGAAGATGATTCACCATTGCTTGATCATGAGGAAATAGAAAGAATGCTTTAAAATGATGAAGCACTTCCAAAGGTTTCATCTACTAATCAAGAAGGTTAGCTTTCTTTCTTTTATATATGGAACTTGTTTTAAACTATATTTTTTTCTTTTCAACTTATCAAAATGAAGAAACTTATTTAAATCTTTTTAAAGTTTTAATAATTTCCTTTTTGATTTGATGATATCATTGAAGATAATATTCAAGCACCAAGTATAAAGGTTCCATTGGTGGATTTGAACTCAATTCTATAAGATGAAGATCATGGTTTTAGTAGAGATGATTTTGATGATGATGATACCATGGCTTGGTTTAATGAAGTTACCCTCACATTTGAAAAAGAATCGGTAAATGAATGTTTTTTTCATTTTTAGTTATTATTAAGTGAAAAAAATTAAGACTTGTAGGAATGTAATTTAAGCTGAGGACAAAATATTTATCATTTGCCTTTTATTTGAATAAAATGGTGTTAGGTGATTATTGATATTGCAGTAAAATTAATGTTTATATGTTGTGTTCTAGAAATGCAATAATATAGTATATATATACATTATATATAGTTTGTTATATATAAAAATATAGTAATTGGTTTGACCATCCAATTCGATCGATTGAACCGATTTGATCTTGACCTACTCGTCTTGCCGGATTAATGGCTAAGCCGAGTCTTAAAATATTGGTTAAACCTTTATTAATATGTCATTGACGCCTTCTGTTTAGGCCTTTGGTTAGTAAAAATTTCATTTTAAATTTTATTTTTAACAAATTGAATCTAAACAAATCGAACTAAATTAATGCACAAGCTAAACCAAAATATTTTGTTACTTAATTCAAATTATTCACAAGTTAGCCTCCATCAATTTAGTTATAATATATATTAATAATATAAATATAATATGTAAATAGTATAATATATAATAAAAAAAAGTCAAATTCAGAGTGCAAATTTATGTAAACTTGTTTAAGCTTGTACGAGTTTATTTAAACTCATATATAATTTGAATTAGCTTGTGTGCTTAAATTTAATTAAAAATTTGTATTAAATAATATATTTTTTATTTAATTTCAAATTAATTTTTCTTAAACCACTATTTGAGTCAAGCTTTCATTTATTATTGTCTAGCTCAAATTTGAATATACAAATATTAAATATGACCTAATTGATTTGCATTCCAAGTAGCACATTGACAAACTATAAAAGAAATTTTTTTTAGATCAAGTTACGAAGTTCTAATGAATTTTTAAATTGAATGTGAAAGATATTTTATTTTTAGTTCATTTAAAAAGATGAATTAATCTAAATACACGCAAAGTGACCCGACCACCAATTTGTGGCTTTGTGTGTGTGTGGGGGGGGGGGGGGAGACTTTGCATTATTGGGAAGCGTAGATTTCACTTAGTGTTGATTAATGAAAGTAGATATAAGAGTTGTTAATACTGTACAATCCTTTTATGCTTCAACAACACTACCTGTGGTCATAATGTGAGATTAAGAAGTTGAGGTCAACCATAAACTAAACAGAATCTCTTCTTTATTTAATTCATCTTTATATAGTTAATGTCGGTTCCTGTGCTTTTGCCATCAATATCAAATCAAATACAAATCTGTATCTTAATAAGTCTATATTTGCTTCTTTTTTTTAAAGACATTTTTCTTACAAAAATTTTATTTAATTTTGTATAAATAAAGAAGTAGCATATTATTTTTATATTTAATTATAAAAAATGATATATAAAATTATAAAAATGAGAAAAAATAACTTCTTTCTTAAAAAATAGAAAGTTGTCTTCCATTAATTTTTTTACATTTTACATTGAATATATAAAATATTTATCTATCATCTTACTAATTTATAATATATTCTATCCAAAGATATTTCCGCCAAAACATACAAAAATTAAAGTTCAGAATTAATTCTTTCTTTTTTTTTGTCATGTTCCTATTATATAATGAAAAGATATATACATTTTTTTTTAGGTTTCACTGCATGTAAAAAAATTCTAAATTTTGTTGCACTTAAAAATTTCTTGTTTATCCTTTTCTAATATAACAGACAAAACTATAATAAAAAAAAAATTCTGTGGATTTCATGAACAAAAACAAAGTAGGTGATAGTCAAGAAAGCCCAACTGTCCTAATCTAGCAGGCCCATAATGACTAATGAATCAAATCTATTTGGGCTTGCCTAAGCTTCAAATTACGAGACCTCTCGTCGCCACCTTAAGGAAACGGGTGAAGCGAAAAGCCCCTCAAGGATTCCACAATCCTTGTTTGGGCTGAACAAGGAGGAGTTTTATTTGAAGAGTTGGTCTTGGCCCGAAAAAGAACGAACAAGATAACTTTTGGCAGCCGTTAAAATATAATTATAAAAATATTAATATGATAAAAAATAAAATTATATTTTTTTCACTTAACTCTCTAAATATTATTTTTTCAATCATAAGGTATATAAATTATGTAAATGATATATTACTTTTTTATTTTTATATAATCAAATGAATTTTTTTACAAAAAATAGTTTTTTATGAAAAACAAATGGGGCCTTCGAGAAAGATGTGCAGCTGTCACGATAGTTTTGTTTACTTTTTTGCAACCAAAAGTGGAGTGAAGATTAAGGATAGAGTTGGCCAAAAGTTGACGGCAAATCTAGAGTCGAACTCTCAATTCTCAAACAAGTGCTTGTCTTCGCAGGCCTGTACTTTTGAGACCAACACTGCACTCACTAATTAATATTAATATTAATAATTAATATAAACGGGAATATTAAATTGCTAACCACAATTAAATAAAGGATTCATGTCATATTTATGTTTCGATACATAAAATAAGACATACTACTTTAAACTTTTGGTCTTGTTATTTCAGTTGCTTAGATGGACTTTTACACGGACAGTTTATAAAAAAACAAAGCTATTTGATCGAATCCGAACTCTTTCGCAAAAAAAAAAAAAAAGAAAAGGGAAAAGGGAAAAATTATAGATAATAACTAGAATTTGTAATTTCAAATGTACAAGCTGATTTATTTTTGTTATTTTGATGTTTCCTTCTCAGTAGAATTTGAACCACCCATTGGGTTGCATCATGAAATCATTTCCAAAATAAAAGAGGTATTGATTCAATGAAAAATATATTAATTCAAATAAATTTGATTTGTCATTCGTATGAGTTTCAAATTTCAAAAATAATTTTTATTAAAAAATTTGTTAATATTTTATTTTTCAAGATAATTCACCACCTGATATTTAAAAAAAGAGAAAAAAAAATCATCTCCTAACGAAGTTCGTCAAAAATATTTTTGGTAAATTTGCGGTAGTGGTGCGATGAGGTGACATGAAGCGCCATCATTTTCGTTGAAGCGACTTGTCTTGGAATATCAAAACCAAATTCCACGACTCTGCCGTGTAAAATTCACACAGCCTTCAGCTTATATTACCCATAATCCCCACTGATTTACACCAATTTTCCTTCTTCTCTCCTGTTTTAGTAAAACAAAAGTTATTGCCACTAGAATTGGAATTTTAGTTTCTCAAACTTTCTTGCAGGTTCCAATTATAATAATGGCATTCAACAATATTTAAGGTACGGTAATTTTTGGACATATTGGTCAGAACAACTAATAATGATGTGTTCTAGAGAATAAGAAATCGCCTACCTTGATAAATATTAAGAACAAGTTGCTGAAAAATTCTCATTAAAAAAAAAAAAAAAAAACCGACCAAGTTTCCTTTTGTCTTTATGACAACTAGTAGTCACTTAATCACATTCGTAATCGAGTGCTGATTGAATTTTAATTTGAAGATTGCAAGATAATTTGGAATCCTATACTTAGAGATGGATAATGAGCGTGCGAGTGGGCCCGTATATTTTGGACCGTTAACATGGAGGAGTCCATAGCGGCTGATTGCCGATGTGGTCCCAATTCTTTCCAATAAAGCTTTTCGCTTTGGCCTCAACTAAATGGCCAGCTTTTCCCATTTTTCATTTTAATGGGGAAAAAGTTTAGTGGGAGCTTAATGAATGTGTGAATTCTAATCATTGAGATCATAGCAGCTCATGTGTGATACAGTCTGTCAGGACATACATACCCAGTTTCTCCTTTTTCCTGAGTTATTCCTAAAGTTGAACAGAACCAGCTGCTTTTCCTTCTTTTCCACTGGGGTTGTTACCAACCGTATTATTCCGCTCTATTTCTTTTCTTCACCCCAATCTAGCAGCTTAGAAGCTTCAGCTTGCTCCTTCTTGGATTTACAACCATGGCTGCTGAGACTCATCATACTTCTGCTGTCACTGATCATGAGGTTTGTTCCTTTCTTGTTGTACATCTTTCTCTGTTTTCCAACTTCTATTGGTAGTTTTCCTCTGGTTTTAGCATAAGCTGCTTTTTAAATCATCTGCTGTTATTGTATCAGTATGAACAGATTTTAATGATTATCTTGTTTTCTTTTCATTTTTGGATTAGAAAAAGTGAATATCTGTACTGGTTCAAGAAAGCTTTTTTTGAATCGGATGGTTATGTAAGATAGAATATAGATATCTTATCGATAAAGAAATACAATACTGAGTACTTCCTTCACCAAGAGAATCAAGTCAAAGATAAGGAATATTATGATGAGGTTATAGGCAGAATGAAAATCAAATAAAGGAAAAAAAGTTTAGAATAAATCTATGGATATCTGAATATTTTTTTGTGGTTTTCTGCAAAATTCATGAAGTCTAAAAGATTCTAACGATAAACTTGTTACAAGTATCTGATTTATAATTTCATTATTTGCATTTGAACTTCGAAGTTTTTAATTGCATGTTTTCACACTTCAGTGGACGCTTGTGATTTAAGAATCATTGTTTTCTTTTTTTTATTTTTTCCCCTGTAATTAAACAGGTCTTAGAGAAGAATGAAAACGAAGAAGCTATAGGACAAAAGATTGTTTCTATATCTAATGAGAATGAAGACAAACAGGACAAGGCTGAGCATGCACAAAGCCCAGCCACAGCCACCTCTTTGTCTAAGAGAGAAGGAGAGGACACCAAGATTGATGGCGATGATTCTCCATCATTAGAAGCTTCACTTGCAGAGACTCCAAAACATGACCAGGATAAGACTGAGGATGAACAAGGACAAGGTTTATCTGTTCCTTTGTCAGGCACAGAATCAAAACCAAATGAAGAGGACAAGAAGGTTGAGGCTGCTACAACTGAGGTTGAGAAGACTGATGATTCTCCAGAATCAGAGGCTTTTCCAGCAGACAATCTCAAACATAATAAGGCTGAAGCAGAGCCTGATGTAGCTGAAGTCGGGAAGACTGATGATTCCCTGGCACCAGAGCCTTCTGCTAAGGATAATCAGAAGGAGGAGAAAGTGAGGGAAGTGATTCCTGATTCATCTGAGATCATCTGTGCCAGCAATGAGGAAAGCCAATCACAAGACATACAGCCAGCAGAATCTACAGTGGAGAATTCAGATTCAGCAAAGGAGCCAGAGAAGGAATCTATAGAAACAGATAATATTCCTCAAGCACCAGCAGAAGAAATCATCGAGATGCCTAGCAATCCCATTGAGGTTACACCTCTGACAGAGTCAGAAGAGGTTTTGGAAGAAACTGAATATTCCCAGACTAATCCTGAAAACATAGACAAGCAACCAGATATTGTTGGAACAGAAGTGAAGGAGCGGGACAAATCAGAAGAACCAGAAAAAGGACACAAGGAGCAACCAAGCACAGTTGTTGATACTGAACCATTGGTCGAAACTGAAACCATCGAGAGACCGAGTGATGTCATTGTGGAAAAACCAAGGGAAGCAGAATTTGATGCAGGTGTAGTGAAAGAAACCAGCAAATACGAAGCAGGATCCACAGAAACAGAGGAACCGGAATCAGTGGTTACTGAAATTGAGGAAAAACCAAGCGAGAAGGAGGAGAAGCTCGATGAAAAAGTTCAACCGGAACAAGGGAAGACCGTTACTCCTGGAACAACAGCTGAAACCGTTGAGAAACCGTGTGATGCCATTGAGGATCACACTTCAAAGGAATCAGATAATGACAACTCAGAAGCAGTGCCAGATGAAGCAGAGAAACAAGAAAGTACGTTTTCTGAAGGGGAGGAAAAACCCAAACAATCAGAAGCAGCTGAAGAGGTCACGGAAAAGGACAAGGACGAGAAGACTATGCAAGAACTAGAGGGTGAGAATGCCAGTCACGAAGAGAATTCAAATGTTAAAATCAAGGACCTGATATCATTGAAGGAAGAGAAAACCCAAGAAGAGGAAGAAACTACAGTCACGGAAAGTTCTGAACAGGTTTCATTGAAGGAGGAAGCTCAAGCAGCCCTTGCAAATGGGGCTGAAGTTAAATCTTCTCCTGATATTACAGAAAATGTTGTTGAAGAGGTTAAGAGAACTCAAGAAGAGGAAGAAACTACATTGACGGAAAGTTCTGAACAAATTTCACTGAAGGAGGAAGCTCAAGCAGCCCTGACAAATGGGGATGAAGCTAAATCTTCTATTGTTAGTGCAGAAAAAGTTGTCGCAGAGGATGAGAAATCTCGAGAAGTGGAAGGAACTACACTCACGGAAAGTTCAAAACAGGTTTCATCGAAGGAGGAAGCTCAAGCAGCGCTTGCAAATGGGACTGAAGTTAAATCTTCTCCTGATATTACGGAAAATGTTGAAGAGGTTAAGAAAACTCAAGAAGAGGAAGAAACTACAGTCATGGAAAGTTCTGAACAAGTTTCACTGAAGGAGGAAGCTCAAGCAGCCCTTGCAAATGGGGCTGAAGTTAAACCTTCTCCTGGAATTGCAGAAAATGTTGTTGAAGAGGATAACAAGAAGGAATCAAGCAAAACTGATGAAGTTGAAGTGGCGCCAAAACAAGTGGCTCTAGTTTTAGAAAATCCAGAACAAGTTTCCATTAATCAGGGAGCTCAAACGGATGTCAAAGAAAATACAGAGGCTTCTACTCCTCCCAGCGTTGAGGAAAAGGATGCTGCAAATGACAACAAGAAGGAAGCAACCATAACAGATGCAGCTATAGAATTGTCAAGAGAGGCAGAGGTGGAGACAAAAAGGGCTGAGGAATCGGATGAGGCAAATACTGATACAGCTGAAGAAGGTTATGAGAAGGTAGCGAGTGTAAAAGATGATCAACCTGTAGTTAATAGTGAGAAAGATGGGAGTGAAGAGACAAAGGTAAATGAAGTCACCACAGAAATAAGTGAATCCCCTGGAGAAACTCCGGCTTCTAAGTTTAAAGAAAAAGAGGAGGAATCTAACAATAATTTGGAAAATTTGGAGAAACAACAGAATGCAGCTGATAGCAAGAAAGACGGTAACACAGAAACTAAGGTAGATGAAGTTACAGCTGTGAGCGAACCAATTAGAGAAACTTTAGCATCTAAATTGGAAGAAAAAGAAGAAGAATCCATCAAAACAGGTGGGGAAAATTTGGAGAAACAGCAAAAAGAAGACACTGTAAAAACTGAAGTTCAAACTCCAGAGCCACTTAACAAGGAAGGAGATACAATAAAAACATCCAGGGACCTTCCAAAGGAAACTCCAGCCAAGCCAGCTAAGCAATCAAATAACATTATATCAAAGGTAAAACAGTCATTAGTAAAGGCAAAGAAAGCTATCACCGGGAAATCTCCGAGCTCGAAGACAATCTCTTCTGAGGCCAAAGGTGATATCAAGGTTAAATAATGATTGGGATGGACTGAATATGAGTCTGCAGAGTTTATACATATGCTCTATCGTTTTCGTTGTGGTCGTGTATACTTCTGCTTTTGGTTTCTGTAATATTTTGTATTGGCTTTGTTTGAATGCAAAGAGGTGTGAAGGGTGCAGTGTACATAGAAGGTCTAGGCCATGCTTTTCAGGCAGTACTGTAAAATTTGATTGTTTTCTTTATTCTTCATTCATTTTGGCTATATGTATTGCTTGCCTCGTTGATGGTTTTTATAAAATGTTGGGAAGGTTTGAACGTTGAACTTTGTGGCCTAAAGATTTACACTTCCTGTAACAATTGCGCTCATTTGTGAACACATAATATTTTGTTTATTACATTTTGCATCCTTCTTGTATGTTCCAGATAATCACGGATTCACCATCTAAGAGAATTAACTTGGCTTTGGCTATACCTTGTTTGCCAAGAGAACCTTGATCAATAAAGACCGGGTTCTGTCATATTGAGATAAGTAATAAATATTTCTCTTTCTCCTTCTCAAGTAACAAAGTTCATGTACCATGAGTTTTTTTGTCACTTGCACGACAGGACATGGTTAAGGACAAGAACAGAAGGACAGAAAAAAGTGGGTGCCATTGTCTAAGAGATAAATTCTTTATTTCACTAATTAAAAGAATCCTTATAAAAGGACTGAATAAATTTATATTTTAAGATGTTTGAAATTTTGACACCAACTGATTGAACAGGCCGCCAGGAGAATGTACAAATGGGCGATGTCCCCCCATGATTCTGTGCAAATTTCCGATGGTTACTGTGAAGAGCCAACCACCCTGAATCTTTGTTGAACTTGCATAGATGAGGAAGATGCAAGCTGTTTTAGACTCATTTCTGGAAAATTGGATTGTTTCCTTTAGCCACAGTCAATGCTGAAGATCAATTATATCCTGCGAGTGCAACTGAATAATAAATTCTTCCATTGTGACACTCATTTAACTCAAAATTCAATCTCAATAGTTGAAATGTAGATGCATGCATGTGCATGTGTGCGTTTTGATACTTACAAGGTTTCCCAGTGACAAGGCTATCTTCCTTGCCAGGATTCACTGTCGCAATGCCATTAGCATCAGAGGCACGACTGCAATTATGCACCAAAGTTGACGGTTCAAATCCAGCGTTTGTATCTTCACACTAGCATTACCAAATTTAGAACACAAACATCAACAAGGATGGTAGAAATTATATGTCACAAGCATTAATAAGATGTTTAGCCAAAAAAGGGGAAAAAAAAAACACACACACACACAGAGATAATTCGATTCTATAGAACTCAAAATTTGCACAATCCTCAATCATTAATAGAAGGGTTATGCTTTGATGCATACTTGAATAAATACTTGCCAGTACATATTCTTGCAACTTCTGTGAAAGATTGAAAATCTTTCATACTATCCTAAATTTTTTGAAATTTTTTTAAATTTGAATGATGAAGTTGCAACTTTTTTGTCCACTTGTTACATGTACAATCCATACAATTATAATTTTTTGTGAAAAATTTCAAAATTTTATATAGAAGTTACAATACAAACAACTCTTATGATCCTTATGTTAAATTTTTGTAAATACTCACAAAATCTGAGTACATATCAAAACATTATCCTTGTCTAAAAGGGTTGATTCTATTGGCTTTCGTATGATAAAACATTGTCAACAATAGAAAATTTTCAACTACTCGTTAGTCGGACAGTTTATATAGAAATTATATCCCATTATACATTTTTCTTTACAAGCTCAAATAATTTGTCAGTAAACAGACCTGAGCATGGGCAGACACCTGATTTGTTGGCTTACTGCCACCAGAGCTAATAACTTGTGAGTTCACATTTGGCATTGGATCCTTTAAGGCTGGGGCTAAAGCCGAATCCACAGTTTCCCTAAGCCCTGCTCCACAGGCATTTAGTCCTAAAGCTGATGAGTTCACAAGAGGACCCCCTGGTGGAGGTACAGGACCCCGTGGAATTGGCAGGGGAAGTCCCTGACCAGGAGGACCAAACATTTGAGGGTTTGATCTTGCCATCCCATGTAAAGCATTGCGTCCAGGAATAGGTGGAATGGGTAGTTGATTTCCTTGCATTTGGGGCACCTGCATCATTGGGAATCTAGAAGATCCGCCATTCATGCCTGGCATGCCCATTCCATAACCCATTCCTAAACCCATTTGCATGCCAACACCCATAGGCAAATACGAAGCTATATGTGGGGCATGCAAGGGATGCATTGCAGGGGGTAACATCATTGGAGGCATATACAAGCCAGCTCCCATTGACATGATCTGCAATGAAAAGGTAGCAAAATGAAATGGTCCCTTGGTATTACTGGATTTCACAAAATATGAAAATCAAAACAAATGTTTTTGTGAGATGGATAGTGGTGGCACCTGGACTTGGAGCTGGAGTGTTTTTAGGTACTCAATTGCCTCGTCAAGCATTGAAGCTTTATCCACCTGAATATGTCATATACAGCATCAGCAAATCCAAAATAAATGAGGAATTAAGTATAAGAACAGACATAAAGTGCTATGTAGCTTCATGTTTGCGTCCAAAACTCCAAATAATTCAAATTCTCTTTCAAATTAAACATCACAAATAGGAGATAAGTTGTCTATCCAAGTTGAGAGTTTAAACCCTGCAAACAAAACCTAAGCTTCAGTTTGAAAATCTATCCAATTTGGTCATGCTTCCACAGACAAATTTCCACGAAGTTCAAATGCTTAGTGATAAACACAATTATTTCACCATCTAACAAAGTTTCACAGGTGAGCCTAGCAGGAGAAACAAGGGCAAAGGTCAACCTTATTGCAGTTTGGTATGAGCTCCTGCAATGCACGCATCTTCTCGTTGATCCTGTCTCTTCGCCTCTATATATAAAAGGCCAGAAGAATACAATTTATATTTATATACAAATAAAAAGACAGCAGAATAAAACCCATAAAGAAAAATGCATTTCTGTATTTAAAGTAACGTAATTGCAAATGGCCTTGCTCACCCTTTCAGATAGATTATGCACTTCAGCCGCACGACTTCTCTTGGAACCCTTACCTCCTCGTGCATGAGCTACCTTTTTAATACCCACTGACTCTTCCTCAACATCCTGCAAGTAAAAATGTTTTCTCAGATTATAAAGGAAAACTTAATGGCATGGGTTTTAGAGGACTTTGGAGGATTAGTCATCAACCATCAATCTCTCCCTTTCCTTAAGCAAAACTTCCAAACAAGGAGAATGTTATGACATTCCCCTTCCCTTTCCTTTTCTTACCTTCCATTCTTCCCCATTCAAACATAGCATAAGAGTTAAGAAGTAAAAGCCAACAAATATATAGAGCATTGCAAATCTAATACAGTAACTTACTTCACTGTGGCACTCAGAGTCCTCAGTGTCTTGACATTTTCGTTTCGTTTGATTAGGATCACCTGAACCTCTCTCCATGCCATTTCCAGAGCAAACAGAAGAAGATGCTTTAGCAGGCTCTGCACTTTTTTCTCCAGCAGCCTGTCCTTCAGCAGCATTTTCACCAAGACCTTGATTGGAAGTTTGACCATCTTTGAAAGCCTCCTCTTTGCAGACAGGGTCACACTGCTTCAAAGCAGAAGCAGTCTGTTCAAGAGGTTTTAGCTCGACTGGCTTCAAATTAGCCTTGGATGGCTCCACAACCTGCTGGCATAGCATAGTCAAATCCTTTGGACATTCTCCAATTGAATCAAATCCAGATGACTCCGGAGGATTGCTGCTGGTTGCAACAGATGCATTTTTATTCCTATTTACCATGCTTTCTGACCTTGCTGATGAAGACAAACCAGAAACAAAACCCATGTTCTGAAGATTAGCTCTTACAAGTGCAGCAGGTCTGGCAAAATGGGAGAAATTCATTATCCTAGAACTATGGCTAGGCATTACCGGATCTTGCTTCTGCATCTTTAAGCCAGGAAAATCACTTGAAGCAGAGGGGATCTGAGTGGTTTCCCCACAAGGTTCACGTTGCGGTGCATTACTTGTATTTTTTTCAGTGATGTCTGATACTCTAGACCTAATAGATGCAGATGATGTCTGACATTGCTGCAATGAGGTTGGATATAACTGACTGGTGCAAACTCTAGGTCTGGCGGTCTCAACATCTCCAGCTTTGGAAAAGTTCACTTGTTCTGAACTTGAAGCATCACGGCCAGGATCTTTATGAGTATCCCTAAATACCTGATTGTTATTACTTCTTTTATCCATTAGAGAAAAATTATTCGTGGCAGGAAGCTCATTGACAGTAACACCAGACAATTCATGCAAGAAATCAGAACTATATTCATTCGGCAAAGATTCATCTATAGTATAATTCAGCCAATGAATCATGCCTTCATCTTGAGTCAAATCCATTTCACCTGATGGCACCGACACTGGATTATCATTAAATCCAGAACCCAAATCGCCAAACTTTCCCATCTTTGTATTGGTGCCATATCCTACATCTTTATCTCGACTCCTAGGACTGTGAGATGGTAAACAATGAGACGGTAAACTCCTACAACTGGGGATTTTTCTTGCTCTACTGGGTTGACCCTGCGTAGAAATCTGACCATTTTCCCAAACCAGCTCAAAAAAGTCATTCTCAGGTCTGCATTCAAACCCACAACAGCGCAGTTAAAAAAAAAGTGAGCAAATGGCCAAAAAAATAAAATAAAATAAAAAGATCAAATGATGTAATTTAACAGAGTTGAAGGGAATTGAAATTTACACGTAGTGAACTTACATGAAAGACTGATCATTTGGACAAGTATTGCTCATCTCTTTAGGATCAAACTTCCCTTTTGCCGAGCGGTACAACTCATACAGAGGCATGATGACAAATACAAGGAGGATTAAACTCAGAAAGGCCTAAGAAAAACTTAGGCACATGGGCTTAATGTTATTTTGTTGCCTCCGACATACTATACCAGCTCGGAAACGTTCAGAAACCAAATGAGTTTTAAAGAGAAGGAAGCCTGACATAAACCCCCACTATGAGCCAATCTTATAGATTTTAATAGGAGAAGAAAGAGAGAAGAACACTGATTAGAGTTAAAATTTACAAATATAATATCTTTACTACTGAAGTCCTTATCAGCGAAGTACGAAGAGTAAACAAACTCACAATACAAAATTACAAATTATAAATTAATAAAAGTGAGTCAAGCAATTTCCACAAGTAGCCATAAAATACTAAAGCCCATCCAATTAACAAAAGAAGACTTTAGGAATTTGATCTTCATTATAATTTTCTAATCAGCAGGATACAGCTTCAACTTAAAATAGCCATACAGATTCTGGGCTAAGATCATGGGCAAGCCTTGAAACTCTAATCTATTGATGAAAATTCTGAACACCCAGGGATCAGCTCATAAATTGCTCAGCAGGGAATTGAAAAAGTACCAAAATTTTGGTAAAAACCTGAGCGAACTCCTCGAAGAGACAAAAATTTGCTAATCCAAATGCATCAATGTGGAAGGATGATTCGTAGTTCAGATTAGAAGTTATCAAAAAGTTATCTTAAGAGATAGTATTTCAGCTCGAAGAAAGAGAAGAACCCAAAATTTCAGAAATAGAAACAGCTCAAATGGACGCAGAAGACGGCGGAAGGCTTGCAGAATTTGCAGAAAGACCAATGCAGTAGAGCAGTTAAGCACACGCTCAGACAGACCGAGAGAGAGACAAAAAAGAATTCATTCAGGGGTTTTTCTAACCATGGTTAACTAAGCGAACCTATGGTTTAACACTTTAGCATCTTTCCCCGGTTTTGCTCTGTGTGAGGTGGAACCCACTTCGCACTGTATCAAATCTAACACAAATCCAACGGTCACCTTGTAATGGATGTTAAAGGAGGTCCACCATCTTCATGAACAAGTGAACCGCACGCGCTTTTTTTTAAAATAATAATGATAACAGTAATCTACTTAATATATATATATATAATCTTGACTTTAGATTTCAAATATAACAAAAAAAATGAAATTTATAAAATAATATCATCACTGTTAAAATACTGGTAACTAAACACACCCTTTTTTTGTCTTTTTAATGATTCAATTGTGATTGTTGCCCAACATGAATGAGTGGGCAGGTTCGATATTGATCCAATGAGGGAAGATGAGGGCAGTGTCCCAATTCTCTGTACTTGGAAGAAGAATAATATGAATATTGATTGATTCATTTTGTATATATTATCCTCATGAAGGGTTGGTGTATATAGTTGTGGGCTTTGCCTCTCTTGTATGAATGCATCCATTATGAAACACAACAAAATCATGTAAGTATTATTATTGACTTGTTTGGATAGAGACCCACTTTTTGTATAATAATAATCATTTTGTGGTTTGAAAATTATAGATTAAGGGATTTATAAAGTCATTGACTTATCCATTATGTTGTCTAATTTTTTTAATGTAACAAAGGGAAAAAGATAAAGCTTCTTCCCTTCATTGTTGGAGAGCCTTTCATGTGTGATTGTTATTTTTTATTTTTTTGCAAAGTCATGTGCTTTCATGGTTACTTACACAATTAATAAGATCATGACACTTATCTATTATTTGAAACACTAGAGTAACAAATAAAACGGTTCATACAAATGTCAAATGAATTTTCAATGTGAAATTAAATGATTCTTGGTTTCTCCTTCGATTAGTTTAACTTGTATTTGTAATTTGCTATTTACTTTACTTTTGTTTTATGAACTTCAACTTCTTGAGGGGAAAAAAAAAATCATGGCACGGTTACGAAAGGAATTAATAATATATTGCGGGCAATATTTTTCTTTTGAAATTTTGGTATCGCAATCATACAAGGAGTTGTGCCTTTTTCTTGATTTTCTTTGTTTCCTTTTAAAAGGTTGTGGATTTTTTTGCAATAAGAAGGCCTTGAAATGACCATTCGAATAAAGGATTAAAAATGTAAAGCCATGCTTAAGAAAATGATAACTAATAGTATCTCTCTTTATTAGAAAAAAATTCAAATTCCTTGTCAGCATGGAGAAACTACGAGACTGCTTAGCACATCATGATTGGTTTTAATTATGTGGTCCCTTTAATTAAGGTCATTAGCATGTCTCAGTTGCCCTTTGTTCTAAGCAAAGATAATGCAAGGCACAAATGTAGCCTTTTTCGAAGGATGCCTTCAATTCGGTGGTGGCAGAGCCGAGATTCAAGGTTAATGTGATAAATATATCTTAATATTTCAATGAAAATAAAATTTATAAATTAATGTAATATTTTAAATAGTATACATAAATTTATATAAAATTTTAAAAAGTTAATGAGAACATATTTTTTATTAAAATATATATATAATTTCACCCGCTACTTTTATTACAACTTAGCTTAGGCGTCTGGATACCCAAATCATCAACTTTAAAAAATAAAGATAAGTAGGGTCCACTAAAGAGTTTACAGATTAATGCATGCGAAAAGAAAATTAAACAAACCAAAGTCCGCAAAAGTGCATATTATTAATAGATAATTCAATTAGATAACAGATTAGATTCAGGTCAACTAGATAATCAGCAAGAAATCTGCCTGTCCTTTAATTAATCAGAAGAGAGCCAATGGATTACCATTTTAATTCTGTTTTTCCACTATGTAATATAATATAATCACAGTCATAACCCATTACACCATAAGAACTCAGAGACGCTAATTTCCATTAAGATAATGACGGAACTCATTTTTGAGTTTACTTTTACATCTTACGGCTAATCGAGGATTAGCGTAACGTGAGCAAATGCGTGTGCATGTAGTTGACTCTTTTCTTATTCTTTAATATTATTTTTACTCTTAATTAAATTTGATTCAAATTTTAATTAAAATTAATTAATAGTTATTTTTTCTTAAGAATTATCTTTATAGTCAAATTAAATTTTTTGTGATAAACAAAAATTTGAGAGACGTGAAAAAGATGATCCTGTGAATGACTATAAAAGTGATGTGAAAACCCTTATAAACATTAGAAAAGGTACAGAGAAAGTGGTTAAATAGTTATTAAATTATAGTTGAAAATTCTCATATATATTATCTCATAATTTTTTTTACTACAGCAAGTTTTTTTATCATCTCTAATTATTTTCTTCAATTTAAAAAATTTTTCCATGTTGCTTGTTTATTATTATGCAACTATGTGTTTTGAATTATTTGATCCCCATTTGTTTAAAAGGGAGATATTTCTTCTAACACTTTCACGTCCACATTCCCTTATATTAAAAACTGAATTTTACTCTTCCTTTGACACTTTTTTATTATACAAACTCACTTCCAATTTTATCATATTCCTTACAAATAAATAACTATGATTAAATAAATTCAATCTAAGTTACCATCCATGTTCATGAATTTTAAAATTGCAGAGATCCCATATCAAGCATACAAATTAAGTGTGTTTGTTATTCTCTTATATTTATTTAGGATTAGGAACAGGATGGGGGACACCTGGTGGACCCCACAAACCCAGAAATGGGTAATAGCCAACTTCCACTCGAACCCTTCCCTTGCCTTGTGGACCCCAAATTTATAGGGCAATTTTTGGCTTCCCTCCGCCTTCACTAGCGCATGTATGTAGCATTATAATCAAGGACGGAGAGATGAGTTTTCTTGACTGGGCAGAGATGAGTTTTCTGAGGTCCTAAATTGACGAGAGCAAGTGAATCATTATAAACAAGATAAAGTGGGAGGGAAGGGGAGGGGTGGTGTGGAGTTCACGTGACACTGGATGGTATTCACGTGACACGTTGTTTCCTTGTTCCACTTCCCTTGCTTGACGTTCTTGCTCCCACACACGATGCCTTTGAGATACATATGTCATGAATCACGACAGGCCTCCGCTTCAATACCACATGTCGCGCTGTGGAAAAGGTGGCAACGATATTGGCTACCTTACAAGCTCTATTTGCTTTGATATTATGGTGAATCCGGCACCCAACTATCATGCAAATATTTTGGAGCTACCATGACTTGCAGTTTGGAAAAACACCTTAATAGTGTATGCTCATTAATCAGATGAGTTTGAAGAAAGTGATTAACCAAAAAGGGGTGAAAAAATAAATTTTTAATGCCCTGAAAATAAATAAGAAATTAATATTAAATATTAAATTAAGGATAGAGATATAAAAAATTACACCATCTGAGAGGTTGAATATTTTTATTATTAGGTCATATTTAATATATTAAAATTTATATTTTTAATTTTTATTCACTTATTTTAAATTAAAAAAATCTAATAATAAAAATATTTTTTAGAAAGTAAAACATCCTATAACACTATTTTAAAATTAACAGGGCAAAAGGATATGGCGTGCTGCCCACCGTACAGAGAAGATATCATATACGCAAACTATACTCACCAGCATGTTTTCCGAGGATCCCAGGCAAAATTCTCAAACATGCAGATTGACAGCTAACAATTTGGTTGATAAAATACAGCTACACAGAGGGTGGAATGAAAACAGAGGATAATGTTTATAAATGGTACACTGTATCTAGAGTTACAGGAGAGTGAATTATGTAAAAAATTATATTTTCTAATGAATTAAATCCAAATTTGAATAATGCTCTCCCCCTCCTAACAAATTCTGCAAGTGCGTCTGCTTCTTTGCAGTCCTGCACATGACATGACGGCTAGACCACTCGTCTAACATGCACTGATTTTTTTAATGATCATGAGTCCTAAATCAATGCGTGCGCAGAAACAAAGACGCAGCCTACAGTAAACAAACACCAACCAACCAATTTCTATCACTATTTTAATCTATTTAAAAAATTAAAAATTGTTTAATCCATATCAAACGAAAACTTTTACTCATGCGCATAATAAAGACAAAATTACAGTTAAAGCACCACATTAAGAATTAATTATGTTGATAAAACAATTTGTAGTACCGCACCTTGAAGCAAATCATGTAAGAATGTTTAGAGGAGCACCAATCCAGACTCCAAAGTATAATTATTATATTGCCTTTATAAACCATTGTATTCCTGTACACAAAGAATTGCTGCAGAGGGGGGGGGGGGAAAGGAAAGCATGCATCACAGAAAACTCAGAAGAGAGGAACAGCAGCAGCCATTATACTAAGGAATGCACAAACGTGTCGTTTTTGCCAGCATGCAAAAACCCCCCACCACCTACTCCTATAAAATGGTGGCCAACATGCAAAAATCCCCCACCTACTCCTATTATATAATTCAGCCCATGATGCTTTGAAGTTTGAGATTGAAAGTAAATTTAACCAAACCCAAATGGCACACCTCAGCCAAGACAACTGGAAAGCATCAATATTCAAGATGTAGAGGGTACTATTGCACTTTATGAAACAGATGATGATATATTCTGGACTAGTTTATAATTGATTATAAACAAAATTACCCAAAAATGTAGTCTAAAAGGGTTTTTTAAGGTGCTATTACCAAACAGTCAGACAAGTGGTGTTCATTACAGCTTGATACCTCAGATCAGATTGATAACTCAGCACAATCAATTTAAAAAAAAAAAAAAATGGGGCTTCTGCATACATATACCTGTTGTTGCATTTCTTTCAACGCATGAAAGTAATTCTTCATATCAGTTGCACTTCTATGTACACACTGTTATACGTTGTTTTAGAGACGTGATTCAAATAGATACTGCACCAATTCCAAGAAAAACCCGGTGTGGTTTGATGGTCGCAGATCAAGTATGAGATATAATTCCAATAACAAGAAGATATGCTGAGAATACATAAAGATTTGAATACAGATATGCAATTTGGTCACATGACATGTATAATAGCAGTCCAGATATGCGCAAAGAAGCATCAAATCAAAACTGTTCAACATTTAATAACGCAACTTGCCGCAAATAAAGCATCAAATCAAAACTATTCAACATTTGATAACGCAACTTGCTGCAAATCAGAGTTTGTTGATGAGGGGCAATTTATGTATTCTTGAAGACAGCAGGAAATTGGTAATGGAAAGTCTCAACGTTATAATATTAGGTGATGGTAGTGACCACCTGTCTTTCTTGATCTTGTTTTCAGCTGCAGGAAAATGTATCATCAACAGTGGTTCAATCTCCATGGCACCCATTTAAATATGATAGAAATAAAGCACAAAGTTTTTTGTTACGAAAAAATATGGCATCCGCTTTGCCAATCTTGTACATATGCGTGTATGTGAAAATGGTTTCTGATCCCGGACCATACTCACATATTGAACCATTTCACTATACCCTTAGAGCAATAAATGTCATCATATCCTAAGATATTATAACGAAGAAGAATTAACCACAACTTGGATTTGATTTAAATTTTTTTCTCGTCAAAATTCATGGAAGAATTATTAAAAAAGAAGGGTTGTAAAATAGTTCACAAAAGTTTCATTACTCAACCATAAAAAATTTCTCTCCCACGAATATAAATTTAAAATCAGGAAGAAGAAAAATCATGTTTGTAGTATTTCCCTCCTAGAAAAGAATGGTTGCTAGCTACAAACGCAGCAGTTCAAGTACAAAGTATATTCAAGTTACTTTACAGGTGAAAAAAGAAGATTGGTGGGGAGCCTCCAAAATTAAGCAATAGCATTGAGTCACCAATAATCTCCACAAGAACATAAACCATTTGTGAATCGGTGAAACCTGTGGATATCCCTAACAATAATCTCTCTCTCAAAGATCTCTGAAGCAAACTTCATAATGGTGTGACAGTCACCGCATGTCCTCAAATTCTTCTTAATTCTTATCGGAGACCCAGCGGGGAGGACCAGAAGCCCAAATGCAAGGGCTAGTTTTTCACTGTGATACCACAGACTCTGCTCTTCAGACCCTTCCACACTGTTAGTTGCAAAATGGGTCTCAGCCACATATCCTCTCTTCTTTACCATGTCCTTCAACTTTTTTAATATTTCGTAGATCTCATTTGTCCTTGAATGTGACTTATCATTTGCGGTGAATATGAAAGTCCTGTTCTTAACATCAATCCAGCTACACCCAGTCTCTTTCCTAACCTTATTGATTCCCATTAATCTCCTTACCTCATCAGCTTTTTCCAACATCCCATATCGGGTATAGAGATTACAAAGCAGCGCATAATTTCCTGAATTATTTGGTTCCAACTCAAAAAGTCTCTCTGCAACCTCTCTGCCCATTTCAACATTGCCATACTTTCTGCATGCCCCAAGTAAAGCCCCCCAAACGGATGGATCAGGCCTGATTGGCATTGATTCAATAAAGTTCTTTGCTTCGTCCAACAGACCAACACGACCAAACAAGTCAACCATGCAAGCATAATGTTCAGGCCCTGGTTCAATATTATGAATGCTGTCCATTGAATTGAAATACTTATATCCATCTTCAACCCGTCCAGTATGGCTGCAAGCTGACAGCACAGAAACAAAAGTAATGTATTCTGGAACGATCCCCTCTTGCAGCATCTCCTCAAATAACTCAATCGCTTCATTTGCACAGCCATGTTGTTGGTATGCCGTTATCATTGCTGTCCAACAAACCACATTACGATTCCCACTTTCCTCAAAGACCCTATAAGCATCAAATAACTCCCCGCATTTTCCATACATTGTAATCAATGAACTCAGAATGCATGCATTTTTCACAAACCCAATTTTTATGATCTGATCATGAATCAAAGCACCCTGAGTCAGCGCTGCAAGACGTGCAGAAGCATGAATAACGGAAGAGAATGATGCCTCATCAGGTGATATACCTTCCCTTCTCATGACTTGGAAATAATTGCAAGCTTGTTCAAAGTTGTCATTATGGACACATCCTATGATCATCACATTCCAGGCTACAACATCTCTATCTCTAGCGGCAATGAACAACTGGGCTGCATCATCAAACAACCTACATTTGCAGTACATGTCCATTAGTGAGTTCTTCACATAAACCACTGTCATCAAACCACGCTTAACAATGTTTCCGTGAACTTGTTTCCCAAAATATAGATCAGTTATATTAGCACAAGCAGACAACACACTTGAAAAACTCACTTGATCAGGAACAAACGAAGTCTCCCCTAGAACATCCATAAAAACTCCGATTGCACAATCATATAATTTATTTTTCAGAAACCCCACAATCATAGAATTATAAGAAACAAGATTTTTGTTGGGCATTTCATCAAACACCTTCCCTGCAGAGTTCATATTTGAACACTTTGCATACATGTCAACCAATGCAGTAGCTACAAATGTCTCAGTTTCAAACCCATGTTTCCAAATCAACCCATGCATTTGCTCACCATGAATAACAACCAAAGTATGTGCACAAGCAGGTAAAATGGCTGAGAAGGTAAATTGGTCTGGATATATGCCCGTATACCTCATTTGCTTAAAGTAAGTCAAGGCTTGGGATGGCTTTCGAAAATGTGATAATTGGGTGATAAGAGAGGTCCAAGTGACAATGTTCTTTGATTCATCATGGGTTGTTGTAGTGAACAAAAGAAGGCTTTGATTGATGCACCCACATTTAGCATAAAAAAGGAGGAGGTTGGTGAATAGAAAAGGAAGCGATAGGTAGTTATTTGTGATGATTTGAGTGTGAATTTGGGTTACATGCTTGGGGTTCTTAAATTTGACAGCCCTGTCGAGGAGATGAGTGAGTTGAGTGGGAGTGAGAGATGATGAGACCTGGTGGTACAAACTGTGAAAGAAATGAAATGGAGCTGAAACTGAATGGCTGCTTGTAAATATCTGGTATAAGAGCAATTTCATTTTATCAGACAAGTACTGCAAAGCTACAGACCAGACCATAGACCCTGCGTGATACTACATTAAATTTCATGCTGTAAACTAGGACAAACTTTGGTTTTAGCTTCTGGCCCGTTATTATTATATGAATAACATATATATATATATATATATATATATATTTTGGGTCTAGGGTAGGGGGATGGGGAGGGGGAAAGCAATGGGCAGAGATATCACACTTTCAAAGGCGCCAAATGATATTACGATATACCAACGAGCCGGGCATTCAGAGGTATGAATAATCTCACTTTGTCCAAGTGGGCCTTGGCAACGTTAACCTGAGGTAGAATTCCTGAATATGTTCATGTGTGAAATCCGCTCTTGATATGGGCCGATAACAAGGCCTGATACATATGGCCCATGGTTGTGTTGTCAGCCCATAAATACGTCATCGACGCAAGCGAAAATATAAACTAATACTAGATAAATTAACAAATTCATTTAAATATTAATAAAATGAATTCTAAATTATATAAAATTTAAATTTTTTAAAATGATAATTTATATAAATAATTTATTCTTAAATTATTATAGAAATGAATAAAATTATGCATATTAATTATTATTTAAAAATAAAATTATAATTTTGTACAATTTAATTTAATTAGTACCTGAAAAAAAATTATAAATTTTGTCTTAATATAAATATTGAAATTGAAATAATATAACAAAAAGAATAACGTGGTGCACAACGTGGCATTTCAGGAATATGATTTGAGTTGTCGGCAGCACGTGGTCGATGCTTAGCTGATGCTACTGTGTGATTTTAGTTGTCTGCATTGTACCAAAAAAAAAATGGAGAGATTTTAGTTGTCTGCATTTGCCGAACTGAAGGTTGTGACTCTTACGTCACGTATATTGTTTGCATGCATTTTGTTCAAGATTATTTTAATTAATTATTATCAGATCATTCGACAATCTAATTTAATTATTACATACAGATGCCCGCGCCTTGGATCCACAGATTTCTCGACCCGGAGTTCTTAAAAGTGAGAACAACTGTAATTAGAAAAGAAAAATTGTAACGAATAACTGTTATCAAATTTAAAATTACATGTTTTTAACCAAAAAAATTTAAAATTACATTCGTGATCATCTAAAAATAATTGAAATATTGGTCAAAATGTTGGTCAATTTCTCGTTAAAAGGAGCGTATCCAACACGAAGGATTAGTAATTAAAAATTTTATAATTTCATTGAATTATAATTTTTATTAAAATTTTCTTTCTCCTTTTTTTTAATTCATTTTCTTATTTCTTTGGCAACCAAATGGAATATGACTTAAGAGAATCAAGAGTAACGATACGTTATGTGCCTATATGCATTACACGTGTGAATCATTGATAAAATTTAATCACAAAAAAATCCGATTATATAAAAAATAAGTTTAAGAATCAATTCATAACTCTCAAATCATAATAATATAAATACAAACTAAACAAAATTATCGGAAGTATAAGGCATTTAACTTGAGGAATCCTTATAAGTATGTAACTTTTGATCTCCGATTGTTCCTTTACAAAATACAATTGAATCTAAATCCTTTCCTATATTCTTAAATTATATTTGCTATCTGAAATTGATTTGAGGGGAATTACGAGCACAAAGTGGAATTCACATGTGTTAGGAAAACCATTAACACTCCAAATATATACTATCAAATAATTAAATTAATCATAATATTATAATAAAATATATAAATAATTTAATATGAAAAATTGACATTTTATTGTAATGGTCGAATGGAGTATTTATAAAATTCAAAAAATTTAAATAATGGTATTTCAAATATTTTGATTTCAATTTTTTTATTTTAAAAATAACTTGTTTGGATAATACTTATTTGTATTAAAGAAATTTTAAGTATTTATTTTCACAAATTAATAAATATTTAAACTAATATTAGGATTACAATATTGAATATTTATTTTAAATAAATATTTTATTATATTATTATTTTAATATTTTACCAATTTAATATTATTTTTTAAAATTATTTTTTAATATTATGGCTATTTTTTAAAATTAAAATTATTTTAATATTAATGTACAAATTTCTCTCAAATGAAAAATATATAATTATAAAATTAATTAAAAAAAAGCCCATATACAGTAGTGAGAAACAGCTAGACTGAGAGAAAAGTAGAAGCGACCCCAAGCTGGGGATTTATAATTCCGCCTGTTGAGATAGATTTTTAAATTCTTCATTTTACATAATTAAAATTCTCATTTGAAACATTTAGTATTTTTATATTTTTCATATCAATTAATTAAATAAAAAATTTCATGATGCATCATTTCAAATACTCTTGTAAAATGAAATTCTTTTTTTAAATACTCTATCCAAACATAATGTAAGAGAAAAAATTACGAATGAAAAAAATTTCCTTATATTATCAAAAAGATTACATGATAACATATATGAAGATTCTTATTTATAGTTTTACATTCTAATTATTATTTCTACATTAATTCTTATATAATATTTGTAGATACTTATATTAAATCCCTCTTATACTTTAAATTATTGACCAATATAAATATTTATAATTCAAAAACATCTGGTAAGAAAATGCCAACTCTACTGTAACACAAAATTTAACTTGTAAAGATAATTCATGATTAAAAACTTTTGATATGTCGCTACAAAACTAAAGGAAAGCTCACTAAACGAATATATCACTTTTTTCAAAGGGTTATAGGAGCATAAACTCATAAAGTGCAAATAATATTAATGAATGGTCTAAAAAGGATATTTATTCAAATAATAAACAAAAAAATTAATATAATGATTTATTAATCGCAATGGAGGCCCATTGCTGTACATGTTAGGGCCATTCTCTTTAGTTATTATATATTTAGATCAAAATTAAAAAGTGTTTGCTTGTTGTGCGGGACACATTCATTGCAATAAGGAGAATTTTAAAGCACCAATAGCAAAAGGTCATTAAAGATACAAGGGTCATGTGCAACTATATTCAATATTTGTGATGTGTAATTAAATAATTGATAAATTATATATATGTAATTGCCAAAAGAGTCTGTAGTAGTTTTATTTGATTTTATAATATCCTCATTCACTTCTATGTATATTTGAAATTTTTTAAATGGTGTTATGCAAATTGTTATATTTCACATATGTTAAAAAGAATTTTTTTGTATGATTTTAATGTATATATAAATTAGTTTTATTTATAAACTATAAATTATTTAAATAAATATTTTTATTAAAAATTATAAAATTTAATATGAATTATTAAATTTTTTATATATATAAAATTGAAAAAAAATATAAGTTACCTCCTCCAATTAGAAGGTGGTTGGATTCTCCCCCTTCAAACTATAGAAATAGGTAAATTACTCCTTAAAATTATGCAAAACTTGGTTTCTATCCCTATCATTAATAATTTAGTAAAAAATATTAAAAAATTATAAAATAATCCCATCAATTATAAGATAGTTATATTTTGCTCTCATTAACTTTAAAATTCACTAATTAATTCCTTAATTATATGAAACTTATGATTAAAACTTATCATTTACTTAATTAATATTTTTTATTAAATTACATGAATTTTAAAAAAGTTAAGCTTGAATCATAGTATTATTATATATTATATTATCACGTTATTTTTTATGCATAATTCTTATGTTATATAATTAATAAAAATTAAATTAAATATTTAAGATCTTAATTAAAAATTTGAAAATAAGTTGTGAAATTATGTGTAAAAAATGATACAATAAATTAATACATAATAATATTGTAATATATATTATTAGTATTACTCAATATTAGTTATCACTATTCAATTTTTTTTTATTGAATTAGTTACTTATTTTTTAGAATAAGGCAAAAAATATTACATGAGAATGTGAAGTAAATGCAAGTGTTATATTACATAAAATATAAAAAATTTAATATTTTCATTTCATATAACTATATTCAATTTAATTTTAATACTGTAATAATCATAGAGGTAATGAACAATAATTTTAATTTTGTTGCCTAAATTTTTTTTATAATTTATTTTATTTAAAAATTAATAATTATATAGTATATAATTTATCTTTATTTTATTCTTTCAAAACTTATAACCTATCATAATATTCATTTTTTTTTGCTACAAGGAGTAGAGATTGGCATAATAGGGAAAGGGATGAGGGAGTTCCAGGAGGTATGAGAGGGGGAATCGAACTTCACTCTTTTATGCCACAGAATCTTGTAGGTACAAAAGTGTGTCATCTGGACCAACTCTTGGTGGCTTGTTATAATATTCATATTTAGACTAAGGTTCTGTTTCACGCAACTAACTGATAAGTTAATTGATAGATGAAAAGTTAGTTGATAACTGATAAGTTATTTAGTAATTGATAAATTAATTAATAATTAATAACTGATAACTGATAAATTAAATAAAATATTTTATAAAATTAATTATTGAACTAACTGAAATTGTAAAATGACATATTAATAGAAATATATGTAATTAAAATAATTTATATTTATCTAAAATTAAATTATATTAATGTAATTAAAAAATTTAAAATAAAAGTATAATTTTTAATATTTAATTAATTATATTTTATAAACTTATATATTTATTTACTTATATAATTTTTATTTTATTATTTATTATAAAATTATAATTACTTAAAATATAATTAGATATATTTTTTAAAAATTGCTTAAATTTATATTATAAAAGATATGAGTTGTAAATTAAAAAAAAATAAGGATATATTTGAAAAAAATTTAAAAAAATAGCAGCTTATAAGTTATAAACTATTTTAGATAACTTATTAAATCAGAATTTATAAACCATTTGGAGTAATTTATAAATTAGTATGAGAAATATTTTTAGAGGTTAACTTATAACTTATTGACCTAATTAATAAATTATAAATTAACTTATTTGTTGCGTAAAATGGAATTTAATATATTTATTTTTAAAAATATTTATTTTTAGAAAGATATTATATTAATTAATAAATTTACTCCAAATCAATATGATGCAAGAATTAAAGAAAATTTTTATTTTTTAAATAAATATATAATTTCGTATAAAATATGATAATTTAAAATTCTATTTAATCAACCCTAAAAATTCAACCAGCCTAGGGAAATAATTTGCATCCTGTAAAGTTTAACACATAAAACTTCGGCTCATCGAAAATACTGCAAGCAAATTATTAGAAAAGAAAGATAGGAAAAACGAAGGTGTAGGAGCTGGCACACGTGAGGGGGCGGTTAACAGGGAAAGGACGGTTAGGTTACAGGCACAAGCCTCGTAGGCTCGTAACATGCCTTCATCTGCGCCCCGGTTAGAACTCGCCCAACCGTAGATCTTTCCACGCTCTGCTCCACCGTTTAATTCCTCACGCGCTGTACTTTCTTCGTGCCGACCTCATTACAATTATTGTTATGATGATGTTACTTTAGTTATGTATAAAGTCCCGCGGTAAACGCGGGTAATATGCAATTACAAGATTATTATGTGGATTGGATAGAATGAAATTCGTTTTAAAATGGAGCTTAAATGGATAACCCACGTGAGCAGCAGCTTGTATAATAGTAGATTTGATTGCGGGTAAAAAATAAATAAATTTTTATTTTTTAATTATCTCTTTAATATCTAAACTTAATTTATGAATAAAAATTTAATTTAATTACTTTTTAATAAATATTTTTATATTTCAATTCAAAATTTTTATTTAAGTAATTTAATAAAAATTAAAATATTAAAATTATAATTTATAAATTGTAAAATAAAATAATTAATAAAAATAAAAATATACAAATTGCCTACGAAAATGCCTACATTGCATATAGGATGATGTAAACAATTCTTTTACTATTTATTTTTATAAACAAGCTTATGTAAATAAGTTCGCCCAGATTAGCAATCGGTCTATTTTACATAGCTATGTTACTTATAAACCCACTCCTCATGGCTTGTATATTTCTAGTCTTGTATTACGTTTGTATCACACGTAAAAAGTCACCTTCAAATAAGTAAATTACTTATTTTAGTTAATTTTTTTAAAAAAATTATGTGCCAGATGCTTAAAGCTTAAATTAATTTTAAATTATAAATTAAGGAGACATGATATCTTTCATCCTTTTTATTTTTACTTTATACATCTATGCTTAATGACAGAAAATCTGATTTATTTGATTTGGAAATTTAAGGGGAAGAAACCTTTCTCTCAATCTAAAATTGAAAACCTTATTCTTGGCTTATTTTTATCAAAAATAAATAAAATGGGAATAAAAATCAATTTTCTTTTGTTTGATTCCAAAACAAAAATCAAAAGAAGAGATTTTAAAAAAATAAAATAAAATCTACCATCATCTTTTCTTGGCAAACATACCGACAAAAAGGAGCTGAAAACTCCTAAACTCATTTGTATTCCAAGATTAATCATGGAAGCATAGGACAACACACTGCACGCACATTTTAATATAGCACCGTAACATGATATGCAGTATAATTTTTTTCTTGCCTGAATCAAATTATATTTAATATATTCAATTCATTTATATTACTTTTGTGTATATTTAAAATTTACTAGATCCAAATGGTAACTTCGAAATACATTTAAAAATTTTTGATTTATTTTTTACAATAAATATCATAAGAGCCTTTTAATAAAGAAATAATATATTAGAATATGCTATTTTATGGTTAAAAACTAAAAAGATTAAGTCATAACACTTGTTCTTATTTATACCCGATAAGGGGAAAATAGTACTGTTTTTAACATTATGAATTTTAAAATATTATTATTTTTAATAATTATTTGATGATAATTTTTATTTATTAAATATATATTTAAGAAATATTGTTAAATTTATATGCCATTGACTAAAAATTTATAAACAAAAGTATAATAAATTATAATAGGAGCCTTTGGTACTCGGTAGTAACAAATAAAATTTTAGGTAAGTATATCTAAAATTTATTTTTTTATTTTTCTAAAAGTAATTTATTTTTATTTTCTTCTCATTTAAACAAAAGAAGAAAAAATGTTTTCTTATTATATTTTTACTTATTTCTTTTTCCCCTTTTGAATTCAATTAAAGAACTAATATTTTACATAATTTTATAATTGTATTATGTGTAAAAGCAACATTATTTTCATCGCTAAATAAATTAATCGCGTTGCCTTTAAGTAATGTAAAATTCACAACAATGTAAAAGATTCGCTTATTTGAATTATATTGAGATGACAATTACACCTATAACTATTAGACTGAATTTAAAATTTTAAATAATTTAATATTTCAAAATTTTAATATACTTCATGAAATTAAATTTTTTCAAATGCATCTTTTATTATAAAATTAAAAAATATAATTATAAATATAAAAAATGTTTTTAAAATTAATTTTTATTTATTAAATTTTAAACTTTCAAAATTTTTTAAAAAGATTTTACCTTATTATCTAAAATATATTTGACACTAACGCTATCCATATTTCATGTATGTGAGAATTTCTTGCCTTGAGTGTTCTTTTAGACGTCATTTTGGAGTGATTAATTGAGCGCGTGGGCATCAGGCAGGGAGGAGATAAAGGTGGGCAAAGGCGGCGGATAAGGAATAAGGCAGAACGAACCGAAAGAAAGTCAATCACGAAGGGAAGGATCAAATATAGGGCAGGTCACACGTGTCAGCATAAGTTCCCACTTCATGCATCCTTAGCTGTCCCCTGATTCACAGAATCCGAGGCCAGCATAAGGCAAATTTTATATTTTTAAACTTTTAAAAATTATCTGGTGATAGACACACGAATTTTACAGGGTTAAGGAACCGCGTGACCATGCCACTGTGTACACTGCATTCTGACTCCATGTGCCACGTGTAGCCCCGGAGTGGATATGTTGGTTACCCCGCTGGTCATCCCATGGCTTATAAATAACCTCCCACTCTTGCATGCATCCTTCACGTTTACCGCAAGTAGTAGGCCCTTCTGAATCGTTTTCATCAGCAGCTTAAATTGTTTGTTTGTTTCGGAGTTTCCAAGCAAGAAAGAGCGTTTGTGAAGATGAGTGAGGGAACAGCCAACTGCGTGGACATCCTCATTGCCATCCTCCTCCCTCCTCTGGGAGTTTTCCTCAAGTTTGGCTGCAAGGTTCATTTTCACTATTCTATTAATTAATTCCATTTTTTTTCCTTGTTTTTCTGTTATAATTGAAGCGTTGCATATGTAGATATTAGAGTGATTAACTCACGAAATGATCGATATATATGTGTTGTGTGTGTGTATGTGTGCAGGTTGAGTTCTGGCTGTGTCTGATTTTAACGCTGCTTGGGTATATCCCTGGAATTATTTATGCTATTTATGCTATTACCAAGTGATGTTTCGTAGCCACCTTGTTTTTGTAAGTTATCTTCTCTTTCTTTCTCTTTTCATTTAGGAAACGAATTACGTCTTATTCTTTAGATCTGAAGATTTGCTCATCGATTGAGATTTGCGTACGTTACAGCTTTAGTTCGTATACTGTAAAAGCTAACTTTCAGAGCGAATCTGCACGAAATTCATCTGACAGCAATTTTTAAAAAGGTGAAAAATTGAAAGAGGTTTTTAATCAGTAATGAAATTTTAGAATCTCATGTATTGTTCTCTTCTTGTAAATTAGTGCATGTTCTGTTCCTTTTTACTATCATATGTTTAAGTCCTCTGCAAGAAGCGATTTCTTCTCCCTTCCAGTAACTGAGCAGTACAATTTACAACTTGAATATTCTAAATCACAACTTTGTTCTCGTAAGAAACGACAAAAGTTGGTGATTTTCAATTGTGAAATTATGATCTCTCTCTCTCTCTCTTCCTCTGAATAGCTTGAAAGGATAAGAATTTGGATGGAGATGGAATGAAGATGGACAGATTGAAACCCCCTGTTTTAGTTTTTTTTTTTTTTTTTGGTTTTAAACTAGATAATTGTGTTTTTTTATTTCAGATTGAAGTGAGTTTTAACGTAAAAAGTTGTCTTTTTTATTTGAAATGGAAGAAAATTCAAAAGAGTAGGGATTGAGGGAAGAAGAGAGAGTTAAGTTAATTAGTCACGGAACTTAAAAGTGGAAACAGCATAACTCATCGGTCTCACCATTGATGGGACATACACTAATTAAATGCCTTTTTCTATTAATAATTGTGATTAAGGGGCCTCTGCTTTACTCTCCGTCCAAGTAACAATAATGATATGGACCTCCCTCACATGAGCATTATTAATATGTGGACAGGTGGCCGTTTCACAGTGGTCGGGGGCGTTTGCGTCTGATCCTGGCGTCGGACGATGCTGATTCTTTATTCTGTGTATTCCGTTTCTGTATTACTTATTTGTCACTCAGACCTTTATAGCTGTACCGTTGGTTTGTCGTGATGTAAAAGTTGAGTGTGAATGATAAGCCTTTGATTTTGTAATTGAGAGACGCTGATTTGTGTGTTTATGAAATTAATGTATTATCTGGTTTAGTATTTATGCGAATGTGTAGTCAATCGACAAAGTGGATTTATTCTTATCTTCCGTGTTGATTTATCATTTTATTTTTGTCGAAAAATACGAGAGATCCGATTCCCTCTCCAATTTCTTCAAATCAGTGATAGTTGAATTCGTGGCTGTATCATGAGTAATGCATTTTAATTTAGGTTGAGTCAAATTTCAATAAGTGAAAGATTGTTTTTGGACTTGTGCTGAATATGCTTGGGTTGTAATTTCAAAGATTTGTTGCTATCTTTTCAAAAGAACGTGGCATCGATTGATGTGGAATGATGCTAGTTGTATGTTGCCGATCATTGTAGATAGTGATTTTTGTGGGCTGAAGACGACGTTGGGACGATGCCACCGAACAAAATAGCTACTGGCATTAGTTCTCCGCTTATATCTTATATTTTCCAAGTATTCTTATCCAAGAGTTCAAATTTTATACTTGGCCTGCAGCTTTTGCCCAATGTTCCTGTTGCCTTTCAATGATTCTTTTGATGAGTCAAATTCAACTAGAAATATAGTTATGAATTATTTAAATAGTAAAAAATAATTTGTATATTTAAATATAATACATTTGATGAAAGATAATTTTTTTAAAAGAAAATTTATTCTTTTACAATTATAAATATATTTTTTTTTTTTGGGGGAGGGGGGGAACATGTGGACCCAGAATTTATGGAGACACAAGTGTTATAACAAAGCTCAATCATAACACAGTTACCCGTTAAGACTAATAAAACACATTATAACAATTGCATGTTCAGTAATCTAAAATTAAGAAAAATTATAGCTAATCAAATTTAAATTCTTTAATTAATGGCAAGTACGGGAATTTTTTAAATATAAAAATAATATTATTATTTTTCTTCTGCAATTACTTTTTACTCAGTCCCTTTGCACATTTTAAGGTTCAGTGAATTTCATATTTATTAAAAGGAAATAAGCCATACACTTTTCTAAAGGTAATGTATCAAACTATTTTCCAAGATATATCATCTACAGCGGTGAAAACGCTGCCGTTCTACGAGTAACGTACGATATACGAATATGACTTGAGAGTGGGATCGAGCCACGCATGTTAATTGGTAACCAATTCGGGGACCGCACTATTTGCGTGGCAATCTTGGATTATATATATGTTCCATCGAAAGCTTCGGAAAGGCCCTACGTAACACTTTAATAATGACCCCGTATAAAATTAAAAATCATATCCAAATGACAAATCCTTCGCGCTTTCACATTAGAATTTTGGCATGAGGCGAGAGTCTTTAGTTTAAATAAAATTTAATATTATTTAAAAAATTTATATTTTTTTATATCCAATGTATAATTATTGATTATTATATATATGTATATAATAATTCAAGCAATCATTTCATTAAAAAAACAGTAAAATTTTGGGAGGGGCTTGATGGCCCTCTAATTAAGTTATAAAATTATATAGCAGAGTAAACATGGTAATTAGTCTCTCTTTTACATAAATGCTTATTAGTAAATTTTAAGATTTTATAACTAAAATTAGCATTTTATTTTTATTTTTTATTTTTTTATAATTATTTATTCATCTATTTACTTGCAATGATACTGAAAATAGATGACAAAAAGAAAAAAATATAACTTATATTTGACATTGTTAATATGAAGTTTAACAATTTATTTTAGTCTATTTCCTTTATTTCAATATTATACATGAATGGAGGATTGAATAATTATAATAAAGGTAAAAATAAGATATTACTAATAGTAGCAATAAAACAAGATATTACTTTAAGGAATTTAAAGGTAGAATACTCAACGTGGTTATAAATGAAGGATTAAGTTATTAATTTAAATTTGATTTATTGTTAATGTAAATTAATTTTATATTATCACTTATTATTATATTGTCATGTATTAAAAAATTATTATAGTGAGAAGAAGCATTATAACCATTCTTGCAATGAACTCAAACCTTTTAATGCAATAATGGCCATGTTTCTTCTATTTACTAAAATTTTCTTATTAATTTTCTTATCTTTGCATTTTCTTGATATTTTTAAATGTGCTTTTTGAGATAAAACTCAAATATTATAATTTAGAATGAACAATAGAAATGACTTTGGATGGTATAAATAATGACAAATTGATGATAAATTATAATTATATTAATAATAAAAAAAGTAACATGTTTATTTTTGCACTCAAGCCTTCCAATGTAAAAATGATCAAGTTACTTATTTTCACTATAATTTCTTATCAATTTTTTCATTTTAAACTTTTCTCAACATCTTTAAATATACTTCTTGAGATGAAATCCAAATACTATATATAATTTAAAATGAACAAAAAAAATGACTTTAGGTGTTAATAGCTACAAACTAATAAAAAATTATAATGAGAAGATGTAACATATTCAATCTTCTCATCAATTTTTTCTATCTTGAAGTTTTTTCAACATCTTTAAATATGCTTTTTGAGATGAAACCCAAATATTATATATAATTTAGAATGAACAACAGAATACTATGTATACAATAAAGGTTGTTAGTATACATTTACATGTTGGTCATATGAAAAAAAATTGATGTGGTGACTCATATAATTTTTTAATTTATCTTTTTATCTTCTAATACAACCTTTGCACCATATAAAAGTCATTATTAGTAAAAATTTATTACACATTAACTAACCATTGATATATCTTTAGACGTTGGTAGGTTAAAAAAAATTAACGTGGTATTTACTTTTAATTTTTGTCATCTATCATTTCATCTAATTTTTCAAACTATATTAGTTTTTAACTAATAATCGACATTGTTTACCTTTGTTTTTTTTAATACTACTTCTGTATCCTAACATTTTTCTAACAATAATCTACACAAAACCTACGCTAGATCATCATACAATTTATAGTATAATCATTATATAACCTCAAATTAAAATCAATATAGTTTACAGGATCATCATTACATAAAAACTTTCTATAGTCCTTAGTCATCCATTGCTTATAATATTGAATAGGATATTAGAATAACACACCAATTGATGTTCCTCACTTAGAAATGCTTTAAATCTTATGATTATAACAATCACATCAAGTCACAAATATTTTTTATTTATGATCATTTGTTCTAAGGTAAAAGACAACCATAGTTTGATGAGATGCTCATTATTATAAAATTTAAAACTTTTCTAAATGTGTAGCAAAAATGAGTATACTATCCTATTATTCCACTTAAACAAAAAATAAAGCAAAAGAGAATTATATAGATATAATGAAATATAAGTCGATTATTAAAACAAAATCAACGTTTTTACTTAGTTGAATTAACATCGTAAGTTATAGTGATTTTCTAATACCTCATAAATATCATTCTTGATTAATACTTACCATTTATTACAAGTTAGGTAATTGGTGCAATACCTTTATATGTCAGTTATGTAAAAAAACCAATATAATAACTTTATCACAAATGTTTTGATCCAACTCTTTGTCTATCCCTCCAATTTTTCAAAATCATATAAATTTTTTAATAAATAACTAACATAATTTATTCCTTTTTTTAATTTTCTTATAATATAACTTTGTATCTTGATTTTTTTAATAATATATACCAATTTTCTTAAATAATATTATCAATTTTTTGCATCCTAATATTTTTTTTAATAATAGATACTAATTACAAATAATTTTTCTAGCAACATTATCAATATTAATTAGTAAACATTATAAAGTAACATTACAATTAATTATTTGATATAATTTATAAATCATTATACATAATATGTTTCTAATAAAATAATGGCCTACACAAAAACTATAATACATCATTGATATAATTTACAATATAGTCACTCATTCTTGATGTTAAAAAGATTAAAATTCTTGTTATAGATTCTCATTTATTAAAGAGATCTAATCTATTTTTATCATGTTAAAGTGTTTTGCTAGATTTTACAAGCATTAGTTATTCATTCCTTGCAATATCAATTGGAATATAAGGACAACACACACGATCGATGTTGCATAATAAAAAATGTTTCAAATCTTATGGTTTTAAGTTTCCCATTAAACCATCTTAGTAGAAAATAACTATGATTTAATGGAAAATTTATAATCATAAAATTTAAAGTATTTCTAATTGTGCAGCAAGGATAGTGTGTTGCCCCTTAATACCACCTACATAAAAATGGAATGAAAGAAAAAATTATAAATAATAGGAATAACATTAAATGTCAATTATTAAAGAAAAAATACTGCATAGACATGTTATATTTCTCAACAAGTTGATTTAAATACCTTTTAGACATGTCATATTTCTCAACAAGTTGATTTAAACACCTTTTGAATGATGGTTATAAGAAACCAATGTCCTAACCTAATAATGTTTAAATTTTGATGTTAGTTATTTATTGTAACCAATGTCGTAAGTTGATTTTAATTTAAAAAATGACACCATGCCAACTTATTACATCAATTTTTTATTATAGTCAATGTTAGGAGTTGTTCATAATTGTAAAAATATCATTACACTATTATATATATCAATTTTTAACATAACTAACATTAATGTAGTGATGTTGTAGGATAAATCTGTAATAGTGTGTCTTTTTGTTTTCTCTATATTCTAAGTTAGATAAACTTTATCAACCCCTCCGTTTCTCTCTCAATCTTTAGCTTATATCATATTTGATTTTTTTAATATTTTATACTTTTTATTGCATGTAGAATTTAAATCATGATTCTTGTATATGTGTTTAATTATTTAACTATTCTTACTATTATTAAAAAAAACTAATTTATCATATTTTTTCTAACAAAAGTTGTTAGATGTATGAATGCGGGATAGTACCATTAATCAAGACGTAGGCAAAGTGGAAAGCCCATAAATGTGTATGACAAGCTTTACTATAGTAATATAACGTTGTACTTGGATTAAATATTTCTATAAAAAAATATAAAATAATCCATTTAACTTTGGTATGATTGCATTTTATCTTTATTAATTTTAAAAATTTATAATTAAAAATTTAAACTATAAAAAATATGTAATTAACATTCATTATTCATTTAATTAATTATTTTATTAAATTATATAATTTTTTTATTAAATTTTTAGATAAAAATTACAGTATTTTTCATTTTTAAGTAGTTAATTAAAATTATTTATATTTAATTATATAAAAATGATATAATAAATTAGCATATAATAATATTATGATTTATATTTAAATTTTTTTAAAAAAATTATATAATTTAATAAAATAATAATTAAATAGATAATGAGCATTAATTATAAATTTTATATAGTTTAAGGATTTGATGTACAAATTTTTAAAATTAGTAAGAGTAAAATGGAAAACCTCTAAATTGATGAGGGTATTTTATAGCATTAGAAAAGTAGATTAACCTGGCCCAACTTATACTAGCTTGCGTGAATTTACAACCTGCACAAACTAATTCATTTAGACCCATATTTAAACAGACTTATTTTTATGATGTTTGATCCAATTCTTGAACAGACCAAGTTAGCTTGTGAATTAATTTATTTTTTTACATGTAAAAATTAAAAAAATCTAAAATTATTTAAATAAATAAAAAATAGAACATTTTTGTTAAAAAATTATAGAAACATTAAAATATATTATATCTTTAACAAATATAGCACATATATAACATCATATTTTTATAAAATTAGAGTACATGATTCATATTAACTCATTTAATTTTTATTAAAATATTTTTTTACATTTATATTGAAATTTTTTAAAAAATAAATGGATTGACCAAATGGATCTATGGGTTAGTCCATGCAAACTATAAATTAAAATTAACTAGTCTATTTAAACCTACATTTCAACGAATCTATTCTTTTAAAGTCCGACCCATAAACAATAAGTGCGGAAACGACCAACCTAGGGGCTTAAATCTGCATTCCTAATACTAGTATTTTGTATTTCCTCTATCATAAATCTTAGAGTTTGTTTAACTTGTGAGATGGAATATACTCTGAAAAAAAATAAATAAATAAGGTGTAATTTGTGACTTTTAAAAAGGAAGAATGGAAAACAGGTATTCAGTTAGAGTCATTAGAAAGAAATCATACAATGTATCTTAGGTTGATTTGAGTCTTTTTTTTTGGGGGGGGTTTACAAATAGTTTCTGTCTAAAAGAATAATAAATATCGGAGGAAGTTTAGTGGTGTATATTTTAGAAGTTTTCATATATAGTTTACAATTAAGAAAATTTTATCTTAAAATATTTACAACTTAAAAATATTTTTAATTCAATATTTTATCAAAATATTTCCACAAAAGAATGAATATTTTACATCCAATTATAGTAATAAAAAATACTACTTTGTCTCACTACAAAAAATTTAGCATTTAGCAACGAAAAAAAAATATTATTAATTTTGATAAACCCATTGTTAATTATTTTAACAATAGATTTGAGGTTATCAATAAATAGTGCATTAATAATGTAAACAATGACAAAATTTTTAACCTTAAACTACATACATTGAAAATTTTGACCTCCCTAAGGAACTAAAATATACAACAATTGAATATTAATGATGACCAAAATCATCACTAAATACTAATTTATTAATTAATGGAACTTCCATCATAAAAAGTTATTTTTTTTATATAATTTTAGCAATAGGATAATTCGTTTCTAGTTCCATCACCAAACCAAAGAAATGGTGTGAATTGCTCATATTTATTAACAAAATATTCACATTTAGTGACATAATATTTCATTGTTAAATCAATTGCTAATTTGAGAAATTCTAAAAACTTATTAGTGTCAATATTTATAAATCTATTATAAATTTTGTTACTAATTTGGAAAATATTGCTAATTTTTGAACTATTTTTATAGCAACTTGTGCAACAAATGCCATGCATAAATACAATTTGATAGGAACAAAAATAGATTCAATAGATAAATTTCAAAAATCAATTTTCAGAAAATTGAATGTCAATTATCTATTCATATAATGTAAAAATTGTAATTAAAAATAATAATATATATGTACAAAAAATGAAATTCAATATTTGCAACACATGATAAAAACCTTAAATCATATAGGACTAGTTGTCATCATTCTCTTTGACACTTCTCATTGTGTTTTTCTTCCTACTGAGATGATAACACATCCTTCAGAGGAAACTTTAAGATGTCTAACCTCTAGAACACATAATTGAAGTAGTAATCATGATAATCAATCTAGTGTTGCTATTACTAGGCATTCACCACCTAATTATTCTGTGTAATCTCATTTCATATTGCTATAAGCCCTTTGTTTTGGTGTTGGATGGTATGGTGCAATTTCTACAGTTTATCATATAAAGATGAACCAACCATGACAAGTAAAAGTCCAACAATCTTGCTCAGCTCTAATCCTATGGCATATATGCAACATTTTTTTATTTTGACCTCCAAACACTTCCATCCATGCAGAGGTGTCAACGTGTGTTTAGCTACCTTTATTATCCCTAGTTAAAGCTTGAGAAGAATGTTTTTCAAGCATGCTAGAATAATTGCTCTACAATTACATATAATAAAAGTTAAACACATTTCATAAACTATATATGGTATAAAAGCAATGAAATTTAGTGCATTAAAGTTTAAGTGACAAAGTTTTATCCAAGTTTTCTCTAATTTTTTTCCATAAATTTCGTAATGCCCTCATTAACATGAATGTAAATGCATAGAAATATCTCTAAATCAGTTGGCATATGACCAAGATTTGTCATATATGAATTAATATATAGTATAAAACAATAATAAGTTAGTACGGTTCCTATATGTAATTACATATAACAACAAAGCGAGTTAAATGTCTTATTCTCTTTCATTTGTGCTCACATATGGAAATTGAATCACTAATGTGTAGGGAACCTCTAGTAATGATGTTTTACTCTTTTCATTAACTTTTTACTTCTTTTTTAACTCATCTTGCATTCTTTTTTGTTTAAGGTCATTGAAGATGTGGTTAGACATCCACTTAGGCTTCTTTGGCAAACTATTCCTTATTCAATTTATCATACCTTTATAGTTAGTCTTGGCCTTATACATAAAGTTCTTCTTAATGATACATGTGAGTTTAGGCTTTTACTTATAGATGGCTTGCAACAATTTAACATTTTAAGTGAAATAAATAATAATCTAATTAAACCTCAAAGATAAAGTTACCAATTTAAAATTTATACTTGTTAGCCAATCATTGAACCATTGTGTCTTAAGTTCTTGGCAACAGCTGTTATACATAAAGGCCAACTTATTAAAATAAGCTTAGATGACTTTAGTTATATCCTTAATAGAAACTTAAATTATATTCATGGGAATTAAAACTACATTGCTTACCAAACCTCAATTAAACATAAACCTTCAATTTCTCCCCATGTAAGGCTAAATTATGAAATTGACAAATTCAATGTAAAATTAAAATAAGTAACCAATGTAGAGATTATTATACATTCATTAAAACATAAATCATCAAATTCAAATAAAAACAAAACAAAATAAACTCTAATTCTACATAAGTCTTAATTTCTCTTAATCAAAACCTATATTATCAAACTAATAAATTTAACCCATATTCAAAGTTCCAAAACATTATAATACTTAAAGAATACATTAAAAGCATAATCTAAATAAAAATTATCCATTAAATTTAATAATTTCATCACAAATAATCCTAAAATAATATATCTAACCATTTATGGAAAAAAAAGTGAACAAAAGCAGGTGAATATGGTAATGAGATTTCTAAAGGCAATAGATAGTGATGGTGATGAGAACAAAACATGGGCATTAATGAAGGGTAGAGTACAATTATGATATGTGGTGGATGAGAGAAAAGAGAAAATGCAGAATTAAAAAGTTTTTATTGTGAATTGCATATGTTTATAGTTTAGCAATGGAATGTTCTATTTCTAATATTGATGAAATGGTGTGTTTAGTTTAGTGACGAAATTAAAAATAAGTTTGATCTATTTTGTCACTATCATTGCCAAAAAAAAATTTACCAAAATATTTTGAAAAAATTTTGACAAGTAATTTGTCATTAAATCCATTAGTAAAAAATTTTTTTGGTCTCTAAATCCATTTAACATAAATTAGTAATGAAATTAGTGATAAATGTAATGTGAAACATTATGTCACTAATTTCATAAATAATATGAAATGCAAATTTATATTTAATTGGCTAATTAAAAAGTTATTTACCAACGACATTTCCATCTTAAATACAAAAATTCTTATAATATCCTTGACACATTTCTACTTATTATTATTGAGTACCATCTAGTGTCGTTGACAATTGTTTATCACTTTTACAGTCATTGATTACATAATCTATTATCATTAACCAATCAAATTTTTAATGTTAAATGCTTAATTTTTTATAAGGATATTTTTTATAATATACAATATTTTAAAAATATATAAATTATTTAAAAATAATATTATCTTTTTTAGGTTTTTAATTAATTCAAATATGCTAATTAGAGATATACGTAAATCGAATCGGGTAAGTTTCAGCCTGAGCCTATGGAGTCAAATTGTATAAAACTCATGGTTTGAGTTTGGCCCACTTAATTTAAGAAAAAAAAAGTGACTCGGCTTGACCTAATTTTTTATACATGGTCTGAACGCTTGGTCAAAAGTTTAAATATATATTTTTTATTTTTTAGTAAAAATATATTTTTAAATAAATATATATATTTAAATAGATAATAAAATATTTAATTACATCAAATTAATTTTTTATATTAAAAATAATTAGACATAAATATTTTTTGTAATATATAATTATATTATTAAAAATATATTTAAATAATTGAATTAGCCCAACTCAATCTATTTCTTATTATTCTAGCCCAAATAATAATCGAACCATTCAAAAGAAACTCAATGAGTCTATTAAGCTATAAAAAAAAGTTCAGCCTTATATTTTTTATCCTATATATTTTTGGGTTAGATCTATTGACAACTCTAATGCTAACGTGACATTTTTGGAAACACATCTTTAAAAAATTACATTTCCAAAAATGTTAATATTTTTTGCAATGTTTGATTTTGTATAATAATCATTTTATTAAAATCAGCTTGCAATTTATTTCTATAAAAAATGCAACCTGCAATTAATTAAAATATGGATATGTTACAGCAACAACCTATATGCCCATTTAATTATTTTTCCATTCAAATTTGGGTTATATATTTTGATCTCCCAAATTTCACATATCCATCCATAAATGGTAATGCAATTAAATGATTAGGGTCGTATTTAGAAAGCATCTTAAATGGACGTAGATTTTATTACAATTTGATCCATTCTGACACCCCAATTAAACCTCAAAACATTTACATTAATGGAAATAAAAAATTTATGCTTTTCTGGTAATAAAAATTTTCCTTTTTAATTATTTCATTTCTTTCTTTGCCCAAAATATTTCATTAACGAGCCTAGTATATTGTAATCTAATTACTATTAAGGGGTTTGTTGAGATATATAACTCTATATAAACAACAAAGCTCCATGGGTTAAGAGTATAAAAACAAATCTATAAATTTTCTCATTATTTTCTTTCTTTTTTATCATAAAAATTCCTACTTTTTGTTGAGAATTATGACGAGATCCAAAACAAAATCAACATTTATCACTAACGACTCAGCTCGAAGGGCTACGTACAGAAAGCGAAAAACTTCAATATTGAGAAAGGTGAATGAAATTAGCACACTATGTGACATTGACGCATGTGCCATCATATTCAAACCTTTCAACAGGGAGGCAGAGATATCGCCACAAGACCCACGACGTCTGCAACAGGTGCTGAATAGGTACATGGAAGTACCTGATTACGATAAAAGAAACAACATGCTAGATAAAATGAGTTTCATGCGACAAATGCTTAGTAAAGGTGAAGATCAGCTGAGAAAACTGGATAAAGACAACATGAAGAAAGAAGTGTCTCTTGCAGTTTCTCAGTACTTGGAGAACGACACCATGGACCCTGGAATGGATCAAGCACTGTGGAATGAGATGTCATGGAAGCTGGATGAAGGTATCGATGAAATTAAGAGTAGGCTCGAGAGAATGCAACTAAGCCAATCCAATCAAGAGGGGAGGATTTAAAGAACGGATATTGAAGCGATTTAAGAAATATAATTTAAATTTGAGGAGAAAATATCTTCTATCTGAATGATCTTGTCTATTTATGTTTGCAATTAAAATATTCATACAACAAAAAGGTATTCTTATTCATTTGGATCCACCCACTCCTATGATATTATACACTGTTTTTTTAATTACAAAGCATATAATTAATGTAAAATTCTTTTATTTATATACAATTAAATAATTTTTTATGAAAAATATTTTTCACAAAACAAACAAAGTATTAATATAAAACGATTATAATGTTTATTGTGACTGTATTGTTACAACCCGGTATCCCTATCTTTGGATGGTTGGGAAATGGGATGGAGGTTTCTCTTGCATAATGAGTAATTATCTTTTTATGGTGGGATTTGAATGGATGATTTGGTATGTTTTATTATAGGTTTTTTCTCTTTTTGAGAGCTGTTATACAATTGAGTATTGACCTAAATTTTAATGAATGCCAATCAGTGATTTTTCGAATTTTGAATTATAGTCATATTAAAATTAAAATTATTACTAATTTATAATTATTTCTTACATTTAATTATTCTTCGGTTCAAATTAGGATTCCTTTATATAGTTTTTTGGCCTATAAATACATTCTATTAAGTATGAATAATTTGTCAAAGAGATCAAGATGAGAGAGTTTGTCTATGTAACCCTCATGTTGAATTATTTGATATCTCATAGTTTACTTTTACTCTTTTAATGAAATTATTTATATAAAAAATAAAGAATGAATACATTGTTTGTGGGAAAATGTACCACTAGTTAGAAGAAAATTATGATGTATTTTAGGTGTATTTAGAGTAAAGAATGGATATATGGTTTGAAGTGATCAAATACTTTATAATCTTTCTTTTTGATTTCTTTTAATGGATTTTGTTTATCATCTTTACTTGTGGAGTATACTAATAGTCAACCCACATTAAATTTATGTGTTTTGGTGATTTGCTATTTCTTTGATCTTAATTTATGACAATACACTTTCATATTATCATAGCTATCTAAAAACTTTTCTTAACAAACGATATCAGAGCCTCGTTTTGCTAAGTTTAAGTCATGTTCATTTAGATGGTCTTTATTAGTTCTCCTATTACATTTAGATTAATTAAAAAAGTTTTAACATATATTTATTTTGAAATTTATCAATTCCAAATTTTGTTTGAGTAGCAACTTTGTTTTGTATATCTAATTATTTTGATTGGAGAACTCTTTGTAAAAGATGAAACAAATTTAATGCATATGTAAAGCACTAGTTCTCCATTGAAGATGGAGTTTTGAAAATGTTTGTGGTCTCTAGAGAAGATTTAAGATTTCAAACTTCAAAACTTAGGACAATGGAATTTTTGTTAAGATGGAAGTTATTGAAATTTAACCCAAATTTTAATTATTGTTAATCAATAATTATTTCTGATTTTGAATTATTGTTATATCAAAATTATAATTGTTATCAATTTATAGTTATTTCCTACTTTGAATTATTTTTTTTATTCAAAATAGGATTCCTTTATGTAGTTTTTTGACTTATAAATACGTTATATTGGGTATGAACTAATTGAAAATAATAAGATGAGAGAGTTTGTATATGTAACCCTCATAAGAGTTACTTGATATCTCACAATTTGCTTAGACTCTTTTAATAAAATTATTTATATTATGAGAATATATACTATTGGTTAGAGAAAGATTATGAGGTATTTTGAATTTATTTGAAATACAAATTTAAGAGTAGTCAAATGCTTTGTAATCTCTATAATTTCTCTTGATAATTTTTATTTATCATTATTATCTGTAAAGTAAGCCAAGAGTCAAACCACCTTAAATTTATGTGTTTTTAGTGATTTATCACTTCTTTAATCTTAATTTATAATAACAAGTATCCGCATCATCATTTTGAAATAATGCCAAACAAATTGTGAAATGTATCAAAGTTTAATTAATTTGGTTAAAGAAATCAAATAACATCATAAATAATTAAGAGTGTAAATATATCAAATAAATTTATAATAAAATTATTAACACAAAATATAAGAATTTAAATTCCATCCAATATTAATGTAAAATATTTTACATTATCAATGAATGATAAGAAAATACCTAATTTAAAGAATAAAATTAATTACAAATTTTTAAGAGTAATAAAAGAATATTAATAATTTTTTATTGATAGAACAACATATAAGTGAGTAATAATATAAAGTTAATTCATATTAATAGTAGATCAAATTTAAATCTATAATATAATTTATAATTTATAATACAAGCTTAAATTTGATCCACTTTAGTATAAAATATTTTATATTATCAATAAATAAAAAAAGTTAAATTATTAAAAAATTAGTGATAATTAAAATTGTTTAACAATAATAAAAGAGTTTTAACTTTTTTCTATTTACATAGCAATACATGATTAAATGATAGTATAAAGTTAATTTACATCAGTAGTAGATCAAATTTAAATTCTTATAATATTTAAAAAATAATAAATATAGCAATTCAAAATTTCATATTGCAATTAAAAAAATGAAAAATCATTCTTATTTAAAGTTAAAATGTAAGAAAAAAAAAAAACCTTAGATTTCGATTCAGTCTGGTAGAATATAGTTTGACATAAAAATATTTACATTGTCAAACTAAATCGTTCATCATATCAATTTCTGATCTAGTTTAATTTTAATGAATTCATGTTTGGAATCCAAACGACATGCTATTTAGATTTTTTTTTAACCTTATGAAATTTTTTTTCGTTTTACAGTTATTGACTATTGTTTAGTTTTATGTTTTATTTTAAGATTTTTTAGTGAAATGCTACATCCTTATTTTTGGTAGAAATGCTCCATTCTAGTTTTGTTGGTAATGGTTGGCGGATTATTGTTTTTGAATGAAGTCATAAAAAAGATAAAAATTCAATGCTAGTTTCATATAATTTTTTATTTGATATATTATTTTTCTAACTTAATAATTTAATTTAATAGAAAATCAATTGCTTATAACAACAAATCATATTGCTAAATATTTGACAAAAATTTTATGAAAATAACATTAAATTTTTAATACTAACGTAATGAGGGAACTTTCTTCCTATAAACATAGAAATTTTACCAAAAAAGAAATAAATAAAAATTATATTTTCAATATTAGCAAAAAAAATATTTTGACTTCAAAAAATAAATGAAAAATATTTCCCTTTTCCTTTTATATCCTAAATTCTTAAATAAATAGATTTTTTTTTAAATATTTTTAAAGAAATCTTAAGGGATTAGGATACTCTACTATGTAAGATATCCTAATAATAAAATTAAGGAATGGCAGCTATAAATTTAAAAATTCTTTTATTAATTAATTGTAATTTATCATTGATGCAAGCGTTTAATATAAAAATCTAATATTGAACCCATTCTAACACCTAGATAAGATAAATCCAAGTCAAATCAAATGAAATAAAAATTAATCAATGAAAGTAGAATGCAAATATAAGGAGGGTTTTCAAAAGTAATTTAAATGACATAATAAAAATAAAATCAAAATAGAATATAAAAGCTCAATTTTATAGTGAGAAGAAATAAAACAATAAAAATAATTTTATACTAAGCCTATTCTTTTATATGCATACTTCTTATAAAATTTAAAATTTTCTTTGACTTATAACGTTGTTTACAATTTTCACCTTTTTATCTTTTTATAACCAATCCTTCATTGGTTGTTTTTCTATTGTAGCCTCATCTTTTATTCTGAAGCCAAACTATGAGAAATGAAATCAATAGCATAGACCTTCTTTTTCTTTATATCCTATTCAGCTTAACTAATAAAAGAAATTTGCTTATTAATAGTACATTTAGCTTTTTGAGTGTTGTAAGATATTTTTAGAATTTTAAATTGTGCTAATAAAGATTTCAATACACGCTTGATCAAATTACTATCACTTAGTTCAACCTTTATATTTTTTAACATATTGTATTATTTTATTAATTTTATTATGTGGTCCCACACTCCACTAATACCATTATATATTTTGTTTCCAAGTAGCAAATGATAGTGTCCCTTCTTAACATTGCCAAATTTGATGTACTTCTTAACTATAAAATCAAGAAACACCTTAACATCTTGTTTTTAGGGATGCTTTATTTGATGGTCTCATCGATTGCATACTTCTTCATCAAATATACTCTATTTGAATAATTCTACTTCTTATGTTTGTTTTTTTGTTTTGTAATAGAGTTAATGTCAATAATGGGCTCCGTTTTTCTAATAGTAAGATTAAGATTAATGACCACCAAATAAAATTTTAATAACTCTACCTAATGCCTATAATTCATCTAATTTAGTGTCTTAACAGAATTCAATCGCAAATGCATCAAAGCTAAGGAAAATTTATCAATACATTAATACACGTGTCACTTTAATCATACTTTTAATTTTCCTCACTAGATCATACAATTATATATAATATTATATTATAAGACTTAACATTAATAGGATATTTAAAACCTTAAGATATAATAAAAAATTAAATAATATATTCCTAAAACCTATCTCCAACAAGACAATTAAAATTTTAAGGACACAATATTTAATTTTACATTTATGTTATTAGTAATAAATTATATTAATAATATCATATTAATATAGTATTTAATTATTATTAACATAATATTCTCCTTAGTTTAACTAACATTTTATCATTTATTAACAAAATATATGCAATTTGGCTCATCATAAGTGGGTTCATAATTACATAAATTTTCATAACATAACATAAACTTAATTCATTCCTAAAAAAATTGTTTTCTTTATGTATAAATCCATGCAAAATTATCTTAATGGCCAAATAGTAAGAAAACGTTACAAAATTTATATGTAGTGGCCTAAATCTTAGGAATCACATGCCAAAATTTCTAAGCCCAAAAAAATTCAACTAGAAACTTCAATAAGATGGATAAAAAGTTATTTCAATTTTTTTTTAAAAAATGCCAAAATAAATAATAGAACTCAAAGAGTTCAATGTTATAATTTTTGCTACCATTTGATATAGATAAGATAGGCATGAATTGCACTCTCCATAACTACAAGTGGACTTTGCATCCAATAATTTTCTTTAACCACCAAACCCAATCTAATTATGAACATGTATTTACACGTGCACATGTATATATGTATGCTTTTGTGTAATTTTCATCCTAATTTAATTTTAAATGTGTTTTAATGCAAATTAATGCAAAAAATTGCTAATCATGTCCAAAAATATTTTGTTTAAATTTTAAAAAAAAATTGGAAAAATCTTCAGGGCATTTTAATGTTTCAAAAGTGGTAAAAACCTTAATCTTGCATCTTTTAATTGCCTTTTGTAAAGAGTAATCAATATCCATCCAAAAAATTGAATGGAAATAAAATTTTGAAATTATCTTGAATTTTTCTGAAAAATTTTGACGATTTTGAATGATATAGGGGATGTTTGGTAATTAGTTGATAACTGATTCAATTAACTGTTAGTTGTTAACTGATTGTGTCAGCTAATTTAATTAACTAATTACATTAACTATTTGAATAAAAGTGTTTGATAAAATCAACTGTTTATAATTAGTTGTTTATATGTAAAATGACATATAAGAGTATTAGTATATTTTATAAATTTTCTTGTAAATAATATAGTATTATAAATTATTATATATTAAATATTTCTTTAAAATTAAATTAATATAATTTTTATAGTAAATAAATTTATCAATAAAAAATTAATGACTATAATCATTTAATTTTTATGTAAAAATAAATATTATAATTTATTATTTTTAAAAGTATTTTTCCTCACAATTAATAATTATTATTTTTAATTTTTAATCAAATTGAATTAATTAATCTTAAAGTTTTATTATATTAATTATTATTATTTTTCATACTAATTCTTACTTTAAATCACAGTTACTTTCCCCCGGCCACTTACACCCGAAGGACAAGGAAATAGTAAACCACAAAGTCACTTGTTGAAACTTTTTTTAATAAGGATAGTTTGGTCATTAAAAGAATTTAAGGAAGATAATTCAGTCATTAAGAAAATGTCAGGCCACCAGCTGATCTAAAATGTTGCATCTCCCAACATTTTCTGTTTTAGCGGTTTGAGGTTAAACAACTCTTTGGAGCCGCTGTTCTCCAAACAGCTATTTTAGCTATTTATTGGTCAAAGGGCTAATTTTCTAGTCAAAGAAGCCAAATGCTGCTCCATCCGCTGCTTTCCAAACATCCTCATAACCAATTCCAGTAACGTGATATTCCAGTGACAATATGTAGTATGGTAATCTTCTGTTCAACAAGCGCTGTATTATGAAACAAAAGCCTATGTTTCTAGTAATGTAAATATATGTATAAATAATCGGCGCCATAGCACAAACAGTGCCATTTGTATATGCATATGTACATTCTGGAAATATACATACTAAAGATGATGAAAGCATACTAAATTTGTCAAACATATATACATAAAGACGAACAATCAGTAAATACTAGATGTTTTCATCAGATAGCAAAATAAAGAAATATAAATTGATGTGAATCTCGCCAACACATTGAAATATACATTCATATAATTCAATTATCATTTATAAATTCAAATTAATTTGTGAAAGAAAGTGTGCAGACCACACAAAGTTAATTATGTAACTATAATCAAACATGAACAATAATGAAATAATTTAAAATTCATAGCAAATTTTTCATTCAGAAAATTATCATTGCATATCATGAAATTATTATCTTATAATATTTTTTCTCAAATATGCATATAATCTAATCATAATTATACAATTTGTGGCTTTTAATGTTAATTGTTGTAAATTTTCTTCTAAAATGATCTGATCAAACTGTGTAAATAAGGCATGCATTATATGTAAATATAATTATCAATAAAATAAAAGACATACTTGTAGGGATACAAAACAGATGGAACACGCCTAAATGGATGAGGATATGGGTTAATCCGCATAAATCCACATTTCTAATGGATTAAAAATTATAAGTTCACATTACCTCATGGTTAGCCTCCAAGCTAGCTTGTATAACTTGCTATCTATAAATTATATTAGGTTGTTTTTATCGGGCCTTTAAAGTATTGGATCATTTTCATTACAGCAAATATATATATATATATATATTACAATAAAGAATGGCCCATGGGTTTTGCTTATACAAATTTTAACTTGTGCAAATTAATCTATTGAGACCTGCAAAAAAATGAGGTGAATTCTAAAGTGCTCTCAGGGGTTTAGTACTCAGGATGATGTGGTAAAATACATGCCACTGGATGAGATTACTAAGTCATTACTAAAATTTTTGTAATCTCATCCAGTAGTCTGTATTTTACCACACTACCTCGGGTACTAAACCTCTGGAGGTACTTTAGTAAGCACTAAAAAATAAATCTAAATTTTAAAGCATAGTCTATCTTTTATTCTTATCATATCCACCAAGCTTGTAGATCAAAGCTTGTTTCTACATCTCTACATACTTGAATTAATCATACTACAATCTTCGAAACAAAAATAAATTGCAAGCATAACTATCGAAGATGCATGATTTGCACACACATTGATTTGAATGAACATTAACCATAAAGCTAAGTCTCTTACTTATAGGTTATCTTTTTTTATGGAACCCTAGCTCAGACAAAATTGGGGAATCACACTCTAATTGAGGGTTTTAAAGCCCGACCTAACTATTGACCTAGTAGACCAAGTAGGTTAAAATTGGATCAATTCAACTGGACGGTTGAATCAATTATTATATTTTATTATTTTTATATATAATAAATTATACATTACATTTATGTGTATAAAAGATAAATGATAAAATACAAATAAATATTAATTTTATTACAATTATAATAGTCATCTAATATAATTTTGATTCAAATAAAAAAGTAAATGAAAAAAAATTTGTCTTCATTGGGAAACTAATATTAAAACCTCTAAAATAATTAAAATATAATATCTTGTATTCAACTTATAAGACTATTATTTAATAAAAATTTATGATTTAGTAAATTCAACTTCAAATATATTAGTAGAACACTACTTTTGATATATACTCTAATTTAAAGTAAATATAATAACATTATATTATACTTTTCAATTGGATTTTATCAAATGTAAAATAAAAAAAAGGACAAAATGAGCCAACGAATTAACTAAGTGGCTAGTTCAATTTGGTTTTTATTGGGCCAATATAAGTTTTTACCTATAACAAGTTTAAAGATTTGACTAGTTCATTCGAATTTGATCATTTTAATTAGCTAAGTCAGTTTGAATTTAAAAACATTGCTCTCATCATTGTATGAGATAATGCAAAGTTAGCTTAGGGCTTAATGAATAAGAACCTAATTATAAAATGTTTGAACCAAGTAATAAACTGCCCTATAAGTAGAACTAACTTAGTAATCATATTGGGCCTAAATGCCAATAGGAAAGTTTGATTTTATTATCACTAATAGGCCACCCTATTTTAACATTTTATTAGCTTTTGAATTATTACATCCATTAATTATTAAAATTCTAACATTACACTTATTTTCATTTTCATTCATCACTGCCTACAATTATTTACCATTATTGCCTACTACTCATTATCATCATCCACTACTATCAAGTACTACTAATTTTGATTGACTATTGTATTGCTTCCACCCTTCATTGTTGACTATTGCTTATCACCCTTACTTTGTTGACCACATTACTTGTTATCATTGATTGATCAACTTTCTAATATTAACTACTTAATTTTTTATGAAGATATTTTTTGTAATCTATAATATTTTAATAAATCTATAAATTAATTAAAACATGATATTACAATATTGCTAAAAAAATTTTAATTGATACAAACATGGTAATATAATATTCTTAGGAAAAATATCTTTAAAAATTACATTCCTAAAAATATGATGAATTTTTAGAATGTATAATTTTGTAAATTAATCTTTCCATTAAAAACAACCTGGAATTAATTAAAATATGGATATGTTCCAACAACAACATAATTCACCAATCCATTCAGATATATCCATATAATTATTACCTCTCTCAAACTTGTGTTATATATTATGGATCTCTCAAATTTCACATATCCGTTCATAAATGGTAATGCGGTTAAAATCTTAAAATCATATTTAGAACCCATATTGAATGTACCTAGATTTCATTACAATTTAATCCTTTTTAACACATCAATTAAATCTCAAAAACATATACAGAAATGGCAATAAAAGATCTTCTTTTTAATTATTCCATTTCTTTCTTTTCCTAAGATCGATCATTAGTGTGCCTCAGATATCGTAATCTAATTATTATTAAAGGTTTCGTTGAGATATATAAGTCTATATAAGCAACAAAGCTTCATGGGATAAGAGTATAAAAACAAATCCATAAATTTTCTCATTGCTTTCTTTCTCTCTTTCTCATAAAAATCCCAGTTTTTTTCTTGAGAACCATGACAAGGTCCAAAACAAAATCTACGTTCATCACCAATGACTCAGCTCGAAGGGCTACGTACAGAAAGCGCAAGACTTCAATACTGAGAAAGGTGAATGAAATTAGCATACTATGTGATATTGATGCGGGTGCCATCATATTTAACCCTTTCAATGGGGAGGCAGAGATATCGCCACAAGACCCACGACATCTGCAACGAGTGCTGAATAGGTACATGGAAATACCTGATTATGATAAAAGAAACAACATGCTGGACAAAGTGAGCTTCACGCAACAGGCTCTGAGTAAAGCCGAAGATCGACTGAGGAAGCTGGATAAAGACAACATGAAGAAAGAAGTGTCTCTTGCAATTTCTCAATACTTGGAGAACGGCACCATGGACCTTGGAATGGAACAAGCACTGTGGAATGAGATGTCATGGCAGCTGGATGAAGGCATCAATGAAATTAAAAGCAAGCTTGAAAGCATGCAGCTAGGCCAGTTCAACCAAAGGGCATGATTTAATGCATGGATGCAGAAGCAATTTAAGAAATAGAATTTAAATTTGAATCCATTGAGAAAATATCTTCTGTATATGAATGATCTTATTTATCTATGTTCGGTTATGAAATATTTATGTAACAAAACAATTTTATTATGTATTGAGCTTTAGACATTGAAGATGTATTGGAAAATAGTATCTTTTATGCAAATTATACATTATTTTTTCAATACGAGATATATAGTTAGCATGAAACTTTAGTATAAATAGATAAGATTTAAAAAATATATATTTTTAATAAAACGAACGAGTGTTTAATGAAACAATTATAAGTTATAATGTTTGTTGCCACTATAATGTTACAATCATATACCAATCCCTAATTTGGATCCTTGGATGGACGGACAGTAGGATGGAGGTTTCTTTTCACGGTGGCCTTACATAATATATAAATTATAATCAATAATATTATATCTATCCACAATAAAATTCAAATGAAAATTAAAAATTGTTATTCAATATAATATGATTGGATAAATTTATAAAATTCAATTTAATTGATATAAAAATTTAAAATTTTATTTTTTATATTTGGGATTTGCATGGATGTCTTTTATTTTTATTTTTTTTATACCCAAATATACAGTGAAGATTACCAAAGGACGTGAAACCCAACTCTTTGGAGTAGAACTACCAACATTGCTACCCCAAAATAACCATTCCATTTTCTGCCCACGTGGCATGGATGATTATCTTCAATGCTTTGTCTAAACCTGCATTTTCCACTGTTTCGGGTGACCCCAAAACCTCCGATTGTTGATTTCTAACATTACGCTTCGCATTTACAAGGTTAGGATTAATATATTCAAGTGCCATTGGCCAGCCAATCTCAGTGTTTCCTCCACATCAGGTGCTGCCGGGTTGAATACTGCCTTGGGAGCTGTTATATGGACGAGAGCTGTTATATGATTGATGCAATGTTTTGAAATACTGTATATCTAAAAAAATGAAATTTAAAATTAGATTTCAAATACAAATTAATGGTTGATGCAATATTTTGAAATACTGTATAATTAAAAAATGAGATTTAAAATTAGATTTCAAATACAAATCAATTGTTAATAGGATAATAGAATAAATTTGCAAAATTCAATGTAATTGATATACCATTTTTTATTTTGAAATTATGCCAAACAAACTGCAAACGTGTAAGAGTTTAATTAATTTGGTCACTAAATCAAATGACATCATAAATAAGAATGCAAATAGATTAAATTAAATAAATTTGAATAGAACTATTAACATTTAATATAATATTTAATATTTAATAAATAATAAATATGAAAATTCAAATTTTATATTTCAACTCAAAAATATGCAAAATCATTCTTATTTAAAGTTAAAATATTAAAACAAATAAAACTCAAATTTCAATTCAGTCTGGTTGAATATAAAGATAATTTTATGGTTAAACTAAATCATTAGGCATACCAATTTCCGATCTAGTTTAATTTCAATGGATTCATCTCTGGAACCCAAACCACATTATGTTATTTACATTTTTTTTTATGAAATATATGGTTGTGGATTATTGTTTTTGAATAAAGTCATTGACAAGGAAAATTATATTAGTAGTGAAAATTTAATCCTATTTTCATATAATTTTTACTAAGTATATTATTTTTAGCTCAACAATTTAATTAAATAAAAAATTAACTGTTTCTGATAAGAAATCAAATTGCTAATTTTTTTTCGGATCCAAAGATGACAGTTGCAAAAAAAAAGTTGCAGACCGGTTGGATAAATTACACTTGGCCCATGGGCTTTAACACTGTTGAAAATATTAATAACTAACTTAAAACTCCCTGGGTGCGCCGTGCCAAATTCCAATTCTTGGCCATTTTCTTTCAGCTTCTGCAAATCTTCCGGATTGCTAAGCCATATATATATATATATATATATATATAGTACTAAATTTGCAGTACAAGAAAATTTTTCCATACCCTAAGATATTTTACCAAAAAATAAATTAAAAAAAATATATTTTTAGTAATAAAAAATATTTTGACTTCAAAGGTAACAGAAAATATATTCCTTTTTTATATTTTACAAAATTTGATTTCCAAAAAATATTTTCTTAGAGAAATCTTAGGAGAATAGGATCTTTCAAAGCATAAGATACATTTTAAATAATAAAGTTGGAGTCACAGCTCTTGATGATAGAATTAAAAAAGTGAATAATTATAAATTTAAATTTCATTTTTACTAACCGGTTGTTATTTATTAAATTTTAAGCTCTTCAACGTTGTAATGTTTCATTTTATCATAAAGAATACAATTTTATACTTTAAAGGAGTGCAATTCATATATATGAGATTAGCAGAATAGGAAGCTACTAAATGGCAAGCTACTGGGGTAACGTGCTAGAGCCACTAGGTTCAAACCTCATCGTCTTCAGTATGCCAAAAGGACAACTAAGATATCTTTGGAGGCTTCAAGTTTAAACCTCATCCCCTTCGGTGCACCAAAGAGACGGCGAAGGTGGTTTTGTGGTTGCGCTACTGCAAGGGTGAGTATAGATTAAATAAAATTGGTTAAGAATTTTTTTTTCCAATTTGACCTAACAAATTTAATCCAATTTTAACCACTTTAATTTGCTCTTAACTGTAAATGTTAATTATTTTCTATTAAGAATGGTTATATACTAATAATTGCTTTTTTTTATAAATAAATAATAATATAAAGTTATATAATGAATTGTTTATTATTATATGTATATAATATAGATAATATTAAAAAAATATTTTTGGACGAAGTTACTCTTAATTAATGTTTGGTTCGTGTAATCATATTTTTTTAGAAAATGATAATGAGTGATGGTAATTAATAATGATAGGTAACGATTGATAATTAATACATAGCAATAAGTTGCGCGACAGTGACATATGGTAATTAATAATAATAGATGATAATAGGCGATGGTTAGAGGTGGTGCCTGACAATGAATGATAATTAATAGTGATGGATAATACTAAGCAACAATTATTAGTAGTGAGTGACAATAGGTGATGATCAAATGTGGTAGGTGATGATAAGTACTGGATAATGATCAACAGTGGCTGGTAGTAAGAAGCAACAATGGACAATAATTAATGGTAATGAGTGGTAGTAGATAGTAGTCAACTATTAATTCACAACCTATTATTTTTTTTAACTCCTCACTTTATTTTGTAAATTTCATCATTTAAAATTAAGAGTAAAAAAAAAGAAAAATTTTATAGTTATCCTATTGTCTCATCTTATATCTAAAGGGAGATGATAATTTTATCTTATAATTGTAGGATAAAATGGATCCACCATGAGATAATATATTTGTATTATGAACTTTCTTTTATACGATGCACCAAAAAAAACTCGAAAGTTGTTAACTTTTTTTTAAATTTTGATACTCGAAAAAAAAAAATTTTTTATGTGAATAACAACATTGGAAAAAATATAAGTTAAAAAATAGAATAAAAGAAAACATTTTACCTCTAGGAAAAGATGCCTTTCTAAATTGTTTGCTATAAAGCCAATAATACATATTATCCTATCGTTCTTAATCCTTCTCAATTTTATTGCAAAGCACTACTTTAGTTGCTTTGTTTATGTTGTATGTGATTGCGGAGATGTGTTTTCTAAAGCACCTTGTCTTAATACTTTTTTTAGATTGCTTCTGGTGAGGGTTTTTGCATCATTTTGATGTTTATAGTTTTTATTCAATTATGCCGTGAATCAAGTGAAACTAAGGATTGCCTCCTTTTATTTTTTAGGATATATCTTTTAAAAATTATTTTTTAATATAAACAAAGAGTACTATGTCTACGTGCAATCATATCTCAAACTATAAGTATGGTAGAAAATAATAAGAAGTTATTATCCACCAATTTCTTAACATATAAATTATTTTTATCATTATTTTAATATCTTATAATTTTATTTTTATAAAAGATATTTCTGGCTAAAACTAAAGTAGGAAAGTATATAATTTTTTTTTTGCTATTATGTATTAATCGGTTGCTTAGAAGTGAAAGTCAATTTCAATTGTTTGTGTCATCTAATTTTTTTTAATTGTGTTAATGGAATCAATTTTATATGTTTCATGCTCTTTAGCTACTTTTATAGCTGGGTTTTCATCTCTCTATTTAATGTTTGCTTAAAATTAGATAATGAGTGGTATAAAACTATGCTCCCTTAGTTAAGTGTCGAGGTATTAAGTCCGCTCTATAAAGCTTTTCATGTATGCCTACAAGCGTTATCAATATAACTAAAGTTATACCATAACTAATAATTATAACTTTTGGCCCAATGATGAAATCACTATCAATATAAATAATAAAGTATATTTGGATAAGAAAATTCCACTTTATGGGGTTCTTATTGTTATTATTTCCGATAAAGGCACTCAGTTTACTAATTACTTTTGGTAGTCTTTCTAGCAAGCATTTGGAATGCAATTACATTTTGGCATAACTTTACACTAAAGGTGAACATGGGCCGGGCCGGGTTACTGGGCCAAATTATATAAAAATAAAGGCCCGAATTTGGCTCGACCCGATTAAGTTTTAAAAAAATTTAGCTCGGCCTGACCCGAATTTTAAATTAAAAAGTCCGAAAGCCCGAAAAATATATATATATATATTTTTTAATAAAAAATAAATTTTTAAAATAAAATATATATATATATTTAAAGAGATAATATGATATTTAAATATATAAAATATTTAATATGTTAAATTAATATTTTTTATATTAAAAATAATTAGATATAATTATATTTTCTAATATATAATTATATTATTAAAAATAAATTATTATAATCGGGCCGAGCCGGGCCTATCGGGCTTTTTTGCCTTGGTCCGAGCCTGACCCAATTATTAATCTGTCCATAAAAAAAATTCCTATCGGGCCTATCAGGTCAAACAAAAGAGCTCAAATACTCTATTTTTTCAAGTCGGACGGGTCGCCCGACTCATGTACACTTCTACTTTACACCCATAAATAGAAGAAAAATCAAAGTTGACCATTCGAGTATTAGAATATATGTTTAGATCTTACACCCTTAAATTTTAGGGTACTTAGGAGAAATACTTGTCATTGATAAAATTTGCTTATAATAACAATTATCAAATAAGTATTAATATGGTTCCATTTGAAACATTACATGGCTAGAGTTATAAATTATTAGTAGGTTAGTTTGAACTAAGTGAAACAATGACTTAATGTTAAATGTATTATAAATGGTACAAATCATTTGGGATTGGCTAAAAGCCACTAAAAATTAACTTAAATAAAAGATATTTAAAGTTCCAAGTAGGAAACAATATGTTCTTAAAGGTATTGCTAATGATAAGGGTCATATAGTTAGGTAAAAAAGGTAAATTCATACCTCACTATATTAGAGTTTTTCTTATTCTTAGATGTGTCAAACTAATAGCCTACCATTTAGAACTATCGGATAATTTACGGGCTATCCATCTTATATTTCACATGTCTATGCTCTATAAAGATACGCCTGATATCACTTCTATTCTTAAAGAAGAACTTTTTAAGTTGGATTCAATTGTGAAGGTACTTTAAGAATGGCATGATAAGGTAAAAACTGTTTAAGAGCTTGAGATAGATATGTAACAAAAATATCCCTAACTTTTCAATAAACTCTTGAATCCATACCTAAGAAATTTTTGTTAGATAAGAACCTTATACTATCCTTGTCGTAATTCAAAGATGAATTCCTTTTAAGGGGAAAGTACTATTACACCCTTTAATGTTAAAATCTAATAAATACGCTGAAAGCTTTTAGTTCAAGTGGCATTCAATGTCCCTTAAAAACTGTATGCCTTCTACTATATCCAGGGTTCGATCTTTAGTTGATGTCTCTTGAAAACTGTACGCCTTTCATGCATTTAGGGTTTGATCCCTAGTCTTCACTTGTGTGCATCCAGTGGTTTAACCACTCTATTATTACAAAAAAAAACTAATAAATCATCAATTAGGTGAGTCATTAAGAACTTTATGGTAACATAATTGTGTAAAGAATATGAGATAATGAATTATTAAACTTATGCTAAATTTCATGTTATAAAATAAGGTGACTAAGAGAGTTGAAGGAGTCTTATTATACTATTTTTTATTTTTCTTTCTATTGTCACACTTATACCTTAACCCTATAATTTCTTTTCATGTAGTATTCACAACTAACTTTCTTTTTACTTATCTTTTAATAGCCATCTTTTTCTTTAACGATTAACTCAATAATATAAGAAATTTCTAATTTCCTTTCATCTTAATGAATTTATGGTTGAATCTCCATTTTTCCCTCAGGCAAAATTGTTGTTGATTTAGTTATTTGAGAGTGAAATGTGTCTTAGAGGGAAAATATGCGCTAACTCGAGAAATTTTTTCTTTTGAATGTGTGATAGCTCAATTCAACACCAAAATCATTTCAACCTCTTCTCCTCTAACTAGTGAATGACATTTTACTTGAACTATTATTAGAAAATCATAAAATTTATAATGTTTTAGCTATTAGAGGGTTTTAAAAGAATTTAGTTGCATTTGTTTAAGTTTAGTTCAAAATTTGTAAATCTTAGGACTAGTTATTATAACTCGGTTCTTATGGAATATGTTAACTTATTTGAGAAATTTAAGGGAAGGGATGAGATTTAGAATGATTTCTATCAAATGAATAATGATTTTTTAGCAAAATTTATAGGAATTCAAAGGTGAATTAATTCATTATGCCTAAAGATTACTTCTATAAGGTCTAAACTAATTGTTGAATTAATTTAAACAAATGTGTTGAGGGAATCAATTTCAAATAGACTTAGTAGACTTTAGATTTTCTTTGTAAGGCCTAAATCGATTCCCTAATGATTTAGACATAACAGAGGCTCTTTATAAAGCATAAATTGATTTAGACTTGGTAGATAGTTTTTGTAAGGCACGAATCAATTCCCTAATTGATTCATACTATATTTTTTTGAAATTTTACATGTTTAAAATATTTTAAATTGTATAGTGCTCATTTATGAAAAAGTAGAGTTGATTTTGTAAAGACAAGGTTGGGTTTGTAAAAAGATAAGGATGATTGGAAGCTACAAAGTAGATTATTTATTTATGTGTATGTGTGTATGTACTTTGCAAATTTTCATAATAGGTTAACACCAGGACCAGTAAATGATGCATACTGGATTGTGATGCCTGTATATGTAGTTTATTTTATTATACTTTAGTAAATCCATATAAAAGATTATGTATTTTATTATGGAATTAATGCTATCACCTAATTATCATCTTATGAGTCTAGTTGTTTAAGTAGAATAATAACTCCCTAAGCTCTTGAATTTACTTTTTATAAATTTTTTCCTTTGGATACTTAGATTAATACATTACCAGCCCCACCACCACAACATTAGATATGAGTTGGCCTTTCTAAGGTCTTCCATTATTTTGTGAGCAAGTTAGCAAATTAAAATATGTAATTATTTTGTAATTATGGAAATATATAGACTTACCAACCAGGACTATACTTATAAATGATAGGATTTAGAACAATATAAAAAATAATGGTTATAAGGCTTAGTTAAACCAATTTATGCCTTATATTGTGAACATATATAAATTTGTTTAACTTCTCTTTTAGAATAGCTTTTGTATGTTAAGATATTCCAAAGTAATGGAAATGATAAATTTGCAATTTATGTTTTTATTCTACCATGATCATGGATGCAAGAACCCACTAACTTCCATTGTACAATTTTTATCAATGTTAATTTTAATTTAGGTTGGCGGAGATTAGTTTTAATGATTTAGCATTACTCATAATCATAGGTGGATCGTAACAACATATAAACATATAATAGTAACTAAATATATTCAAATGGTACAGTAGCACAAATAATACCACTTATATGTGCATATTGGAAATATTCATACTAGAAATGATGAAAGCATATTGAATTTGTTAAACATATATACATATAGGATAAAAAGCAATAACTATGAATAAATGGTTTCATCATATAGCAAAATAAAGAATATAAACTAATGTGAGTTTTGCCAACACATTAAAATATATATTCACATAAATTAGTTTCAATTATCATCTATAAATTCAAATCAATTTGTAAAAGAAAATGTGTAGAACACACAAATTAAATTATATAACTATAATCAAACATGAACACTATAAGGCAATGAAATGATTTAAAATTTGTAGCAAATTTTTCATTCAAGAAATTTATCATTATAAATCATAAAATTATCATCTTAGAATATTTTCTTAATTTGCATATTATCCAACCATAATGGCACAATTTATGGCCGTAATATTAATTATTGTTAACTTTCATTAAAAATTAAGCTTTAGAAGCTTTGTGTGTGAACAGTGTTGAAGTCTGACTTTGCACCCAAAGGCCTTTTCTTATAAGAGTTGGAATAGTTCTGGTAGGTTCCTGGTTTTGTCACTTTATATCACATAACCAAGCACTTGTACCATGTCATATGTCATATATCCCTTAGGCATTCATGAAAAATAGGTAAAGAGAATGGTAGGCAAGTTAACTAAGTAGATAGGATAAGAGTAACCCATGACACTATAATTAGTTAATATTATCTATATTAGTTTAATTATCTATTATTTGTTACCTTAAGATTGTATAATGTTTATGTTCCTTTGTGATTATAGATTGAATGGGTGTTATCTTGTACTTATTTTATTAATTATTGCATGTTGTCGTCGAAGAATAAAGGTGTTATATGATGTCAGTTATAATTTAAGCTATAATTAAAAGTTGAAATGATTATAAGTAGATAAGTAATATGTGTATGAATGTGAATATGGTTGTTTTACTTGTTGAGTAGGTTATTTACTTACTGGGTTTCTGATGTATTATTGTTTTCTTTTAAAATATTTTACAAATTTATTAGTGCAACTCCCTAACATTATTTTATACATTAAGAGTAAAGTTTTCTTTGATAGCATGTTTGTAGCCATAGTCAATAATTAGGGGAAATTAAAGTATGTTGGTCCTTTTAGGTAGTGTGAGGATGAATTGATTAAATGAATTATTTCATTAGCTACCATGTAATGATACTAAAATAGTGTTAGATAAACTTGTAAAAACTAAAAAATGAATTTCATGCTAATCACAACTAGGTTGGTCGTGACACACAATTTGCATAGACACTTATCTACATGAACATTAGTCATAAACCTAAGTCTTTAATACAAAGGCTCTTTTTTCTTAAGAAAAACTAACCTTGACAAAATCGAGGAATCACACTCTAAGCATCATATGGGATAATGCGTAGCTAGTTCAAGGTTTAATAAGCAAGGACGCTATTATAAAATGTTTGAACTAGGTTGCAAGCCAACCTATAACTAGAACTAATCCAATAACCATATTGAGCCTAAGTGCCAATAGGAAAGCCCAACTTTATTATCACTAATGGGCTACTCTATTTTAATATTTTATTAGTTCTTAAATTATTACATCCTTTAATTTTTAAAATTCTAACATGATTGTCACCTTAACCTATCATCACCAATTTTCCTTTTCATTAACTATTACTGATCACCATTAGTTATCATGCCACTATAACCCATCGTCATTAATTATTGCTCATTACCTTTACTGTTGTTAACCACACTATTATCATTGATCAATCAATTCTCTCATATTAACCGCTTAATTTCTTATAAGAATATTTCTTGTAATTTATAATATTCTAACAACTCTATAAATTAATTAAAACACAATATTAAGATATTCCTAAGAATTTTTTAATTGATTCAAACTTGGAAATATAATATTCTTGGGGATATATCTTTAAAAATTACATTCCTAAAAATATTATGATTTTTTAGAATGCATAATTATGCAAATTATTCTTTCCATTAAAATCAATTTGTAATTAATTAAAATATGGAAATATTTTAACAACAATATAAAAAACCAATCCACTCATATATATCCATTTAATTATTACATCGCTCAAATTTGTGTTATATATCATAGATATCCCAAATTTCACATATTCATGCATAAATGGTAATGCACTTAAAATCTTATAATCATATTGAGAACGCATATTGAATGTACTTAGATTTCATTACAATTTAATTCCTTTTAACTTGCCAATTAAATCTCAAAATTTTTATTTAAAGGGAAATAAAAGATCTCCATTTTAACTATTCCATTTCTTTCTTTGCCGAAGACCGATCATTAATGACCCAAAGATATCGCAATCTAATTATTATTTAGGAGTTTGATGAGTAATATAACTCTCTATATAAACAACAAAGCTTTATAGGTTAAGAGTGTAAAAACAAATCCATAAATTTCCTCATTGCTTTCTTTCTCTGTTTATAAAAAAAATTCCTGTTTTTTTTCCCCTTAAGAACAATGCCAAGGTCGAAAACAAAATCTACTTTTATCACCAATGACTCAGCTCGAAAGGCTACGTACAGAAAGCGCAAGACTTCAATATTGAGAAAGGTGAATGAAATCAGCACACTATGTGATATTGATGCATGTGCCATCATATTCAACCCGTTCAACGGGGAGGCAGAGATATCACCACAAGACCCACAACATCTGCAACAGGTGCTGCATAGGTATATGGAAATACCTGTTTATGATAAAAAAAACAACATGCTGGACAGGGTGAGCTTCACGCGTCAGGCTCTGAGTAAAGCCGAAGATCAGCTGAGGAAGCTGAATAAAGACAACATCAAGAAAGAAGCGTCTCTTGAAATTTCTCGGAACTTGGAGAATGACACTATGGACCCTGGAATGGATCAAGCACTGCGAATTGAGATGTCATGGCAGTTGGATGAAGGCATCAATGAAATTAAGAGCAGGCTCGAGAGGATGCAGCTAGGCCAATTTAATTAAGGAGGCATGATTTCAAGTACTGATGCAGAAGCGATTTAAGAAACATAATTTAAATTTAGATTCATCAGGAAAATATTTTTCTGTGTGAATGATCTTATTTATTTATGTTTACAGCCATGAAATATTCATATAACAAAAAAAAAAATATTCTTAGTTATTTAACGTAAGTGTGGAGTGTGCATTAGAAAATAATATTTTTTGTGGAAATTGTTTTCACTTACTCTCATGATCCATACAATACTTTTTAATTACGAGACGTGGAGTTAGTATGAAATTTTTTTATCTATATATAAGTAAATGAATTTTTTTTACAAAAAATATTTGTCACAAAACAAATAAGTATGTATGAAACAATTGTAATGTTTATTTTGACTCTAATGTTACAATCACGTATCCCTAATTTAAATATTTGTATGGTTGGACAGTGGGATAGAGGTTTTTTTTTATGGTGGTCTTGCATGATGAATAATTATATCTTTTTGGTGAGGACTTGGATGGATGGTTTGGTATGCTTTATTATAGGTTTTTCCGAGTGTTGTTTAACGGATTCGTCCGGTTCATTGACGAACAGGTTCATGCGGACTCAATTCAAACGGACCAAATCAAATAGGTCTGCAAATTTTGCAAACCTCAAATTTTTATGTTCTAGTTTTAAAGTGTCCGGTCCATAGACCTTACAAACAAGTTCGTGAAGTTTTTTTATTAAAAAAACCTAAATTTCATCTTTTTAAGCTCTTTTTTTCTGAAAAGCCCAGTTTTTACTCTTTTTTATATTGTTGGTAATTATCACATTAATACTAGATTTTTATATAAAAATAAATTTATGACCAGACATTGTTTTTGTATAATACATATTTATCATATAATTTTATGAAGTTAACAAATCGGATTTATCATGTAATTTCAAGTAGTAACAAATCGCCTTGGTGTCTAAGTCATATGAAAGCAAGCTTGTTAGATTTAAGAAGAGAATTTCTACAAGACTTTATATCTATTTGTTGAAAAGTATCCAAAATAATCATTGTGCAGACCTTGAAATCCTTTGAAGTTTGAAGTGATTTGTCAAACAGAAATTGCGGGAACCAAGCCTGGAAAGGCCGAATAGAATGGGTGAGGTTGAACTCCGGTTTTTAATTTCAATAGAGGGATGGGGTTGGGCCAAAGTTGAATAATTGGCTTTTTTTTTTTTTTTTAATCTGCAAGTTTATGTAATAAAAAAAGGGAAAATAAAAAAAAAATATTATGGACCGTTCAGTCCGGTCGTGCCGATTCGCAGGACCGGACCGCAAGACTAGTTTGGTTTTACACTTTATGTCAATGACGTTGGTATTTCAAAGTTAAATATGATTACAAGATTGTATTGAAGAAAAGCTATATGACACCTATCTCTTCTCTTGGGGATTGTCAGGTATTCTTGAAATTTTCCATTCTTTTATATGTTACTTATACAATTACACTATGTTTAGTAGCGTATATTTGCTCGTTGAATCTTATGTTTGGGGTTTCTCTAGACTCAAACAGGACACAAAATTGCTAAGCATGGCAAAATAACAATGGAGGACTCCTGAAAGGTGATCAATGAGAGGCTCTCATGGCGAAGACTGTCATGGAAAGTACTTTCAGGAACTATCGCTCCTTGAATTGCCATCAGCATCAGAAACATGCTGGTGATCAGAAACATGCTGGTGAAAATAAAATCTAAGAAAACAGCAACCACCAAAAATATAAAATTTAAGAAAACAGCGACCATTAGAATATAACGTTTAAGATCCACATGTAACTGAGAATACGGTGAGAATCAGAAACATATTCTGTGGTATAATCGTGCTCAATCTAATTTTTGTTCTGTTTGAGTGTTTATTCTCGTTTAAAGGACATGAAATGAACAGAAAGTTAATATGGAACTAGAATGTTGGACATCTGAAAACTTCTACATTGCCATATGTTGGAAGTAATCATCCAGATTGATTGCACGTGGCATCCAACGGTGATCTTTGCCCAATTCAGGCAGTTTCTTTTTGTATAATATACGTCGTTCTTTTGTGTCTTAGGCTGATGTAACTAGCATATTCATTGCATCTCAAACTTGTCTGTGATGGAATGTTCAGTATCCTGTAATTCTTTTTTACAAAAGGGATCTTTAATTTTATTATCTGATACAAATAGCTCTAACACCCTTTCCATCTTCGGTACCAAGAAATGCAAATCCTAATTGCTCTTAATTAATGTTGGTTCTTCTAATATGAGTAGTTTTTCTATCCAAAAAATGAAAAAAAAAAATGTGGTTTACATTCAGGTAAACCTAACTTGCTGTTTTGGTTGGATGTGAATAAGGAGAGGATACATGGTATATTACATGCTGCAATTCATGTGGTACCCATTGTGACTTATCTTGCCAATTTAACTTGCTTTATATATTTGTCTTTCCTTTCCATTCGGTGCCTGTTTTGACGTTTTGCAAAAGCAGAGTGAAAAAGTTTCCACATTTCACAATATGATTCAACATCTATTGAACAAATGATGCTTCTGTGAAAATTAGAAGACAATATCCATTTCAGTAAATGATATCATAAGTCTTATCTATTACGCTGCTGTTTCATCAAAGATACTCTGGAAAATCATTTTTTCCTTGCATGAGTGATCTAATCCAAACAACTATAAGTGTTTGGATATGTTGATGTTCTTATAATTTCAGAAACTATTCTTAAGAGCTATTTTTAAAAACTATTTTTTTTCTCAAAAATTGTTTTGAAATTAAAGAAAAACAAAGAATAAAAAGTGGTCTGTGTTATAAATTAGAAAATGTTTTATTTAATTACAAAATTGACATAAAAAATAAGACAATAATTTTTAAAAAAAATCTAAAAGTTGTTTCTTTTTTTATTTTTAAATTATACATTTGGAGTTACAATTTAAAAAAAAAAATTCTAAAAATAGATTGATAAACAAGTTTTTATGTTTTTAAAAATAAAAAGCAAACAGACCCTATATCATTGAATTTTCCACTCTGCGAATTATAAATTAATTATAATAAAAAAACTGGCCTGGGTTCCTAAATTTGTTTTATGCTGTTGGCAATGAGACCAACCGAAATGAAAATGTGCACTAGTAATCATGTGCGCATACTTTAAGGCCATGTCAATAAGGCTCTACCACAGTGATAACATGAGTTGTCCAAAGCACTTGAAAGACTGGACCATACAATTGTGGAGTTTATTAATATTCACAATATATATTACAGCTGAAGCTATACACAAATTCTTAACACTACAGTCCACTGCAACACTTTTGGTTATTATCAGTATAAACAAGACAAAATCCTGAACTATTCGGCTATTTAACGTGAATCAACAAAATATTCTGCGCTTGCTAACTAGAACCAACACTTACATGGAACTTACTCTTGAAATAGAAAGTATACTTACGGTAAGGTATTCTAGTCGCTATCCCCTGCGAGCAGATTCAAGCAGCTTGAATCAAGCTAGCAGTGTTCACACTCGAAAGACTTTTTCCCTACCAAGGCGGATGAATTCATCGGCTAGTTTGTTGATATGAGGATCGCCAACCCCCCATCTACCTCTATCTTCATCACTAGGCCAAACTTTCTCTCCTTCATTTTCATTCCCATCCTGGTGCACTTTTTTGCTTTTCTTGACCTTGAACAATTTCGAGAAAGAAAAGAAATTGAAAGCATTTTTCCTATTTTTACTTCCCATCACTCCTGCAACTCTGTATAATGGCTAGATGACAATACTGGCTCTATCTCTTGGCCGACACTGATAATAGAAACCTTGATGACAGCCAATGAACTTGGCTGATATTAAATATATAGAGATCCAAAAAGGAGACAGGTTATGTGAGTGAAAGTGGTGAATAGTGAAGAATCTGAGTCAAGTGTGCTAAGAATAACATTCAAAATAATATAGGAAGGTAATAGATGGGAGCTAGATAACTTGGCCTAACTCCTAAGCCTAGGAAAGTACATTTTCTGTGGTCCGCTAGTTTAGTTCTTCACAAGCCATTGGATGAGGGTTCTCTCCAATAATGCATGACCATCATGTATGTCCCTGAAAGATTCAGGGAATCGTTGATGATTCTTTTTTACTTTTAAACTCCGGACTCATTGGAGCTTCATCGTTTCACATTGGCAATCGGCGTATGATATGTAGTACCAATGTCGACCATCCCATGCGATTTGTTTCTCTTTCCACTTTCGATGGAGAGTGAAGTTGGTTTTGTTCCAAGTTCCATTTTAAGGCCAGATTCATTATTTGTTTTTAATTAAAAATCTTAATTCTTTGATTGCATAGGATATAATCATATGAAAGAATAGCGCTACCCTCACAATATACTCTTGCAACTACATGTACAACTACCAAGAACGTGATGGTCCTCCACAAAAAAGGACGATGAATTCTTGATGATTGTGATATGTAAAACTGTGAGAGTAAATTATTAAAAAAGGGGGCATTACTCTATGAAAATATTTGTTGTACAAATTCATCATTCACAATCAACTTATAATTACCAAAGTGAATCAATTGCTAAGAGTAAAATCGTGTAATCAACATTATTAATTGTTACCATTCAAATTTACGGAAAGCGTAACCTTTTGTAGTTATTTATTTTTAGTGTGTAGCACGACAATCACTCACTGTATCTCACAGTGCAAATGCAGCGTCTCCATTGCAGGAGTGGCATATTCTGCAATACGTGATGCAGGACCTAGAGAGTTCAAGAAGGATCCAGATATAGAGAGAGGCCATAAATAATAATCATGACAAGGGAGGAAAAAAGTATCCAAATTCCAAACGGAAGGGTGACATTAAACTACAATCTTCTCACACAAGTTGTCCAAAACCAGCTGCCGCCTGTTGGAAGGAATAAAAGAGAGAAAGGCCCTAAAGAAAGGGAGACCAAAGCACTCTTTGATGCACAAACCTACCTCGAAGATGTTAACAATATGACACAGGCACCGTCCAATATTTTGCCTTTAACAAACCACAATCCCCACTTACGGAAATTTCATAGGATTCCCAGAGCTGGCATTCACCCAAGTTTTCTTCACCAATATATATTAAAAGGAATCCAGGAAGGGTGGTGCTTTGGTTGAAGTTTCAAGCCATTGGCTGCAGCTGGCATCAGAAATGTGTGTGAAATGCATCCGAACTTTCTGTTTAAGCACTTAATGTTTGATGACAATGACATGCAAGCATGAAATTACTATGAGGTTATATGGTGTCAGTCAACCTTGAAACAATATACATTTGCACGTGTTTGTAATAGTCATCAATGCTAAATGTACAATAAAGGGTCACTCTGCAGTCGAGGAGCAAAAATGTGCGGTTCAGCCTTTATGTTTTATGTCTAATTTTCACATGCTACAAGATCTATTCCTTAAGCTAAACAGCAAGAAATTTCATTTTTGTGAATATGAATATCCAACTATTCGAGCTTGTCTTTGACTTGTCTAGAAAATTGGATTAATTAATGTGTACAAAATGCAAATTGAATTAGACATCACCGGATCGATAAACTTGTATCCAGTTGTAGTGTGTATGGATGATACTTCATGTGTATTATCTTGAATTGGAATTTAATATGACGATATAATTAATTAAATAATACTTTTTATCTTGGAGGGGGGGAGAGGCTTGGAATCCGTATTATGAGGCCTTTTAATTTATTCATTAGCTTATACAAACAAAACTTGATATTTGCAATCTATTAGTAAGAGACACAAGTGCTATTGTAATTGATTTTCATGTACTGCTAGAACATGCATCCTTTTGTGAATGTTCTCTGTCAACACAATTGGTGTTTATGGAGAGGTGCTTAATCAGTGCGCTGACAGCATGCAAATTGCAGAGCACTGAGAGTTCTATTGACTTGACCGTATGTTGCTTCTGGGAAGATTCGGAATCTTTCCGATAGGCTTGAATTCTTAGTCGTAAAGTGATTTCATTTGAATGAATCCGATGAGGCTATTTCCTTCTTTTGACTAAAAAGGAGCCATTTATGGCCAATTCTATTCCGCATGAAGAGTCCATGTATATGAATGGGTTTGGTTCAATATCTCTTTCATGCATCAGGTACCCCTAGCCTACTTTATGGAGATGGAGGAAGGTTGTTCATCAATAACCCCCCAAAGTGATGGAGGCTTTTAAGATTAGTATAATTTAATGATGTTAGTTATATTTATTTTGATTCACTCAGTCTTATAAATTTATATATATGTATTATAATATTTTATTCAATTAATTTCATCCAATTCACTTCATAGACCAAATTTAAATTTTGACACGTGTATAGCAAAATTGAATAAATTAACATTAATATAACTAGCATTATTAAATGTAAAATTAGAGGAAGTTAATTATCAAGTTACATAAGATATACCTCCTCAAATCTAGGTCTTGTGAAAGTTACCTTTTTGCCCTTGCCACAAAACCTAATGAAAATGTTTGAGTCGAGTATTCATTATAGCGATAGATGGAATAATTTTAGGCCCATAAATCAACTAGTGTGCAGAGATATACACTCATGTTACCAACGACTTAATAGTACGGTATGATAAAAACCAGTGGGAAACCAGATAAAAAAATTACTTTTTGCTAGAAATATTTAATTAAGAATAATTAAGTAGGAAATTTTTAGTGTCTTAGCATATTGCAGGCAACAAGAAACTCTTTCCAATAAATCAACTTTCAGTGACATATAAATAATTCTACACCATAAGATTATTGACAGGAAAGAAAAACAAGGTTTTTGCTGGAAAGAAATAATTATTTCTCTACAGAACAAAAGGAGAGCTAAGTAGGATACTAAGAACATAAGCAGTATATTAAAATAAAAAGGAGAGCTAAGCAGTATACTAAAATATCATTACTAGGGGTTGTAATCCTGATTCCAATGTTGTATTTTTTAAGTTTTAATATAAGAACATAAGTTTAGAGGAGAAGCCTCAACACATTATTATTATGATACATCATTAGATGTAAAAATCTAGATTTGTTTATCTATACAATATACAATATTGCACAAGTTGAATGAAATATAATAATTTAAAATTAATGATACACCATAAGATGGTGTATTATAGTCGTTGCCTATGTTCAGTGTTCTTAATATTGAGAAGGTACAAAACAGAGAAGGAAAGTTCAAATGAGAAAGAAGAAAACTGCCATAAGAACTGTAACACAATGAAGCTGTGAGTAGGTTGAAGGGTCCAAAACCAATCATATGAATTGATGGCCACCATTCCATTTTGGAATGCAAAAGGTTTGAAACCTTCAAAGTATCATTACCCTTTAGCCTACCATATTTAGCAACTCATTTTACCTTTAAATATTGATACACTCACTCATTTTCTTTCACAAATTATCACTCAATATATACTAGATAAAGTTTGGTGTAATATGACATCACTTATTCTTTGATCCCTCATGTTCTATTTAGTTAAGTGTATTTATCATTTTCTTTTGCTTGTAAGCACTACCGAATCAAAAGAGAAGAAAAACAATCATTTATTGAGAAAAAGAAGAAAATGATAAAAAAGAATCTTTTTTTTAAAGATAAAAGCAGTTATTAAACCACTAGATATATATACATTAAAGGAGGCATAAAACTTTTAAGGATCATCGAATATTACTTAAATTAAAAGTTATTGCTGATTAAAAAAATCTTATTTAATATATTTATGGTTAGTCCTAGGATTTTCTTTTGCAAACTCTTTGATGATTACTTCTAATCTATGCTTATGAGAAAGCCTACTTGGAAAGTGTCATTTTGTGAAAGCTACTAGGAATCAATTTATGTTGGTAAGGCAAAGAGAGAGCTTAAACACCTCTCACACAAAATGGAATTTTATGCTAATATTCATGTTTCAAGCAATAAGCAATATCATTGAATATGTTAAATATTTATTTATTGTACTACATGTTTTTTTATTTCAATTTGAATTTTAGTCAAATAAGAAGTCTTATTTTTTAGGAACTTATTAGTTTGTTTCTAATATTGTGATTAGTTTGTTTCTGATTTTGTGGGTCACAGATTAGGCTTCTGGAATTTTAATTTTTCTATTGTTCTGGTATTATAAATGAAAAGGATTACTAATGAATTGAATTGAAGCATCAAATTCCTTTATTACACTTATATTATCATTCTCTTATTTTATTCTTTTTAGTTTTAGATTCTTTGTTCTTCACCTTGCAAACTAACAAATTAGCATTAGAACAATTTTCTTAAGGGATCTATAAGATGGAAGCTGAAATTAGTTTCTCACACCTTGCTCCTCCTATCTTCAATGGAGAAAACTATTAGCTTTAAGTAATAAAAATGGAAACCTACTAGGAAGCTTTGAATCTCTAGGAACCTATGGAAAAGGACTATCAAGTTCCTCCATTGCTAGAAAATCCCATCATAGCCTAAATAAAAAATCACACGGAGAGAAAAACTAAGAAGATGAAAGCAAAAGCTTGTCTATTTGCTAGTGTTTCAATAACAATTTTTACAAGAATCATGACTCTTAAAATAGTGAAAGGAGTTTAGGATTATTTGAAGGAAGAATATGCAGGAGATGAAAAGATACGAGGTATGCAGGTGTTAAATTTAATAAGGGAGTTTGAGTTACAACAGATGAATGAGTCTGAGACAATTAAATAATACTTAGAAAGATTGTTGAGCATAATCAATAAGGTAAGGTTACTTGGCACTGAATTTACTGACTTTAAAATTATTAAAAAAAATTCTTGTAACAATGCTTGAAAGATATGAAGCATCCATAACTACTTTAGAAAACACAAAAGATCTATCCAAGATCACTTTGGTAGAATTGTTGAATATTTTACAAGCTTAAGAGCAATGGAGACTTATGAGAGAAGATCATGCAATTGAAGGAGCTTTACTAGCAAAGCATCAGCACCAAGAAGTTGGGAAAAACTAGAAGAAAAATTACAAGAAAGGTCAACATCAAAGCAAGGGTAGAAACTCAAAGAAAAATTATGCACCATGTCAACATTGTGGAAAAAAAGTCATCTACCATCCAAATGATGGAAAAGACCAAATGTAGAATGTACTGAGTGTAATTAGCTTGGACATGAAGCTATGATTTGTAAAAGAAAATTTCAAAAGCAAGGGTAGAAACTCAAAGAAAAATTATGCACCTTGTCAACATTATGGAAAAAAAAAGTCATCTACCATCCAAATGCTGGAAAAGACCAAATGTAAAATGTATTGAGTGCAATTAGCTTGGACATGAAGCTATGATTTCCAAAAGCAAATTTCAAAAGCAAAAAGAAGGTGCTCAAGTTGCTAGTCAAGATACAGAAGATTAAATTTTTATGGAAATGCATTCTTTAACTATAAGTTCTTTAGAATGTTAATTGATTGACAGTGGTTGCATAAACCACATGATTTATGATGGAACTCTTTTCAAAGATTTAAAGCCTACTGAAATAAAGGTCAGAATAGGGAATGGTGGCTAAATTACTACAAAAAGGAGAGGAACCATTGTAATCACAACAAGTTCAGGTACAAAGTTAATTTCAAATGTCCTTCATGTGCCTAATATTAACTAAAATTTACTTAATATGGGTTAGCTGATAGAAAAAGAATTCAAAGTATCCTTTGAAGAACAACTTTACTTTATCTATGATACCACTAGTAAAGAGATTTTGAGGATTAAAATGAAGGTAAAAGCTTCTCATTTGATCTAACAGAGGAGAAGCAAATAATTTATTACATTAAAGTTAGCAATACAAAAAATTGGCACAAAAGACTTGGCTATTGTCATCTTTAAAAAATGCTGAACATAAAGAAGGAGGATATGATGAAATGCTTATTTATGCTTGCAAATTGTTTGCCAAATGGCAACACTTATCAATTTAGTAAACAAAATAGGATGCCATTTCCTAAATCAACATGGAATGCCTTTAAAAAGCTACAACTTATTCACACAGATACGGAAAAACCTCAAAGAACACCATTTTTACAAGATAGCTTATACTATGTCTTTTTCATTGATGATTTTACAAGAATGTGCTGGATTTTTTCTTAAAGTGCAAGTCTAAAATTGATGGAGTATTTTGGAAGTTTAAGAAAATGGTGAAAAATTAAAGTGGCTACAAGATCCAATCTCTAAGATCTAATAATAGGAAGGAGTACACTTTAACTCAATTTAATTCCTTTTATGAAGAGATTGACATTAAATATTAACTCACAGCTTCTTACACTCAAGAACATAATAAAGTTAGTGGAAAGAGAGATAGATCGACAATGGAAATAGTAAGACGTATGTTATATGAAAAGGAGTTGCTTAAAGAATTTTAGGCAGAGTTAGCCAATATAGTAGTTTTTCTGCAAAATTGACTTCCAACTAGAGCTTTGGAAAATAAAGCACCATTTAAGGATTAGTATAAGCATAAATCTTCATTAAGTTTTCTTAAAATATTTGGTTATGTATGTTTTACTCATGTTCCACAGGTTAAGCTTGACAAGAAGACAATTCTATGCATTTTTGTGGGTTATAGTTCAATTTCAAAATCCTACAAAGTATACCATCCACAAACAAGAAAAATGATAAACACTAAAGATGTGCACTTCAATGAAAGAAAGCAACGAGACTGGAAGAATCTATAAAAAATAATTGGATTTATTTTTGAAAAGTAAATAACAGACCAATGGCAAAATGAACTAGAAGATGAGCCTTTAATTAGGGACATTAGACCACTTTCAAACGTTTGTCAAAGATGCCATGTAGCAATATACAAATCTGTTGGCCATAAAAAAGCTGTTAATGATCCACACTAGAGAGAGAATTGTTAATAATTTAAAAAAACAAAACGTAGGAGTTAATTAACAAGCCCAAAGACAGAAAAGTCATAAGAATGAAATGAGTGTTCAAAACAAAGCTTAATCTAGATTACTCTATCAACAAATACAAAGCCAAGTTTGTAGTTAAAAGGTATGCACAAATTTTTCGTATTGATTATTTTGATACCTTTGCTCTTATTACTAGGTTAGACACAATTAGATTGGTGCTACCAATAGCAGCACAAAAGGGCTAGAAAGTATTTCAGTTAGATGTTAAATCAACCTTTTTAAATGGAGTGCTACAGGAAGAAACATATGTTAAACAGCCAGAGGGATTTATGAAGCAAGGTGAAGAAGATAAAGTTTATCTACTTAAGAAGGCTCTTTATAACTTAAAACAAGCACCAAGAACCTAGTACAGCAATATAGATGAACATTTGGTCAGCATAAGCTTTGAAACAAAGTCAACTCTATATGCAAAATGCAACAAAAATAATTTTCTCAAAGTGTCCCTTTATGTTAATGATCTTTTGGAAACTAGAGATAATACAAGACTAATTGAGGAATTCAAGCAAGAAATGATGCAAGTTTTTAAAATAACAAATCTTGGTCTTATAACCTATTTTCTAGGAATTGAAGTCAAATAAAGGAAAAATGAAGTGTTCATTTGCTAGAAAAAATATGCAAAGGAAATATTAAAAAATTTTCAAATGGAGGAGTGTAAGCCAGTAAGTATACCAATGAATCAAAAAGAGAAGTTGTGCAAGAATGGTAAGGTTGATAAAGGTTATTATAGAAGCTTGATTAGGTGTCTTATGTATCTTACCATAACAAGGCCATATATTCTATTTTTTGTAAGTCTCTTATCTTAATTTATGTATTATGCTAGTGAAATGCATTTAAGAGCTGCAAAAAGAATATTAAGATATATCAAAGGTACTGCTAATCATGGTGTTAAGTTTGAGAAGTGCCGGAATTTCAACATTGATGACATGAAGAGTACTTCAAGATATTGTTTCAGCCTAAGTTCAGGAGTTTTCTCATCTTCTTCAAAGAAACAAGAGATTGTAGCACAATCTACTGTTGAGGTTGAATTCATAGCAATAATAGCTGCAATAAATCAAGTTTTATGGCTGAAAAATATTTTAAGAGATCTAAATATGGGGTAACAAGATGAGACAGAGATCTTCGTTGACAACTAAGTAACAATTGCAATCGCAAGCAATCCAGTGTTTCACGGAAAAACTAAACATTTTAATGTCAAGCTTTATTTTTTGAGAGAGGTGCAATAGAATGATGAAATTATTTTAATCTACTGCAAGTTAGAAGATCAATTGGTAGATTTGTTTACAAAGCCTTCAAATTTTTAAGGCAGACATTTGGTGTTTTCAAATCAAAAGGCAAGGAAGGGTGTTAAATATCTATTTATTGGACTGCACATTTTTTATTTCAGTTTGAATTCTAGTCAAATAAGAAGTCTTATTTTTTAGGAATTTGTTAGTTTGTTTCTAATATTGTGATTAGTTTGTTTCTGATTTTGTGGATCACGGACTAGACTCCTAAAATTTTGATTTTTCTGCTGTTTCAATATTATAAATGTAGAGGATTACGATGAATTGAAGCATCCAATTCTTTTGCTGCGCTTATATTCTTCGTCTCTTTCTTCACCTTGCAAACCAACAGAATATTTATTTTAATATGCCTCTCCTCTCTCCGGTATTCAAAGTATGAATTGATGGCCACCATTCCAAGCAATATCACTGGATACAAAAGTTGTGAAATTGATGTCTCTAGCAACAAGCAGTATCACTGGATATTTATTTTAACATGCCTCTATTCTCTCTCCGGTATCTTGGCCTCTCAAAGTATGCTAATATTCACTGGATTTTCTTTTGCGAATTCTTTGATGATTACTACTAATCTTTGTTTACGAGGAAGCCTACATGTCATTTTGTGAAGGCTGCTGGGAATCAATTTATTGGGAAGGCAAAGAGAGAGCTCAAACATCTCCCACACAAAATAGAATTTTATGCTAATATTCATGTTTCAAGCAACAAGCAATATCACTGGATACAAAAGCAAAAGCTGTGAAATTGATGTCTCAAGCAATCAGGAATATCACTGGATATTTATTCTCGTTTGCCTCTCCTCTCTTTCTTTACAATTATGCCACTAACAGAATTTTTTTTTTGGGTGAAAACTATAAACATAATGTTTGAAAATAATTCATATATAATTATTCAAAATTTTCAATAAAGTTATATCTAAGAGTATAAATTCTGGCATTTTACTTTTAAGATACTGCAAAAAGTTCGAACTTGATGACAGGAATTGATGGATAGTGCAAATTAAATTTCAACTTTCAACTTTCAACTATTCTTACCTTGAATTTTTGTTATTTAGGCATAATTAACTCCTTCCGATGCTAACCCATATTATGTCTTGTTATGATCGAACTTTTGGAATTGTTGGACAAAAAGTTACTGCAACGGCACTAGAAAAAGAAAAAAAAATTGCAATCTTAAATTGGGAAAAAAAATCAGATATTTATGATTTTTTTAAAGTAAAAGTGGCCAAGTGGCAATCCATGGTTATGTGAAATAACATATTGGGTTCAAATCCTGATTAAAAAAAAATTAGAACAAGATCAAATGTCATTACGCCGTTAAAAGTGCAGAGTGCCGATTCAGATATCAATATTTCTGTTAGCGAAGAACAATGACAAATACATAGCTACTGTTAAAGGATGGAATTGGAGATGACATTATGGGCTTTTGTTTTGAATTCAATAGAAGCTATACGTAGCTAAGCAGCACAAATAATCGGCTGATAAAGTGGAAACTGAAAACTTTTCCCCAATTCAAAATTTTCTGATAATTAATATCTTAGTTTCGAAAATTGTGTTTGTGAAGTGCATATACTTTTGCCTCAGTGACATGTGCGATTTGTTTATTTTAATTCCCAAGCTTGATTTAGAAAAGATAAGACGAGATGTTACATAGGGAAGGAATAAAGGGACTTTCAGGATCCAAGACTGACCAAAAAAAGAAAATTGTTAGATGTAAACATGTGCAATTTGCAATATTGTCCTGGAGAAACCTATCCCACTACTCTATGGAACCTTGTTGGATTCCAGAGTTGGTACACACTTCACACTTTTCCAACTTCATCTTCATCCCTTGCAATGAACGAAAAGCATATGTAATTTGCTCAAATAAGATATTTCCACATCCTATTGTTTCTTGAAAAACTATACTTTCTTAGTTATATTTGCAATTACAAACTTATTTGCTTAAAAATAGGCAAAGTAGTTTGACTAAGATTTTGATAGGCCTCGGATAATGAAAATAGTTCTGTAAGGTGATAGTGTAAATAGCAATGCACCTCTTTCATCATTAAAGTTAAGAAATGAATGGGTCTGAGTTAGCTAATAAATAAGCTAAAATAAAATTTTTAACTCTTAAATAATAAAAAAATAAAATCATTCAAAAATATTATATATTTATTCATAAATTAATTATAATATATTTTAAATTTACATATAATCATAAAAATATTATTTATAAATTATTCATAATATAATTCTATATAAATAAAAAATTTAAATATAAATTTATATAAAATTTAAAAATATAAAAAAAATTACGGACCATTCAATCTATTCACAAATCCCAAGCTTTTACGAACCGGGCCAATTGAGGCCCACAATATTTGAGGCCTCCATCTTAGAAACCTGCAGACTAACAAGTCGGTTTTCAACAATTCTATTCATCAACGATTTAGAAAGCAATGAGGAAGAGAATTATGCGCTCGTTGAGTGTTTTGGGCCATTCTCAGAAATCTTTAATTATCCACTTGCTTGAAGTCATGTAAAACTAAGGGCAAAATAGAGATATGGTAAAAGAAACAAGAAATAAAGTTAATCAGTTATGTAGTAATAATACGACTCAGCGTATACACGGTGATCAGTGTGATCAACATAAGCTCGTTCTCGTCAAACATTATTGCTTGCTATGGTAAACTGTAAAATAGATATAATTATACTAAACGCTAGAAAAAAGATAAATAAAAAAATGTTTACATCGCAGTTGGGCATCCGGTGGCTGTAGCAGCAACAGCAGGAGGAGGAGGATTGATTTGAACGTGTCCAGATTCTGAGACGTATTTCTTATATTGTTGAGCAATGAAAGCCTCGGCTATCATGTCAATATTAGGCTCAGCAACACCCCAGTTTCCTTTGTCTTCATCACTTGGCCATATTCTTCTTGTCCTCATTCCATCATCATGACCTTCATGGTGATGGTGCCCTCCTATGTTCTTCTTTGACTTGAAGATATTGAATACTGAGAACAAACCAGAAGACTTCTTCTGCCTGTTGGAACCTCCCATCACTCTTTTCTTCTCACAACACAAACTTATCCTTCTTTTTTTTCTTTGAGTTTGATGAGAGAGAAGTAAGAACTGAGGGGTTTGTTTTGCCTTGCGTTTCAAATACAAAGTGAGTGCCGGTATTTGTAGAAGAAAAAGGTAGCTATGAATAGTTCAAGAATCTATTCCAAAGGTTTGAGTAAACCAATATAGATGGTTGAAATTTAGCTGACATGACCATTCAATGAATGACAGTAAAGAAAAAGCCACAATTGCTGTGCTATCTGCTGGTTTTTGTACTTATGATTGACCAAAACCCAAGCTTTGTTGTGTTTGGAGTACTGTTGATAATGCTCTCTTACTGGCTCTGCTTGTGCACTTTTCTTCTTCACCGAAGAATATTCATGTTGCTTTTATGGACAATTTTTTCTCTCACTCTTGAGCATCAGAATTGCCGTATCTGCATCGTTTAGTACAAAAAGTACTACCAAATATGGAACCACTTATCCTGCTTTATTTCACTGCCTAGGGCCATCAATATTCTCCCCTCTTCCTCCATTTTAACTCTTGTTAAGGGTTTGAATTATTTTGCAGAAGATTTACCTAAACAATTTACATGATAACATAATCATTATCTATGTTTATTAGCTATATAGGTTTAGCCACCATGTGAACTTTCATCCAAATTTAGTGATCCACCTTATCAAATAAGTTCACTTTAGAAGTTTCATCAAAGAATTTCTCTTGATATAATATTGAAAGATAATTTTTTCAATTTTCATTGCACATAGCTTGATTTCAAATCAAATGATTGAATTTTGATTTGATGAAGGCCTTGATGAAGTTTAATATCAAATCAAAAGTTGAATCTTAATTTCGAGGGGGGATTTGAAGAAAAAAATGAGAGGATTTTATTCTTTTTTAAAAATACAAAAAATTAGATATTATATTCTTACATTCAAAATTAATAAAATTTATTTGTTTTGAAATTTTCTCATCTCATAAATATTAATTAAGATTCATATATTTTAAATTCATCCTTTAAATACTGACTTATGGATTATCTTATAGAGTAAGGACTGTTTATTTAAATTTAAGTCCTGAAGTAGTTCATTTCGTGAAGCACATTTTTTTCATTACTGTAGGCGTGGAAATGCTGCAGCAAATAATAAAGTTTAGATATTATATAAATCCTGCTGAGTCTTTGGCCAGTTTGCGTCTATATTCAAGGAATTGCGGAAACCAACATTTCATGTGAGTTAAGGAATAAAGAGAGGGCTAAAAAGAAAGGAGAGGAAAGGACTCTCTATAAAATCAGCCTAAAGAGGTTGGCAAAGACACAAGTACATCGTACGACATTGTGCCTAGAGAAAAACACAACCCTACTTTATTTATGGAAACCTGCAGGATTCCAAGAGCTGGCATGCATTCACTTAAATTAGCAAGTATAATGCACCCAAGTGTCATGATAGAGAATGTAAGTGATTGCATTGAAAGAAGGTGGTTTAGAATAATTACATTTGCAGATATAATTTTATATTTAATGATGTTTATTCAAAAGTAGTTTTAGCAAGCCATTAAAGATGCTTTACTTGGATGTATTTTTTAAAATTTACTTTTCAGAGCCAAATGTTACAACTGGGGCCAAAAAAGCCTTTTACTATGCCCCAAAATTATGTTTGCTTGCCATTGTTTTCTAGATGTTTCCATTTAGTGGAGAAGAGCTAGTTTGCTTCATGTAAGTCTGGCTTGTGACCAAGAAGTGCGTTGGAAGGGAAAAAAAGGTTATCAAAACTAATAAGATCTACAATAATTATCCTTGAACAATTGTGAAACAGTATGTATATCTAAAAATAGGCTAAACTGGAAAGTGGATCAAATTGTAATTTTTCAGGTGGATTTTGTAGTAATAAGATAAATTAACCCTTATTTGATGACTCCGGAAGCAATTGTTCATGGCTTTTACGAAATAATCTCTTACGAAGAAAATATGCTAGCTACGTTTGTATATGAAAAATAAAAACTTGATGATATAACACAAGATCTTCCAAAAGTGGAAATGGTCTTAAGGTGCATTTGTATTGATACGATATGGGTGAAGCAAGAAAAGAGATTTGAGGATTGGAACAATATCACATAACATTGACATGAATTCTTGGCATTCCACGGAAATTCTTGATTGGTATTGAGCTCGATATAGTTTAAAGTCAATTTTATTTAGTTGAATAAGATCCAGAAAATTTATCAACCCTAGGGGTGCTTGTCCATAATAGACATGAAGAAATTTTTGTGTCAAATAACATCAAAAGTGTTGGTTTCAAAAGATAGAACGTTTATTGCTTTTTTCACATGGCCAACTAATTGGATATTATTGAGAGTTTATTAGTGGACGGGATGTACTTTGGAAGAAGCTATATGTTACCGAACTTCTAATGAGAATTACAAAAATATCTCTGAATATTGAGAGACTCACATCCCAAGGAAGTTTTCAAGAAACTGCTAGAGTTTTAAGAAAGACAGTTCTCCAGTATCATATTGATTGATTCAAAGGCCTGGAAAAGAACGTTGTTCTAAAGAGAATAATACCCTTTGGTCCCAGTTCAAAAAATAAAAAATAGTGCAGCATTCATGCTCAGGCAACATTCTTTGAAAAAAGAAAAAGAATTTATATGAGGGAGAGAGAAGAGAGATATTTTGTTCCATTACATAGAATTATTTGAATTTTAATTATCAGTATTCAAGTTCATGCATGATCAGTAACTTAACAAATGCAATTCCAAGTACTTTCTGATGTTTCTGGCAGCTTTTGAGCCCTCCAACAATTAGCACAAAACCTCACGAGAACAATGAAGTGATAGCTTAGGATATTCCAGAATTGTGAATAGCATGTTACGGAAAGTAGAAGATGTGAGAGATAATAAATTTTAAAAGGCTATATTATGTAGTCTGCCTCTAGTACACACTCAAAACCTAGAACTCACCAGGGTATTCATTCATAAGTTCATATAAACATCATTTATTTCTACAGATTGAGTTCAATATCCAGTTAAAATAGAGCCAAAAAAAAAAACTTGAAACTTTTCCCGTTTTACACTTTTTGGTTTCACTTCGGTTGAGCTTGGCAGTGAATTTCAGACTCTGTAACTTTCTTCTTGTACCGAGCAATGAAATCAGCAGCTTTCATATCAATACCAGGTTCAGCTACTCCCCAGCGACCTCTGTCCTCGTCGCTAGGCCACTCTTTTCGCGCCCTCGTTCCTTCGTCATAATAAGGATCATAATGATATCCTCGTCCTCTCTGCCTGCTAGGTTTGAAAATATTGAAAAATGACATGAAAGAAGATTTCCTGTGCCTGTTGTTGCCTGCCATGGTGGATCTTTTTGGCTATGCAAAAAATCACTAATGAACTCTCTTTGCTATTGAGAACACTGGGATTTAGTGAATATAGGAAGAAAGTTTGAAGAGAACTGTATTGGAATGTTGTAACTTGCATGCTAGGTGGTAGCTCAATTTATAGAAGTAGGCCTTTAACTTAGACAAGAGAGGAGGGAATCTGATTCAAATGACCGGTTACACCAATATCCATGGTTCAAATAAGCTGAAAAGGAACAGTAAATTATGTGAAACGATTTTAAAGGCAAGTAAGGCACATTTGCTACGGTCCGCTCGTTCCTTGCTTCACTTGAGAAGCCTCGATGGTGGTGCCTCTTTTTACTGTCCGATAATGAACAATAGTTTGGGACCTCGAGTGTTTTTTTCCTAACGGCTAAAGGCAATAGAGTGCTTATTTTACACGCTTGCAAACTAATGTGTAGAATCCACATCACCTCCCTAACTGTGAGCTTGTTGGTTGTGTAATAGTTCTCTATTTTGTATGTTGCTTTTTTTCTTTTCCTTCTATGTCTAAAATGAAAATTTGGTGAATTTGCATGACTTTGTGTATATGGTGTACTGGACAAAGACCTCTGAGGCTTGTCTTTTTACAGTTATTGGCCGATCATTGATGTCCACTGTTGAAAATTCTAACTAATTTGCTAGATTTTCCAGAGGAGCTCTTTCATGATATAGACCTTACCTAACCTACAAAATTCTTGTAACTTCAAATTCTGCTAAGACTAGGTTGTTCTTTCTGGTGTGAATCATTTTCCTACACAATAGCTTTGGTTACTAGTAAAACCTCAGAAGAACATTCTCACATTTTATAGTAAAGAAAACAGACTGAAAGAGCCACCTTATGTTATTTAATTGGCTTGGTGAATTGCATATTGCAAACACGTGATAGGTTTACAAGAGAAAAAGTATTCAATTTAGTTACCTGTTCGAGTTTAAATAAACTTGCTAAAAACTAATACATAAATTAAAATGAAGAATAAAAACAATGGATCATTCAAATGCAGTCAAAAAGCAGCTTTTCTGATGTGGTTCATTCACAGCATAGGATAGTGACGTTTAGGTGTTCTTCTGATTTTTTAAGAAAAAAGAGAGACAAAATTTTATTCCCCTTTTCTTCTTAGGTTTGTCCTCAGTGGCTGCAAACCAGTGCCTGCCAGCTGCAAAGAAATGTTTTCAAGCTAATACTAAATTAAGAAAACCACATTTACAAGCTTTTACATACAAAGAACAAAACCCACATTATTATGAGATTAAGCAGTAAACAAACTTCTCTTTTTGTTATACCATTTGCCTTCAAGCTGTCAATCTTTCTGGGAATCTAGAAAAATAATATCTTTACATAAATATATTTGTGAGGGCCAGAGTTTGGCATGCCCAACTTGCACACTCAGACATGGCCCTCCATTAAAATGATATTCCTCCTTTAATTTAGCATTAAAATTTTCTCTAAAGTCATTGAGATGGTGTTTTCTTGCTGTAATCACTAATCTTCAGAAAAAAAAATGGAAGAAGAAGAATGAAATGAAGAATAATGTGAGTTCCATGTTTCATGCTTGATTCAGAAGCTTTGCATAATTCTAGAACAATATCAAAGAGTCTCCCACAAAGGAGATATGGTTGGCCAATGAGGATAAGCTATATAGATTTAGGTGGAATCTGTATATGAAGAAAGTGACTTACTTTTGTTGTTTATCTTCTACAAGCCAATAACGCAAGCAGGATTCTGTGAAAGCAAAATTGCTTGCAAAAGAGACTTTTTACTGTGGGTGATGATAGTTACCTTTTGTTATATTCTGCACCCTTTGGCTTTCCATCATCAAGGAAAAAAAAATGAAATCCCACTTTACATTTTCTTTCTTCAGATTTTTCTGTAGGAAATCTTTGCCTATCTGAATATGGATAAAGGGAAAAATAATAGAAACTCTAATATTTTACTCTGAGCAAAAAATCATGGTGTTCAAGATATAATAATATAACATTGTATTAAAACGAAGATGAATTCCATGGTATCAGAAGCATTACTTTTGTCCAGAGGAACTGTTGAAAATATAAAAGAAATAAATAAATTAAAAGTGAAAATAAGCTTAAGCCCTACCAACTAAAATAATAAGGATCATTTTGGACAAAAGTTCTCATTATGTGTTGTTCATTCTTTTGCTTTTTTTTTTCCCACCTAAATCATGTATGTCCAATATCAAATTAGTTGGGAGATTGTGTTTTAACTTTGAGATATTCGCGTAGTAAAAGAGAAGCTATAATAATTACATTGAAGTATTATCTATTTGTTTTATAGATTTTAAAATACCAACTTTCCTTTTTTTTTTTTTTGGGGGGGGGGGGTGGGGGCAGGGAATTGCGGCTTATTCTTGGTCCATTTTCTTTTTGCCTCAAAAGAAGGCACTAAGAGAAAAAGGAACAAAAATAACCGGGGGCTAATCATTTCAAGCAATCATCCATATCTGTAAAAACAAGAGCTTGTTTAAGAAAGGGTCAGCATCATGCATTACTTCAAGAAATCGTCTAGGCTGGGAGTGTTACACTTTCTTCAAACAGTCCAATGTATGAGCTTTAAGTGGTAAAGAGTTCTAAAGTATTCTATTTAGTTTAATTGTCATGGGTTGTCAATCAGCTTGTGATACATCATCCAAATCAAAGACATGTATCTTAGGCCAAACATGATTCTTGCCCTCATTGTTGAAATTTTCCTTGGACACCTTTTCTCATGCAAGATTTTTGTAACAGAGATATGCACCTTTTAAAAGTGCTTTTCTTCAAAGTCATGACCAGCTGGTGTTGACTCAAATATTCTATACTCTCTCCCGCGTTGGAGTTTTCTTTTTTTTTTTCTCCTCATTTTCTCCCCCCCCCCCCCCCAGCGAGATCTATGGTGATGCTTTTGGTTCAGTTGTTTTCCTTGTGGGCTGTAATCGTGCAGAAATCGAGTCTCTAAGTTTAGCTGAGCTATATGCCCTTTTTGATGTACTGGGGAAAAAAAACTCAACCCATGGACATAACAGTCATACTAGCCCGTAGGCCATTTTATAAAAATGATTTCACCAGTAATGGCCTCAATATTTTACTGGAGCTTGAAAGCGGGACTACCTGGAGGCTTGCAGGGATAGTGTTATTACGGTCATTTGATCCTCCACGTGTATATATATATATATATACAACTAAGTAAATATTTGTCTCAAATTATTCTATCCGCAAATACATTCCACAATCCATCTTGTAAACCTGAGCCATACAACTACTAGCGTATATACAATCACTAAGCACTAACATACTTCTTGAATATTTTCAGGGATAATCTCTCAGAAGTCTTGTTATGCAGCTTCAGCAAAACCCAGTTGTAGATCACCATAATCAAATACTGTGTGATATACTCTCATGAAAACATCACCAAGAATCCTACAAAAACAGTATTTTAATATCGGAAAAAAGGCACGTTATGCAAGTGTATGCATATAATGATATAAAATTGTAAAATCCAACGGATGATGTAAATACCAGATAGGCCCCCGAGGAGGAGGAATGTCAAATGCCATAAACCCACTAATGCAAACTGCAGCAATACCTTGTCCAGTTTTCAGAATATACTGAAAGTGAAGAGGTACAGCAAAGCATTTCAGGACTCTATCGAAACCAAAGACTGACAAATTAACAAAATACACACAGAAATAACCGAGATAATAGCAAAATATGCAGTTCCAGGGTAACTTCTAAAAGGTAAATTACATTAACACGAAGATTAACATAAAAAACTAACCTGCTCCGGTGTGAGGTTGAAAGGTTTATCTCCAATAGTGAGTGTAATATTTGGCATTTGAGAAATACTATCACAACTTATTATAGACTCTCCAGCGGGACTGGGCAGGCTCTCACACAGCTGTAAATGGTCAGAAAAAGTGCTCACTACACCATATCATATATCACAACTAGGGTTGGGCAAATAGGTACAAAAGGATCACCTGATTTATGTAGTCCAGTACTTTTTCCTTGGTTGCCTTTTGTCTCAGTTGATTCTGGACCCAAACTACAGCCATCTCACAAGAAGTGCACAAGACACTCTCTTTAGCAGACATATTATTTCTCTGTTGTTCTTGGGTCACCATCTCAATCCCAGTGCTGCAAAGGAAAATGATTCAAAGTAATTTAAATAGTCTGTTTAAGCCCAAATCAGATTGTGAGGTTAGGACCTCAAGCCTCCCATGGCAAAAGATAAATTTAGAAAGCTAGTTCGCATGTTTGGAAATGAAGGTTCCTTAGAGAACTAGTTCTCTATGTGCTTATCCCTAAAAATTAACAGTTTTGGATAATGTCGTCAGAATTATCAAGCATCCACCTATGATCTTCACATCATTATGCACATTAATTCGGAAATTTTCTTATGGAAGGAAACAGATCGGTAAAGTGGGATGCAGTGGAAGCTACAAGTAAGAATTGATATAAAAGGACGTAAATTTTCTAACCTCATAGACTGGTCCGTTTTGGCAAGACATAAACCAATTTGGGAACATACTTCATCGGGCCGCACCTACAGACCAAGGTCAAACCCATTCATTTCCAAGAAGTGGACATGCATAAGTGTCACAACATGATGTATACATAAACAAAAACTCTAAAAGGGAGGGTGGGAGAGCCTACTCCTGAAATGATAAGATCCCATATCATGTCTCCATACTGAGAGACCACTTCCTTACATTCAGCACTCACAATTCCTTCGGCTCCAATGGCATGGTTGATCTCAGTCACAATAGTCTAAAATTATAAGCATGTTAAATTCAATAATATATGAATAGCCATAAGAAGGATCTTTATAAAGATTGATGCACATACAGTTGGGCCTGCAAGCAAAGATGTTCCTGAATCCACAATGGCAGCACAGCCCCCTTCACAAACACCTAAGGATAACATCAATGTATTTCAAAATTAGAGGCACTTTGATATCAGAGAGTGAAACAAGAAATAGTAGTTGCTGTGAAGGCACACTATTTCTAGATGAATCAGATTTCATTAATTTTCTTCTAAAAATTAAAGTATGAGAGAGGAGTGAAACTATAAAAATTCTTTTTCTACTATAATTATAATCAACCCTTCCATATTTATAAGTAAATCTCCCAAAAAGAAGCATCTAACAGCAGAGGAATAAAGAAGCCACCTGTTGAAACACCTCCAATGAGAAGATCTCCCATTTCAAACTGAAAAGGACAATTCAATTTAAAATTTTCTGGAGTAAGTTTCACATTTACAAAGAATTACCACAAACTAAGTTAAGTGGCTCACCTGCCAGTAGCCTTTTCTAGTGACTGGAACATATGTATGTTTCCCTTTAAAGTGATTTGGGTCAACGCCGCCAAAAACTATTTCACCACCCTCTGTTGCATCCGGATCTCCATTGAGCCAGAAAGAGAACACATCTTCACTTACAAGTTCTTGTGCCACCATATTGTACCTGAAGTTTCATAACAGAAGAGTAAAGTAAGGGCTCAAAAACCAGTAAGGAAAAAAGTTATAAGCACGCCATACTGCAACAACAAATCAGATGCAAATGAAACAACAAAGGACAAACCAAACCATACCACACTGGTACAGCTTTCCCAACAGAGATTTCCTGAAACCCAAGCCCAAATATTCCATCAAACTTTGCTAACACAAAGGTAAGACTTCCTTCTTGGGTAGTCTCGATGAAATCCTGCAGTTGAAAGTTAAATGAAATAATGACATCATTAGTATAGATGCAATTTGGGAATAAAGTGTGTAGAATATATCGAAGAAACAGGCCAATTAAGAAGTACTCACTTGATGCTTGACAACAACATCACCAACTTTAACATCATCTTGGCTGAAGAAACCAGCTACTGATCCAGAACCGTAGGTTATTTCACATGATGTTCCTGATTGACAGGTTGAGATGCATAATTTAAACTTCTATGGCACGGAACTTCCTTCCTATGCAATATTTTGTACTACACTGCCTGCATCTTCACAATAATGAATATGAATAATAAGAAGCTTGAAGCTAGTCACATTACCATTCTTGATGTATGTACTGGATTTGCTTGACTTGTACCGGGAATGAAAATAACAAGCAATCTGCAAGTGAATATCAGTAAGTAAATTTGCAAGTGAACAGTTATGCAGATACAGGGGTTTAGCTGAACTTACAGAGAAATAGCACTTTGACGATGGAACCCAAAGGTTGGAACTACCAGTATCAAATATGACAGTGAAGGTCTGTGGAGGTGTGCCAATTCCAATCTCTCCAAAATATTGAGCATCCAAATAATTCTTCAGAGGTACTATATCTCCATCATCTGAATTACCAACATATTGATGTCCACCATAGACTTGTCTACCTAATTTCAGCTCCTCCCTAGCAATTCTGGCAGCATTAATACTATGAAGATCTAGACGCCTCTTCTTCAAACCAATTCTCAGAAGTCCGCACGAGAAAGAAGGAAGGAGCGAGCATGTTAGAGCCCATAAACAGAAAGCCACCCAAAAATGCTTGTGCCCCATAATTAAGGGATAATCTGTCAGAAAGGGCGATCTCAAGGTAAGATAAGCTGTAGACACTTTCAATTTTACACAAAAGGCAAAAGCTAGAAAATATCTTAAACTGTGTAACTATTGATAAAAAACATCAAAAATCAAAAGATACCATAAGCAGCTAACCTATATCTTTCTCAGTTTTGATCAAAGAGACAGGAAGAGAATGATAAAATCCTCATATTTCATTCAAAGCCACTTGTTATAGTAATCAACTGTCAAACAATATTATACCAGGCACACCCATACGCAAAATATTCTAATTAGATATTGGATAAACGAAAAGCAGACAAGAATAACCTGTCACCAGATAGCAAATAAAACATGGCTACCCAGACAACCAGGAGCCAAATAAGTTCGGGATAAACAAATTCCAATGGAAATTCAAACAAAAAGGTTAAAAAAAATATGCAGCAGGGAAAAAAAAGTCAACTGAGATAAGCCGGTAAAAGATATAATGAAATCAGTGACAGGCCTTCTCTTAGCAGCAGAAAATCATCAGACTAACATAAAAGACAGCAAAATCAAACCTTTCTGAGGTTGATGACGCTGCAGATGGTTTGGTCGAGACTAGAGTGGTGAGACCACAGAGAGTAAGAACCACAATGACTCAGTTGGGCAAAATGATACGTACCTGCAAGAGGAGTGAGGTCACCAATCCAATCTGTCCAATCCGATTTCTCCGAGAATCATAGAAATTGGAAATATGTGTTCGCAAGGCTGGGGCACGCTCGAAGCCACGCGCTCCCTTGATTATGGGAACCGCACTGCAAATTAAATTCTTTTAATAAAGATTAAAATTAATCATCAGATATACGCTCATAAAATTCGGGGGTGGAATCCTGTAAAAGAAGGTAAAAATATCTTCGAGGCTTAGGAAAAAAAAAATCTTTGAAACATATCATATATTATTTAAATAAAAATTTTCGATCTCAAAATTAAAAATAATATTTAATTTAAAGTAAAATAAAATTAGGATATTAATGAAAAATTTAATACACATAAGTAATTTATCGTTACTAAATATCTTATAATTTAAAAATTATTTTTTAATATTTATGAATATCATAAAATTAATATATAAATACTTGAAGTAGCAATTTCCTTTTTCAAATTTCATAAAATGTAATAACTGAGAAGATGATGAACACAGGTATTAGTTGTAAAAACATTGACCCAAGAAAAATACAAAATTGATCTGCTAAATTGTTGTCTAATTCTAACATCATGATGATGATGATGATGATTATTTATGACATCCTACTACTGATAAGGATAAGAATATTAACATGTAACATTATTTATTATTATTATTGGCCGTAACAAATGGCATATTATTAAACCCGGAAATTTAACAATCTTGTACCGCAGGATATTACAAAAAAAATACAATTTCGGAAGAAACCACCGCGAAGTTTCCCAGGATATAATTTTTGAAGAATTTCATTTTCACGAGATGAGATGATGAAGACAGGCTCCGGCTTGATGGGCTGAGTCCATTAGGGTGCTTAGGGCACTAATTTCTATTATTTATTGGAAGGGTGAATAAGACTACGCTTGACAATCAATTAATTCTTAGTTAATGATTAATCATATTAAATAATTTAATTAATTAAAAATATTTATAATTTGAATAAAGATATTTTATAAAATTAATTATTTATATATAAAATGATATATAAGAACATGAATTTATTTTTTAATTTGTTTGAGAACATACGTGTGTATATATATACATATAATATATAATTTGTGTATATAAATTAATTTTATTAATTTTAATTTTTAATATGAAAAGAATCAAAATTTATTAGATAATTATATAATAATATTTTTAATATATTATAATATTAATTTTATTATATAAATTTAATTAATGATAAGTTATATAATTATTTATTATTTGCAAAATTTTATTTTATTCTAATATATATTAGATTAGTACATAGAAAACTATGGATATATAATAGTATAGTAGTCAAGTTATAGGCATTTTTATAGATATAGATATAGATATAGATATATTATTTATTAATTATGATATTACTTACCTCATATTATGATAAGTATCATTCTCATATCTTATCATACGTTAATTTATCATTTCTTTTCAATAAACCTTAGGTTATGATGAGTCACAATTGCACAATCAATCTCTTTCTAATAAATATTGTATCATGGTGAGTCACACTTATGCAACTAATATATGGAATTGAATCTCTTATTTATATATAATAATTTATATTAAATTAAGGAAAAAACTTCTTAATTTCTTTCTCTCATTTAGTACATTTTCATAACCTCTCTAATTTGTTTGCCTAATTTACTTAATTTTTTAATTTTTATACATTTTTCTTTGAAATAATCTCCATGATTTTTTTCATTATTTATTGTATTTTCATAATCTCTTTAATTTCAATCACATTTAATTTGCATTAATAATTCTAATTAAGTTAAAGTTAAAATTTTTAATTGATAAATTAAATTAAGCTTAAAATTGATAATTATTGAAAAAATTAGTTAATTAAATTGTGTAAATGGTCAAAGTCACAACATTTGTTTCCCTCTCTTTCATTTAGTACATTTCATAACCTCTCTAATTTATTTCCCTGATTTACTTAATTTTTTAATTTTTATACATTTTCTTCCTCTCTAAAATAATCTTCATAATTTTTTTTCTTCATTTATTATATTCTTATAATCTCTTTGATTTCAATCATATTTAATTTGCATTAATAATTCTAATTAAGTTAAAGTTAAAATTTTTAATTAATAAATTGAATTAAGCTTAAAATTGATAATTATTGAAAAAATTAGTTGATTAAATTGTGTAAATGGTCAAGTCAAAATATTTTCTTTCTTTTAGATAAATTAGTAATTTACATATATTAATTAATAATTATGCCATATTTTTTAGGTAAAATTTTAAAATTCATTAGTGTTAAATTTCTTATGAATTTCACAAGTAGGATACCAAATATGAAATTTTAATTTTAATTATTTTAATACAATTATTTAATATTTAATATAAATAAAGTATTTATATGAAAATTTTCTAATTATTTACTTCCCATTTATTTTTATCTATCATTAAGGTAAATGCACAAGAATTAAATAAGGCAATTATTAACCATAATTTTAGGAAAAAATTTAATTTACAAATTTATTCTTTATTAAAAGCCAATAATCAATATATAAAGTGATTGATTATTTATTAGGATATTAAAAGTAAAACTAAAAAAGTTAATAATTTTATTTTTGGCTTTCTAAATATATAGATAAATAATAAAAAACTTATTTGAAATAACAAATAAAATAGAATAAAAGAAGCCATACATAAGTTACAATTAATTTTGATAAATTCTAATTTCATAAATAATAATATAATTTTTAAATCTATAAAATCTATAATTTTAAAATAAAATAATATTCAAGAAAAACTTATATTTAATCATATTCAACAATATATATGTTATTATCTCCAAAGAGCAATAAGTAAAGAAAGACTAAAAGTATTAATTTATAATAATGCAAATAATAATTTAAACATTACTATTAATATAATATTCAAAGAAGTGTTTCAAAATTTATAATTTTATAAAAGTGTAAAGTTAATTCTTATTTCTCAAATAAGTCCTCCTCTTTAAAAATAGATGAAAAGATATATTTATAATAAGTAGATTAATAATAGTTTTTAAATTAATTCACATATAATATCTCTTAGTTAATTAATAAAAATATTTTTAGCAAGCTAATTCATAATAAAATTATTAATAATTCTAATATTATAACTAATATTGTATTTAATGAAATATTTCAAAATGTATGAACTAATTAATATAAATGTAATTTTATATTTTTTAAAGGATATTTGATCCTATATTGTTGAAAATATAAAATTATCAATTGATATATTCATTGTAATATTAAATTTTAGTTAAACAAAATTATAATATGTGCATCACACAAAATTAATGTAGTTATATATATTAAGTGGTTGGGTTTCATTCCTCCTACCAACACTTTTAAGCAAATAATGAATGGAAAGAAGTATTATTATATAATATATAATGTAAGGGCAACTTTGACTTCAAAAAATGTTTATTACACTCTTTAAAATAGGAGTGAATGATCACTCTTCTCTATAAACCATGAGTTTCACAAAATTGTAAGGCTCGCAATTTATGAGAAAAACATAGCATTAAAATGATAGTAGCATTACTCTTCGACTTTTTGTATAAATTGAATGAGTTAATTATTTGAAAATGTTAGGTTCTCCAATTATGTCAAATTAGTTAATTAAAAATTAAGAAATTAATTGAATCAATTGTTTACTAAATAAAAAAATAACTAATTGATTAAGGCAATCGATTAAAGTGGTCCTAATTAACCAAAAACTAATGAAAAAGTTATTTGTTAAATACTTTAGTAAATTAGTGTTCTCTTATTTTACATTATACTATCAATGATAAAATATTGATTTATTGTATGCCCCATCATGAAAGACAAAATTCATTCTATCTCCATCCCTCCAAAGTAACAAAGTTCCATAAAAACTTTATAAAAATTAATTAAAAAAGTACAATTTTTTTATGTTACACAAGATACAGTATAAGTGAAAAGGGAGAAACTACTCTCCTATAAAGTAACACCTACCAAATGGGGGATGGATTAATATAATATAATGTCTAGTAACCAATAGAAGTTTAGATGCTTGATGATATTGATTATTATTTACAGCATCTAGATGGATAAAAGAAAAGGATTTAAGCAGGTTACCAATATCTTGTATGAGTGTTGTCCATTATGGCTTGCTTTTGGAAGGTTTTTTGAGGAGGTCTTTATAAAACCTAGAGTGAAAGCAAAGTTGAAGTGAATGTGACTAGAAATGCCTATGGTGAAGCAGCATATCTCTAAGCCCATGCAACAAACATGTAGATTTATTGATATTGGATGGTATGAAATATTTTACAAAAAAACTCTCTCCTTGTTGTGATCTAATCATTGCTCTATGTTACGTGTGAAATGGTTTATCAATTAGCGCAAGTGCACACTATCGTAAACAAGTAATAAAGTGATGAGTAAGTATCGTTCCCACGAGGATTGTTTCACTAAGTACCAAAATTCATAATCTCAACACTATTTGGTAAATCGATAAATTGGAGAATTAAGTACCAAAATAAGGATTGATGCAAAGAATGCTTAAAATAAATATGAATGCAATTCGAGTAAGGATGAAGATGATTAAAAGACCTAGGGATCAGACTTCACTTAACAATTTCGGATTGAATCATCTATCTACACTAATCCAATTTTAACTTCCTTAATTGATAGTCGAGTTTCCCTAAATTAATTACTAGCCTCTTCCAAGGTCAAGTAATTCTATAATTAATTGCCAATTCACTATATTCCTATGTGAATTGCAACAACTAATCATGCATTAGGATTTATGGAACTCATTAAGACTACATAAACCATATGAATATATTCCTATTTCATATGCAATTTATGGTTTCAATTATAGGTTCTACACACATGTATCTCCTTCCGGTCTCAACATGCATATTGAGTTCATTCAAAAGGTGGCCAATCAATCGAAAGCATTAAGAGCAATAATTAAAACTCAATCTAGGAAATAAAAATGAAATTAGTTTCAATAAACTAGAATTCAATCCGTTATTATCAAGTTACGCCATCACCCTAGGAAGATAAAAAATTAGAACATAATGAAATTAAACACAAACATAGAATAAAAACATCATCACATTCATGAACACAAAATTATAATTACAAATGCATGAAAATAGAAATACTATCCATCCATTAGGAGGTAGAACCGTCCATGTAGGAGGAGAACATAAGGATATAATTACAAATGCATAAAAACGAAAATACTATCCATCCATTAGGAGGTAGAACCATCCATGTAGGAGGAGAACCTAGCCTTCCATGTAGGAGGCAAACAAGAACTAAAAATTGCATAAACTAAACTACTATCTAAGATGCATGAATGAATGATTCAATGCTTGGAATGGCTGAATGCTCTCTACTTCTACCTATTTATAGGTGAATGAACCAGCTACAAGCCATCCAATTTGACAAGTTGCTACCAATCACACGCAGCCAACATTTTTTATTTTCGCAGCACAATTTGTTTCACTTTGTTGGCAACTTTTGACCACCGAAATGGCTGATTTACATCTTTATGTCAACATAGGAGTTGTAGGGCTGGATCTTTTCTTCAATTTGCATATAAAGAACTCCTAATTTGGACATATATAGCTCAAGTTGTGATTAGATTAGTAGCCATATGTCAGATTCCGTCAGAATCACTGTTTCATCTTCCAAGCAGAATTTGTGATCCTTAGGTCCCGAACTGGGCTTTTCTTAAAACATGAAAGTTTTAGGGCTTCTTCTTAGCTTTCCATCCATATAAAGAACAGCCCAATCGGACATCCAGAACTCCAGATATGGCCTAAAACCTGAAATAGTATCGGATTACAGCATTATCTAAAATATTTGTTTTCATCTCAAATTCAAGATCCATTCACCAAATGCAACTAAATTTATTTAATTTAACAAGATAACATCCAAAAATGCATCATACAAGGGAAAATAAGTATGTAAATATTTTACGTATCAAATTCCCCCACACTTAGCTTTTGGACGTCCTCGGACAAACACAAAATAAAAGAAAACTAATACTAATGCTAATGTTAGTACTAATCTACCCATGAGATAGTTAGAAAAACATAAGAAAGATAATTAAAGTACAAAGATATCATAGCATTCATGAATCAACAAATCTTGACATATAAAATCAAAAAGAAATTGCAACTACATTTGAGAAGGATTGAATCAGATTGATATAATCACTGGAACTCTTCCTCTCTCAAATGTTTATTGGCAAGTGTTTCACTCAAATTCATCCTATTAAAGATTGCACTACCATAGGCTTGCATAAATTCTCAATCTCCACTACCTGATTTACATGCACACTTCAAATTGAAAGGTCTTATTAAGGGTTGCAATGAGGCCAAGGTAAAGGAAAGATAAAACAGGGATATGAAAGGCTGAAGTAAGGAGAGAAATTAATAGAGCAATTAAAACATGGGTAATCTCTAAATAATTTTATCTTAACATAGCAGCCCACGATTCTCATCAATTTCTCTCTTTTTCTTTTTTTTTTATTTTTATTTTTATTTAGTTTTTCTTTTTTTTTTTGAATAAAAACCCTCGCAACTTTGAAGTTAATAATACATATTCCCCCACACTTTGTCAAAAACCCATTTTTCAAAGATTCAAATGCTCTACTAATCCCTAGGGTTAAGTAAAGACAATTGATATTTCATTAAATGACATATTAATAGGTTAAAGCAAAGAAACGGTTAATCAGGCTCAAAGGGGTTTATCAATGGTAAAACTGCAGGGTTGGCTATTTAGTTCAAACTGAGGAAAAAAAAATGCCTTTATCATATCTGAGTATGCATGTAAATTGTAATCTCAACCAGATTTCATGCAAGTTCTAGAGTGACAACTTAACAGGTGAATATCACACGCAAGAAATATAATATTGATTCAACAAATAGGCTCAAAATCTCACAGTTAGAGGTTTCCAACTCAATCCAACTCAAAATCCATTGCAAAAGCTATCAATCCTAAGAAGTAAGAAAGTTGTTCATTCATGCTATGAAATCTTTTAAAATTATTGAAAAGAACCTAATAAGCAGGAATTTTTTTTTTAATATTTTTTTTTGTTTTTTTATTTTTTTTGGATGCGTATCAAGAGTGAAAAGCTCTTTACTCGGCCATCCCTTTTCTTTTATAATAAATCTCATGGTTCTACTACCAAAATATCCTACAAAGTAACCGAAAATAAAAATAAATTTTTTTTTATAATAATTTTCCCCCCCCACACTTAATGTAGACATTGTCCCCAATGTCTTCAGCAGAGTAGCAAGAAGGGTTTATTAAAAAGAAATGCATAAACAACGCACACATAAAAGAAATTTTGGAAGTAAAACCAAGAGTAAAGAAAGTTACAACCGGAGAGTGGTGTCGGGCTCATGCTTCTGACTGCTGGTTGGAGATTGCCAATCTTTCTTTTTCACTGATGGATCTGGTTTAGGTGTATAGCTTTGCAATTGGTCAATCAGCTGATCAGCAGTTGAGGCAGACATTATGGCACGGCGAGTCGCTTGGGGTATGAATCCTTGTTCCATAGCTTGGTCTAAAAAAGACAGCAAACTATCATAAAAACCATTAACATTAAATAAACCTACTGGCTTTTGATGAAAGTTCAAGTTAATCCAATATGCAATGTTGGAAATTCCATCTAATGCTTCTAAACCACCAGGTAAAGCAATAAAGGCTTTAGCACTATAAAGCATGCATCCCATACGTTCAGGCAAGTTTGAAACCTTTAATGTTTTACCGATGGCGTATTTCTGATCATCTAAACCATTCACAAGGACACTCAGTATTTTGCTTCCTCTAATGTTGGCAGAAAAGGCCGCACTTCCTTTTAAGCTATTAAGCCCTCCTCCATACACGCAAACAATCTTTCTAGCAGCTAATGCATGACCAAGTTCAGTTGCTGCTAGCAGAAGTTCTACATTCTTTCCAGCAAAAGATTCACCAAAAACACAGATAGATTTAAGTCCACATTTTGATGGTTTTTCGACCTCTTCCTCCTCTTTACTCTCGCTCTCAGACATTTTGCAAAGTGTGATTGCTGAAATGCATTCTTATAATACAAAAGCAGAAACAGAGAAATCATGTAAATCAGATAATATCAGAAAAATACTGTACAAAACTGACAAGTGTAATAATGGCCTGAACAAAGTAGAATACGGAATGTAAAGAAAGTCAAAAAGTTGCTGAAAAGGTAAACTTAAAAAGAGGAGAAATGTACGAAAAGTTAAAAAGCAGCTGTAAAGATAAAAAGATAAAGGAAAAGTAAAGCAGACAAACATATGTACAGTAGTTGTGATTGTGGCTCACATCTTCCTCTGATTTTTCGTTCAGTAACGGCTTAAACGGCTTCTATGAGCCGAGGATTTGCTTCCCATCCAATTTTCTTATAAACTGGCAAACAGGGTCTTTTACAGTCAGATCCCCAAGACTGTAGCGCTCCTTTTCTGTATGGAATAAGTTCATTAAATCAAGAAGAACAACATGAACATCTCCGCTAGGATGCGTCTCAAGAGTCTGAATAATATTATCCAGTGACTCTTTACTCAGTCCATCCTTTATGAATCGGATTTTGTCCTCTCGATTTACTGAAATCATTCCTTTACTCCTACAGAGCCTATTACAGTTCCACCTTGCACACTTATGACAGACTCTCATTCTTTTAGCTCTTCTCTTTTTAGAGTAAGAACTTCTTCCCATACCTGGCATACGTCTAACAAATGATTCATGAAACTCACCTGCTAAACGTACCTTAGCTTCAATAATCCAACGTATGTCCTCGGGAAGACCCAAACGCTTAAATGCCCTCATTCTTTCAAGTCGACAGTTGTAGATTTTCCTGAGCACATCTTTGGGAAGAGTAGGGAATCTGCTCTTAAGCTTTACAAGGCATTCCTCCATGATGAAAATGATGAAAGCTGAAATTGTGAGTGAAAAATGCTGTGCGATGTGTGCTTAAATAAGAAAAGAAATGAGAAGAGAAAGAAATCTTGGGTTGCCTCCCAAGCAGCCGCCCTTCTTTAACGTCTTTAGCTAGACAAAGTCCTAACCTATTGCTTTATTCTCTTTTCTTTTTTCTTTTTCTTTTTCTTTTTCTTTTATACTTACCAGCTGGCTCCTCGAGCGTGATGACAGTTTTGATGGTCTTGAATGCACTGTCATTGTATTCTTTCAATCTTTGCCCGTGGTTTACCTCAAGGCAATTAATCTGCTTCAGGATTTTAGAATCAGTAGACTTTGATGCATCAACCATTCCTACCACTAATGGCTCTTCTATGCAGGTTTTATGCATTACATTTTTCATGCAATTGGTCAATGTGTCTACTCTATAACAGATATTATCTTCATATGGAAAAGCTTTAAAAATATTGAAAGATACTTGATCATTTTGAACCTGTAAAGTTAGCTTTCCCTTCTGCACATCAATTAGAGCTCGTCCAGTTGCAAGAAATGGTCTCCCAAGAATAATAGGAATTTCTTGGTCTTCTTCCATGTCAAGCACTATGAAATCCACTGGGAAGATGAATTTATCAACTTTTACTAGCACATCCTCAAGGATTCCACGTGGATGCTTTATTGAACGATCTGCTAGCTGCAGTGACACGGTAGTTAGTTTTACTTCTCCCAATCCCAACTTCTTGTAGACGGATAATGGCATCAAATTCACACTTGCACCAAGGTCACATAAGGCTTTTTCAAATTCACACTCTCCAATGGTACAGGGTATGCAGAAACTCCCAGGATCTTTAAGCTTTGGCGGTAGTTTCTTTTGGAGAATTGCACTGCACTCTTCAGTTAAGGCTACAGTTTCAAAATCTTCCAGTTTGCGTTTCTTTGATAAAATCTCTTTCATAAATTTCGCATAACTGGGCATTTGGGCTAAAGTTTCAGCAAATGGGATGTTGATATGCAACTTCTTAAACACCTCCAGAAATTCTTCTAGCTTAGCTTTCACCAATCTTTGAGGAAATGGAACTGGTGGAATATATGGTGGAGGATTATCTGGAAAAGTCATTCTTCCTGGAATCACCTCATCTTCTTTCTGAGCTTCTTCATTTTTCTTCCTTGGTTCTGGCTCATTTAACTGCTTCCCACTCCTTAATGAAACAACCATTACTTGCTCTCTAGGATTTCTTTCGGTGTCACTGGGTAAAGTGCCTGGTTGTCTGGAATTCAGCATACTTGCAATTTGGCCCATTTGCACCTCCAGATTTTTGATTGAGGTTGCTTGAGTTTGCATGATTGTTTCATGATTCTTGAGTGTAGCTTCTGTTCTGGCCATGAATTGGGAAGTATTCATGGTTAGTTGAGCCAATGCTTCTTCTAAATTTGCCTTTGGTTGTGGTGGTGATTGCTGAATTTGCTGTTGATAATTCCCTTGAGGTTTGAACATATTCTGATTACTCCTCCATCCTAAATTAGGGTGGTTTCTCCATCCTGGATTGTATGTGGTTGAGAAAGGATCATTTTGACAATTTTGATTCCCCACATAGTTGGCTTGTTCAAGTTGAGAAGGAATGAATGGATTTCCTTCTTGGCATTGTGTGCTCATGTGAGGGCCTCCACATAAATCACAAGCATCTGCAGGAGTTCTGATTGCATTTGCTTGAGCTGTTAATGAACTCACTTGCTTGGATAAAGAGGTGACTTGAGAAGACAAAGTGGTTAAAATGTCTAGCTCATGGACTCCAAGTGCTTTCTTTGAAGTGTTGCGTTCAGAAGGCCATTGGTAAGCATTTGCTGCCATTTCTTCCAACAGTTCCATAGCAGCTTCAATGCTTTTTCCCATTAATGATCCACCAGCTGCAGCATCTACAAGTGTTCTGGTAGCATTAGACAATCCATTATAGAAAGTCTGCAACTGTAGCCAATCTGGTAGCCCATGATGAGGACATCTTCTTAGCAGCTCCTTATATCTTTCCCATGCTTCATAAAGGCTTTCCATGTCATGTTGGGTGAATGAAGCAATTTCATTCCTCATTTTTGCAGTTTTAGCTGGAGGAAAGAATTTTGCTAGGAATTTTTGTGCCAATATGTTCCATGTAGTGATGCTCCCCACTGGTAAAGAGTGTAACCAACTTTTAGCCTTATCCCTAAGTGAGAAAGGGAAAAGTCGCAACCTTATGGCATCATCAGAAACGCCATTATGCTTGAATGTATCACAGATTTCCAGAAAGCTGGCTATATGTGCATTTGGATCTTCTATTGGAGAACCTCCAAACTGGTTTGCTTGCATCATTTGAATTATGGCTGGCTTGATCTCAAAGTTGTTGGCTGGTACAGGTGGTCTCCTAATTCCAGAAATGGTATCCATGACTGTTGGTGTGGCACAGTCACGGAGTGCTTTGGTGTCTTGTTCTTCTCTCATATCTGCCATTGCTTCACCTTGATCTACAATTGACTGCTTCTGTATCTTTCGATTCCTTCGACAAGTTCTCTCGATCTCAAAATCAAATAGCAGTGGCTCAGCAACTTTTGATCTGGTCATACATTAGAACAAACCTGAAAAGAGAAAAGAAACACCAAAGAAAGAAGAAAATGTAAAATAAAAACCAAATTAGGATTAAGATTACTTGGTATTGATATTAATGATAACAATCCCCGGCAACGGCGCCAAAAATTTGTTACGTGTGAAATGGTTTATCAATTAGCGCAAGTGCACACTATCGTAAACAAGTAATAAAGTGATGAGTAAGTATCCAATTTGACAAGTTGCTACCAATCACACGCAGCCAACATTTTTTATTTTCGCAGCACAATTTGTTTCACTTTGTTGGCAACTTTTGACCACCGAAATGGCTGATTTACATCTTTATGTCAACATAGGAGTTGTAGGGCTGGATCTTTTCTTCAATTTGCATATAAAAAACTCCTAATTTGGACATATCTAGCTCAAGTTGTGATTAGATTAGTAGCCATATGTCAGATTCCGTCAGAATCACTGTTTCATCTTCCAAGCAGAATTTGTGATCCTTAGGTCCCGAACTGGGCTTTTCTTAAAACATGAAAGTTTTAGGGATTCTTCTTAGCTTTCCATCCATATAAAGAACAGCCCAATCGGACATCCAGAACTCCAGATATGGCCTAAAACCTGAAACAGTATCGGATTACAGCATTATCTAAAATATTTGTTTTCATCTCAAATTCAAGATCCATTCACCAAATGCAACTAAATTTATTTAATTTAACAAGATAACATCCAAAAATGCATCATACAAGGGAAAATAAGTATGTAAATATTTTACGTATCACTCTATAAATGGTGATCTTATGGTTTTTCCATTTTGTTTTACTTGTTTGTAGAATTAAAGAGCCATACAACCTCAGTTGTTGAAGAAAAGGGTCAATCTGTGTTGTTGCCTTATTGTTGAGTGTAAACTAAATGTAATACTCTTAAATAGTAGTATTTTGTTGCATTAGCTTGTAGTAAAGATTCAGTGCATTACTAAGAAAGGGATCTTTACTTTAAAATACCACCAAATTCTGCATCCACCAAATAATATAGAAAATAGTGGCAATAGGGATTATTAGTTCTAAGTTGACATGTTTGTACTTCGTTCTTATTGTCAAACAAAATTTGATTTATTGGACAAGTTTTGAGGTTGAAGCATATGCACCTTAATAGATAAATAGGATCTAAACCACACTACATAAGCAAACTCGCATTGGATGAATAAAATGTTCATATGTTTCCTCATATTGCTTATATAATAGATAGTTTGTAGAAACCTGAACATGATGCTTTGCTAAGTTGACTAAAAAAGGAAGGGACTGGTTACAAAGCCTCCATATAAACAGAAGGATCCTAGGTGACAGACATAAATGCCATATTTCATTCCATGGGAAATCAACTGATGAGGATAAAGATTAAGTTAGTTTGGATTAACTTTGTTTAACTGAGTCAAACCCATTAAGTGACTCAATCCAAGCTAACCAATCTGTGGCTTCATTTTTGGATAGGGGTTCTTTAAGAATTGACCTAATAGTATCATGGGAATAATTAGCCATCAATTTTTTTAAGTCGTATTCCATATGTTCTTTAACAACTAGGTCACTTACCTAGTTAATGCCTTGAAGAGTAGGACGACCCATGAGAAATCAGAAATTGCTTCTAACATTAATGTAAGCACCATGACCTACTTGCCACTTTAGGTTATTTATTATTAGCTAATAATCGCTAATTATTCCTTTCCATCTCCAAAACATTTGTTAATTTTTTTTAAAGATACCTTCAATCGACCCTCTGCCATATTTACCTATAAACACTTTACTTATTAAAGATTGAGGTTCATGAATGACCCTCCCGAGTTATTTACATGTGAGTGCAATATTGAAAAGTTCATTGTGTTTTAGTCCTAAACCACCTTGAATTTTAGGTTTTATGATAGCATTCCAAGGTAGAAAGTGGACTTTATTTGAAGTTTGTTAACCTTGCCACTAGAAACAATTAATGATTAAGTTAATTTTTTTATAGCATGTAGAGGATAGCTTGTTTATGGCCATTTGGAAGATTGAGAGTAATCTAAACACTTGTTGACACAACACTAGCCTGTCTACTTACAATAAATGTCTAGATCTCCATCGTTGAACTTTATTTTGAAACTTGTTCAGAAGTTCTTGCTCTATGATCTTTTTATCTTTTCCATCATCTATGTATGTTCCTAAGTATCTACTAATCTACTTCTTTGTTAAATAGCTAATATCCTACTTAAAAAATTTTAAACCATCTAGGAGTGTTTGAACTGAATTTGATAATTGATTTATTGCCATTAATCCAAAAACCTGATATCTATCTAAAATCCTAAAAATTTTCTTTTAACTTCTGACAAGATCGTGGGTTTGCTTTAAAGAAGACAATAAGATCATCAGCATATGCAAGATGATTAATTATTGGGCCATGTCTAGATAGTCTAATACCTTAAATTAACTTATCTAAATTTGCTCTTTCAAGAAACAAAGATAGAATGTTATCACATATGATCAAAATGTATGTTGATAAAGGATCACCCTATCTTAAACTTGATTTTGGATGTACCATGTTCGAAAGCTCACCATTGATTATCACAGTGTATGTAAGGGTAGTTGTGTATTTCATTATCATTGTGATCCATGCTTGAGGGAAGCCCATTTGCGATAGGACTTGCTTAATGAAATTTCAAAATATGTTATCATATGCTTTTTTGAAATCTACCTTAAGTACTACCAAAAAATTTATCTTACTATTTGTTTTATGTATAAAGTCCATTACTTCTGTAGCTATCATGATGTTATTAGTTATGAGCCTGCCTTTGATGAATGCACTTTGGAAAGGAGTATCAAGTCATCCAGAATCAATTTCAACCTATTCACCAAGACCTTAACTAGAATCTTATAGACCATATTGTATAGACTTATTAACCTATAACCTGCAAATGAGTGTTGAATTTTTCCTTTTAGGATAAGTGCAATAAGAGCAACATTAAAAGATTTGAGCAAGAAACCTCTGTTATAGAATGAATGTAACATATTAGTGATGTCTTAGCCCACTATTTACCAATATATTTTAAAGAATCTGGCTGTGAATCCATCTGGTCCAGGGATAGCATCCAGAGGCATACTTCTCATTGCAATTTCAATTTCATTTGTAGTGAATGCCCTATTTAATATCTCCACATAAGTGTGAAAGACTTTAGGGATATGAAAGTTTTGAAAATCCATGCTGGTTTTTATGATCTTGATGTTGTGAGTTATAAAGAATTTGGAAATGTTAAACTGCCATTTGTTTGATGATATGAGTATCTTTTATGTTCTAACCTGCACCATCAGTAATTTGGAAGATTCTAGATTTGCTTCATCACTTGAGAAGAATTTGATGAAAGTATTTTATTTCTCTATCACCATTTAGTAACCACATTTGTCGAGTCTTTTAAGCCAGAGCTATTTGTTAACATTCAAGGTGTATTCTCAAACTTTGTTCTCAGCCATCATTAATAATTGAAACCTATTACTGCATTAGTGTTAATTCATGCTCAATTTATTTTATTTTGTGATGCAGCTTGCCATATACATTTTTATCCCATTAGCGAAGGAATTATCTTGCATTATCTAATTGGTTTTTTATTTGAAATGCCAATGACCCTTTGCACTAATTTTTCCATGTAGTATGAATAACATGTTAGCATTATGGATAAGAGGTCCAAAAAGCTTGGAATTGAAAATTATGTTTTTTGTAATTTTCTCTTCTTTTTGTAAAGAGAATAATTGACCATGATCAGAAACAAAGATAGGCAAATTAAAAACTTAAGATTATGGGAACATATCATACCATTTTTCATTACATAACATTCTATCAAGTATTTCCTATATATATTTTTCTCCTACCCTATTATTGGTCCAAGTAAATCACTAGCTTTTTGGTTTCATGTCTATTAATTTACATTCGTTAATCACTGCAATAAAGTTTTCTACTCCCTAGATATTTTTACAAAAGTACAAATTTTAAAAAAATGATATAAATTTACATGTAAATTTTAAACAATCTAAAACATAATTAAATAAATATTTAAATTTACATATATTTAATAATCATTTTATATTATTATTTATCATATTTAAGGCATGTAAAATATAATGAATCTATAAGTATATAACTTGAACATACTTAAATATTCTTATTCATAACGTATTATCTATTATAATGTAATAATAAAATAAGGGGGGGACTTCATAATAGTTTATCGATATATTATCAAATCTAATTATACGTTAATTTTTTTTTAAATTAGATCTTGCTTGCCATACAATAATATATTAATGATTAAATGTAATGATAGTACTAGTACACCACTGATATAATTTATTATTATAGTCATTAATCAATATTCTATACATACATATAACCATGCATCATACACACACACACACACACACACACACACACTACACACACACACACACACACACTATATATATGTATACAAGTAACCATTATTTCTAAATTTAGATTCCAAATGGTGATTGAAGTTTTGTAATGGACAACCTTTCCCTAAATACTAAGAACAGATAGTTAGTTAATGAAAAAATAATTAGTAAAAATTTTCAAACAAATATCATATACTTTAAGTTCATAATTATCAATGGAATCAAAGGATTTAAAGATCTAATTATTCTATGTAACAACATGCTTATGAAATTGAAAATATTGGACTTACTATTATTTTCTTTTGGTGTTGGTTAAATTTTGTACTGTGAACGATTAGTCACTATTTACAAAGTGAGATCTGTATTTTTGTATAGTTTTTCTTCTCTAATTTACTTTATTTTTCTATATTGAAATTTTTTTTCTTTTATTTTGAAATGGAATTAATGATTTTTTCTTTTTTATGAAGATATTTTGGATCTCTTCTACTAAAATATTTCTCACATATTGTTAAGAATGTTTCAACTGACATGAATCTACCTTTTTAAGCTAATCATTTAAACTCTACTTGCAAGATTTTAAGTTGGTTAAAAGGATGAAAATAGATTGGATTCATTTAGGTGAAAGAGTACTTTCTTCTTAAATAATGCTTAGTGAATTTGAATGAATTTTTATTTTATAAATTTATATATGGTTGTAGTTTTTGTTAGGGGAATGTAGTTTAACTGCTTTGATATACCTCTCTTTGATGTAATTTGGGTATTTTTGCCTTAATAAATTGAATGAAAATAAAGATGATTTTTCAAAAAAGAAAAATCACAAATATAAGAATTAATTAAAAAGTTGGAAGCCATATGGAGCTCTATAATCAGCCAAGGAAGGTTACAACATATTGACATATATTCATTTATATCTCATTTGCAAGACTTAGATATATAAGTGCATGTGTATGCATTTAGCTTTTTTTGTTTTCAAACTATCCATTTAAAAAAAATTAATTTTCACTTAGCATCCCTTTGAAATACCATTTTTTCCTAACTCAACATTAAATAATATGTTGGTTAGAAAGCAGTCTCATCTTTGTAAATGAAAGGGTTGGGGTAGATTAAGTCTTCCATATAAGATTACTTTATAATTAGACTTATTTATTATCACTCGGCCCAGTGGGCTTAATCCTTAAAAATTGTAGGATATGACTTCATTTTTAATAGCTCAAATATTAGTGAGATTTTTTTTATTACTTGATTAATATCTAGATTATATTTAAATCATGATTTTATAAAATAGATTGAGCTAGCCTAAATCTAATTATAAAAATTTATTTTTATTAATTTAATTATATGTTTAAAAAATTATATCTAATTATTTTAACATAAAAATACTAAATTTAATATAACTAAATATTTTTACATTTAAATATCTTACTATCTATTTAAATATATTTTTAGGAAAATATAATTACCCCATGAACTTTCACTTTGGTAGAAAAATGGTTCATAATTCTACATATTTATTACACCTAAAATAATATTTAAAATTTTATTATTTTAAATATTTCAAAATATTAATTTTTCATAAAGAGGGTAATTAAATTATATTTATATGATGAATGTTTTATTTCAAAATACATTTAAATAATTTTTATGATGATTCTTTCATGAATTTAAGAATATTCAATAGTGATGAGTATGAAGATTTATTAAAAATATGTATTTATGATTTAATAAAATAATCTTCCAAAAGTTTATAAAACTTTTTACAATATTTATTTTTAATTCCTAAATTTATTAAGTATTATAAATATCATTAGGAAAAACTAAGAATAATGAAATCATAACATTATGTGATTTGGATTAGGTGAGAAAGAATTAATAATGGAGATAAAAGGCTTAGACTTAATTAAAATGAGTTTATTGTGTGTTAAGAAACATCAAATAAAAACAAAAAATTTCTCTGTTTATTTTTTTGTCTCCCTCGTTTGATATCTTTCACTCCCTAAGCCCTTTTTCTTTTCTTTCTTTTTGTTTCTTTCTTCCTTCTTCTTATTTTGATAATGTTCCTTGCCCTCCTAACTACAGTACCCTTTCACAAGAGTCATCCACCTAGCTCCTCCCTTTTTCATTAAGTACTAACTTGTGATGCCACAAAAGGAACTCAAATAAAGCAACAAAGGCAGTGCATTGAAAATTGGAATCCCTTCTATTTTCTAATGCAATCCATGCCAATATTCAATCATTGCCACCAATGTAAGATCCCTTTAGCCAATACAAGCTACTACTATGAAAAAGAGCTACAAATTGAAGTTGGGAGTAGCATCAACATAAAAGCATCAAATTTTCTTTATTTTCCAATGCTAACAACCTCCTTCACTGGTGAGTTTTGCCAAAAAAAAAACCTTTAATATTTGTAAGTATATAAGCATGAATTAAAAACTTTTTTATTATACCCATTTTGATTTCCTTGATCTAGATATAAAAAATAAGAATTTTATGCGTTAAAACATTAGTATAACATGATTAAAGTCCTTTTAGAGCATTATGCCTTAATATTTTTAGTTGTGAATATATGATTCAGAAAGATCCTCTTTTATGAACATTTTAATACGTGATGGTGGCTTTAAAAAAATATAGAAATGAGTGCTTGGCTAGCTTAGGTAAAATGGTTAAAGCAATCTTAGAGTATAAACTTCTAATATTTTGATTGTTTTATACTTAATTAAAAAAATGCTTATTTATGAAAGTTTCTGAATTCTTGATGATAATTTTAAAAAATATAAAAAAATGATAATCTAAAATGATAAAATAATAACAATGGAGCCTTTTTAAAACATCACATTTTAAAGCATCACTATTAATTGTAAAAGTTTGATCCAAAAATCACTATATAATGACATATTTTCAATATTCATGAGTTAAGATTAAAAAATATAAGAAATGAAATATGCCTTTTGGATTAAATTTATACAATTAATAATATATAAAATGTGATGTTCTGAAATGGCTTCATTTTTGTTACTTTATCATCTTAAATCATCAGTTTCTTATATTTTTTAAAATTATCATCAAGAATTTAGAGACTTTCATAAACAAGGGTTTTTTTTAAATTAAGTATAAAATAATTAAAATATTAAAACTTTATACTCTAAAGTTGCTTTAATCCTTTCACCTAAGCTAGCCAAACACCTTTTTCTAATTTTTTTAACCCACCGTCGCATATTCAAAATGTACATAAAATAGGGTTTTTCAAATCATATATTCATAATTAAAAATATTAAAGTATAATATTCTACAAAGACTTTAATCATGTTATACTAACATTCTACAATATAAAATTCTATTTTTTTTATCTAGATCAAGGAAATCAAAATGGGTATAAAACAAGAGTTTCTAATTCATGTTCATATACTTAAAAGTATTAAAGACCATTTTTTGTCTAGGAAAACTTACCACCACCGGAGGAGGTTGTTAGCACCAGATTACAAAGAAAATATAATGCTCTATGTTACTGCTATTCCTAGCTTTAATTTATAGCTCCCTTTTGTGGTGGCAATTTGCATTACTTGGAAAGAGTTTGTGCTAGTGGCAATAACCAAAAACTGGTGTGGATCGTGTCAAAAAATGTGAGAAATTCTTGTTCCTTGTGTATTGCCATTATTACTCCTTTTAAGCTCCTTTCACTACGTCGTAAGTCACTATTTGATGAGAAAGGGAATAGCTCAATGGATGGCCCATGCAGTAGCAACACTGCAGCTAAAAAGAAAGGTGCATTGCTAGAAGAAGAAAAAAGAAGAAAGAAAGGAAAAGTGGGGGGCTCAAGGTAAGGAGTGATAGAGAAATCAAATGGAGAAAAAATAAAAAAAAAACTTTAGATTTTTTATCCATACTTTTCGGCATACCATAGGCTCACTTTCATTAAATTAAAACCTTTCATTTCCATTGTTATTCCTTTCTTAGGTAATCCAAATCACATATTGTTATTATTTCATTATTCTTAATTTTTCTTAATAATGTTTATAATACTCAATAAGTTTAAGAATTGAAAACAAATATTTAAAAGAATTCTACAAACTTTGGAAAAATTATTTTATTAAATCATAAACACATGTTGTCATAAATCTTCCTATTTACCACTATTAAATATTCTCAACTTTGTGAAAGAATCACTATAAAAATTATTTAGATACATTTTAAAACAAAATATTGACTATATAAATATAATTTATTATCCCTATTAGTTAAAATTAATATTTTAAGGCATTTAAAATAATAAAATTTTAAATATTACTTTAAGGTGTAATAATTCTTTCCCCTTACAAGAATTCTTCCTCAAATTCTAAAGGCACTGTACTAAAAATAAATATACTATTCTCAATTGATAAAATATTCATAAGTTTCAAATTAAATATCTAAACTCACTTTAATCATTCCTTCATACTAAAACATTGATAATATAGAAATTTATAGCACTTGCTACATCAACAATTATAATATAATAGTTTCATAGCAATTACGAGAGACATAAAGTTTTCAATTTTTTCGAACAAAATTAAGTTTCAATGAAAAAGGTGAAATTTAGCGATTCTTTCATTTTTCAATATAATTTTAGACATAATAACCATACACAAACATAAAAAAGGTAGGAATGTTTAGCAAAGTGTTCATCTATCATTATTAGAGCTAGATTGCATTAAGAAAATATGAAACAATTAAGCAAGGTATAAGGAATCAATTGTGAAATAGATTTAGAATAAGTGTTTCTAATTCTAGATAATGGGATTTAATTATACAATTAATTCTCTTATTTAGAATTCACCTTTGGAGAAATGGAATTAATTATCCATTCAATTCATGTATGAACATTTTATAGGAAGATGGAGAATCCATTATACAATCAATTACTCTACTCCATATTTGCTTATGGACAACTGGAATTGATTACACACTCAATTCATAGATAAAAATCTTTAAATTTATGAAAATGTAGACCTAACTCTTTAATCCTACATTATGCATAATTTAAGTACAATTACATAACTTTTAGTACCTTAGTAATTAACAATTCCCATCAAACGAATGGAGTTGAGCTAGCATATTTGTTCATAAACCAAACATATTTAAGTAAAACATGTACAAACATATGTCTTAAACCTAACTTAGGATTTAGCTAATCTAGAAGGCAAATTGCTCATGTTTTACATCATATAGTGAAGGAACAAGCCTTCCACACACTAGCCAAAAAGTTATCGACAACAAAAAAGCTTTCTAATTCATTATAAAATTCTAAGCACATATCCAATCTTTTAATTGAGCAAAGAAGAAATGTTATCTATATTAGCATTGATCACAAGCCATAACTTATACATTTTACATAAATTCAATTTATCACATGCCTTTAATATTTAAACTAGAAACAATTTATCAAGGAAATAGTTTATCCCTAAAGATAAACTATAAATAGGTTTAATAGATTAACTAACAATGAATAATACAAAATAGGAAATTTATAAAGGTTTCAAAGACGTGCCTTAAGTGTATTTAGATATATTTTCATTCATGATTAATGTTGCTAGCTATATTACCATGAACCTAGCTTGCCTAACTAGATTTAATAATTGAATATCTCTAACTCCTACGCCCTTAGGTTTAAACCATGTTTTGATATCAAATTTATCATGATTAAAACCTAGTCGTGACTAGTGTTAATGTTCTATCCAATTTCCACTAGTTTTACCATTGATTACACTAACTTCACCCCAATGAAAATTTTTTCATTTCCTTTGTGACTCAAATTCATTATAAATTTTAAGGAAAAATAAATAAAGCTACCTTTATTTCCATATACTTTGTAAAAGTTACACGCCCTAAACTATAAAACTAATGAATTATGTAACTTCAATAGTAGAAAATCCATATCAAATTAAATAATTTCACCACATATATTACATAAACACTAATATACTTCATTCTTAGTCCAATCGTCAAAATTTCCTAATAAGGTAATATTTAATCTCCATAGAAGTAAAGAGGTACCATTGAATTAACTTTGACTTAAAAACATTAAAAATAATAGAAATGAGTTATAAGAACTTAATGAGCATATATTTACCAATCTATTTTTAATTTCTAGTAATTAAAATAGTTAAATACTAGCTAAGCAATAAATATAAGAAATAATTACGAACTCAATTTTCAAGAATTTAACTCAAGATACTAAATCTCTTAATTATATATTTACTTGTACATAACATTTTCATTTGCTCAAAATATACAATACAATTACAATTTCATATACAATCCATTTTCGATAACCATTTTATTTTCAAATAGCCATTAAAGGCTTATTTGTAGGCAAATTATTAAGATCATATTAAACGAAAATATTCAAAGGTAATTGATTTCAAATTTCAAAACACATTGCACATCAATTTATAGTAAATTATATTCATCCGCCATTTAACTTGTAGGTCAACCTTATACCTTCTATAAATTTTTTTCATCTTTATTTTTCTAAAGTTTGCTTTATTTCCTTCATAAGCATATCATTAAGAATTTTTTTCATTTGGTATTCATATTACTCCTTTTCACTGTTCTCTTGCCAGGATATAAGCTATTTTTATCACATTAATTTTCATTTGCATAATAATAGTACAAATTAATTTACATAATATATATATCACATGAATTTTAGATCTCATGGTATTATAATCTTAACTTAATCACAATATAAAGTAATTAATTCATCATCACAATTATTTTCATTCATAACATCATAATTCCAATCATGTTTACATTTCAATACAAGCACATCCATAGTGTTAAACAGCAATCCCACACCTTTCATGTGTGATCCTAACATTAGCACAAGCACAATTCTCTGTAAAGGTATATATACGCATAACAATTATACAATGGCTAATATGATGCTATCACTACATCATTCCTAAGGAAACAATTAACTATCGTTAACAAGAAATAAATGGTGAATTGGAAACACCATTAAACACTTAAATACTAAGTATAAAAATAGATGATCAAATCATATTCTCTACATACAAAGGAGTCAAACTACATTAGTTAAATTTATAAAATTTCAAATATTTACTTTTTAGATGAAATAAATAAGAAATATGACATTTTTTTAAATATAGTGTTTAATGGTAAATATACATTTACCTAAGTGTTCCATTTCATCTTTTCCTTTTCTTTTTATTTCATAATTACAAGGAGAAATTACAAATATATTGGTATTACTTATTTTCTTTTCAAATATTACAATTCCAAATTCAAAATATAATATTCTAATGCTTTAGATTGTTAACTTCTTATATCTTTTAATGTCAATTCATGAATATTGAAAATATGCCAGTATACAATGATTTTTGAATTAAATTTATACAATTAATAATATTAAAATGTGATGCTCTAAAAAAAGCTTCATTATTGTTACTTTATCACCACTTTCTAATTTTTTAAAAATTATCATCATGAATTTAGAGACTTTCATAAATAAGGTTTTTTTTTTCTTTTTTCCAAATTAAGTATAAAACAATTAAAATATTAGAACTTTATGCTCTATGGTTGCTCTATCACTTCACTTAAGCTAGCCAAACACTATTTTCAATTTTTTTTTAATCTACCATCAAGTATTTAAAATGTGCATAAAAGAAGGTTTTTTGAATCAAATATTCAAAGCTAAAAGTATTAAGTTATAATGCCCTAGAAGGACTTTAATCTTGTTACATTGACATTCTAAAGTATATAACTCTCTTTTTTCTATATCTAGAACAAGGAAATAAAATGGGTATAATACAAGAGTTTTTTATTCATGCTTATATGCTTAAAAATATTAAATACTTTTTTTCTTGTCTAAAAAAACTCACCATTATTGGAGGAGATTGCCGGCATTGGAAAACATAGTAGGTCACTGGAAAACAAAGAAAATTTGATGCTTTACACTACTGCTACTTCCAGCTCTAATTTGCATCTCCTTTTATAGTAGTAGCTTGCAATGGTTGGAAGGAGTTAACATTAGTAATGATGGTCAAAAATTGGCACAAATCATGTTAAAAAATAGAAAGGATTCTAGCTCCCCTCATACTATTGTTATTACTTTATTTAGGCTCTTTTTATAGCACCACGAGCTACTGCTTGGTAAGGAAAAGAGGAGCTTAGTGGGTAGCTCCCATGGTGACAACACTATTATTAGAAGGGGAAGGAGTGTTATTCAAAAAAGAAAAAAAAAGAAAGAATAAGAAAGATAGAAGAGAAATATAGGCTCGAGTAGTGAGAGAGAAATTGGATAAGAGAAGGGAAAGAAAAAATATAAAAAAGGAATCTTTGGATATTTATCTGGTACTTCTTCGGTGCACCATAAAATTACTTTCATTAAGTTCAAACTTTTCATTTCCATTATTAATTCTTTCTCACCTAATCCAAATCATACAATGTTATGATTTCACTATTCTTAGTTAACCCTAATGATGTTTATAATATTCAATAAGTTTAGGAATTAAATATAAATATTTACAAGAATTCTATGAACTCTTGAAAGATTATTTTATTAAATTATAAACACATGTTTTCATAGATTTTCATACTCACCACAATTAAATATTCTTAACTTCATGAAAGGATTATTATAAAAATCATTTAAATGCATTTTGAAATAAAATATTGATCATATATATATAATTTAATTATTCTCGTTAGTTAAAATTAATATTTTAAGGCATTTAAAGTAATAAAATTTTAAATATTATTTCAAATTGTAACAATGATGAATGTTATAAAAGCCACAATTGAAAACATGCTTAGTTGCCATGAAAGTCTAGTAGTAAGTCTTTGGTTATGCTTATCATTCCATATAATGGATAATGATGGTGGCCTCCAATGCACTGAAATTCAAAATTAATCAAATGTATTATTATACAAGATATATTTGTACCAAAGTATTGGATTTGATAAAATTGAGAGGCTATTCCTTTTTTATTTTGATTCTTCAAAGTCCTAGTAACAATTATCAAAGTTTAAGCACAAATTGTAAATGAATGTATTGCAAAAGGATTAAGCAACAAGTCTTTATTTGTTTTAACCCTTAGTTAACATCTTCAATTATTTTTAAAATTTAGGAGGTTATATGTAGGATCTAGAAGTTCATATACCATTTTTTGCTATAAAGTAAAAATTTATGGGGGGTAAATTGTATTTTTTTAATTTTTTATATAAAAATAATTTTTAAAATTTATGGGGCATAAATTGTATTTTTTTTATTTTTTATATAAAAATAATTTTTACTTAAAATAATAATAAAAGTAAAAGTAATCAAAATTTGAGATTGAATCAAATCTTCAAAAACTCAAATAGGCTAAGCTCGAGTACTTATATTATATACAATTATATCTAACGAGTACAATTCAAAACTTAACAACTTAGCCCATAAACACTTCTATTTATGATTAATTAAAATTCTTATTTTAAATCGACTACCCTCCCTATAGTGGCGGGATCAAATCCAATAGCACCTCTTTTTGTAATTTGCATGAGCGAGGTCGTCCAATTATTGATTTGGAAAAAAAAAAAAAAAAGGGAATATTGCAAGAATAAATTTCAACAGAGGGTAGAATGAAAATTGGCTTGCTCAGGGGAACGTTTTAAAAGAAAGGCCACATACATCATGATAAACATAAAAGAGATATGGAGTGAAAAAATAACATAGGACAATTTAAAATAAACTTAAAATGTAGAAAACATGAAATACATGAGAATTAAAGTTAAACGTCAAAATTATTACTTATAAACACGCATGTTTGTGAAAAAATAGAGTATCGAGCTAAAATCTGAATTATATTGTGCGCCAATGTAAAGATGCAAAGTTTATGAATATATTCTATTTCTGCATAAAAATATTTAAAATTTAAAATTAAATAAATTTTTGAAAAATATAATATTGTTTAATTTTTTGTATTTATTATTTTTAATTAAAATTAAATTAGAATATAACAATCTGAATTTATAACGAGTCAAATCATATACAATTTAAAATATTATAATTTCTCAAAAAATTTAAAAAGGCAGTTTACTCAAATTAAATAATATTGATTTTGGTAAAAATACAAATTGATTTTATGGAAAAGTACAAGTATATGAATTTTTAATTTAATTTAAAAGATAAACATATTAGAATGTATTTGTCAATTTTGATATTTAATTTTTCAAAAAATTTATTATTTTATAAACACATTTATAAAATATTATTTCTAAATATTCTTTTATGGAGCAAAGATAATTTATTATATTTTTATATTTTCAACATTCTTTTAAAATACAAAATAATATTTTCATTACCAAAAAATTATGAAATAATACTTTATTATTAAATTTATTTTAAAATTATGACCATATTTTGAATATAAAATATTATCATCAAAATATATTTAAAATGAAAACTTTTTCATAAAAAATATCTATATTGATAGGCAGGAATTTGAAGCTTCGATTGGTTTGGTTGATTGAATTGAATTGAGGGTGGCTTTCTTGCGTATTAATTTATTTAAAAAAAAATGAACTCGACGCTCTAAATGTTTAACCAGAGGCAGCTAAATACCGGGCTCGTAGTCGTATTGCACTGCTAATTTTTTTGTCTGCCGAAGCAGTGACCGAATTAATACCATAGTTTCAGGGTAAATAAATATATAGCCGAAGCGCCGACGGCATAGCCGCATGGAGCAACGAAAGCGATAACTTCTGTTAATGTAGTTATCTTCTAGAATCAGGTCCCAGACTTCAATTCTAAGACCCTACCCAATTTCCCCTTTATCACTCCTTTTCGTTTCTTCGTATCATTCAATCTAACTTAGGCTGGCAATTATTGTCTTTTTGTGAGAGCTCCATAGTATCCTCAGATTGAAGGTTTGAATTCGTCTTCTGATATCAAATAAGGTAATAAGCTGGCTACCTTTCATCAAAATTGAATCATAGGGTTTATAGGCTGATCATATTTCTATCCAGTTTCTTTTTTTGTTATGATTTTACTGCAAAATAGGAATCCCATCCCTAGCAGATATATATATATATATATATATATATACATATATTGAGAATGGCCTGCCAAGTATAGTATTGTAACTAAATTCTCCTTGATTTGATGAAACCAAGAACTTGTGAAAGTTTCACTACAGCGAAGCCACATATTTTCCGTGTATTTTGTTACTTGTATGCTATCGCATATATAAATGAGATTTGCTGTGCTTGTTTAGTGACATGTTGTAGAAGGTGGAAGTCTATGCTACGGTGATGCTTGGAAGAATGGAAGTGAAACAGTACTCTTTAGCAAGTGCTTGAATGTATCTTGGAACTCCCATACCATGGGGAATATCTGATTGAGAATTGTTTAGTAACATGTTGTAGAAGGTGGAAGTCTATGTTACGGTGATGCTTGGAAGAATGAAAGCGAAAGTCTTTAGCAAGTGCTTGAATGTATCCAGGAACTCCCATACCATGGGGAATATCTGATTGAGAATTGTTTCTCTCTCTGCAATACCACAAGGAGTTGGTTTGCACATTGAGCTTACGAAGTTCTATGAATGTCTTTTGTATTTTTCCAACCTTATTAGTTGTAAAAGCTATATTATTTCCAATTGGTAGTATTTTAATGATATGGATTATGGATACTCTTGTGCTGTTGCAGGTGTAGCCATGGTGGCCAACAAAATAATTGCAATATGTCAGTCTGGAGGTGAATTTGAAACTGAGAAAGATGGTTGTTTGTCATATAAAGGTGGTGATGCTCATGCTATTGACATTGATGATCAGATGAACTTTAATGAGTTCAAGGAGGAAGTAGCAGAAATGTTTAATTTTAGGATTAATAATATGTCTATTAAGTATTTCCTTCCTGGGAACAAGAAGACGCTCATTACAATTTCCAATGACAAGGATCTGAAACGAATGATTAAATTTCATGGAGATTCAAGCACTGTTGATATTTACATATTTACTGAGGATGTAGTTGCCCCTGCTCTGTCAAACATGCCTGCCAGTAGGTCGTTCTCTTTATCTCTGAGCTAATATATAATTTTTATTTATGGGGCTCTCTGGGATTGAAAATTTGTAATTCTTGGACTTGTAGGTCAAGCAGAACAACCTTGTCTGAAACTGTGGTTCCAGTCAGTACTCCTCCTAATGTTGTGGCTGATGTTATGGATAACACCAACCAGTCAATACTTCCACTTGATGCCCCAATGGATGATGTTGAAGATACTAATCAAGTTGATACACAAATAGATAATCCCACTGAAGTTTCTCCTATTTTTGCAGTTGCTGCCTCAAACAGTGAGAACCATGCTAAAGGGGCACAGCAGTGGCAGAATACTATCACTGGTGTGGGTCAAAGGTTCAACAGTGTTAATGAATTCCGGGAATCATTGCGTAAATATGCTATTGCTCATCAATTTGCCTTTAAGTATAAGAAAAATGATAGTCATCGTGTGACTGTTAAATGCAAAGCAGAAGGTTGCCCCTGGAGAATTCATGCATCAAGGTTGTCAACTACTCAACTGATATGTATCAAGAAAATGAATCTGACCCACACTTGTGAAGGGGCTGTTGCAACAACAGGGCATCAGGCAACTAGGAGTTGGGTGGCTAGTATTATTAAGGATAAGTTGAAAGTTTCCCCAAACTATAAGCCCAAAGATATTGTGAATGATATCAAAGAGGAATATGGAATACAACTTAACTACTTTCAGGCATGGCGTGGGAAAGAGATTGCAAAGGAGCAGCTTCAGGGTTCTTATAAAGAAGCTTATGGTCTGTTACCTTTATTCTGTGAAAAGATAATGGAGTCCAATCCGGGCAGTCTTGCTACTTTCACAACAAAGGAAGACTCGAGCTTTCATCGTCTCTTTGTATCATTTCATGCTTCATTGTATGGCTTCCAGCAGGGTTGTCGGCCTCTGATTTTCCTTAATAGCATTTCATTGAAATCAAAATACCAAGGCACATTGTTAACGGCAACAGCTGTAGATGGGGATGATGGCATATATCCTGTTGCCTTTGCTGTTGTAGATGCTGAATCTGATGATAACTGGCATTGGTTCTTACTGCAATTTAAATCTGTGCTGTCAACGTCATGTCCCATAACATTTGTGGCAGATAGAGAGAAAGGGTTAAAAGATTCAATTGCTGAGATATTTGAAGGTTCATTTCATGGATACTGTCTACGATACTTGACTGAACAACTTATTAGAAGCTTGAAAGGGCAGTTTTCTCATGAGGTAAAGAGGCTTATGATTGAGGATATTTATGCTGCTGCTCATGCACCTAAGCCAGAAGGTTTCCAAAGCTATATTGATAGCATTAAAAGTATTTCGGTGGAAGCATACAACTGGATCATACAAAGTGAACCCCGGAATTGGGCAAATTCATATTTCCAGGGCGCCAGGTATAATCACATGATATCAAACTTTGGGGAGCTGTTCTATAGTTGGGCATCAGATGCAGATGAATTGCCAATAACACAGATGGTTGATGTCATAAGGGGTAAGATTACGGAGTTGATTGTTGCAAGAAAGGCAGATTCAGACCAATGGTTGACCAGGCTAACTCCATCCACAGAAGAAAAGCTTAAAATGGAATGCCAAAAAGCTCATTCACTCCAAGTTCTATTGTCAGCTGGTAGCACTTGTGAGGTTCGCGACGAGTCTTCTATTGAAGTGGTTGACATTGATCGGTGGGAATGTAGTTGCAAAGGCTGGCAGCTGTCTGGTTTACCATGCTGCCATGCAATTGCTGTCATCATTGGCATTGGCCGTAGTCCTTATGATTATTGTTCCAGATACTTTACAACTGAAAACTACAGATTGTCTTATTCAGAGTCTGTACATCTGATTCCAAATGTAGATGTGCCTGCTCTAAAAGATCCTCAGCCTGCAGTAACTGTAACACCTCCTCCTGCACGACGACCACCTGGTCGACCCACTACAAAGCGACATGGATCACAAGATGTAGTCAAGCGCCAGCTTCAGTGCAGCCGATGTAAAGGGCTTGGACACAATAAGTCCACTTGCAAGCAACTTAGACAAATGTCAGCTTCTTTTCTTCTGCCCAACACCTGCATGTTACTGTTTCATTTTTAATAATAGAAAATACAATGTTCTATGCTTGTACTCTTTTGCTGCCAAGCCTTCAAGGATAAACTATTTTCTAGCTTTTATTGTGCTTGTGCATTGTATGATGATGATGATTAACTAATTAAATTCCTCTTTTTTACTCTGTTAACAGAACTGCAGCCATGGACTGGGAGCACTAGGATATGTACAGAGCAACTAACAGCGTTTTGGAGGGACTTGCAAAGGAAATACCTTAGAAGTACTATTCAGTTATTTAAAGCACGAAACTTGAAGTATGCAGTGGTAGTTTCCTTGTATTTTTTATTCTTTGGAGGTGTACTGCTAACTAAATGCTATCTGCACCATTAGTTTATGGTAGAATTTAATAAAAAATGTATATTCCTTGGTATAACTAATCTCTCTCCCATCGTTGGTCCTCCTGTCTTCCAATCTTCTTTAGGCTTAAATACCGAATTACGCAAATTTCGTAAACAATTTACCGTTTTACGGCAATTTGGAAACATTTTACCAAAATACGCAGGGCGCCATTCAAGCTGGCGCCCTTGGGAGTTGGAGGTGCCATTCAAACTGGCGCCCTCCCCCTTGGAGGCGCCGTTTCAAGTGGCGCCCTCCATGTGGGAGGCACCATTTTGACTGGCGCCCTTCGTATGGTAGGCGCCTCTTTTCAAATTTTTTCAAATTTAAATTTCGAATTTAAATTTTAAACTGGGAGGCGCCATTTCATCAGGCGCCTCCCCCCTATATATATTCGACCCTCTTCCCTCAAACCCTCACTCACACTTGCGCAGCCGTCTCCTCTCTCAAACCCTCTTACTCAGAAGCCATTTCCCAGTTCTGCTTCTCTTTTTTATTCGCAAAACTTGTAGCCACAGTTCGTTCATCAATCATCATCCGTTCTTATTTTTGTACATTGCATTCGGAAGCATTTTTTGCGTTGGAGCAAATCTGATCCCAGTCAACTCTTATTTGGTTAGTATATTTGTAATTTTTATTATTATGTTATATTTTTTTAAATTAATGATTATGATTTGTGATATGAAGTGATGATTAAAGAGTTAGAAAAATTTCTGTTAGAATTTATAAATTTTATTTATTTAAGTTTTAATATTTTTTCTATTTATATTATAATATTTATTTTATGTTAATATTATGATTTATGATATGAAATGATAATCTTGGATTTAGAAAAGATTTATACAAATTTATATGATATGTGATAGTTTATATTTTTTACTGATTAGTATATTTATATAATTTCTGTATGTATATTATAATTTATATTTCATGTTGATTATTATGATTTACGATGGGAAATGATGATTTACGATTTAGGAAAAAATCATATAAATATATGTGATTTGTGATAATTTGTTATTTTCATATAAATATATGTGATCTGTGATAATTTCTGTTATAATTATAAATTTTATTTGCTTAAATTTTGATATTTTTTATATTTATATTATAATATTTATTTTATGTTAATATTATGATTTAAATTGTGAAGTGGTGATTTAGGATTTAGAAAAGATTTATACAAATTTATATGATATGTGATAGTTTATGTTTTTCACTGGATAGTATTTTTATAATTTCTGTATGGATATTATAATTTATATTTCATGTTGATTATTATTATTTATGATGGGAAATGATGATCTAGGATTTAGAAATTTTTTTTATAAATATATGTAATCTGTGATAGTTTGTGATTTTTATTGGTTAGTGTTTGTTGATTTTCTACATTTTTATTAAAATTTTTAATTTATTTTGATTATTATGGCTTATAATGTGAAGTGATGATCTAGGATTTAGAAAAAATTGAAACTTTAACATATTATATTTGTTAGAAAACTAACAAGTTATTGACAATATTTTTTTTACAATCAGTAATTTTATTTTATAATTTATGACACTATTTTAAGTTTTTGTTAATGATATTTTTTAAATAGTATATTTTAAATTTAAAATACATCAACTGAAAGGTCTTGGAGGGTTTACAGTTCGTAAATAATTTGTTTCTCATTTCATGTACCTTGCAGATGATTTTCTTTTTTATTTCTTCAATCATTATATTAAAAGTTGAAATAGAATATATTGAATAATATTAATTTGATATAATATAATTTTTTTATGCGTCAAGTTATTTTTTAATGATCAAATATGTTCTTTTTGAAAAATTCATGTTATGAAAAACGCTGATTGAAATAACTAACTATATATTTTAGTTTTAATGAGATGATTTAGAAATAAAAATTAATTATTTTTTAAAATTCTTTAATATTTTCTTGATATAAAAGTTCGAACAATATATTTTAAATTGAATATACATGAATAAAATTTTATATATATTATTTTTTTATTCATTTAATATATTATCTTACAAAATAAATTTAATTTAGCGTGATTGTTGCATAATTTTACAATTGATACAATAACATCTAATAACTTTTACTTAAAGATTGAAATTATTAAATTATCTAACAAATTTTTCTTTCATGCAGAGGCTTTTTGTTGTTTGCTTCTCCGAATACTTACCGGTTAGTATTTTTAGGAATTTTATGCTTATACTATAATTTGTATAAAGTCATAGTGAAAATATTTTTTATATCGGTAGAGAAATTTATTTAAAATATTATGATATTAATAATATAGAATTATTTATTTTATATTGATTGTTATGATGTGTGAAGTGAAATTATGATTTAAGATGTGAAGTTATGATTTATGAAAATGTCGTATGACTTTATATGTAATGTGATAGGTTGTGCTATTAAAATAATAACAAACGAGATAAAAAAGGATGTCCTAATATAGGTGTAACGACCTAGGTGAAAGCCATATTTAGAGAACTGGATCATGTGAGATCTTAATGTATCATAAGAGAGGTACTAAAAAGGATCATGGGAAATGTGAATGTAACCAAAAGCCTTGAAAAAGTAGGATACTGTTATTACAAATTTAGACTTTTTTGCATTTAAATAGTAGATATTGTAGATGGAAGAGTAGTTAACGTACCTGAAAAAAATATAGGTATCCTTGGTTTATTTAGGAAGAATTAAGATATATATGGAGGTATTGACAATAATAATGTGTACATACTTTTAGTTGCTATTTGGTAGTAGGTGTGAACGAAGGAAAAAAGTCATAAAAATAAGAAAGATAGTGTATTTGATTGGCTAACTAATTTAATTAGTATAATTTGTACAAAATCACTAAGAAAAATACTATAGTTGAAAAAGATAAACAAAACCATAGGTAAAATTATATAGTCAAATTTTATATTAATTTTGAAAAAGAAATAACTTTAGATTGGTCGAAGAAAATAATCTTATTATTTCATAGAATTAATAGAATACCTTGCAAAGTAGTAATACATCGCGTTCATTTTTAATTATAGTATTACTATTTTTTGTTTTACCGTAATTTCAAAACTATTTATCAAAATACGCAGGGCGCCAGCTGAAGGCGCCTTCTAACATGGCGCCTTCGCTGTAGCAAATTTCACTGGAGAGGCGCCATTTCACCTGGCGCCTACCCAGCAAACTTAGGTTCAGAACTTATGGGGCTGGGAGGCGCCAAGTGAAATGGCGCCTCCACAGTCCCATTTTATAAATTAATTAAGTTTAATAAAATTATATATTTATTTATATAATTTTAATTTTATTATAATTATTTCTTAATTTTTACGACTAATATAGATAAATAATATCATAAAATATAATTAATTAAATTTTAAAAATTATAATTTTGTTATAAATAATGATAAAATTAAAATTATATAAATAAATATATAAATTTATAAAACTTAAATAATTTATAAAATGGGGCTGTGGAGGCGCCATGTCACTTGGCGCCTCCCAGCCCCATAAGTTATAAACTTAAGTTTGTTGGGTAGGCGCCAGGTGAAATAGCGCCTCCCAGCCCTGCGCAATGAAATTCGCTATAGCGAATGCGCCATATTGAAAGGCGCCTTCAACGGCGCCCTGCGTAATTTGGTAAATAGTTTCGACACTGCAGTGAAGCGCAAAATAATTTATGAAATAAACGTATTAGCCTATTTTAACCTATCTATTCTTTTTTTATTTATCGTGTGAAAGTAAATAAATAATATTAATTATCATACTTTCACAAAAATTCATGTCTCTAGGGTGCACAGTCAACACAGTCACCGCCTAATTAATTTAGAAATGAGGAGCAAGGGTGCCATGGGCCAAAAGTGCCATATCGCTTGTCGTTCCTTCCCTTCAGCGCGAACGATGCCATTTCGTCTAGCGTACCTCTACACGTCATTTGGCGTCTCTCCATCGCTGTTCGTATCTTCTGTGCTTATTTCGATAAAATGTTTCGAGCGAACGATGAAACGAATAATAATTTCTTAAAAAATAATTAATCGGTACTTTTCACTCTCATTGCCAAAATATTTTATCATTCTGATGAAATAAAAAATATCTAATTCATGTTATAATTCCGATTTCATTACAAAATGAAAAGATTATTGAAACGAAATAATCAGATTTTTTTAAATTTTTAGCTATCTTCAACCTCGCCAATTTGCATTCATTCTGTCACAAAATAAACAAAATTTTATTCAAATAAATACAAATGGACAAGCATATTATTGGAATAAATATAAAATAAGAAAAATATATTTATTACATTATATTTCTTTTCATTTTTAGCTATCTTCACCTTTGTATATAAAGAATATTTTAGTATACTCAATAAATTTACTTATGTGTAATAACATATTAAATAATGACTTGTAATAATATAATTCCAAGCGTTAGAAGTTTATAATTTCAAAAATTGATAAAAATTAACTGTCATTACATAAAATTTTGAGAGACATTAATGTAAATTATGTAATTATTCTTTATTGATCCTATATTTTTTAAATAATATTTAATTATTTACTAAATATTTATTATTTTTATTCATTATATTATTATCATTAACTACTTTCTTATTTAATTCATATAATAAATTTATGTATTAGATATCAAAGTGGAGTTAACATATTTTTATATGACATCAAATATAATTATAAAATAAGTAATTTATTTTCAAAAATTTATTTTCAGTTACAATCATATATTATTTATTTTTATAATTTTTATTTTCAAATGATATCAACATTAATTAATTTCAAAAGGAAAAAAATAAAAAAATTTGACCGAGGGCGCCACGTTGAATGGCGCCCTCGGAGGTCCCCAAAGGCGCCATCCTGGATGGCGCCTCCCGCCACCGTGCGTATTTCGGTAATATATTTCGAAAAAATAGTAAATCGGTAATAAATTTTGTAAAAAATATTATTTTGGTATTTTAGCCTCTTCTTTACTAGTGGGCCTGTTTGAAATTTATCTAGAGCAGGAAAATTCTAACTGAGTGTTGTGACAGAGTAAGCGACTAAAGTTTGTCTGAACTCAACTATTTTTGCTGCTGGTGATTAGAGGTGTAAATGGGTTGGGTTGAGTCAGGCTTTGCCTTAAATAAGTTGGATCTATATTATAAAATATTAACTCGAGTCTGACATATTAGCCCATATAAGGCTTTCTTTCAAGCCCGAACCTGATCTGTTAATCTATTTAAAAATCTATTTTAAATACAAGTTTTTAAATAAGCAGATAATTTAAAATTTAAAAAGTTTATTATAAAAAAACTTTAAATAAGTTAATAATTTATATAAGTTTGTATCAATATATTCTTAAAATACCTCTAATAATATTTAAATTAATACAAAATTTTATATAACTAATTAATAAAGAAATAAATGCATATATTCATAATACAAAATTATTAATTTAAATATTTAATATTTAATTAAAAGTAAAATAATATTGATTTGTCATAACATCAAATGTTAACAATAAAAATAAATTAGTTTACCATAAACTATACAACAAATATTCAAAATATTTAATTTATGTAATGGACTTGAAAAAAAAATTATATGTTATTACCTTTATAATAAATAAATTTAAATAAAAAAATATTAAATAAGTCAGTCCAATAGGTTTGTAAATTAAGCTTAAAATAAAAAGATCTAATCTATTTAATTAAAAAAAATTTTATATTAACTTTAACCTGATTCATTTAACTAAATAGATCGAATCATAAATTTCAGATAGACCGTCCGACCTATTTGCACCATGTTGTTGTCCGACCTATTTGCACCGTGTTGTTGTCTTCGCATTGTCTGGATCTTACATTTACATATTATGTGCAGCTCAAGGCTGTTGTATAAAAAGCAGCGTAGAACACAGAAAATTAGCAGTGGACCACTCTGTCCGCTGCCTATTCTCGGTTCGCATGCGAGGGTCAAGAGCGGGAAGTGTGCCAACGAACTACAAACAGCCCACGATTCACTTGCAAATATAAAATTCTCCTCAACCTCAAGTAGCATGTATCGGAGAAATTTTTCATCTTACTAAATTAAGAATTTTTTTCTTAAAGTTCTATCTCGATTAAGATCTTTTTTTTTTAAACTTGGGGAGGAATATATATATAGAGAGAGAGGGGGGGGGAGAGAGAGAGAGAAACCTAAATTAAATGATATATGGATATAGATTCTACAAGTCTTTTAAAAATTTTAACCCAAAAATATGATAGGACGTTAGTCTAGTTTGACGTTAAAGATGCGTCGAGGAACCGTCGGGTCAGTTCATTAGACGAGGAGCAGGAGCAGAGGGTGACCGAACTTATAGGAGGGGGCAATATATATATATATATGTATAAGAATTTTAATTTGTAGTGAGGTTACATTATGAAAATGTGTGTTTTTATTGATTTTCTTGAAATATATTATATGTAATTAAATGTGTTTTATTTAAAATATTCTTACTAATTTTCAAATATTGAAATCTATTTATTCTCACTAACCATCAAGTCTTCGTTTTACCACTATTTTAATATAATATCATAAAATTGATAATTTTTTTACATAAGGTATATAATTATTTTATAAAAATCATGCAAATCTTTAATATATAACAGTCCAATTTTTTTATGAAATATGATTTTTTCATAAAATTTTGCAACATAAACCATCATCCTACAAAAATGTTTAGGTGCTTTGTAAAAACATTGCAAGAATGAAAAACTATTGCACGAAATCATATCGATGAAAGTACCGAAGAAAATTTTAAAATATAATCACGTAAATTTATGAGTTAATAAATTCTAAAGAGATCTATCCTGAATTTGGTTTAAATTGCAATTGCAATGTCTTTTTGACTTGGATCATCTTTATGTAATATAATTAATAATTCAATTTTTTTATTTTGAGTATCTCTCTTCTTAAGTACTTTTACTTATCGTAATTTAATTGTTATATTATTTAATAAAATGTAGTTGTGTAAGTCGGCACTTTAGTCAATAGTGCAATATTATTCGATAATACTTTAAGGATTTTACTTTTTATTATATTTAAAGTTTGAATTTAGAATTACACGTATTTATTTAGTAGATTGGTACTACTATCATTATAAAAAAAAATTATGTGTCTAAACGAAAGTTAAAATATATGAAAACTTACATATTTCTTGTTATTAAGAAAGTTGTTAGTATCTTTAATTGTTTAAAGTTACAAAGGATTATTTATACTTATTTCTAATGAATGATCATATAATTTTATTTTTAAAAAACTATTTAAATATAAATATAAATATAAATGTGGTACTATATATTTATTAACCATTAAATATTTTACCTCAATTAATATCATTCATATAATTATTTTTCACAATTATTATGTAAAATTATACAAAATAAATTGTATAGCTAGTATTATTATATTTTAGATGCCAACATATATATATTTTTAAAAAATTCATAAAAAATTTAAAATAAAAATAACTCATATCGCCCCGAAGTTAAATTCACCCCCTCCAGGCCCCTGATTAGGGGAGAGCCAATTGGCCAAAAAAATATTGTTATTATAGAAAAATGTTTGAAACAAGTAAATTGAAAGCACATTGACTTACATGCACAAAACTCGGTCCTGACACTAACTCACGGTTTACACGTGCTTGGACGTGAGAGTTTATGCGAAGGGGAAAAGAAATACTCAACTCCAATCATAATATTAAAAATTTAATTGATTATTATTATTATTATTATTATTATTATTATTATTATTATGTTCGATATTATGATTGTGGTTCTGGTAACAGAAAAAAAAAAGACTGCGGTTCTGATTTGATAAAAGCAACAGTTTTAATATTAAAATCATTGGACAAAATATTTTTATGCAGGGCAATGGGTGTGAACTATGAAGCAGTCCTCATTGGCATTATTTAATATCTATTATTTATACAGAAATTGTATTTAATTTTAGAGTCTGATCATATCGTCAAATCATAAATTATTTACCTTATTAAAAATCAATTATTATTTAGTTCTCTCTTCTGCTAAAAAGTTAAATTAAAATTGCTGTATCCTGAAATTAAATAGTTTTCCCAAGATACTTTAATTGTTTTTTGGGTAACTCCCAAATATATTTAATCAAGCAATAGGCTACCGAGGCTATAACTCAATCATCCCTGTCAGGGGTCAATGACTGGTCTGGATCAGACGACCACGACCACCATCTCCTTCCTTTCTCTGTTCCCCTGCTGCAAACCCTAAACATAATGTTCTGATAACCTTCGATTTCTTCTTACAGAAAAAGGATTCACTTCTCTTCACTCGCGGAAGACTGAACCGTCTCACCACCATCACCATATGAACCCGCCACCGTTAATATCTTTTCCGACCACCGCCAAGACCAGCGTGCCCACCTTGAACACTACCGCTACTACTAAGTCAGAATGCGGCAAATGCGGTTTGAAGGACCGCTGGATCCTCCACAACATACAGATTCGTGGCGTGGATCGTCGCCTCTGCACCTCCTGCGTCCTTCTTGTCCACCCTGCTGCATTCTGCCCTTTTTGCTTCGAATTTTTCGAGCAAAATCCTTTTGCTTCAACCTTTTCTTCGTCTTCCTCTGCTAATGACTTCATTAAATGCAACAGATGCTCCTCTCTCAGTCACATTCAGTGTCTCCCTTTTCCGCGCTCTCAACCTTCATCGTTCCTATGTCCTCCATGCAGCAAAGCCAATTTCTATTTCTTCAACATTGATAATCCTCACACCGGTGGGAATAACAGGGAGCGAGTCCTCGATGAAAAATGGGCACGTATACTTCTTTGCGCCGCCAAAATCGCCTCGGCCTCCTTGAACAAAGCTGCCAACTCGGCCAAAATGGAGGCTGATAGGCGGGTCAAGGAGGCTGTGTTGGCCAGAGCGAAGGCTAAAGATGAACTGCAGCGTTTCGCCATTGCTGTCAAATGCAAGCCTGTTCAGGGTTTTACGGAGGTTTCTGGGTCTGAGAATCTGGGGAATTTGACGAGACCTATGTGGGGAAAAGAAGGGTTGGGTAGTTTTGGAGGGCCCAGTAAGTTGTCATCGCTATCACTCCAGAATGGTTTATCTGGGATTGGGACTTTGCAACATGTTGAGAAAAATAATGGAGTTCCTGGTTTTTCCGTGGGAGGAGGCTCTTTTATTGGGGTTGATGAGACTGCAAACGGGAAGGGTAAGTCTGTAATCAATCATGAAGAGACTCGTGAAGGAGACTTGGAGCTTTTGCAAAGTAGCCATGGAAGGTCAGTTGGTATTAGTTTTAGGTGATCGTGAATAGTCGGTGGGGATAAATTCAGAAAAATAATGGTTAGTGAAGATGTTTCATTTTATTACGCACTTTCTTGAACGCACATGGTTTTCCCGTACAGATATTTGTTTCAACCATTAGTACTGCATTGCGATTGTTTGAACTGCAGACACAGACAAAGCTATATAGCCTGGGAGTGCTTTTTGGAGTTACTGTGATGGGCAACAAGCAAGCATTATCGCTTACTGCTGATCTCTTTCATGTATCCCCTTTTGCAAATGTGATTATGTAATCTGTGGATCAAAAGTGCTCAGCTCCGTATGACTACAATTTTTTATTTATGAAAATCAAATGTTCCTCCTTTGCTATTTTTCCTCCTCCCAGGGTGAAGATATAGGTGTCATATTTTGTCAATAACAATGGTCATTTAGGTGTTTAAAAGTTCAATTACAGTAACTTCATATATCAAATATTTTTTAATGCAATTGTTTCAATTGATAGTAGTTATGTGTTGCGTATTTCAGAAATCGAGCAGAGTAGGAGAACTTGGATTATATGTGTTTGGATTTTGCATACCATACTAACTAAACTACCTAAGAATGTCCTCGTAGACTTCTGTACTTCAATGTCACAGGCCCCCAACTAGTACAAAACAATTTGGGGAATTGCGAAATGTCGTCGTACATGAAAATAACAAAAATCTTAGACAAGATCGAAAACAGAACATCAGCCTTCCTTTGTACGAAATCCAAACATTCGATTAAAGCAAATGAAATAGAATAAATACAACAGCTTAAAGTTTGCATAACCATCCGACATGATCAATTTTTAAAAAATCATACAATACGATCCAAACACTTCAAAACCACAACTACTGTATAATTTACACGCAGCTACTAGGAAAAGAAAGCAGCATGACCAAAAGAGACCAAATACCCGCTAAATTATAGTACTTTGAGTCAGACATAAAAGCTTACAATATAGTAACATCACAACTCTGAAGACAGCTCCAGCAATTACAGGTGCAATATCAAACAATAACATTTGGATTCCACATTATCCGCAAACTTCATAAGCTGGAGTTTCCGTAAACTTCCAACAGAAGCTTACCTTGTAATTTGAGCAACAGTTATTTGTGAGCTTCATGAAGCAAATTAGTAGTGCAGTTTTCTTCAATTTTGGGCAATAAATCGACTCGTATCTCTATCCAGTATTTAAGCTTTCTGTCAAACTCGAGATCAAACCATCAGTGAACAATGCGATGCAAAGGTTTCTGGAGTTGCATTCCACAGTCCCTGAACAATTGGACTTGATTGAACACTTCTCAAAGGATACATAAAAAACTTAATTGAAGGTCTATATGCCTACTTCCAGCAACACAGATCGTAGGCTATTCCCCAGACGCTCTTTAGAGGCTGCAATCAAAGGATCCAAGTTCGGTCTGATAAATTAATCTCCAAGCAAATAAGGATTGAAGGGAATATAGAACACGGGCTCAAGCACAGGAAAGCTGAGGAGCAGATACTAATCCCGAAGATGGATCCACCATCTTGTGTAGCATTCAATAATAAAGCAACTCTTTTAAGTATTATGTAAAATTTTCAACTGTGTCCAAGCACTGCTTTCATTTCCTCCTCAAGCTTAACTTAAGAACTCTACTTTCAACCTTAAAATAAGACATAAAACTACATGTACCTATCATACTGCGGTTTATCATTGCTACATACCTTTTGATTTGAAGTAAAAGAGGTTTATTTATTTAATTCCTAATCCAGCCAGCTTTTAATGTAATTCAGTATTCCTTTCACTTTTCTTCAGGCACCTCCATCACCACAGCCAGCTTTGACTGCAGTTATGTGCCACTTGTGACCCCAGAAACAGAGTTGGTCTCAGGAAGTGTGATGTTAAGTGGTTGCCATCCCGATTGATGGTGCACAATCCACTTTCTATTGGCAATCACCATGTTCAAAATCTGAAGAACATTGCCAAGAGCAAGATCTTTAAGGCACATATTTTTTATTACAATACCTGCTTCATACCTGTATTAAAGTTAAAAAAAAAAAAAAAAAAGCAATAGGAAACATTTTAGAAGCTAATAACTCTAGAAGTGAAAACAAATTGAAGTATAGATCCTTACTTGCATTGGGTTCCCATTATTGCTGATCTTCCGGAAGGAGTTGATAAAAATTTTTGGATTTCATCCCATGTTTCCTTTGGGTATTGCTTAGGATTACCGGCTATAGGGTTTACACACTTCCAAAGTCTATCATTCTTACCAACATAAAATTGCAAGGTTCCTAAATTCTGTTTCACCACCATCTGCTGTTCAATAGCACTTTCCAGGGCCTTCTTAACATCAGTGTTCCGATGTTTGGGATCTCCATAACGGATGCAATCAGATATGTTTGACTCGGTTGGCATTATCTTGTCATTTTTTAGTGTGTTCAAGGCAAGTAAGACGACCCCTATAAGGCCCTGAACATATTCAGAAGGTTTAGGGCAGCCAGGAGATCCCCATATGCCATTACCCTGAATGTTATTATTACCCATTGTCGGCAAGGATGTAGGTGGATATTCATGACCATGAGGATAATTACTGTGCATTGGTTGTGTGCTATGTAACATATGTCCATTTTGGCCGTCAATTGGCCTTAGAGGATGTGGGACACCATTGTTATGATTCTGTTTCAACTCCCCACCCCGTGGCTGAACATTATGGGGATCTCCAGAAATATTCATATTACAAATATCTGGCACGTTTGTTGGTGATCCTGAGGTGAAGTTAGGTCCATTTGTCCTAGGAGGTGGTAGTGGAGTTGCAAAAGTATGGGAAGTAGATGGATATGAATTACTAGGGGTAAAAACTGGTTGCAACGGGAAATTGTTGGGTCTTAAAGGCTGTGAAAAAGGGTTTTGATAACTTCCAGGTAGATTGTTGTTATTACTCCAAGACTGATCACCACTGCCACTTAACAAATTTGGAGCAGATCCATTAGGGGGGAAATTTGGTTTATAGTTGCTAGGACGGTAAGAGTTAACATTGCTATGATTTTCTTTAAGTCCAACCGGTTGGTTCAAAGTTTTTGTTCCATTTGATTGACTCGGGTGTCTCCAAGATAATTTCCCCGGGTATCTAGGCTCAAATCCCCTCCCAACATTCGGAACTTTCTGATTTCCTGCATGAACTTCAGGATAGGAATCCACATGTTGCTTTATGGGAACTGCATTGGAAACTGGAATTTGCAAGGCTTCAGAACTTGATAGGAGGTTATTAGTGGCAAGTGGATATGATTCGCCATTAGATAGAGGACCTCCTCCGGCTAAGAGACTAGTCCAACGCCATACACTCTTAGCAGCTGCTACAAGAGGAGCAGATGCTTGTTGAGGTTGTGCAAGAAGAATATTATATCTCCTCATCCGCAATTGATGAAGAGCATTAGAGAAGTCTCGATCACCGGAAATTAATAAATAGTTAGCAGGTGCTGGATTGTCCACAGCCCAGAACAACATGTCGACCAGAATCTTCTTGTCGCTTGCATCTTTAACACCTATCAACAGATATGGAAATATCATCAAAACCAAAATCAGAATTTTTCATGTTAATTTCATCTCCAGTTAAAGATATTAGTAATGCATACAACACCTTAACAATAATTTAATACAACTAGAACTAAACGAACATATAACCATGGGAACAATTGGCTGCCTAACGATTACAGGGAGAGGAACTTTTTACAACTCAATAAACTTCAAAGCATGAAACTTTAATTTGATGACGGCAGAAACACAGTCCGTCCATAAGTGAAAACAGAACGGAAAATGAGTAAAAGTTATCAGACCTGTTATAAATGGGGGACTCGCAACAATTCAAAATTGAATGGAATTAACTATTGACCATATTCGAAAGATCGGCTAAATTCACTGGTTTAGAAGGTAAAGAAATCGAAAATGAAAAGTTAAGCTCAACACTAACAAGGGGGAAAAAGGGAATTTTTTTGAGGGAAAAACACCCTAAATTCAAGTAAATTGAGCACGAATAAAAATATAAATCTAAAACAGATAACACAACTATAAACAAACACCCTTCATCGGATTACAGTCCTGAAAAGAATCAGATGCAATCACAGAAGCCGAGGAAGCAAAACAGTAGAACTACGGATAAAATAGGATATACCAGCAGGCACATGGTTGAGGGAAATTCCGGTACTGGAAAGAGCGTGCTGTACAGATGCAGTGATACGAGTGGTATCACCATAGGCGGAGATGGAGACTGGCCCACAATAGTTCATCTGAACCAGGGCGGAGCTAATGTTCTGGGCGATGGCGTGCGGATCGCAACCTCTGGGGACTTGGCAGTTCTCTATGTCCCACCATACGGAAGTCTTCGCCGACACGTACTGGGCCTCCGCGGACGGCGTGGCTCCACCTCCGCCCATGTTCTCAGTCCTGCTTTAGATTCAAAGGCACAGATATTGATGATGATATAAACAGAGCCTCTGACAGCGAGCAAGCCGTCGGCGACAACGATGAAGATGTAGGAAGAGGAAGAAGACGACGAAGAAAGAGGTGGGGGAGAGAGAGTGTTGGGAAAGCAGTGAGCAGTTTCAATTTTTTAAGGCCATTATTTTCGGTGGTGTAAAAGTGAGGCTCAGAATGAAATGACGCATGTGCCCTTGTGGAAACCCCAGTGGTCAAGTCTGAGTAGGGAGATGGCTGGCCAACGCGCGCCGCGGGGTGCGGTGGTGGGGCCGTCAACGTAGAAATGTGAGACGAAGTTAGTCGTAGTGGTGGGCTTGTTTGGTTTTGTTGACACCGATTGAGTCATTCAATCAATCCTCCTCTGAATTGGTCTTCCTTTTCCTTCTTCCGAGTTGAATAGAATTCCAATTCTGTGACGCGGATGGCAATGGGGTTGTGGTTTTTTATTGGGTGAGCTGATGAACTGAGAACTGAATTTTCGTAGCGAATAAGTTAAAAAACTCTTTATGGGGACACAAGGAAGCTTTGGATTCCTTTCGTCCTACTTTCCTTGCGGTTGGAGATAGGATTTGGAATGGAATTTTGGGTTCATTTTGTGCTTTGCGTGGCTAGGTCACCCTATATATTGTCCTCCGCTTATCATGGAATCCCCATCGCAGTAGGATTCTAAAATGTTTGTTGGACTTGGATTATTGAGTACAAATATTTACCAAAAACTGAGAAGCTTTTTTTTTTAAATGCGAGAAAGCTCGATCTACTCACACACTCCTATTTTACAAGTGTATTATTTATTTATACTTCTAATTCTAATAAATTTTATGAGAAAAAAATTTTAAATATCTTTTTTGAAAGAATATGTAACAAATTTTTTTCCTTGCTATGTGTCCCTTCTTGTAAAGAAATATAGAAATATTTGAAAATTTCCTCCCGAAAATAGAATTTACTAATTTCGTCTCAAATTTCATGATAGGTATCCTTTTAAAAAAGTAAAACTCTGTGCACCGATTTTAAATTATTATAAATTTACATCAATAGATGAATGATTGAAATTGCATTATTAAACTCTAGAATTAGGTCCCAAGACTTGGTAATGGGTTGTATGATAATCAGTAACTATTGATTTATTGGTGTAAATATACACTATTTTTTAAATAGTGCACCGTAATCAATCTTTATTTTGATTGAGGTAAAAATTTTGATTTATTTAAAATAAAAAGGAAAAGCAACAAGGATTAAGATCTTTGATCTGGAAGCTCAAGTACAGAAATTGAAATTGAAATTGAAATTCAACAATGAGACTTTGCAACATCAAGTTGATAATTTGAATACCAAAAAGGAGTGAGTTTGAAGTCATTGTAACAAATTTACAAAGTTGGGATTCAGAATTTAGTAGTTAATTGCTAACCTTCTAACAACAATGCAAACAAATCATTTTGGTGGTAATTTAAAGAAATTGGTTTTTGTAGAGCATTTTGGAGTATTTGCTTTTACAAAAATAGATAATACTATGCTTCTTTTATTTAAGTATGATCAAATAGGCTGCCATAAAACATAGTGTACAAGGTTTGGCTCTACTACAACCTTAGTTGATAACATCAAACAATACCCCTTGTATTTATAATGACCCCTTTTATATGATAACTTGATTCAACCCTAATAAATGGTTGTCAAGCTAACCAGGCTATTACATTAAATTCTAATTTAGATAGTTTATTTTTAACCATTAGGACTAATGATTGAAAACTTAATGCCTAATTGAAATGGGATAGATTTGGAAGTTTGATTTGCATGAAATTATTCATCAAGAACTAATGAAGCCTTATGTTATAAAAAGTAAAAAAATAAAAAAAAGGAACAAAACTTTCCAATGAATTATCTTGCAATTATGGATGAAGATGAATTGCAGACCTCAAAAGTACGTCATTAAATACAATTTTTGGTTGTCCTTAAATAAGGGCGGGAATTTTCAAGTAATCTGCTTAAAACCAATTGCAGAAATGGTAGTCATGGTCAGTTGAAGTTGCTCTATCAGACGAAGATGGGTGAAAGGAGAAGGAAATAATCTATTTTTTGTTGAAATTGATTTGCTATGCCTCTGACTGAAGAAATCTGTAATCGATCAGTTAGGAATAAAAAATGTCATCATTTTAAACTAAGCCTTTATTTTTATTTGTAGACTTGCCCTCACCTCCTTCATTTGCACAATTTTGTAGTAACTGGAAGGCTTACGAGGAAAAGGAGTTGTGAATTAGAAATAGAAGATTGTAACGAAGGAACAAACTAGACACAATTACCCAAATGCTGCAAGTGGAAAAAAAATTAACCAAGATCCTGTACAGTTAAAACTATTTACCGGAATGCTTAAAAAAATTTTTTTTGTTAAAAATGACTGATCACGGATACAAGGACACCGTGATCAGTCCTGCCTCATAATTGTTATTGGTTTCTGTTTTCCTTTTCTTTTCCTTTTATCTTTTTTCCGTTTGTTTTCCTTTTCTTTTACTTTTATCTTTTTTCGTTTGTTTTATTTTATTTTTTTCGTTTGAATTTCTGCTTGGCTTCATTTTGATGTTTATTTTCATTTTCTCTTTTTTCGTTTATTTTTATTTTTTCTTTTGAAATTCTGATATTAGTTTTATGTTTCTTTTCATTGTGTCTTTTTCCGTTTATTTTACTTTTACCTTATTTTTTCTTCATCTGCTTTTTTTATTTTTTGTGACCAATTTATTCTTTTTTTTACCTATTTTTTGTCGAATTTTTTTATTTTGTTGAGTTTTATTTTTTTAATAATATTTTTTTCAATTAGAATAATTTTAACTCTTTTTCACCCTATATGTATTAAATTTGTTTTATTTCAAATGAGATTTAATATTTTTTTAAAACTTTGCAATAATCTATAATTTGTGAGCCTTTTTATTTTTTTAATTATAATTTTAACCTTACTTTAATTTGATTTAGTTTATTAAAATTTAAATATTTATTTTATATTAATTAATCAATGTTCTAAATAATAATCAATTATTTTTTAACTCTCATAAAATTGTACAATATATATAATGCAGTAAAATAATATGTGTAATAAGACTGATGAGATAATTATTATCTCAATAAATACAAATAATTATATTTTCTATTGTAAACTTATTACTTGATAGTTGTGTCTTCTCAAACCCTATGTTCAATTCAACTTATTCTGATTGTTATAACATAGTTAATTTATATTTAAATATTGATTATCCGTTAATAGTACTAAAATTATTTTTTAACAAAGGAATACCCTTTTTTTAATATACTGATAAGCTGACATATATATTTTATTGCAAAAAATTCTGATAAGTATAATTTTTTTTCTTCTAAAATAGATTTTTTTAAAATTAATATTTCTTTAAAAAAAGGGGTTGATACCCTAAATTTAAATTTTTCCGCAAATGTATTTTTTTAACTATAATAGTAAGCTAAAATTAATTCTTTCCATAAAATTGTAATGAGTTGAAAAAAAATTTTGTTAGGGGTTCGGGTACATAAAATTTTAGGTACAGTATCCTGGTATCCAATTATAAGATATATTTTTTAATTTTATAAAAATATAATTATAAAAAATTAAAATAATAAAAATTAATTTATATGTTTAATATTAAATATAAAATATTTAATAAAATATATTAAAGAAATATAACTTTTTTAAAAAATTATCTTCTATTATATCATAATTTTAAATTTTAAATGTTATATTTTTTTAATTTTTTAATCATATATTATAGATATATATAATACTTGATTATACATTTTTTAAAGATATAGGTTTTATTATATTAAAATAAATTTTTAGTATTAAAAAACCTATTTTAAATAAAAAAATATATAAGAAAATTTTGACTTTAAAAAAATTAAAAAAAATTAAAAAAAAATAATCATATATTTAAGAACTAAAAAAAATAAAACTTGATGATCACACGAAAAAAAATAAAAATATTAAAAAAAATAAAATCTAATCACGGGGAAGGGCCACGCGTGATCAACTCTGATCACGTCAAGCCCCTCCCCGAGATTGCACTTTATTAATCCATCTTCATATCCATTTATTTTTTTTGAGATAAGTTGTTTTATGTTTTTTTATTTTTTCAATTTATTTCTATAAATATATTTTTTTTGGGAATTAAAATTTTTTTGACTATTTTTCACCTTTTATACATTAAATTTGTTTTAGTACAAATTGCATTTAATTTTTTATAAAATTTTATAATATTTTTTAACTTATGAGCCTTTTATCTTTTTAATTATAATTTTAACATAACTTTGATTTGATTTAGTTCATGAAAAACTAAATACTTATTTTATATTAAGTAATTAATATTCTAAAAAATAATTAATAATATTTATAACTCTTATAAAATTGTGCAGTGTATATAATGTAATAAAATAATAAGTGCGGTAAGACTGGTGGGATAATTAATGTCTCAGTAAATATAAACAATTATATTTTCTCTTGTAAACTTATTACTTGATAGTTGTAAGTCAGAAAAAATATATTTGAACTTCATTTAATATACATGTGGTCAATTTATTGAAATCTTGGACTTCTTTATGGTAATTATTCAAAGTTTTAAATATTAATCAACTATATTATTAGCTGTCATTATATTGTATGATAATGTAACATAATAAAATCGGTGTAGCAGAAATTTTTTTTCCTATGCAGTATAAGAGAAATATGTTTTCCAAAGGTAAGTGTTAGGATCGAAAAATAGACACTTTATAAATTATAGTGTTGCAATTCACATATAAAAAAGAAAAATACAGCACTTGCTTAAATAATTAATTATTTAGGGTAGTAGAATGTTAAGTCTTAGTTAAGGGATCGAGAAACGTGTGATCTCAAATGTCTAAAATTACATAGTACTAAATTTAATACCGTGATTTATCATAGTGACCTCTAAATGAGTAATTAACATCATTTTTTGTAATTACATATAAGTCTACATTTAAAATTACATCTTGGAGACCGGTATTTTAGAATGATCCATTGAATGTCAAATAACAATATAATGAATGAAGTGGGATCAATAGTGTGATGAAGATAATGTTGGTGTGTGTCCTAGAATCAATCATATAAGATGATTAGAGTTATACACAATGTATTATATTTTATTTTAGGCAATTTAATTATTATATTGTTTTTATTATTATTATGCGCAATTTATAACTTAATATAATAATTATCCTTGGAATAGCTTTGCTATTCCTAAAATGCCCCTAGTCAAGTATTATTATGAAAAAGGATAGTAATAATACATCGAGACTAGCATGTATAGTGACTGATGATTACGAATCATGGATATGTGATATCAAGTCAATACATGAGTACATTGCTAGTGAACAATGTACTGGACTGACCCACTATGAGAATATTGCATGGATAAACGTGTCATAAGTTATTCTCATATGATCACAACTACGCATAAACCTTTGACCTGAAGTCACTACGGTTCCCTACATGAGGAATTACTCACTTTAATATTGTCCTATGTCACCTTTAATCAGGTGACAAGTAGGGCATTGATTGGGTGTGTCATAAATCATGCAGAGGGAAGTGAGTGATGTAAATGGAATTTTGTTACTCTTGTATAAAAGAGAAATATCCTTGGGCCCCTTGATTGAGTGAGACTTAGAAATGCATGGCCATGCTCAGTTGAATTAATATATGATATTAATTATTTATTTTAAGTCTACTCAGTATCAAGAAATATAAATTGAACATTGACGAGGATGACACATTCCATGCCTCCAGTTCAATTTGGATATTATTACAAAAGGGTTATGATGTAAAACGTTGATCATGTATTAGGTGGATGTCGAATCACAGACATTCTTACTACTTGAGTGGCAGTGATGTATTGCTAGATACCGCTCGCTGTCTATGGCTCAATAATAAGTCATTGTCAACGTAGTAAGAACCTACAGGGTCACACAAAAGGAGTAGGAATAAGACAATAATTAATTGGACTTTAATTATATTAATATCCAATTAATTGGACTTATTTTCGTGCATATATATTATTAAGAATAATAAATTCATGTTTATATATATATATATATATATATATATATATTATGTGATATTATTTGATATTAAAGTAATATCAAGTAATTATCTTATCAGATATTAGATAAAAATATTATGAGATAATATTATTTTGATATTTGATAACTATATGCAATTATCTAATATTAAGATATTTATATTATGAGATAATATCATTATCTAATATTAGATAATTAATAGATAAGTCTTATCTCTTCCCATTATCTCTAGAATAAGGATAAGATGAGTTGTTAAGTGTGATTAGGATTTTGGAAGCATTATCCTAGTAGGACTAGGATTATGACTTGCCTAAGTTCTATAAAAAGGGACTTGAGGGCAGCACTTAAGAATCACGTTTTAAGCTTCCATATAAACCCTAAATCACTCAAAAAACATCCAATCCTAATTCTTAGAGAGAAAAACGCATCCTAGCAGACGCGTGGAGGGTGAGAGGTCGTTGTTCACTCCGTGTGGATACCGTAGAGACGCTGTACCTTCCGGCCGGCGTTTGATTCATCCGCTCTCAAGTTTTGATCAGTAGAAACACGAGTGCCCAATAGGTAAAACCCTAATCATTGACTCATGCTTTTTGCATGGATCCTAGGTAGAATTCGGATCAAAATTTAAAATTCCGCTGCATGTGATAATCCGAATTCCCAACAGATAAATGATTAGAAAGTGAAATATATAATCGTAGAATTGTATAACTTAACTCTAAAAGTGGGTAATATGGTTAATGTAACATAAAAAATTACTAAATCTAAGGCAAAAAAGTTATGAAGCAATTAAAAAAAAACATTGATAACATACAGGCTTGCTAAGTTGAATTTTTTTTAAAAAAAATAATTTAAGCTCAAATTAATCTTCAAAATAAAAAAATCAATTATCTATAAATACATTGATAACATAGAAATTAGTCTTTTTTTTTTAAGAAACTCCAATGAGTTAAAAAAATTTCCTAAAAAAGTTTGATAAGTTGAAATATATATTTCTTCAAAAAATCCTAAACCCTAAGAATTATTTTTCTTATAAAGTAGACTTTTTAAATAAATATTTATTTTAAAAAAAGGGTCTAATAAGCTAAATAGAAATTTTTTTAAAAAATATCACTTTTACATATACTGATAAGCTAAAATAACTTTTTTCCACAAAAGTCTGATAAGTTAAAATCATTTTTCTATGAAATTAAATTTCTTTAAAAAAAAATTTCTTCAAATCAAAAGGTTGAAGGGCTAGAATTAAATTTATTACATAAAAAAAATATATTTTTAGACACGCTTATACCCTAACGTACATTTTTTTCAAAATCATCTAATTAGTTAAAATTACTCTTGCAAAAGAAATAGATTTTTTAAAAAATAATATTTCTTTAAGAAAAAGGGTTGCTAAGTTAAAATTAAATTTTTACAAAAATTTTATTAGTTAAAAACATACTGATAACCTAAAATCATTTTTTTTCTAAAAAAAGTGTGATGAGTTAAAATTATTTTCTACATGAATAGATTTTAGGGGTTTGGAGTCAGGATTTTATAGTTTATGATTTGAGATTTTGGGGGTTTCAGGACTTATGATTTAGTGTTCATGGATTTAGGGTTTATCCTATTAGGTTTTAGGGTTTGTAAGTTGAAATTTTTTTTCTAACCAAAAGATCTACTTCTTTAAACATACTGATAAATTAAAATATGTTTGTTTCACTAAAATCTAATGAGTTAAAAAAATTTAATATTTTAAACAAAATTATGAACAAAAAGATTGACAAGCAAAAAATTAATTTCTTTCAAAATATATTATTTTTAAACATAATGATAATCCAAAATATATTTTTTCCAAATAAGTCTGATGAGTTAAAACGATTTTTCTTAAGAAATAATTTTTTCCTTATAAAAACTTTAAATAAATTTCATTATCTTTAACATATTGATAAGCTAATATATATTTATTCCAAAGTAGTCTGATGAGTTAAAATTATTTTTCTACAAAATTATATTTTTTGACAAAAAATAAAAAATGACAAAGTTATGCTCAAATTAAAATGTTTAAGAAAATTTACTACTTTTACAATTACTGATAACATAAAAAAAATTTATAAAAAAATTCTTTGGATTAAATTTAATTTTCTAGAAAAAAATATTATAGGGATTTGGGTCGGGGTTTAAATATTTTATGAAGTAAATTATGATTAAAGGTCTGAAACAAAAATTAAAAATGACAGAGTATAACACTTTACCCTTGTTTAATATTTTTTAGTAATATTTTTTTATTGATGAATCTTATTATATTTTTCTCACATTTGTAAAAGTTTCGATTTTTATTCCCCTATTTCAATAGTGCCCAACCAACAAGCATAGAAATTAAAATTCTAATAATTTGTGTAAAATCTAGTCAGATTATAGATATATTGCTGCACTCGGATAAAAAAATTAAAAAAAATAACTAACATAGATAATATACATAAGCAAAGAGGAATATTAAAATAATATAAATTATTTTAGCATACAATATACATAATTAAATGTACAAATAATTTATTTATAATGCCCAATATTAATATCAATTATAATGAGTAATCTGCTCTAAACAATATAATACTAAATATTTACTACAATTTTACAAGATATAAAAGTCTTAAGTACTACTTAAAATAATAACTTCCTAAAAAAAAATCTTACTTGCAAACCGAACTCTTCAAATTGCTGCTGAACTTTCTTACTGATGGAGAGAAATCAAATATGAGAGGGAAGTTTAAGAAATGAATTTTAGGGTTGCGAAGTGTTGGCCGGATGGGGATTTATAGCCAAAATTCACGTGCACACAATATTGCCACGTGGCAGCATCCGGACGCGCCACATGGCAGCATCCTGACGCCCAAGAACGACCGAGTGTGACATGTGGCGGGCTGGGGGATGAGTCGGGTCACAGACCCCAACCGTTCGTGATCAGACCTGATCACGGCGTCTGGCCCACTGTGATCAGACTGATCACGAGCCCTGGCCCAACGTGATCAGGCCTGATCACGGACGGATAGAGTCCGTGATCCATACTGAGCTGCCACGTGTCCCGCGAGTCCCACTCGGCGCCCCAAGTGCGGATAGCCTTCCGCCACGTGTCATTCCCGCTGACAGCAGGACCCATTCGCTCGCACGCAGCTTCCGCCACGTGTCCCTGTCGGCTGACACGGCAGTCTCCCCGCCCACGTCATCCACCTGCCTTTAAGCATCCAGGTAAATAGTTTTAACTGTACAGGGTCTTGGTTAATTTTTTTTCCACTTGCAACATTTGGGTAATTGTGCCGAACAAACTAAGTTTAGACGAGTGAGGGGGAGAAGTGAGGGCAATATTGAAAGTTTGAATTTTTAAATAGAGGATTGGAATTATAGAGTTGTTTTTGGCTTTGCATAGAGTGGGAGAACAATAATGCACAACAACACACCAAAATTTCTCCATTTTTTCATAAACTTTATTTTGCTTAAATCTAATGATTTCTTCAGCTTTAGATTTCAATCTCCTTTTTTTATCCTCAAAATAATCCTTCATTGCCGTTTGATTTCCTTTGTTTCATTGCCAATTTGATCTTGTTTTGTTTCGGATGAATCAGATGGCAAGATGAGACCAATTTGCACCACCTATAAATCAAGATAACTTTAAATGAAATAGTTGGTATCCTATTTTTTTTTTTCGTTTGATTTTCATTTGCTTTCAGATCTAGGAGCCTTCACAATTATTTATCGTTGAATTTATAAAACTGACCGAAGTTGAATGTACCTGCTCATATTCGAAGTTATTGATTTACTTCAATTTGACTGGTATATTTAGTCGAAACCAGATGATTTTTTTTTAAATTACGATTAGTCGTGGTGAATTGAATTTAGGCCTCTTAACTGATATTATCCGAATGAATCTCGTCCTAACAAGAATCTGTGATAAAGATTTTAAGCATTCATCCAAACATGCAATTCGTTATTAAGCCTTTACAAAGAACATGGTATCTAAATGGTTTTCTTCTGATGCAACCCGAGCAACTACTAAATTAATTAAGCAATCTTTAATATATTATTATCTATCAATATTTTTGTCCTTTATCTGCGCTTGTCTTTAGTTTGTTTTTCAGCTCGCTTATAATTTAGGTTCAAGTATGCTATCTTTCTTCTTTGGAAACTGTTTACTGTGTCTAGGAGAAAAAAATAAAGAAACAAAGATACAAATCTAATGAGATGTATACTACAATCATACAAATCTCCTTTCTTGTAAAGAAATATAGAAATATTTGAGAAATTCCTCCTGAAAATAGAATTTAATAATTTTGTCTCAAATTTCATGAGAGATATCCTTTTAACAAAATAAAATGTAGTGCACCAGTTTTAAACTATTATAAATTTACATTAGTAAATAAATGATTGAAATTTCATTATTAAACTTCAAAGTTAAGCCCGAGGGCTAGGTAATAAATTATACGAAGTAACAATAACTATTGATCTATTAAAGTAAATATGCACCAATTTTTAAATAGCGCATCATAATTAATTAAGATAAAGATTGAAGTCAATATTTTGGTTTATTTAAAATAAAAAGAAAAAGCAGCAAGGATTAGGACTTTTGATTTGGAAGCTCAAGTTTAGAAATTAAAATTCATTAATGAGAGTTTGCAATATCAAATTGATAATTTAAATACTAAGATAAAGTGAGTTTGAAGTGGTTGTGATGAATTTACAAAGTTAGGATTTGGAACTTAGTAGTTAATTGTCAACTTTCTAACAACAATGCAAACAAAATCCTTTTGGTGGTAATTTAAAGAAATTAATTTATGTAGAGCGTGTTAGAATACTTATTTCTACAAAAATAGATAGTATTATGGTTATTTTGTTTAAGAAGGAGAAAATGAGGAAAGTTTGGACTAAGTATGATTAATTAGGCCATTTATAAAACATAGTGTACAAGAGTTGGCTTTACTACAACCTTAGTCAATAACATCAAACAATACCCCTTGCATTTGTAATGACTCTTTTTATATGATAACCTAATTCAACCCTGACAAATGGTTATCAAGTTAACCAGGCTATTAATATGATAAATTAATTCAATTCTAACAAGTGGTTGTCGAGCTAATCAAGTTATCACATTAGATTCTAATTTCTAATTTAGATAGTTTATCTATTAGGATTAATGATTGAAAACTTAATGCTTAGCTGAAATGGGATAAATTTGAAAAGTCTGATTTATGTGAAATTGTTCATCAAAAATTAACGAAGTGGTACTCATTGAACAAGGAGTCTTCATAATCATTCTTTGTTGAATTTATAACACCAACCGAAGTTGAATGTACCCACTCATATCCAAAGTTATTGGTTTGCTTGAATTTGACTGATACATTTAGTAGGAATCAGATGATTTTTTTTTTAAAATTACAATTAGTTATGATGAATTGGATTTAGCTCTTTTAACCGATATTACTTGACTGATTCTCATTCCTACAAGAATCTACAAAAGAGATTTTAAGTATTCATCTAAACATGCAATTCGTTATCGAACCCTTACAAATAACAAGATATCCAGGTGGTTTTCTTCTGATGCAACCCGAGCAACTACCAAATTAATTAAGTAGTCTCTAATATATTATTATCCATTGGTGTTTTTGTCTTCAGTTTGTTTTTTAGCTTGCTTATAATTTAAGTCAAGAATGTTGTCCTTCTTCTTTGGAAACTATTTACTGTGTCTAGGAGAAAAAAAATAAAGAAATAAGGATACAAATCTAATGAGATGGATACTGCAATCACACAAATCACACACATGTATATTTATTTTTAGTGGTGCAATTATTTTAATAGAAAATATTTCATGTAAAATATAATTATAAGATAATAAAATAAAAAAATTATTTATTTAATATTAAATATAAATAATTTAAAAAATATTTTTTAAAAAAAATTACTTTTCTCAAACATTATAATTGTAGATATATTTTTTAAAATTATAAATATAAATAATATATCACTGATTTATTAATATAAATGTAAATAATATTTTCTTAACAAAAATACTTTCTAATCACATAATCAAAGTTAAGATTAAATTTATATCTCTGCTTTATAGTAAGAATACCTTGTTAGACAAATTCCACTCATATATTTATTTCTAGGATTGCATTTTTTATATCTCCTCTAGGTAGTAAGAATATTTTCTAATTTTAAAACTAAGAATACGTGGCAACAATTTTTTTTTAATTTGAATATCAACAATGAATTCATATTCTCCCAATAAAAAGATAGATTTTCTCTCCACGATATTGACACTTCGCGTTTTTACTGATATAGTTGTGCTTTATTTAGTATAATGATGAAAAAATTGGTTATTAATTAATTTTTAATGTAGAATAATCATATTTTTTATTGATGATATGATTTTTTAATAATAATTATTTTTCTAAAAAGCAATTAGTATGTTTAGTAAGAAAAAAATCACTATTAAATAATAGATTAATTTTTATGACTTATTTTTATTTGTGAATTTTCTTTTACTAAAACTCTTTATACTAATTATTTTTAAAAAAACTAATTATTATTAAAAGTCATGCATAGAAAAATCATGACCATTATACATTAACATTAATCAATAATAAATTATTTTAATCGCTAGTCGAACAAGCCCTTGAAGCCTTTAGGATTTGCAAAACTGGAATTCAGTAGTTTTTTATTTCTTGAAAGCCTGATTAAGAAAAAAAACTTTTCTAAAATGAAGATTATATCATTTGAAAAAGGGAAATTGAAGATTATAATTGTTCACATTATAAAAAATTGAGAAAAGATCACATTTTATCTACTTAAGATATGAGTTGAATTGCATTTTATTTGTCTGTAATCTATGGAGTTAAAAAGGGCTAAACTATGACTTAGGTAATTAACATTTTTTTTACATATTTATTTATTTATTTATTACTAAAACTAACCAAGTTGTCACACATGACAAGTAGAGTGTTTGATGGTACAAATTACAATTATACAAATTGATAAAATTATAATTTATAACAATAGGCAAAATGTTTCATAAAACAAATTACAGGTAGACAAATTGATAAAATTTCATAGTTTTAGATCGAAAAATTAAATACATAGATAAAATATTAATCATGTAAATTACACGTCAACTCTTTTTAACACTTAAATAATAGGTACATAAAGTGAAACTTAACCATACTATAATTGAAGTATATTTTTCTCTTAAAAATTATCATATAATTTTTTTAGAACATTTTTTTTCACATATAATTGAAGTATTTATATGTCATTGATGGTAAAATATCAAATTGCAAAATAAATTGATATAAAATATATTATTTGAAAACATATTTGTTACTTTTCTTGTATTTTATAAATATTGTTGTATGATATGTGATATACATTCATATGAAGATGTCTTCTTATTTAATTAATTTAAATAATTATTGAGATTAAATCTTGAATAAATATTTGTATAATAATGAGCAATTTTAATTTTGATAAATAATTTTTTAAAATTATTTTAAAAATAATTATTTCTTAAGTAGAATAATTTAAGGAGCCATTTGGTTTAAAGAAAGAAAAAGAAATTAACAAAGAAAAATAGGGGGATAATGAATAAAAATCTTGTTATTACTTATTTTGTTTGATTTATATAACAAAGAAAATTAAGTATTTTTAATTTATTTTATTAATAATTATTATATAAAAAATAATTTACTTATAATTATTATAATTACTATCTTATTATTTTTATATTATTTACTAATATTATAATTTTTTAATATTAATTATTATTATCTTATTAATATTATTTCAATAATATTAATTATTACTTATTTATTATTTTTGTAACTATAATAATTATTATTTTATTATGTATATTTATTATTATTTTATTATTATGATTAAATTATTAATATTTTATTAATATTATTAATTTTTATGTTATTAAATAGTTTATTATATTTATTATAACAATTATCATATGATTATTTATTTTCTATTTAATTAATTTTATTATATTTTATTTTTTATATCATTAACTATTATTTAATGATAATTTTTATTTTTAATTATATTATTATTTTATAGAAATAAATGATGATAATTATTATTATTTTATTGAAGATAATAAATTCAAAACTCAAAATGAGGGAATCGGATTTCCTAAGCAATTGAGAGGAATCACATTTCCCTTATTTAGGATAATTCTATCGAGAAAAAATAAGATTTTTTTTTATGAATCAAACAAAATAAAAGAAATAAAATCTCATCATTCTCTTTTTTTTTCATAATTACTCTCAACCAAGCAACCATTAAATTTATTATCTTTCATTATCCTAAATCAAAGTAATATATCTAAATTAATTAACTCTGATTATAGATCAGAATTGGGAAATTGGGAAAGGGTGCGTATTCATGTGGTCAAGAGGAAAATTCATGAGAGAAAAGAAATTTCCTTTTGCTTTACTCTCTCTGTCTCTCTCATGGAATGTATACTCTTTTGGGGATCCTTTTAGAACTTTAAAATTTAAAATGTGCAACCATTAAGAGAATATTTATTTGTCATTACAGATTTGAAGTAAATTCAAAGTAGATATCGAAATCGAAAAGCAAAGAGGAGTCCAAGCGCAAGGGAAATGTGATTTGAACAAAAAAAAAAATGGGATAGAAATAACATAAAGCAATATTCGAATTCTAATATATATATTTTTTTGCTAAATATACAAGAGTGTATGTTGCATCAATCATAGACAAAAAAAAAAAGGAATATGAATAGTTGATGCATAATAACCCTCATAACCAAAAAAAGGGGGGGTTGATGCATAACACTTAATCCACAAATTTCTTATTGCAAAACAAAATGCACCAGAAAACTTTTCGTAGACACCTATCTTAATATTGGGCTCGCACATTGCAAAAAGGAAAAACAATATTTTGTGAAATAATTTTAGTCAAAGTTAACAACCGCAAGAATTATATATGCCGCAATCAAAATATTACAATATTATTTTTTGAAGACAATTAATAATTTTTATATGTGATTTTGAGAGGCCTTTAACTATGAATAAAAAATTATAATTAATTAATTTGTAGAATGATAATATACTTGGGATTTGGACTTGTTACCTGCAAACTATACGCCTTGCAATATTCTCTATGGAATGACATAAATAAGGGAGTGACTATGGTGCACCACTAAAAATAGTGGTGCACCAGTGCACCATGAGATCAACAGTGAACATAATATCTTAATATTGTTTCATGCAGTCCTTAATTGGATGTTACAAGTTTCATAAATTGCAATAAAGCCCAGCATTAAGTACTTATTATAATTTTGAAGGATTGCTGTTTTGGGCAACGTACAACCTAAAATTCTGAATTGTTGAGTGTCCCAAAAAAATCAACATAGGAGTCATTTTTAAAGGTCAGAGGGTGTTAATGACGGCCAGTGTAAAGGAACCTGCATGCCCTTGGAAATATTACAGGAGTACGAAAGCTGCAACCATTTTTTTTTTGTGCATTTTTCAGAAATAGCCTTTTTTGTTAGCAAAACCCTCAAGGATCTCCAACCTTAACCCCCAGACTGAAATTGAAATCCCTTTCTTTCAAACAAAATCCCATTTCCCTGCGTGGTGCTTTTCATTTGGATCATCGTCTTCGCAATCTTCGTCTCCATTTTTGTTTACTAACACTTCTTCTTTTTCGGCTTCGGCTGGCTTCTCCTTTCTCATTCGGATCCTCTGGCCCATCTCCTACTTTTTCATTTGGATCCTCCCCCTTCTCCGCATCCCCTTACGCATTAAACCCTAGCCTTGTTGCTGTTTCTTCTGCAGCTGTCCTACAGTAATCATTCTCATCTCAAAACTTATATTTACAATTTACAATTTTGTTGGGGCTATTTTATAATTATTTTCACTCAAGTTACCCCATATATACTTTTTTGACAATCATCGAATCTTGACCATTCATCCAGGGGTGCACCGGTGCACCGTAGTCCTGTCCCGTAAGGAAATCAACTCGGTTTTCTCCCAAAGTGGACCAACTGGACTTTACAGATACTCGCTTCCCTTGAAAAAGCCCAAATTTCGAGCCCTCATTTTTTTTTTTCGGATAGCTTCACCTACAACTGCACAAAAATTTCTGTGTCCACGTGTTATAAAACCATTTACTCAAGCCCAAAATTTGGATTTGCCGCGCTTACCATAAATGCAGACAAAACGACGAAATTCTAGCTGCGGCTTCGGAACCTGTTATTTCATCGCACCTAAGCTTCGGGAACTCCGAAGCTAACCGTTCCCACCAAATAAATCCTCAAATCCGAGCCTAACCTCTGTCCATTTTAAGTCATGTCGCACAAAACCAGCACCTCTACTCACGAATAAGACAACGAAACGATTAAACATAATTATTAAATAAATAGAAAACTCCTGAACTCACGCCAACTGCTCGCCATTTTCATCTCCATTTTTCGGATCCCATCTGTTCTTGGCTGTTGAATCCCCAGCCCTTGTGGTTCCGAGTGCGTTACAGTTCCTTGGCCATAATACTAAGTGAGCAGCTGCATAACAGTAACTGATGATCGAAACCAACGGAAACTTTTGTCACTGAGTTTGGCTTTTGCTCATAAAACGGTATTCTTCATCTTGAGCTTCTATTTGTTTTGTGGGTAATTTTTTTCAGTACCAAGTACAATGTTTTCGTTTAGTTGAGGTCGGGACTTGGGAGGTGCTGTTTAATCTTCTGCTTTAAGCTAGAATTTTGCTAGTTGATAGATGGGTGTCTTGAAATTTTTCCAAAGTTTGAATTTTGGGGTTTGAATAGTTCTTGGCAAACACAACTCATTAATTTCGACCGTATCTCTCTCTATCTATTGAAATCTCCATTTTTGTTTATTATTATTCGACGTTGACAGATAGACCCTTGGGGAGATATTGTTTCTCTGTCTCTCTCTTCCTTTCAATAATATTTGTGGTGGATAGCTGGTTTCTTGTGTGCCGGAAAAAAAATTGCAAAATTTAATTTTTAAAAAAATTTTAGTATACAGTGGAGATGATTTCTTCGAATTAATGCACAATACCGGGTTCCCATGCGGGAGGAGTTTAGAATATAGCTTTCATTTCAGAGACAGTAAACTGCTGATTTTGGAGTTCATAGGATTTGATTCAGTGTACATGCACGAGTTATCACTTTGCAGATTACATTAGTTACAGACAAGGGGATAATCGGTTTGAAAATTTTCTGATTTCCATGTCAATCCTGGAGAAACCATCTTCGTCTTCGGCTTCATCCCAATCTTTGCCTTTGCCATCGGCACAAGCACTAGATTTTGATCCTTTGTTAAAGGATTTAAATGAAAGGAAGCAGAGCTTCAGGCGGAATGTGGTGTCATTGGCTGCTGAGTTGAAGGAAGCTCGGAGCCGCCTTGCATCCCAGGAGCAATCATATGCTAAGGAAACCCTAACAAGACAAGTATATAATTCGCCTCTGGATTTTGGTTCTCTCTGTCATTTTCTATTACATCAAGCTTTATTTGCGTCTGGCCATTGTATTATTACAGCTTTTAAAGTTGATCAATTCTGCTTTTTGAGCCACTCTGTTCGTGGGGTCACATCAAATTCATATTTTTAGTTCTGTAAACTTTTATGAACTTTTTCTCACAGGAAGCAGAGATAAAAGCCAGGAGTATGGAGGCGGAAATTGTTAGATTGCAGAAAAGATTGGATGAGAGAAACGAGCAGCTGCAGGCATCATCTTCAACCGCTGAGAAGGTCTTAATGATGCCTAATTTAGATATTTTTGCAACAGTTTTCCTGTTCATATTGTATGTGTTCTAATTGGCCAAAAAGAGTGATTTAAAATTTTAATTTGTTTATTATTACATGATTCGAAAATTATGCCTATCTGAGTTGTTATGCATTATATATATATATATATATATATATATATATATATATATATTGCATGTTGCGTTATTTTTCAGTAAATAAATATTGCACATTTGATGCCCATCTCTTTGGACACATCTGTCCTCTAAAAGGGCTATCTCAGTATTTTGATATAAACTAATTTTGTTCCCTTCTGGTTTGTACTATCCTCATAGTTGCTTTCTATGACACTTTCTATTCGTTTTTAGAGCCACTAATTGTAAGCTTATCGCTAGTGTTGCAAGTACCATTAGTAACCTTTTATAAATTCATGGAGCAGTTAACCGTTGCTTTATAAAGTTGGAAAGCCACTCAGATGAATAATCTCCTTAATTAGTTTATATTTATATTGATATATTATATAATATATAATAATTACAAGCCTACAGATTAGTTTTGGTTTTCATTTTCAACCAGCTGATGTTTAACCATATATGCCTATGGAATTAATTACTAAATCCAATTGATGTTTCCATTGCAGGAGCGTGATATTCTACGTCTTTATTCATTTGGCATATAGTCCTATATTAACAAATAAATAAAGTAGAAGTGATTGACTTTCGCATACTCAATAATCAAGCTGTAGTTATGGTGTTACATCTTGAATGGGAATCAACCAGTTGTTGGATGTACAAGCACTGGATATGCCTTAAATTTCATTTATCATATCGACTGAAGACAAATCACGTGCATTTGTGATTGTCATATTTATACAATGTAAATATTTTTCTTATTATGGTATGAGTTAAATTTGATTTTAGCGGGCGGATCAAATAAATTATCTTTTTCTTGTGGTGATTTACTGAGGATATGTTTAGGTATGTAATTCAGTTCCAGAAAAAGACAACAATTTCGTTCTCATATTTATTATAGCCAACGTTTACGTGTACGCAGGACTGGGGTTTTGAATTATGTCATTACAAAACAAACATTCTGGGTATAGCTGATTGATAGTTACATAGCATACCCTTAAATATTTCATATTGCAGCTTTATTTCAAAGTATAACCATCCCTGAAATTCTGGCCCAAAACATAATTGGGTATCCTTCATTGTTGATAACTTGTTTTGTAATCTTGACGCAGTATCTGAAGGAATTGGATGATATTAGAACACAGCTTGCGGCAACTAGAGCAATTGCAGATGCAAGCGCTGCATCGGCTCAATCAGCACAGCTCCAATGTGTTGAACTTCTAAAGGTATTAGATGAGAAAAATAGTTCACTAAGAGAGTATGAGGATCGTGTTCTTAAGTTGGCCAAGCAATTAGATAATCTGCAGAAGGATCTTCAGGCTAGAGAATTTTCACAAGAGCAATTAAAAGATGAAGTTCTGAGAATTGAGCACAATATAATGGAAGCTCTGGTAAAATCTGGGGCAAATAATGAGGGTGAACTTAGGAAATTATCAGCTGAGGTGTCTCCGAAGAATTTTGAGAAGAAGAATAAGCTTCTTGTTGTAAAGGATGAAGAAATAGCGAAATTGAAGGATGAAACTAAGATGATGTCGTCTCACTGGAAGCTCAAGACTAAGGAATTAGAATCTCGGGTAAAAGCCATTTTTTTCCCTGATTAATTATTCCAATTCACTTATTTTATACTTTCTTTGATCCTTCTTCTCTTGCTTGAGTTCCATGAGTTTTATGTTTAACGGAGCTCATGTTTTTTTCAAACGCAGTTAGAAAAGCAGCGGCACACTGATCAGGAACTGAAGAAAAGGGTATTGAAGTTGGAATTCTGTCTACAGGAAGCTCGTTCTCAGACAAGAAAGCTCCAAAGGGTAAAACATCAATCACCTCTTTATGTGTGATATTTTGTCATTTATATTGTTGTTACTTGAATTGCTAGCTTTGTTTGTGTCTCTTTTTTGTCAAAATTCGGTTTAATTTATGGAACATGATTACAAACAAGATTTGATGTCGCCAACTATCTAGTCTCATGAAGAACTCCTTGTTAAATTAGTACGGTATATGTCACTGGTACAAACAACCTTTGTATGCTAGCCAAACTTCATGTCTTTGTATGGACAGATGGAAGAGCGAAGGGACAAAGCTATTAAGGAACTGAAAGATCAATTAGCAGCAAAACAACAAAGTGGAACTGTGTCTGCAGAAAAGCGAAACCAAAATTTCTGGGAAAGTTCTGGATTCAAAATTATGGTGTCCATGTCCATGCTGATCTTGGTGGCATTCTCAAAGCGGTGAAACCATTCCTGCATATCCAATCAGTGTGGTGTAGGAAAATGCTGTCGTGTTTGTGTGGACACAACCCTCACAATGCACAAAGGAACAAGTGGGTCCCACCTGATCTTTTTTATTGGGAGAGTTGTCTGTGAATTGTAGCATTTGTTAATAGTATCCATTAGTGTACATGGAGAATGTAGTACCATTTTAAGGTCATATAAGGAGTTTAGGGAATTGTAGAAGCCATTTTGCTTGTAGAAATGCAGTTTTAGGGATTCTCTCTAGTTTATGCGGTATCAACGTTACTCACTTTTGCTGTTTTCTGTGGAAACACTGCAATAGCTCTGCTTACTGCTTTTATATCTTACTCCGTTGATTATATATATATATATATATATATATGTTCATTGCAACCATTGATAGGACTATTATGCTAGAGCAGGTAAATTCATGTTTTTCACAGCATGATGATGGTTAAAGATCAATTATCGGTTCTTTGTAGGATCATTAGATGTCAGGCAAATGATGGGAATCATAATATTGCCGTCAAATCTCAAATTTTATTCACATGCATTGTTAAAAGGTCAAGGCAGTTTGGTAAAGTTAGCATTGTTTTCTCATGATTTGCTTTGGAAAATAAAGAGCAAAGCTGCTGTTACAACTGGCATCCGATGCACCGATTTCTATAGGAACGTTGGCACATTTCCTCCTTGCTGTCAAACTTTGGTACCTCCCAACGATTGTCTATTCCAAATTCTCTTGTATTTGTCATTATTACCTGCCCTTTTCAAGATTCTGGTCTGTGTTCCGTGTAGTGCTGTCAAGCCAATCATGCAAAATAGTATTGTCGAAAACAAGAAAGGAAGGTGAAAGAGAATTGACAACGAGGAAATCAGCATAACAAGATAGAGGAGAGAAACTCATACCAGGGATTTGCCCCTGTGCCTATGAGGAATATAAAAGTTCCATTTCATACAATAAATAAATTAGTTTACAACTTTTTAATTTGATTAATAAATTATAAATTAATTTGTAAATGTATTTTTTATACTAAATTATAAGTTTTAATTTAATAAGTTATTTAGAATAACTTATAATTTATAAGTTACTATTTTTTTAAATTTTGTAATCTTTATTTTTTTTTTATTAATTTACAACTCATATATTTTATAATATAAATTTAAATAATTTTTATAAAATATAATTTAAGTAATTATAATTTTATAATAAATAATAAAATAAAAATTATATAAGTAAATAAATATATAAATTTATAAAATATTAGAAATTATACTTTTATATTAAACTTTTTAATTATATTAATACAGTTTATTTTTAAATAAATAGAAATTATTTTAATTATGTATATATTTCTATTAATATGTTCTTTTATATTATTTTACAATTTCAGTTAGTTCAACAGTTAATTTTATGAAATATTTTAGTTAACTTATTAGTTATCAACTAATTTATTAACTATTAGCTAGTTGCGCGAAATGAGGTCAAATAGTATTTTTATTTATTTATCGTAATTAATCAATTTTATATATATTAAAAAAATAATTTAATTTATTTATTTTGAGTGAATTTTATAAGATTATTTTTTATGTACAAAATTTAAAATAATTAATAATAAAAAGAGAAATATAAAGAAATAAATATAAGTTAATTAATGATATAAAATAAAAAAAATTATTAATAAAAAAGAAGGATAAATTTAAAAAAATATTTAATGTTTCATTTAAATTCTAAAGCGATAAATAAAAAAGAATAAAAAAAATTCTTTAAAATGCAACAATTAGAAAAAAATGGAGTATCAAAGTGATATACAATTATTATGGAAAAAATTTACACCTTTTGTAGATTGTTGACATAAAGTAGTAATTTCTTTTATTGATAAAATGATTTCTTTCTTTTTATTAAAATTCATATAAAATTATAATTTAAAATGCAAAAAAAAAAAAATCTTGTTACATAAGTTGTGGTTCTTTCATAACATCTAAAAAAAAAGGCCAAAATAGTAATACAAAAGCTTTTGCCAAAGAAAAAAATGCATATAAAATCAGCTTTCAATTATTTTCTATTTGATTTTAATTTTGCACACTTCCCTTCCTACCAAACACACCCTTGTCAGACAGACTCAACTTTCGCCGAAGAATAAATCACTGGGATTATGATTACTTTTATATTACTATTTCAACAAGATCTTGTGAAGTCTTAGCCACTAGTTGCTCTACTCTAATTATGAACATAGTGGTATCCTCAAATTAATCGAAATCTTGACTTGTCCTGTACTCATGCTCATGCAAATCATGAACTTATTGCCAATTACCATCATCATCCATTTTCTAACCGGATTTTACTCTCTTCTTGATTAAAGTTTCTGAAGAATACCAGTCCTCTATTAAAAAAAAAAATTCAAAGCAACTCGGTGATCACCACTCAAACTGAAACACATAGTAATAAACTACTGAAGCTCTCAATATATGTACATGACCATAACTTGTACAATGGCCCAAAATCCAGAAATGATAGTAAATCTACTAGTAGGACTTTCCATTTCAATAACCATATACTCACTTCAGCAAGCTCAGCAGATTGATGAACATATCAGCTGCTCATCATGTACTTCCCTTCCTGCAGTTCTAGTCTACGGGCCTTCTGCATCTACTGACGCGTACACAGCTACTAATGTTACAAATCTAATGCAGTGCTACAATCAGCTCATCGTACTATGGTCCCGCATGCAAAAGTTTCCTCTTATAGGTCCATGCTGAGTTTTCGTGCAATCAATGACATCACCAGAATTATGCAGCTAACAAAAGGTCGCAGACCAGCTGAATTGGACGTTGTGCTCACAACAGGAGGGCTATCTGACCCAAAAACTGGCGTAGTACCTGATGCAGGGTTGCTTGAATTCAACACCGAAGGTGGGGTACCATAGCTACAAGATGTTATAACAAAAGGAATATTCTTATTGATTTTTAATGCTTGATGGGTATAAAAGAACTCCCATGGAAATGAAAATTTACACTTAACTTACCCGAATGTGCCTGTTCCTGTTGATGACGTTGTTGGTGGAGTTGAAGTTGGAGTTGTTGATGTCGGGGGTGTCTGAGTTGGAGTCGATGGTGTTGGCGGTGTCTGAGTTGGAGTGGTTGGTGTCGGGGGTGTCTGAGTTGGAGTCGATGGTGTTGGCGGTGTCTGAGTTGGAGTAGACGGTGGCATTGTTGGTGAGGATGAAGATGACGGGTAAATGCAAGAACCAGTACCTACTCAAAATTCATAAGAACACTTTAAAAACTCTCTTCAATTTGTGATGCAAAATATATAAAAATAGGAATTTTAAACTAACAAGATCTTACTTGGATTGGTGTTGACTAAGGTGGCAGTGCCTCCAAAGTCACAGCTAGTTGGTGCCGGATTCTTTTGGTAGTAGCTGTTGAAAGCGTAAGAAGCATGATTTTGCAAGCTGTTAGGATTGTAACAGCTTCCACCCTGCTGGATTTGAGAACAATCGGCACCCGCCGTTCCACAAGCATAGTCCAATGCTGATTGAAGGGCAGTTTGAGAAACTTCAGTCTTGGCCACACACCATCTCTGCCCTGAAATGGCAGGTGCATTTGTGTTTGCAGGAGGTGCTACTGGATTTGTCACAGGAACACTTGGAGCTGGAGGTGGATAAGAACTCACAGGATTGGTCACAGGAACACTTACTGGTGAGGGTGGAACTAAGATGGGAGTTGTGACTGGATTGGTAATTGATACTGGAGAATTAGCCGGATTTGTGGGAGGCAAGGGCACTGGGGTTGTGGAAGGAACTGTCACAGGCGTTGCAGCTGGATTGGTGGGGGAAACTGTAACAGGGTTGGTGGCAGGAATTGTGATGATGGTTGGTGTATCTGGAGGTGTACTGACCAGTGTGGTTAACACTGGATTGGTTGGTGAGTTGGTTGTGTCATCTAGAGTCCTCCTGATATGCAATTTGCTTAAGATTTCTCTGCGGGACAAAGGAAATATCTCCTCATGTTCCCTTTTGAGCTCTTTCTGTGCAAAATCTTCTGGTTTACGTACTTCTACGTATAATGCAACTATCCTTCCAGTAATCTGAGTGTTTGCTTCAAGATATTTGGATAGCTTGGCACTGAATTGTGAAAATTCTATTGAAGCGGGAATTGCTTGGCTCTTGATAGTCAGAACAAAGGGAACATCTTTGGAAGGAAGGAGAGAAACAGCAAGGACGGCCCTTTTTATTATAGACTGAACAAACCGATCCTTCATGCTTATTTCCCCATCAATGCTGTCTTCTATCATGACAAATGAGTTCATTTCCTTCAGAAATGATAAAACCCTAGAGAGGTCATTTTCATTTGATTTTCCAAACTTCTCTAAGGATGACAGAGAAAATGCTACTGAGATTTTTACTTCCCTGTCTCTTTGAAGCTTACTAAGAGCTGGATGTAGTGATTTTAAAGCAGATACAAGCACAGGTATCTCATTTTGGCCCAAGCACTCATAGCCGCAACTAGCTACAATGCTTCCAATGTCTACTTGAGGAAGAAAATTTGTTAGATGTGTTTTCAGCCACGAAACTGCAGACACTTGAGAATTAGCAAATTGCTCAAGTAGGGTATAATTTAAGTAAAAATCAACTGAAAGATCGGAGTTGGTCAGAGTGTCCAAAATCCTATGATTAGTGACAAACATACGAATCTGAGATGGGGAGATCTTGTTTTGCTTGGGGAATGATAAGGTTCCAGCAAATGCTGAAGGTTCAGCATCCTCTCTTTCATGATACGAAAACCCCACTAATGCTGCTGCTGCGAAAGGAAAAAGAAGAGGATCAGATTTATAAAACATTCAATTAATTTCTCACTCGATTTTGAGCTGCTTCTACGAATCGGTCCAGCATTATCACAAAGATCAAATTTTCTTAGTGGGTAGTTTCTATAATTTAAAAAGGCACTTTGAGGAGAATGCACTAGAAATTTAAGAGTCCAGCATAGGTTGCAGTTTCAGAAACCAAATCGAACAAGTAGAAACTGCTCGCCGTGGAGTTCTGCCCAGAATTTTCACTACAACAAAGATGATTACTCAGTGATCATCAGTATCAGTTTACTTACCAGAAGTGCAGATAATGAGAAGAGAAAGAAAGAAGAAGCGTAAAGAAGCTCGCTCGGCCATTGTCAGAGAGTGTCACTGGAATGTGGAAATTTCAGTGAGTGATGCAGAATCTATGCTTTAAAACACATGAAATGGACCTAGAATAAAAGCCACGAGGACCCGGGGGGCGAGGGAAGGTGTTGAAGATAAAGGTGAGGAGTAAAAAGGGAAAATTGTGTCAAAAGTGAGACAAACCAAGTTGTAATGATAAAGAAAAGATGTTGCTTTGTCACTAAGGATGGGGCTGCAGATGATGATCCGCTTTGGTATCAATACAATTCTAAGAATCAACAAGCTTTTTCCTTCCTTATTATCTTTCATAAAGCCAAAATTAGTCTTAAAAAAAAAAAAATCTAAAGCTGCTTCTGCAGACTCCGATTAACAAGTGGAAAATATTATCATGTGCATTTATTTGTTTATAAAAAAATGTTCTGAAACACATGATTCGTTTCTGTGATATGCAGAGACTCTGTCGGATCTCTGATTAACCTCAAAGTTACTATAATTACATTATGGACTTGGGGCTGTGCTGTGCTGCTTCTATGATAAGCAGCATTAATAGCCGGACTCCATTAGTGATATGTTGCTTTATGGTCCATGGATTCTCGTATACCTCAAGGCGCAATCCAAATATTCCTGATTAAACCGTTAGGATGCACCTTGTATGTGTAGGAAGACATTAAATTTTTAAGAAATATAGAATGTGTTAAAGGCTCTCGGCACAAATAGCCTTTGCAATTAATAGAAAGATGGTGACGACTCTTTTTTTCAGACAAATTACGTTAATGTAAATATATTTAGAATTTTCTTTTTAAAAGCCATAAATTAATCTTTTTTATATTTACACAAGTTCTTTTATTTTTTCTATATTAAACACACGTACATCTTTTCAGCTTGAATACATAAGAAAGGTAAAATATATATTTTTGAAGTATAAAAGATATAAATATAATTAAATTGATTCTTAAGGATGATTTGCGCAATTTTCTTTCTCATTTGCGTTAACAAGTAACCAAGATATTAATTGTATAAATAAGGAAAAGACCGGGAAAGAAGGAGTGAACGGAAATGGTTTTACTTTATCTAGGATGAGATGAGATGAAAGGATGAGGAGTGCAGTGAGATTGGTTGGTGATAAAGGTGGCTCATCCTCAGCATCTAAAGTTGCATGGCTGATCATCCGAAGATCAGTGAGTCGATGAACTTAGGTCAGCAATAGTAAGAGGAGAGACATGGATAAAGTTGCCATAAAATTATATTTTGTTTTACAATTTACAGTAACTTTGTGACGTGGAAGCGATCAGATGTTAATGTGATCCTTTTAGTTTACTATGGTTGGTTAGGCCGACGCCTTTGCTACCAATTCCAACGGAGAGTGGTGCAAGACCAAGTGGGCAGGGACATCCCATGTGGAACAATAGTACTATATTGTTCTTTATGATCTCTCCGTCAAAAGAAGTGGTCTGGTCTGTCTCTGTCTGTGGAGAGCCGAAAAGCAAGGAGATAAGTGAGAGAATGGTTTTTGGCTGGGGACTCCACTGTCCCCGGTGACGAGAAGGCTGATTTATATTGCAAATAGAAAAGTGTGCTCGTGTGATTTGTATTGTCTTGAGGCTTTATTTAACGATTAACTTATGTTAGTAACAATTAATTAATTTAATTAATTATTAATTAATAATTAATTATATTAGTTGACTTAACCGTTTGATTGTATTACTTGTTTATTAAAAATATTTAATAAAATTAATTGTTTATATATAAAATAATAAATAAAGATATGAATATATTTATGACTTATTTAAGTGTCCTTTTATTTTTAATATTTTATATTCTATATAATATTTAACAAATTAAATTTTTTTCTAAATAATATATCATTATAAATTATTATATATTAAATATTTATTTAAAATTAAATTAATATAGTTTTTATAGTTTATTTTTAAAAAAATTAATAATTATAATTATTTAATTTTTATGTAAAAATAATATTATAATTTTTCATAGAAAAGTTGAAATTAGAAATATAGAAATTAATATAATATTTATAACTATTAATTTATTTAAAATAAATTAATATAATATTTATAGTTATTAATTTTTTTAAAAAATGAGCCCAAAAAACATGAAAGAAAAGGTGTTTAAGGTAGGCAAAGTTTGAAGAGATTTGACAGAAAGAAAGGTTTCCGATGGTTGCATGGAGATGGAGAGAGATGGGGTAATTTTATTAATTAACAATAATATTTGAAAACGCTGATTGAAAATGCTGCATATTGTAGCATTTTCAAAAATAGCATTTCAAAGGATAGCAGCTGTTTCAAACTAGCTGTCCATCAAATAGTTATTTCACTTGAAAATTAGTTAATCAGTCGAAATTTAGTCAAATAAGTTAAAAATTATTTGAAATGCCATTTACTAAACAAAGTCTAAGAGTCAGTAGTTATGTAGTTAAAAGTCATGCAATACATATTTGTCATCTTTTCATGAAGATATCAACTTTTCCAATAAATTCTCATACCAAATTAGTTAAAGATAATGAAACTCCCAATTTCATAAATCATAATTGAATTTTGTTAAAACACTTATATATATCAAGTCACAAGAATGTCTTATTTTATTAGTCTTTACGCATAACATAATAGGTCGAACATAAATAATTTTGAAAAAGGAGGTAAACAATTTTGTTTATATAATATATGTCTATTCTATAATTTTGAATGTGTAACAATGATCACAAATCAACATACTTGAACTCCAAGCTCAATAAAAGTAGAAATACTTCTTGCAAGTTGACATAATTTTTTTTTATGTTTCGATTATCCAATTAACACAATTTTATATTGAAATGAGGATAAAAATATAAGAATTGCGACTATACTCTTTTTGAATTTTTTTGAATTCTTCAACCATATCAAAATTATTAAATTACCCCTAAACTAAAATAAATAAAAAAATAGTATACAAATAAGATTAATTTCAAATTTTAACTATAGAACCTTAAACCATGCTTAATTTTTCTATCATGTTTCATTCAAAATCGAGCATGTACTTATCTATCAAAATTATCACAATTGCTAACTTATGATATTGTGAGCAAAGGTTAAATAAAAGATGTTTTGTCATTGATAATAGGAATGGTAAAAATAAATTCTTTTTTTTTTAGTAAATGAGCAAATTCATCTTTGGAAGATTAGATTAATATCAAATTAATCCTAAATTTTATTTAACATTAAATTAATCTTGAAAGTTAAATTAACATCAAATTGGTCCTAAAAGATAATATTAACATCATATTAATCTTAACTTTTATTTTGACATTAGACTAGTCTTGTTATTAGTTTTTTCATTAACAAACTTCAGTTATAGTTAAACCTTCCTTCTTTTAATTATGGATCAATTAGAAATATAAAATATTGAGTTGAATTGAAAACATAATTTTTAAGAGAAAACATTATGTTTTGCTATCAAATTAATTCTGATCAAAGTGAGATAGGATTTAAATCTTTTTATATAATAAACTAATTTAGAAATTTTAAAATTGTAAACAAAATGCCTTAAATTCTAGTAGTAGTAGCAAATAGTATTAATCTAAAAAATAGTAATTCCAAATGCTAAAATAGATTGCAATCTAGATAACCAAATCAAAATTCAGATTATAAATTACCAACTTAACGGTGAAAGTTTCAAAATTTTATTATTTTCTTATTAAAAAAATTGGCAATGTTAAGCTCATTGGCAATGTTAAGCTCATACACTAAAAAAAAATAAAAATTTGAAAAGAATAAAGAACATAAAAAAAAAAAAGAAAACCTAATCCATTATAATTAAATACTTATTTTACTTTCCAATAAATTTGTTCATCGTTTGGTTTATTAATTGATTTTTGCAAGCAAGTATTACTATTAAATATTCAAGGTTTGACACTTTCTTTGAAAGCAAAATGTAATACTTTTTCTTAAAAAATAGTTTTTCAACTCAACTCAGTATTTTATACTTTTAATTGATACATGATAAGGAGGGAAAATTTAATTGCAATTCAAGTTTGCTAATGGAAATACTAATAACAAAACTAATATGATATCGAAATAAAAGTTAGGACTTATCTAAGGTCCATATAATCTTTCAAGACTAATTTGATGTCTATCTAACTTTCAAGACCAATTTAATGTCAAATTTAATGAAGTTGAACTAAATTAATGTCAAATAAAAATTAGAACTAATTTAATGTTAATTTAATCTTTTAGAGATAAATTTTCCTATTTATTCTCTTTTTTATGAATTTTATTTTTCACTAATATAATTTTGTGCAATTTTTTTTGGTTAAATGATGATATTATAGAAAAAAAAATTTAAATACTTCAACTATAATACATATCTTTAATCATATCTAATGAATAAAAGATAAATATTAATTTTATTTTCTATTTCTTAGTTTTATAGAATTCACGTGTATTAATGATCTAATTTCTCAATTTCTCAGACATTAGAAATTTTTTTATTTTGACCATTATCCTTTATCTACTAATTATGACTAGAGAAATGTGTTATAGTTAAAATATGCACAAATTTTTCAGCAGGAAAGATACGTAGCCAAAAAAAAAATCATGTCATTTTCACCCAGCAACTAGAAGAGATGTGAAATTTTTATATGTTTCATAATACATGTCTTTACTCTATTAAATAAATAAAAATCAATTCCAGGCTTCACTAAATTTCAGTGTTCGCAAAATTGAAATATTATATTTTTAAATAAAAATTATACTTTATCTATCTGTGTTATTATCTTTTTTCCCGACTTAATTCATATGTGCTTTAAGTGTCGAATTGTTTTCAACTATTAATACTTTATCTTATTATTTTTTTATCCAAAATTTAATGGAAAATATATGTACAAAGCACATACCGTCTTTCTACCTCATTCTGGAAAAATAAAACATAACTTATAATTCAACTTTAGAAACATTATATAAAAATATTGTAAGGTTTGTTTGAGTATGATTTATTTATTTGCTTAAAAAATTATTTACAAAAATTATTTTTAAAATAATTAAATCATTTTGTTATTCCCTATAGTTTCACTTAATTTTTTATTAGGTCCCTATAATTTAAGAGTTTTAAATTGAAACTTAATACTTCTTTTTCATTTTTAATTTGATACCTTATACCATTTTCTTTTCAAATTTTGTTAGTATTTGACTCACATAGACAATAATTTGTTCGACAATTTAAGGAATTAAAGAAAAATGATACATGCTTTTCATATAAGAATGAAAAAAAAGTCATAAAATGTTCCAATTCATTCTTAGTTATTTGTCACATAAATATAATTTGAAGTCATATGAATGCTCTACAACGGCAATTATTAAATTATATTAGAAAAGTGTTGTACATGTGTACCAATAACCACCAAAATTCATTCAAAAAAAAAATTCAAGAAGTATCCAATTGGAAATAAAAATAAGTATAATGATCCAATTTAAAACTTTTAAACTATAAAGACTTAATTAAAAATTAAATTATTGCATCCCAATCTCAATCGCGTGGTAAGTATAAGAGGTTACTTACAAGTAACTTTTCATATTTTGATAATACAAACTATAGCTTAAGTAAGATTTATTTTATTTCTGTAATACTTAACATTCAATACTATTTTTAAAACTAACGAACAAAATTTTCTCTATGTTTGGATATTTCCAAAAGGTCGTGTGCCCCAAAACATAAAACATGTGAATTAAAAGACAATATCCAAGGCCATGCTTAAAATAAACAAAAATGACACAATATTTATATGAATAAAATTATATTCAACTGCATTCCAATTGACAAATTCTCCTAATGAAATATCTATACTCTTTATGAGAGTAACCTAGTTTGTTAGTTTAGTTTAGCCCTAAAAATATTAAAATAAATAAAGGAATGAATTACGAAAACTTAATAAATATATATTTATTAAAATCCACAATTGAAATCACCTAAAAGTAAGTACAATTAATAAGTCAATAAAGAAATAGACTAACGGGTTCAATACCTAAACATTTTAGCTTATAATAATAAATTTACTTATCTTGAGTTTCCACTTGTATCTAACTTAAAATTTTCATCTTATTCAAATGTAATAATATCAAAGGAGTTTTAGTAGTTCAATAAACTAATACTCTACATATTGTATAAAAGGGAACAAGTAGAACACCTAGAGTTTAATAAAATTTTGCAAAGACATACATATAGAATATAAAATAATAAGATTTCTAGACAGGGTTATACCTCCCAACTTAATTATACATTACGTAAGAACAATCATGTCATGGAATTACATTCAAGTCGCCATCATAATACACAATTTATAAAGATATTAATAATATGAAAGTATAAGTATATGGATCTCTTTGTAACTTTTAGCTTAATTTTATATATCTCTTCACAACCCATCCTTATTTTTAAGAATGAATCTTATCCTTTCACAAATAATATTTGGATTCATATTCTTTATAATTATACACGTTGTAAGCTAAAAAAAAGGATAATTCCTCTATTAAAAAATTATAATTATAATAAATTTACACACTCAATTTTTTAGAAAAATGAGGAAATCCATGTTTTTTAATGCTTGATATTTAATTTTCTTAAACATTTCCTATTGTAGTTTTACTAGTTCTTCAATTTTTCGATAATAAGAATGATCTTGGGGCACATTATTTGTATTTAAGGAATTTGAATTAGTGATAATGTGACAAAATAAATTGAATTGTATAAAACAATTTGAGAATAGTTTGTTTATGATCTCTACGTCTATACTTTTAAGGTGATATTTTCTTCATTCTTTTTTATATCATTTTAGAATTTCTTATTTGCTACTTTAGATAATAAAAAAAATACTTTTTTTTCTAATTCTGTAATAAATATTAGATCACTTTGAACACTAATTGATATTTTTTTTAAAAAAGGTGAATTTTATTCACCAAAAAAGGGCAAATTTTAGTAAAAACACATTTTTTAAAATCTAAAACTATTTATTAACTTCTTTAATTCTTATGTATCTATTTTCACGTTGACAGATAAAAAAATTGGAAGGAAAATAAATGTCATATCCGATCTATTTGCTTGTTTTTGTTATCCAAATGATAGAAACAGCAATGAAACAACTTATTCGCACGATTTTTAAAATTTAAAGATTGCATTAAATTATTTTAAATCGCATATGGTTATACCCATAAAAATAATTAAAAACATGGATTTAAATTTAATTGCCAATGTAGATGAGCATTTCTGTTGCATTTAGAATTTAATTTCTAATTTTTACATATATATCTAGCGGTTTAACAACTCATATTATCACCAAAAAATATAATTAATATCAATAAAACTCTCAATTAGTATTTTTTTTTTGTATTTACCGACAGTATTTACATGCCCAGCTTAAAATATTTTATTAGGGTGTTAAACTCTAGTATGAGCGGTCTCTATCTGCTTATGATCAGTGGACATATTCAAGAATTTTCTTATTGGAGACATTATTTCATAATAAGATTTAAATTTGGATCAGTATTAATATAAATCAATTTTACATTATCAATTGCTTTTATATTATCATATCATTAAAAAAATATTATAATTCTCTCATTATTGATAAAATATCTAACTAATAATATAAAATATTTACATACATTAAATTTAAACTCTCCATAACAACAACACCTTGCAAGAGAGAAATACTTGTGTACTTTTATAATATATATTTTAATTTTCATCAAATAAATAAAAATCACTTGTCAATCATGTAGTGCACATAATTAGTTTTGTAAGACCAGTATGAAATAAAATTTGTATTTTTTTTAAATTTCAAGACATTAAAAATTATACTAAACTTTTTCTATAAAAATAAAAATATATATTATAATTAAAATACTAAATATTTTTCTCTCCATAATGTTAGAAAACACTTCAATTTGTTAATTTTTTTTTCATATTATTCCCGTGTGTTCTTCAAAAAATCGAGGACAATTTGACAAATTAATTTCTATTTTGGACCCACACTACGCTCATTATTAGTTTGCTCAACTCCATTGCGTCTGATCCATCTCGTTTTGAGGGTATTTAATAATTAGCTCATTCATTAGTGTTTTTTTTTAGATATTTAGATGATTGGTTAAGTTAAATAATTATTTAAATATATAATATATAATTATTTTAATTGATTTATTAACTTTCAATCAATTATTTTATAATAATTGAAAACTTAATATTTTTAATTAGATTTTTTAAAAAATTAGATAAATAATTTTTTTTAAATTATATAATTATATATATTTATTATTTTACTTTAACTATAATATGGAAGATTTGAACTTTAAACTATAAAGTGTATTAAAAAGGGTTCAGTTATTAAACTACCAATAAATTTAAATTATATGTATATATATAAATTTAATATACATTATAATATAATAATTCATCATATATAATAAATAATTATTTATTTTTACTAATTAAATTTATATAATAAAATTGATATATATATTAACAAAAACAAATATTGATGGATTGGAATGAGCGAAAAGTAGGTTTATCAAATGGATTGATCATTGTAGATATGAGTTGATCCACAATAGATTAGTTTATATTATCTATATTTAAAAAAAGTTTAATTTTAAAAAATTCAAGTCCATTAAATCTCGCAACAGGCATGGATCGGTCTGTCGCAAATTAAGTTTGTGACGACCCATTTCATAATACTTACATTAAAAAAGGGTTCAATTTTTAAAAATTATATCCGTGAGGTCCATCTGCTTTTATAACACTAGCCGAAAGCAAGGAGGCAAGGGAGAGAATGGTTATTGGTTGAATGAGAAGGCTGATTTATTTTTGTAATTAAAAAAGTGTGCCTGTGTTTTGTCATGGAGCGTAGAGTTTAGCGGAAGCGGAGGCAATTGAGTTTAAACGAGAGATGCAAATATATTTCGCGATTGATTTGTATATAACGTTTATCCCAAAATATCGGAGGTTTAATGGAGCAAATAGGTAAGGAAAATCAAATCAAATCAAATCAAAGGGGAAAAAAAAGGTAGCACAAAAATTCAAAGTTAATCAGATTCCCCCCTTGATTCTGTGTAACTTTGAAATTTTGTGCTACTTTTTTTCTTTTGATTTGATTTTCGTTACCTATTTGGCTACTTTAAATCTTGGATGTCTTTTATATGGATTCTAGATTTTTTTTGCTTAATTAATATTTTTTCTTTTTTTGTTTTCATTGTAATTCTTGCCAATTCTTCAATTTGAATTTGTTAACTTTAAAATTTTTAGGCTAATTTTTTCCTTTTTAATTCGATTTTCCTTATCTATTAGATTTTGCAATAAACAAAAGTAAATTTCAAATATTTTATTATATAAATTCTAAATTAAGTTTGATTAACTAACATTGTTGTATGTTTTAAATATTTTAAATGTCAATTTCGATTTGAGATTAAGTTATGTACGGCTTATTATACCATTCTTAAATATTGTCATTCAAATACTACTAATTAATAATATGTAGGTTTATTTTTTTTACAGTAATCAACTATGAGTTGATTTGATTTTCTATCATTATAATTGCAATAAATAATAAATAATTATTAATTTAAGAATTGTTTGATTCATATATGAAGTAACTTTTTGTAAGAAATTAAATTTATTAAGAAATAATTTTTTATGTGAACTTCCTACAAAGTACTCAAAGTTTCTTAATTGATATATAGAAAATAATATTTGCTACAAAAGTAACTTTTTAATATTTTATTTGACTCAACTTTGAATATCTTAAAAAATAAAAATCATCCTAAATTCTAATTCTAAATCTTCAATATTATTATAATACAAAATAATATTCCTTTCATTCTTATTTTTCTATTCCAATTAATCAACTTTATATATATATAATGAATATTTCAAGATTATTTTTTACACATAAAATTTAAGATAGTTAAAAATAGAACGAGAAATATGATGGAATAAATTCAAGTTAATTAATAGTATAAAATAATAAAATATTTATTAATAAAAAAGAAAGATAAATTTTTAAAAAAAAATTTAATATTTCATTAAAATTTTAAAATAATAAATAAAAAGAAATAATTTTGTGTCAAAATGTAACAAATAAAAAGAAACAAATAGATTAAATTTTAATTTTCAACTTATCTATTGGAATGCAAGTAAGCAACTTCTCACACTTTATGAGAAAAAAAACTTTCCAAGAAGTCACATTTTTCCTAATTTATTAAATAATATTCAACCAAACAACATATTTCATTTCTATTTTTTAAGAAATAAAACTCGTCGTACTATTAAGATGAGTCAAATAATCTTATATTATTTATATTTAATTAATTATTAGATAAAATGGATTCACGTATTATTAATTAATAGTATTTGAGTAATAGTGCTTAAAGATGACATGATTAGCAGTATATATGAAAATATTTCTCCTTTAATTCTCGGTAATTTCCCACTTTGATTCTATTAACTTTTTTTTTTTTTTTGGGGATAATTTCCTCCTTTGCTTCCGTGTTTTCCCTTATCTATTTACTCTTTACGTTGAATTAAAGTAAATAGAACTGAATGCTAAATATTTTTCATGTAAATTTTAAGTTTATTTTACTTAATTCAATCTTTTAATTCATGTTAAATATGATTCTTTTTATTCAGGGTTCATTATCTTCTAGTCAATATATATTTAGGTTGAAATTACATATAATGATTATATAATTATTGTTTATATATATTTAACTTATGATGAAAAACTTTATTGAATGTCTTTGTTTATTTTTATAACTATTGTTTTAGGTACAAATCCGTTGTGATTGAAATGAAAATTATCACATATTTACATAAGTAAAATGATTATTATTATTATTTATAATGCATTATTACATATTTATATAAAAACAGCAAAGTAGATTATCAAATATTTACATAGTGAAAATTATTATAACACAGTATCATTATTAATTCATAATTATTGATTATTTTATTTGAAATATGTTAATGAAAGATTAACAAATAAGGTGTATTATCTCTTAATTTTTTTAATGATAAAATTTAATCAATTTCTCTTTTTATGTGTTTATCAATATGTATAATAAGTGAAATTTCAAATCTAAAATTTTCTCCCGGGAAATGGGGACAACCTTGAATTAGTTGGGGGGGGGGGGGGAGATATTGAAAATCAGTGTACATAAATACATAAAATTTTTGGGTATGTTTCAGTCGTATTGATACTTTTAACATCCAAGAACCTAGAAAAAGAGAATGTAAATATTAGAACAAGTAACGAATGAGAAGCAATAGTTAGAAACAAGAAGAAATATACGATAACAGAAGAAACTAGGCGTGCAAAGAGTTACACAAGTCCATCACAAGAATACTGAGAACCTGCAATGAGCAGGAGAAGACAATTTCTGGGAAATCAGACAATGGATAAGCATGTTCTTTGCGATTAATTGTAAATATGCATGATTTCAACAAGGGACAATTACAAACAACCAAACAAGCGCCATGTATATTGCAGCTGGTAACGGATAATGTTGCATTGGCTCCTAATTAGATGACAACATGCCACGCCAAACGTAACATGTGACATCAATCCAACTCATGAAGCTTCCTAATTGGAACAATTCACACTCTTCAAAGCGCATTCATTTTGATTCTACATATCATTCATATTCACATTCATGTACGCTCACCCCAAAATTTCTGTTATATTCCACGTGTAACACACGTCTTTATTTTTAATCGATAAAAAAAAAGTTAATTGTCAATTAAATTCACATTAAATGTAGTTTTTAATATATTAAAAATTATAATTAATCTCTCTTCATTAATTAAAAGTAAAATACATATTACAGTTGAAGTATTTTGAAATTTTTCAACAACCAATACCATAGAATGGCCCCTAGTGATGGCATATTGTTTTATATTTGATTGTTATTAATGAAAATGTTGTCAACTTCTTAATTCAAGTATTAAGAAGTTTAACATCTTTCAAATAACATATTGAATTTAAATAATATGAATAAAGTAAACATATTTGGGAGAATTTATCTTTCATATTGGAATTCGATCCAACTCGAATCAAAATTAATCAATAATCTAACAGAACTTCAAAACAAAACCAAAAAAAAAAAATGCTACCAGCCTATGAGTTCGATTATGAAAAACAGTCTTCCCCAATATTAGCTATTAGATCAGATGATTTTGGTTTTATCGCTAATTCAGTTCATAATATCTGTTTACTGTTTACATTTTATCGATTTCAAATCAAGTTTTGTTAGGGTCTTCCTTTCGTTATAAAGTACTACTCAGACCGTCCAACTTATTTCCTTGCTTGAATATATAATTTTCACGGCCCCCGTGTTGCAATTTCTCGCCTTCCTCTTCACTCTTAAATAATTGGATGTGGGTTGTAATGGTTTTGTTCTTATTCCATATTTATTCATTTCAAAGCCAGAAAACACTATTTGCACTTTTTTTGTCAAAATAAATGTTTCACAACCACGCGCTCAATGTAATTTGAATAAAATTTGTAAGCAGCAAACAGTATCTATGATAATATAAATCATTAAAAAAAAAAGTCATATTGTGACGTTGTTTCAAAATTACTGTCATAGGTTTTTTGATGAAGTCAACTATAAAACTAATTTGCATATTTAAAGTGAAAAAAAAAAGTGATTTTGGGTATGTTTGAATATATTTTTATTTTTATGTTTTTAAATACTGTCTTTAAAAATTATTTTTAAAAACTATTTTCTTCTTCTCAAAATTATTTTTTAGATTGAAGGAAAATCAACATTAAAATACGGTTAATGTTGCAAATAAAAAAATATTTTATTTAATTACAAAATTGACATCAGAATAAGAAAATAAATTTAAAAAATAACTAAAAATTATTTTTATTTTTATTTTTAAATTATACATTTAGAGAATAATCTTTAAAAATAAATTTTAAAAATAAGCTTCCAAATAGGTTTTTTTATTTTTAAAAATAAAAAAATAAAAAACCATTTTTGAAAACAAAGAACAAACAGATAATTTATTTTTAGTTTTTTTCAAATTGACTTCAACGTTGATACTACTACTAGGAAATAATTTTAGTTTATTTCTACGTGTATTATAATAAATAAAATATTTTTATATTATAGTTATGTGACTACTAAAATTTCAGAAATAATTGCTCTACTTATCAAAATATATGGAGAAATAATACTAAAATTTTCAATACTATAATAAAAATAGAAATATTTCCCAACTACAAGCTATAACAACAAAATTTTTTTACAAAGCCAGATTACATGGATATGGTAAATCATTGGTCTACAATACACTTTAAATACATTCCTACTGCTCGGGTGTTTTGATTCGTGGAGGAGATCACTCTGCTTAAGTAAGAAGTAACTAAGATTCGAGCCATTTAGAGATAGCAAATGTAGTAGTAACAACAAACACACCAGGCTCACCTGCCTCTGTATGAGTATTATTGGTATATGGCGCTACTTCCACCAATGCACCCACCACAAACACACATTCATATAACAAATGCTCAGTGGATGATTGGGAGGCCCCTCTTTCTCATGAACTCTAGCCTAACCTAGTATAGATAGAGAGGATGCTCATTAAGGATTTTCATCTATTAGATTTGAAGTTTTTTGTATGGTGTGTTTATATTTTTTATTGGATATATTATTTTTGAATTTTAATAATTTATATATTTAATATTTATATGTCTCTATGATTTCAAATTTCAAACAATAATTTTGAATTATTTATTAATTTTAAATTTATATATTTTATTCATATTTGTAGACTCTATTTAAAAAAATCACTTTTTTCAACGAAAAAATTGTAAGGAGATTGAATTTTATGTCACCCATTTTACATACAAAAAAAAATAAAAATTCAGCAAGCATATTTTTGATTGTGCATTTCCATAGGAAATCTAGATTTCCAACACATGTCTCATTGTTTCCAACTGAAAAATCCATCAAAAATAGCAACATTTTTTGCGGTATGTGTAAGCCTTATGATGCTCTGCATTAGCGAGAGTTATTTGTATTTGATGTGACCATTTTATATTCATTGTTTATCTCGAGACTTGTTTAAATAAAATGTTTATTTTTGTGTTGTTATATATTTTGCGCACATATTGATTATAACTTGTTGTTGGACACATTTAAACCTTATTTCATTATTTTGTTAAGAATGTTAATTCTTATTAGATATTTTGGGTAGATTTTATGATCATTGTATGTGGATTTACATATAATCATGTTATGTAAATTTTATTATATACATTTTAATTAAAATCCTTATCAAATATTGATTATTTTTGTCAATGAGGTGTATACATATAGTATGCTTATATTGATATCCTTTTTAAATGTAATATTTTATATTATTAAATACTTATAATCTTATTTAGATCTATGTGTGTAATAGTACCATTTGATATTGATATTAATTTTAAAGTAGTCACTTTTCCACCATAGCACAATGTAAACAGAAATTTATTGAATTCATCTTTTGCCAAATTTGTTAGTCCAGTGATATTGTATTAGTAATTCATTTTAGAAGTTATGAGTTCAAATCAAAATATTATTAAGGAAGAAATGATTTTATTTTGAGAACTTTTAACCCAAATGGCTCTTGATATTTTTTAAAAGCTTTATATTTTTATATCTTCCGCTATATCTAAAGTTCAATTCTTAATTTTTATATATGTATTTAGTGTTTTAATTACTCCTTCATTTCCAAAAAGAAAAACAATAATAATAATAATAATAATAATAATAATAAATGGTCACTAATTATAAATTATATAGGTCTAAGGAGGAGATTATTGAAAAAATTCAATTTGGATCTCCCATAATTTATAAATTCTATTGTTAATGTTAATATACATTTCAGGACCCAAATAAGTGACATGAAATAATGGTATTTAATTAATATTAAGGCCTAACTTGATTGTATAGGTATAAATTCTATAATAGATAGAACTCATGACCTAATTAACTTATTATAAAGGGTTGTTATCTCTCTAATCCTTACAATCTATTTTTTATTCCAACAGAGAACACAATGTCATTTTCTCTCTCCTGGATAATAAGATACATGAGGGTTTCGTAGAGGAAGGAATACGTTAACCTTTTGTTTGTGATTCATATCAGGAAAATTTTCTTGCATCTGATTGTTCGAGCAAATTGGGGAATTTTGAATTAATCTCAAGATATCAAAAATTGTTGTACATATTGAGAATTAAAGATGGAAGTGCATCGATCAGGATAAATAAATTATAAAATCCCTGTAGTTAAATTGTGTTCAAGAAACTATTATGGAAATTGTCTATTAACTCAAACTTGGACTCACAGTCAAACGATATGGGGATTTTGTGGGTTATAAAATTTTAAGCAAATCTTATTTATTGTTCTCTTGAAATTTTGCTCTTTCTTATTTTCATCTTTGTAAAATATTTTATTTTAATTTTGCCCTTATAAAATATTAATTTGTCCAATCTTATTCCTTGAGGAATGAATTTGAATAAATTAATTTTTATATGAATATTTGTAAAAACATAAAATTAAACAAATTAATATTTTTCATGAACAAATTTAATATAAAATATTTCCCAGGAATGAATATATATATCTGGAAGACCCGTAAATATACCAGGAATGAATGAGGAGGAATTAAATTTAATTAAAAAATACATTTTAATTTATTCTTATAATAACCCAAAAAGAATTTAAATTCTTAAAGTCGAGTCATTAGATGATATGAATTAACCGTGGGAGTAGTACGTTGGAGGTACTAAATAAACCTTGTTTGTTTTTATTCCGAACTTGTGCGAATCTGTCCGGAATGGGATCAATTTCAGCGGGTGCATCCCTTTGACATCTCTGACGAGTATAATAACAAGCTAAGCTGGTGAAGTTTGCGTTGCTAGTTAGATGCCGGCATCGAAGGAAACCTTTTTATTATTCTCTGGCAATGTCTCTTTATCGGTGTCTCATCCACGAAATTCCATAATTGAATTTTGGATTAGTTTACATATTAATCTAAGCTAATCCTTTTTATTTTTTAACGATACTTAACGGACACTTACTTACGTTAGTCTAATGTCTTTAAAATTACTATGAATCTGATATCTATATAACAAAGTGAAAATTTTTTCATTTTGCATGTAAAGCTTAATTAAACTGGTTGGCTCTATGGAGAATTATATGTAGAAGCCATCGCAAGAATCACTAATACAAGTTCCTTTGATCTAATTAGTGTTCAACAATAGATCTAGAAGCCACAACACAAAACCGAACCATTTCGGTGCAGCTATTTCCAACCACTTCAATAGTTTATACTCAGGCATTTGATCAAACAGATGATCTTCGTTTGTAGGTCTTCTTGCAGTCTTCCTTTTGCCTAACTTGAGGGTAGGTAGACATGATTAATTTGTTAGAGAATTGGATGGTTGTAAATAATTTTAAAATTTAAAGTGAAGTGATAATTTTAAAAATAGCTAAATTAAATATTATTTTATTACATTATTAAAAATTAAATAATAATATTTAAATAACTTTAATTTAATAATTTCAAAATTTATTACTCGAATTTTGAACTCCAAACTACCGTACCAGGTACCATTATTGTTTAATTGAACTTCGCACCTCCGCCGTTGGGCCTGTCCTGTAAAGACAAGTGATGGAGTACCTCAAGCATGAATACCACTGACATTATCCGAATTTAATGGGGACTCATAACAATGGCTCGTTGCCGCTTATTTGGACAGCGTCTCCCCAGTTGGTGGAAAGACAGATTAAAAAATAAAAATAGAGATGTGAAAATATGAGTGATGAAAAATTAAATTTTTTTATTTAGGTACAACATTCAGAGAATTTTTCAATTTTAAAAATTTTAATTGTGTTTAACCTAATAATTAAATTAATTTATAATTTATCGGGTGAAAATCCTAAATCTTAAACCTTAATTTTCAAATATATTAAACATATTAACTCATTGACCAAAAAATATATATTTTAATAAGATTTGTAGGCCATAGTTTAGTGCCCCACGGGTTGATCGTTTATCATTTATTCCATGATTAGAGTGCATGAATCCATTTTAATAAGAAGTTTTGAAAAAAAAAATGTATAGTTATTATCCATGATCATCTACCATACAAGATCGGTTGGCATTATATATATATATATAATCACGCAGTTGGGGGATCATCTATAAATCAGTAAATATTTGAAAAATACGTCGTTATGGTCCAAATTTCACTCTACTTCTCACTGCAACAGATCATAATTACTAAATTGACCTTACTCCACCTCGTCTTTTCTTATTCGTCGGGGAAGCTTCAAGAGGTAATTACAATTTTGTACTTACAATCATCTTATGTGCATGCATATTGCATAGTATAGCTTCTGTAAATACCAAAATATTATAATTATCGATAATGAGATTTAAGATGTTTTGAATTTTTTATATTTATTAAATTAAATTTTGTAAATTTATTCAATCATTCTATATTTAATAATAATTTTTTATTTATATTCAATATTTAAATTCAAATCATATTTATGATGCATATATAATTACTATTGTAAATATAATTTGAGTTTAAATTAATTTATTATTAATATAAAATATTTTATACTATTAATAAATAAGAGGATAATACATTATTAAAATAATAATTAAATTTTTTATTAAAAGTAAGAATTTTTATAATTTTTAATTTACACAATAATGTATAAATTGGTGATAGTGCATCAAATTTATTTTCACATGACTTTATCTCGGTGAAAATAAAAAAAAATACTAATTTGGCTTTGTGTTATATTATGCGTGAATTTGCTGCGATAAATTTTATATATTTTCTCACGGACACTAGAATAGCCCATTTTTTAAAATTTCTTATATGATGTAAGGCATTGCTTGTGGGAATATACAATCCCCCTTAATTATGGATTATAGGTCTAATAAGATGAAGCAGCCAAAGGAATCTTAATAATAACAAATGATGAGGGTCCTCATTAGAGAAATGGAATAAGGCGCGAGCAATGTGGTCCAAGAAATGTTTTGTAGGACAAATAGGTCAATAATACCAAATTAATAAATTAACATATTGAGAGAAAATAAAATATTTTAATAACTTTTACTTCTGTGAGAAGCTACTTACTCATTTACTTCTAAAAAAGTTCTACTTTTTATTTTTTTATGAATCCAAAAATAAAATTAATCTCGTTAAATTTAATTAATAATAATTTTGTTAATTCTGTACAATTTTTATTTTTAACAAATTTATAATCCAAATGACTATATATATGCAATTTGTTTGTAACGAGTTCAGATTAAACATATTGACTTATTATTTATTTCTCATGTGTTAGACAGCATTTAATATGAATATATTGTTCAGAGTTTTGTATAGAAAAGTTTTTTTTAATTTTTTTTTATTCTCCATTATAGGCTTATCAGAGCCTTAGAGTTAAGAGGAAGAAAGCTTTGTGGGAACGAAACTCTTCTGATGTACTTATCCCAACAGTATGATTTTTTTTTTGGGGGGTCATGTGTATTATCTGAGAGTATAATAATTACGAGGGTATAGCAATTATTTTTATTAATATTTTTTAAAAAAATTTAAAATTAAATTGAATAAAATATAAAAAATTAATTATTAAAAAGTATTATTTTATGATCGTCAACTAAATAATTTTAAATATTTTTTTAAAAAAATTATATAAAAAATTATTTCTTAAGAAAATTTAACTTTTTGCCATAACTTACTTTTTATATAAATCAAATAACTCTTATATTTTGAATTATTTATATTTATTAATTAAATTTTATAAATTTATAATTTTTTATCTACATTCAAATCTTAATTTTAAATTCATTATTTTATATTTAATAATATTTATATTTATATTTAAAATCTAATTTTAAAATCCATTTTTATCCGTATAACATTATTGTTCTCTTATTGGACATATTTTCATGGTCCCGGCAATGATTGAAGCATGACGTGTTTGCGGTAATGCCATGTTCCATGTTGAAACAAATTATCTATTGCATAGAAAATTAGCTTGTCATGCAAGTTGTATTCTTTCTCTAACTTAAATTGAATAAGAAGCAAATCAAACTTTATATGTTTGCCAAAAAAATTCAAACTTTGTATGCTATACTTTTTAAATGTTTTGGAGTTTTGCTATCATACATACATATTTGAAAAACTTCTTATGCATATAATAGTAACTTGCAAGTTTTATAAAAATAAAATAAAATTATATTTTTCACAACTTTTCCTAAAGAGTTATACTCTTACAAAAAGTTGTAAACTTCTGAAAACTTTCTAAATTACTGCAACTTTTTGTAAACTTTCTACATTACAACTTTTGCTTACTTACTATATCCAAAATTCCTTAAGTTTAGTAAAATTTCATATCTTATACGTCTAAAACACTATTTTAATATTAAAATATTTAATTTATATTAATTTTATCTTTAAAATAAGATTTGTCAATTTAATCTTTAAAATTTTAATCCTTAATAGAAACTAAATTGATGCAAATATTAATCCTCGTAGTAATTAAGATTTTACTTGAATTTAAAATTTTAAGAATTAAATTGATACCAATGTTACTTTAAGAATGAAATTAATATGAATTGAATATTTTGAAGAGTAAAATGATATTTTAGTTTAAAAGTACAAGTTTTTACAAAAAACTTGCAAATGAAAGAGTATATATAAAATTAAAGTGATTAAATTTGATTTACTTATATTATAAAATATTTTATATTATCAATTAATAAAAAATAATATATTATTAAATAATAATAATAAATATTTTTTTATTAATAAAAATAATTTTAATAATTTTTATTAATATAATAATACATAAATAAGTGATAATCAGTACATAAAATTTAAATTCTAAAGTGAAAACCAAAAATTTATCTACCGTGTTGAGAAAGATTTCTTACGAAAGTGTATTCTTTCTTCAAATAAATTGAGACAGTGCCTTAGAAAGATTTGTATTTCACGCATACTCATGTGTTATTCTGTTAGTATAAACATGGTCTGAGAGATAACATGTAACTACATGTTAATATATATATATATAAACGGGATATAAAAATTGAGTATAAATTTGATGCACCAATATATAATATTTTACACGGATAATAAATATGAAAATGATATATTATTAAAAATATAATAATAATTAAGAATTTTTACTAATTTTTAAAGAATTTTAACAGTTTTTAAATGATATAACAGTATATGAATGAATGATAGTATAAAATTATTTTATATTAATAATGAATTAAATTTAAATTTTTAAAAATCATCCAAATTTCTTATTTTAAGACTATATCTAATAGTTTAGTGTTAATATTTGATATTTGATGCACGGTCGAATATTTGTGTAAACATAATTGAACAATACTGTGGATAGTAAGAAAATTAATTTAATATATATAGTATTTGAAAAATATTATTATATTTACAGTAAATTACATTTCACTTATTTCTAATTTCATCTATTTTTATTTAATTGATTTATCATTTTAAGTTCTAAAATTCCCTCACCTAAATTTTCTATCATCAACATTTTTCTCACTTAAAATTTTTCCTGTTGAAAATTTAGCAACAATTACACATACAAAATACACATCTTCTTTGCCCCCAATTCCGGAAAATTTAAACCCAATATAAAGCTTAATTTGAAGAATAATTTACTTAAAAAAAATCTCAATCCATTCGTCGAGGCAATTCTACAATTTATCCTCAAGATTACTGTTTTAAATTTAAAACCAAATTTTAGAAGGAAAAATTCTAGACCCTTTGTCCAATCAATTCTGCATTTTAAAATTTTGTATTTTTATACTTAAACTTTGAATGAAAAATGATTTAAATGAATAAAATATTAATTATTAAGTATATATTTAAGTGAATTTTAATATTTAAAATTTTGTATAAATTAAGTGATAAAATATAAAACTATGTATAAGGTTCCGTTTTACGTAACAAATAAGTTAACTTATAATTTATTGGCCTGATTAATAAATTATAAACTAACCTCTAGAAAAGTATTTTTCACACTAACTTATAAGTTATTCCAGGTAACTTATAAGTTCTAATTTAATAAGTTACCTAAAGTAACTTATAATTTATAAACTACTATTTTTTTAAAATTCTTTCCAAATATATTCTTATTCTTTTTATTAATTTATAATTCATATCTTTTATAATATAAATTTAAGTAATTTTTAAAAAATATATTTAATTATATTTTAAGTAATTATAATTTTATAATAAATAATAAAATAAAAATTATATAAGTTTATAAAATATAATTGATTAAATATTAAAAATTATACTTTTATTTTAAATTTTTTAATTATATAAATATAATTTAATTTTTAGATAAATATAAATTATTTTATTTATATATATTTCTATTAATATATATTTTTATATTATTTTACAATTTCAACTAATTCAACAGTTAATTTTATGAAATACTTTAATCAACTTATCAGTTATTTGCTATCAGCCAGTTTATCAATTAGTTGCATAAAATGGAGCCTAAGTGTAATTCACCTTTATATTTATAATTTTTGTATACGAGAAGAACTTCCATATTATTGTCACCAAGACTTTTTATTAGTCATAGAATAGGAAATGGGAAATTTTAGTAGGATAAAAAACGATACAGGCACGGTGAGAATTAAGAAATTGAGTGAGACCTGTTGGGAATTTTACGGTGACTGTTTTAAAATTTAAGATGATATAATAATTTTTAAAATTATTAAATTATATTTTTTTAAAAAATAAATAATTATAATTAATAATTTTATGTAATTAAAAATTTATTATATCATCTCAAATTTTTAAAATATTAGGAATAGTACGCTATAACCTGTACTGTGTAAGTTGGCAGCATGTGCCCTTATGTTTGTGCTGTCCCCCGTGACCCACTCTTGAGTGTTTGGTTCAGGGATATTTTTCTCATAAATATTTTACGGTAATATTATATTTTTATATTTAATTTAATTTTTTAAAAAATTTATTTAAAAATATAATATTTTAGAGAATGTAATATTTTTAAAAATATTTTAAAGATTAATTTTTTTATCAAATATTTTTATAAAAAAAATAGGTATTTCATATTCTCATCTCACATAAATATTGATACTAAAAAAAAAAGATAATTTTACTTCATTTTTTTATTCCTCATTTATAAATATATATAAATGATATTTTTTAATTATTAATATAAATAATATATTATCCCTTTATAAATATATATAAATAATATTTTTTATAAAAAATATTTATTAATAAAATAAATAAATACTTAATTTTTTTCTTATTTACGTAAAGAAAATGGATAAAATAGAATATTTAAAAATAAAATATATGAGTATTATATTTTAATTATTTAAAAATTTAAAAAATTTATTTTTTTCATTTAAATTTAAAAAATTTATTTCTCTTCTTTCTCTCTTTTTTTGAAAGAAAACAAAATTTTTTTATCAATGGAGAAATTACTTATTTAGTTCATATAATTAATTATAAAAAATTCAAATTCTTAAAAATTTTAATATTTTGTATATTAAATTATTTTTTATATTTTAATCAAATATAGTTTAAATTAATAATTTATTAAGTCTTCAAAAAATTTTATTCATATATTTTTAATTAAATTTATAATTTATTTTAATTTATAACAAAAAATTGATGAAGATATTTTTAAAAAAAATAATAAAATTTCTAGGAATATAAGTGTGAATCAAATATAAAAATATAATATGTTTGAGAATGTGAAAAAATATTCTCAAAAATATTTGTATGAACTAAACATAATAATTTTACATTCCTAGAAATTACATATCTAAAAATTACATAATCAAGAATGTAAACTTTCTTAAGATTATAAGATTCCCTTAACTAAATACCCCCTTGGACCAAAACCAAAAGGGCATCAGCATTAAGATAAAGACCATTCAGTTTTCATTTTGGCTTTGGTGTAACAATAACAATTTTTACTAAAATGAGATATTTAATTTTTATTAATTTTATTTTAAATAAAATTTATATTAATTTAATTTTTTAAATTTTAAATTTAAATAAAATTCTTATTTTTGTAAAAATTAAAGTTTATATCAATTTAATTTTTGTGAGAAACCAAAATTCTATTTGAATTTAAAATTTTAGAAATTAAATTTATATAAATTTTATTTTAAAAAAATTAATATAAAAAAAACATTTTAAAATTTAAAATAAAATTTTAATCATTTTTACTTAATTACGAATGTGGTGGTGGTAATAAATTGTTAATTCATTTCGGAAGTTATGAATTTAAATATAAGAGAATGTTAATTTATAATTAATAGAAGGATGCAAAATTTTTGAAATTATTAATAGTATTTTGATAAAGTTATGATAAAAAAGTAATCCTTCAAATAGTAATTATGTTTTAAATTAAATATTTTACAATAAAAGAATATTCTCACAATAATATAAAAAAAAACAATTGTCTATACTCTCTGTTTCCCAAGAAAAAGAGATTCATTTCAACTGTTTTTTTTTTTTTAAATAGTTAATATATATAAGCACTAAGATACAGATAAAGTTTAGTCAAGATTCTTACCAATCCACAATAACGCCAATAAGGAGAGGATAAAAAATAATGAAGTTATTACAAATAATATTAGCATTCTTAAGGGCCGAATTTGGCTCCATTAAGGTGTATGATGTAATTCAAAAACTAAAATAAGATATTATAATTTTTAATAATAAAATTAAAAGAATGGGTGATTATAAATTTAAAATTTATTTTTAAATTGATGGTTATTTATTAAATCTTAAATTGTTAATTTTTTTGTCAATAATTATAATATTTTATTTTATTCTTGGAAATATATTTTACGCATTAGAATAACTCCATTCCTAACTGTTGAGTTCTTTACCAAAACTTAATAAACTACTCGTATTGGGTCAAAATGAAGTAATGTGATGCCAAACCGTCATTAAAAATTAATTAATAAAGTAATCATTTTATTCATAGGAAGATGGTGGGAGAACATAAACTCAGATGAAAATTCCAAAGTATACAATTATTATGGGCTACAACTTTTAAATGAGATTAATCAAATTTAAATACAAAATTTCAACGTTTATGATAGTTCAAATACAAAATTATTGTTGTTCACTCTACCATCGGAAATTATTACTTTAAAATAGAAGAGAAATAAGAGAGAGACCAGAAGGCAATAAGAGAATTTCACTTTTGAAAGATCTCCTTTATTTTAATTTTGTATCTATTTTTTAATAGAATAAAACTTTTCATTTACCCAAATATATATGAAATCATATTAGAATTTTTTCTCAATTCGGAATTTACAAACTTGTTACTATGATAAAAATGTTGAGTTTTGGCTCAAATGAAGTGTCACCCAATTTGAAAGTTATATATATATATACGATTGCAAAATTTTGTATATCTTTATGTTTTAATTAATTCTACCATTATTTAAGAAAGAGAAGTATGGGAAAAATGAAATACATTTTTACTTTAACAAGTCTTGTCATCTTACCCGAAAACTTTCGTTTGAGGTGAAATGATTAGATTATACATATTTTTGTGAATATAATTTATTTATATTTGGTACTTGCGTTGAAAAGTTCCTCAATTAATTATTGTTATTATTTTTCATTTGATTATCTAATTATTTTACACTTAAACGATGGTTGTGAATTGTGATTCGGTAGTTCGCAATCAAAGCATAATAAAAATGCGAGATATTAGAATACCATAAAAGGTGTAAATAATAAGAAGAGTCAAATTGATTACTGATAATCAGTCATGTTCATAACAGATGTGGAAAATCCCAAGCGAACCTTACAGAATTCCATGCTTCTCTTTTACTGTATGTATCTAAACTCATCACCTACCCCTGATAACTCCATCCCTTCTTATCATCCCCACCACCACTGAGAATTTCAGTGCCCCTTTACCCTCTGCAATTCCGAGCTCACCACACCACCTCACCTCCTACTTGTCACTTTTGCGTTTGGATTGGGGTTTCCGAGAAGCCTGAGTGCTGGTGTCCGAAAGGTCCACCCCAGCTTAGATTTAGACTCACATTTCCCACACCTATATACCATATCCTATATTGGCTATATATTTGCTTTTTGTTGGAACCCAGTAGATTGCCGTTTCTTTTGAGGCAGTCTAATGAATGTTTTTGGTCTGCTCTAGTCAAAGATCTGAACTTTTTGGTGTCTGGTGTAGAATGAAGCGATTTCAGAGATCTGGGTTTTTTATGTGTTTGTTGTGAAATCCAATTGTGAATAGGTAGGACTACGAGCAGCTTCTGATTATTGCTTACCTTTGTCTTGGTATTCGTTTCATATTCTTTTCTTGCCTTCTTGTCTCTTATGTTATATCAAGTTGGTGCCTTGTGTCTGGCGTATATTGTTTGCCTCTTGCTTCATGATCTGTCAACTTGTTCATTGATTTGTTTTTATAATTTTATTGAGTTTTAATCTCATGCTTATGTTTCTTAGCTCCCTGTCTTTCTATTCTGTTGAGCATAGCGATGACACGCTCTCTTCCCGTGACTGCTTATACTGTGTAGAGTAAAACACATAATGCAATGCCAATTTGATAAATATGTACATGAATGTCAATATAATAGTTCGCTTTGTGCTTATCTGTTTGTGTTGAATGTTGTAGGCATAGGGCCGCTAAGAAATGGGTGATCTTAATGCTGCATTATCTGAGAGGACTCCCATTTTTGGTCTTAAGGTTTGGGAAGTAATTGGAATTGCAGTTGGATTGTTTATTGTGATTATCCTCTCTCTGCTCTCACTGCGTCTCACTTCGCGGAAGAAATCAAGGAAAGCTAGGGATAAGATTCTCATTAGTCAAATACCAACCGTCTCAAAGGAAATAAAGGAAGTGAGGGTTGCGCAAGTATCAACAAAAGAATTTGTTTCTCGTGACGGAATACTTCTTACAATTCATGATAAATCCAGTGACAAAGAATCAGACAAAGTTATGCTTCATCTGGGAGTGGGGAAAATGAGGAATGGGGATAATATCAGTCATTTGGATTCATTTCATCACTTGGAGAAAGATGGAGGTGGGTCACAGTCAGGAGAAGATAGAAGCTCCGGCTCGAGCACAGTGTACAAACCTTCTTCTTCATATCCTATAACAGCTCCTTCCCCTCTGACCGGCCTTCCGGAATTCTCTCACTTGGGTTGGGGCCACTGGTTTACATTGAGGGATCTTGAACTTGCTACAAATCGATTTTCAAAAGAGAATGTGCTTGGTGAGGGTGGGTATGGAGTTGTCTACAGGGGACAGTTGATCAATGGGACTCCAGTGGCAGTTAAAAAGATACTCAACAACATGTAATTTTCTTACAATGTCCAAGGCTTTAAGTCTCTCTAATTTTACATGTTAACATTACTTTGAGCTTTGCTGTATTTCAATTTCTATGTTTCTTCAGCAGTGGTCAAGCAGAGAAAGAATTTAGAGTGGAGGTTGAAGCTATTGGTCATGTTCGACATAAAAATTTGGTGCGACTTTTGGGGTATTGTATTGAGGGGACTCACAGGTGCATTTATTTTCATGTACATTTTAGTCTAGCAAATCATCTTACATGCTTTCAGAAATTTGGTTATTGTTGCCAGAATGATGGAAAACATTAGAACCATCTTTTTAACCTGCACGTTTATTAACCAAAAGTGGTGAATTTTCAGGATGTTAGTCTATGAGTATGTCAATAACGGAAACTTGGAGCAATGGCTTCATGGAGCTATGCGTCATCATGGGTATCTGACCTGGGAAGCGCGCATCAAGATTCTCATTGGCACGGCCAAAGCGTGAGTCTCCGCATGTATGTTTGCTCTGGATTTCTTTGCACTCTATTGATGTAATATACTTGTTTCAGTCTTGCATATTTGCATGAAGCGATTGAACCAAAGGTGGTACACCGAGATATCAAGTCAAGCAACATATTAATTGATGAAGATTTCAATGCCAAGGTGTCTGATTTTGGCCTGGCCAAGTTGCTGGGTGCTGGGAAGAGTCATGTGACAACTCGAGTTATGGGAACCTTTGGGTCAGTATTTTTGTCTTCTTCCCTTATGGCAGTGTTCTTTTCCTGTGCTACAAACTTTTGTAACAGGAACAGTAAGTCTTATATTTATTCTTCATGTTTGCCTCAAATAATTTCAGATATGTTGCCCCTGAATATGCAAATACTGGCCTTTTAAATGAAAAGAGTGATGTTTATAGCTTTGGTGTGCTTCTCTTGGAAGCAATCACTGGAAGAGATCCGGTTGACTATGGTCGTCCAGCGCAAGAAGTGAGTAGACTTAAATTTTGATTTGGGAAAAAATTCAGCTTCAGTTCAGTATTTTTTATGGTCATAACCAACAGTTTGCGTGTTATATTTTTTTTCAGTTATAGGATCTAACTTAATTTTGCCCATCTGGTCCACAATTGGTCATTTGCAGAATATAGTTGTCAGTGTCCTGATTTCTGCTGGTCTGAATGATGACTGATCTATAAAATGATCTTTATTTTTTTCTCTTTTTTAAAGTACTAAAACACGGCAAGTTTTTGGACAATGTGGATGGAAGCAGTGATTCCTTCTTAAAACCGTTATAAGAGTTCCTTTAATAGTTTTATGATGTGCTAAGAATCTCAAGACAGCGTCAAAGGGTTTGTGCTTGAGTGATATTTGAAATTTGGACTGAAGCTTTTCTCTATCCCGCTGATTGAAAGAACACTGATATTTTTTTCGCACATAACTCCCTTTGCTTCACTTGCATTTCCATTGAACAAATGTAATTTGCCTTTCGTCAGTACTCATCCTAATTTCTTTAATCTTGGGAAGCTCTGACCTGGCTAATTAATAGTGGCATCTCAAACTTAGACTCCAATTGGCTTCTTTCTTTTCTTATTATTACTAACACCCGTACAACTGCTGCCACAGTAGTACAGATTACAACTTCTGACCATGCCATCAATGCGCAATGCTTTCAGGTTAATCTGGTTGATTGGCTAAAGATGATGGTTGGAAGCAGGCGATCAGAAGAAGTGGTAGACCCAAACATTGAGGTGAGACCGTCAACTAGAGCTTTAAAACGAGCCCTATTGACTGCTTTGAGATGTGTAGATCCAGATTCTGAGAAAAGACCCAAGATGGGGCAAGTTGTACGCATGCTTGAGTCAGAAGAATATCCATTACCAAGAGAGGTTAGTTTTTACCAAGGTCATTGTCATAGTTTGAAAATTTTCTTTTCATGATCTATTATTTTCTCCGGTTTAATTTGCGATCCTCTTCTTTCATCAATGTACATATTTCTGTTTTCCTCTCTTATCAGACGATTGTCACAATTCCATTGTTTATTCATCTTAGGCTCTTCCTGTGAAAGTAGTTAGATGGATGGCTTTATCAGATGGTTTTTGCATTTTGATTAATATTTAATTTGTTCCACTGTCTGAATAATCAGGACCGAAGAAACAGAAGAAATCGAACAGGTAGCGTGGAAATTGAATCCCAAAGGGAATTTTCTGACACCGACAGGAGTGATAACCAGGGTCCTATATCAGAGAGCAGAGGATGATAACAGACATTACTAAATTATTTCTGAGAATCAGTGGGATGTATAAAGTAAGAGGGTAATTCTTTGATAAGCTTAACTTGTTAGCTTCTGGGGTTGCCTACCTAAGCTTATATGATCTGGTAGGATATGGCAGTCGGGTTGGCAGCGCAGGAATCTTTTTCCTTTTTCTTGTCTTCTTTTGATTTTGGTAGAAGGGTAGATCATAGTTTGTGTATGGAGGTGGTGGTGGTGGTGTTATAGAACCGAAAATATTGGGATCTTGTACAGAATTTTAACTTTTTCATAAGATGTGTGATAAATCTGTTTGATTGGCTGTTGGGACAAAGGAAAAAGATTTAACAGTTATGAGTTCACCTTGCTGAGACTCTTTGCTCAATCTTTTCCGAGTAATACGTAGAAAAGGTCCTTGTATAGTCTCATTCAGCCTCAATGATGATGATGACTGGCACAGTAGCTAATTTGTCAAATTCAGTCCTCTAAAGAAGAGAGCATTCGTCGTAATTCAAAGAGTGGCCCATATCTGAAGTTGATAGTGATAACTAAAAGTTGAAATGATGCTTCTCATGAATCTGTCACCAATTTTTGCGGAACTTGCGTTTTGCTCTATTTCATCACTTCACTTTTGGTATGTGTATTTTAACTTTTAAGGATGCTTGTTTTATCATATAACCGAAGAATGGGAAAACCTGAAAAAAATTTGCAGCTTCGAGTTCATTTTCAGCTGCGAAAATAAATTTCGGTCATAACAGAAGGCTACAGGCAGTCGCAGGTGATTTATGCTATGCTTTTCATGCATGAATTGACGTTAGTCGGATGTTTTCCCCGCAGCTTTTGTATCTGCAACTGTTCCTTCTTGTCTGTTTATTATTATTATATCTTAAAATTGGCATCGTTGGATTTATATAATCATGCCATAGAAACTGACTTGTAATTACTGATTTTGTTCTTTGATGAGCATTCATATATATACATATATGGCGGGTTGAGATCTCGTTATATATATACATATATATACATTCCCCCTTCTTTTGGAGCGCAAGTTAGCTAACGCCCTGTTTGGAACAGGGAAAAAGGGGGGAGGGGGAAAGGGAGGTGAAATAGGTTTTTTCACCTGTTTGAAGACTGGGTGTTTTAGGGAGGGGCGTAAAAGGAGTTCTAAAATCCTATGGGCCTTGGTGAAAATAAAACCACTCCTAAAGTGGGGTGAAAATGCAGGAGAATGTTCATTTTTTCATTTTTTCCATTTCTTGCTCTCAGAAACTACTACCGTTGAGTTGGTTGTTTTTGTATTTCAATTAACAATTGTTGGAAGAAATTTTTTTTCTATTTGCTCCCTACAACTAATGTTATTATAAAAAGCAATAATATTAAATAATAATAGTGAAAATAATATTAATAATAATAAATAATAAAATTATATTTATAATGATAAAAGATAATAAAATATTTAATGATAAAAAAAATAATTTTAAATATAAAAAAAGATTTATTAAATATATTAAATTTAAAATTTTAAATATAAATTTAAAATATAAAATTATTCTTCATATATATATTTAAAATAATTAAAAATAAAAAATATGATGAAATAAATGTAGATGGATTGAAAATATAAAATTATTTGAAAAAATTACCTATTATCAAATATATAACATTTTATTAGTATATTATAAATTTTACAATTGAATTTGTTGAATTAATATTATTACAAAAATTAATAATATAAGGGTATTATAATAATTTAATTTAATCCCCTTTCCTTCCCCTTTAATTTTTACTTATTTCAAACATAAAAAATTAATTTCACTTCTATTTCCTCCCCCTCATTTTCACTCATTCCAAACAATTTAGGTGAAATTACTTCCCGTTTCATTTCCTCTCCCTCCATTTCCTTTCACTTCCATTTCTTCCCCTCTTCATTTTCACCTCCATCCAAACAAAGCATAAGTCATTAAATGGGGTTTGGTGAGTGGTTTAGATAGTCTGCTGGAAGTCATAAGTTCGAACTTCCTCTCGATGTATATTTATTTTAAAAAAAAACAAGAAGAAAAGAAAAATGCAACTCAGCTGCGTACATCTATATTCAAGCTGAGTAATTACCTCAATAGTGCTGCTTCTTTATCTTCTCTTTAATTATCATACATTCCAGAGAACACTCACCAAGGAGTGACAATCTAGCATGACAACACTGTCAACACGTTACATTTACAAAGAACGCAGTCTGTCATATTTGACTGTCAAACATATATATATATGTATAATTCAGATCAATATATCTTTATATTAAGACATAACAAAACAGGGGAGGTGGAAGAAAAAGGAGAAAGGAAAACCAAAAAAAAAAAATTAAAGTATGATAATCTTCCAAGTTCAAGCAGCCCAGAGAACAATAATATCATCATTGTCGCTAGAAACAACCTTACTGTTATGGCTTCTCCCACTTGAGATGTTTCACCACCTCCCAAGTGAAGTCAGCGTCATCTCTTCCAAAGTGGCCGTAAGCTGCAGTTTTCAAGAACCTACCATTTCCGCCCCTCTTAAGATCCAAATCAATGGAAATCATTCCAGGTCTGAAATCAAAGTTATCCTTCACAATCTTCAAAATCTCCTTGTCAGGAATCTTTCCGGTGCCGTAAGTGTCAACAAACACTGATAATGGATCAGGAACACTAATTGCATATGAGATTTGCACAACGCACCTTCTAGCAAGTCCATTAGTTACAATACTCTTGGCAGCCTGCCTAGCAATATAGGCTCCACTCCTGTCTACCTTGGAGGGATCTTTCCCAGAGAAAGCCCCGCCACCATGAGCTCCCCAACCACCGTAAGTGTCCACTATGATTTTCCGTCCGGTGAGACCTGCGTCGCCGTGAGGGCCACCAATGACAAAACGGCCGGATGGATTGAGATGGAAGATGGTCTTCCCATCTAAATACTTCTCAGGTATAACAGGCTTGATAACATGCTCTTTAAGGTCAGCAGCAATCTCATCATTAGTAACAGTTTCATCATGCTGAGTGGAAATGAGAACTGTGTGGACACGGACAGGGACCATAGCACCGCAGTCATTATAATATTCTACGGTAACTTGGGTTTTCCCATCAGGTCTCAACCAAGTGCAGGTGCCATTCTTGCGTACCTCGGTTAGGCGGGCACCTAGCTTGGTTGCAAGGACATGGCTGAGAGGCATCAGCTCAGGTGTTTCATCTGTGGCATATCCAAACATGTGACCCTGATCGCCAGCACCAATCTCCTCAGGTCGTTTGGTGAGATGGCCGTGGACTCCTTGGGCAATGTCAGGGCTTTGCTGCTCAATGCAGACCATAATCTTGCAATTGTCGGCATCAAGACCGACATCATTGGAGACAAAACCTATGGTACGGCATGTGTCACGAGCAATCTTCTCATAATCTATATTGGCTTTTGTTGTGATCTCTCCAAACACCATGACCAAGTTAGTCTTGCTGCAGGTCTCACAAGCTACCTTGCTTTCAGGATCCTGTTCAAGGCAGGCGTCAAGCACTGCGTCGGAAATCTGATCACAAAGCTTGTCAGGATGACCCTCGTTCACCGACTCAGAAGTGAACAAGAAGGTATCCATTCTCTCAAGTCTCAAGCTACCATAAGGAAAAGAGGTAGTTAATCAGAAGGGAACAAAGCTTTGTACTGAAAATGTGCAGATGACTCATGAAAAGGAATAAGATGTTCAAGCTTTCATTGCAAGCGTTTTTGGTATAGGGAACAAGCTTTTGGTTATATTCTGGCCCTGAAGAGGTGTAAAAGTAAAAATTCCATTTTGTTACAGAGAAGAGTATAGGTCTCCATGTCACCAATATTAAAAGCTCAAGGAGCTATTCTTCACATTCGAGCAACCAAAAGTGTCTTGATTTGAAAAAAAGGAAAAAGGTGAAAATTATTTAACATCTTTGCAGAAATGCTTTAACTTGTGACAATTTTTCAAATTTACAGAGAATTGAATTTCCAACATGAAAAATGATGCCTGAGCAGAGAGAGGTTATAACAACATAAAAAGGGGACATCAGGAGATTCACCATATAACACGCAAAACATACATATAATCGGGTAGATGATCAATTTAACCAAAACAACCGCAAAATTGCAGAAAATAATAAGCAGGTGTTTGAGACATAAACCAACTCTCAAACACCAAATACACAAACTGCTACAGAATCAGAAAACATAGTTGAAATTTAGGTACCATGCAGGAAAAATACACCAGCAACGAAAAGATTTGAACCGAGAGAGGGAGAGAGACACACACACACACCTTAAAGTGTGTTTTTGGCTTTGCTATATTCCAGGATGCACGAACTGAGCCTCTATTTATTTACAAGTCCCAGGTTGGGTCACGAATCTAGCAGTACTGTTGATTTTTCTGAGATGACCGCAATGGACGACCGTGGATATAGAGAAGAGTGGGGTCCAACTTGGGGAACTAAAGGCGTTGGATGAAAGTCAGTTAACGATGGAAACCGTACGGGAGTGTCACTGCCTGTCTCTGCTATGCAATAGTAGGCTTCCCTTCAACGAGCTCATACTTTGTGTTCAATGCATGGATGGAACTATCTCAATAGCCATATTTATTTATTATTGGAGGATGCTGCTGAAGGTTGGTTCATGTATGATTATTGATTTGCCGCCATAGATGAGGACATAATCATCCACTATTCGGTGTGGAAAGAATGCAAAATCCATCTTCGAATATTCGACAAGGGGCATCATCCTTTTTATCGGCACATATTGCTGAGAGAATACGATTCTTGTTGTGATGTTGGACTCCGCGTTGCTGCCACAAATCGTAGAGGTAGTTAGTGCCCTCTCTTCTTTAATATATATACTAGCTTTCCGAACCAATGCAAGGTTGTCTATTTTTAATCTACTATGAAAATAAAAATAATAATTATATAATAAAAAATTATAAAATTTTAAATTTATAAATAATAAACTTTGAAATACAATATAAGAGTTCAAAAAATAATATGTAATCAAGTAATTTGATTAAATTAAATTCTCATCTTATTTAAAATATTTTTGTAATAAAAAAATTTTATGCTGCATTTATATTTTTCAATAATATTAATACTTAACTTGTAATAAATAGTAGTGAATATAAAAATATAGTGAAAATATATAATGAAATAAATATAAATAAAAATAATGTGTGAATCGTAAAAAATTATATTTAATTTCAAATATAACACTTTATAATTGATATAAAAAATATTTATTAAATTTAAATAAATAAATTTAATTTTAATTTTTTAATATTTTTATTTAAAACAAAATATTTAATTATATAATTTGATTAGTGCTTTCTAAATTAAAATCTTAAGTATTAATATTTTATAATAAAAATTAAATATATCATATTATATGCATATACACACACCACTTAATAACATTAGCATATAGTTAAGCTGTAGATATGGAAAAGAAAAAAAAGAATATGCAATATAATAAATAAAAAGAAGAAAAATAATGAGTGAGTTGTAAAGTAATATAAGATTGAAAAATAGAACAAATAATTAAATAATTCAAAATAAATTAAAAATTAAATTTATTTAAATTAAAAAATAAACTACATTATACTGTATATATCTATACATCTTAATGATATGGTGTATGAGTTACAAATAATATGAATGGTATTATATTGGAAAAATAAAATATGATGTAATGAAGTATATAAAAAGAAAATAATGTGGTTGCAATATTAAATAATACAAGAGTTTAAATTTTATTCAATAGTAAAATTAAATATTTTATAATAAAAATTAAATACATCATATTATATGCATATATATATATACACACACATCATTTAATAAATAGTAGAATAGGTGAGTTATAAAGCAATATATGCGATAAAAATAATATATGTAATTAAGTAATCTAATTAAACTACATTTTTAATTTACACATAATATTCTTATAATAAAAATAAAATATATCATGTTATATCTATATCACTCAATGATGTTAGTATTATAATTATAAATAGTCACTATTAATATAAATTAATTTTGCACTATTACTCACTCTTGTATTATCATATCAATAAAAAAATTTTGAAATTTCTTTATTATAATTAAAAATTCTTTATTACTAATACTTTTTAATGAAATATCTTTTGTTTTACTCACTAATAATGTAAAATAAATAAAAATAGCATGTGATTTTTAAAATCTTCTAATTAATGTATATTTAATTTAAAATAAAGTACTCAAAAATTAAAATCAAGAATTCGTTGATAAAATTTAAATAAAAAATTTAATTCTAATTTTCAAATATTTTATTAAATAATAGAATATATAATTAATTATTTCAATCAATACTTCCTACATTAATTTTTTAGCATATTTAAAATATTTTTAGAATAAAATTAAAATGTCATATCATATTTTATATACATATACACTATTTAATGATATTAACATCTAAGTTATAGAAAAATGGAATGAAGAAAATTAAAAAATAAAAATAATAAGTTAGATAAAAAGTAATATAAAAGAGTTAAAATAAACTATATAATTCAATTAAATTAGATCTTTACAAAAATAATTTTATTCATACCTTTTCTGTCAGTGCATTAAAAAAAAGGGGAAATGTGCAAGAGCTTAATGATAGAATACGTAATTAAGGTGTTCGAGTAAATTAAATTTTAACTTTTTTTCATATATTTTTATAATAAAAGAAATATATATTTTATTTTATCAGTACTAAATAATGATATTACTACTTTATATCTATACAAATCAATTAATGATATGGCTATCTAAATTATAAAAAATAGAAGTAAGTATGAAAATATGTAACAAAATAAATAAGTTGACAAAATCTTGATCAATATATATTTAATTTGAAATATTACACTTAAAAATTGATATCAAGACAATATTGATATTATTTAAACAAATAAATTTGTTTTTGATTTTAAAAAAATTGATTAAATAATATAACGTAGAATCAAGTATTTCAATGAATGCTTTTTGTATAAAATTTTAATCTCAAATAAAAATTAGATATGATATATTATATTTAAAACCCACCAAAGCCCCCATATTTAGATAAAAAACGGAAATTCAAATAGTGGCCACTGGAGCCAGGAAAATTGAAGCCCAGAATGAGGCAGGTGTAGCAGCATCGGGCAAGCCCAAAATGAGGCCCGATCAGAAGCATCACAGTAGCACGGGAGATTAGGCGGGAAACTGATATAATCATTCCCTCAACAAGTAATGTTCAAAAGCCAGCGATGAATTGCGACCGACCGACTAACCAGTTTGGCAACGGGAATGATTAAGAAGGCAGGAGTACGGACGCCGAGAATGTCCCAAAGGCTGATGAACCAAGTACGTTTCAGCACGAGGCGTGGAGGGCATTTTAACAATGCAGAAAACTTAAGTTTAGGCTAAAAACCTAACAATTGAGGTGTTCCTATGCCCCCCCCCCCCCCTCTTTTTTTTTTCCTAGCAACCGAAACAGAACAATAAAAACACGGTATTTATACATCTGCGAAGTGAGACAGTTTCATGGATAATAAACGTGGTGATGAAGCTACAATTAGTATTTTACGAGCTTAGCGTCCATGGCTTGCACGGTCTATATATTTACAAACTATAATATGTCAATTTTACAAATTTCAAAGAGCGTATACGTGAACATATCTTAATTAATAATTAATAAACATAACAATACTAGTAAAAAGACAAATTAATACAATTCTTACAAATCAATATAATATACATTATCATCATTTTTAATATAAATTAATATAGTTCTTTTAAATCAATGTAATGTACGTTACAATCATTTTTATTAAAGAAGATTGCTGATGGTAAATAATAACTATTTATGATAATAAAGCAATAATCAAAGAAGGTTATTTGCAAGCAAGTCTTGTAATATATATTATTCACTCAAGTTAGTTGGAATTTTAAACAAAGAGAAATAATAAAGTGTCAGGAGTTATGAGAATGTGATGAAAGTATTTGATTATTATAAAATGATCATTCGAGAGATTGTAAATAAGGGTAAATCAATCATTTCAATCAAAAGCAAATCAATCATTATATAATAAAAGAATATTTTGATTTCAATTATTTGTTAACTCAAATGTATTAATCATAATCATTTGGTCAAGCTGAGCTTCATGCATTAATAATCAAATGATTATCCTATGCATCTTTCAATAGTTCTTATCAAGAGATAACCAATTCTTAGACTAATTCTAATGGATCATTTTTTGAGTACATGGGATGATTGTTGACTAATCAACTTACCATGATGCAATGAATGGTAGTCCACATTTAGGGAATTGTGTTGGTCCTTTTGAACTAAAATTTATTAGTTATTTTAATTTAAAAAAAAGTATAAGAAGATTTTTATAAGGATGGAGGAATAGAATTTATTGCCTTATTCACTTGAATGTGAAATGAAGAGGTAAGAAAAATAACAAATGGCTCTTGCCATAGATGAACAAGAAGAGAGATTAAGGTTTCGTGAAAAATAGGAAAAATTAATTAATTTGAGAAATATATTAAAGGCAAAAATCTAAAGGGAAAATTAGGAAATAAGCTCCAAAACCTCTTCCACGTTGATATTATCATCTTTGATCATATTTAACTTTAAAACACTTCAAAGTATCCTTTTATTGGTTAACCTTAATTTCATTATATATATTATAGAAAAATATTTTTAAATTTTCATGGGGTTATGATGCCCATATGCAAGAGTTAGATAATATAAATTAAATTAATATCAAGATATTTCAAATGGAGAGTGGCAATGAAATTTATAGGCAATGTTAAAAACCTTGATTATTAACTAACCATCAACATCTTGGGTATGCGCTATTTCCAAATAAATGATAATTGTCATACCTTTAGATGTTGGTGGAAACCAAAGTCAATATGTAATATTTTATATTTACTTGAATAGCACTTGAAATGTATTTTGGACGATAATTATATTAATAGCCGATATCTTAACTTTTCATGACTTTCTCGTAAATTCATAAATATTATGATGTTAAATGTTAATTAAGTGCTAAACAAATATGTTGAAGTTTGACATTTTCTTAATAAACATGTTTAAAATATCCTTAAATATCTTAATATACAATCAAATTACGAATTTATATAGATAGTTATATATGTTTTGAAGTTTTTCATTCGGTACACTTTGGAAACCAAATGCCAAATATACAAATATATGATAAAATTTAATTATTATTGAATAATTTATTGTAAAAGTATAATAAGATAAGAAAAAGATAAATAATTTTGCAAATTTATTTTAACATTTTATTTATTTCCAAATTATTATATATATATATGTATTTTATAAAACAAACTATACAAAAACTATACTCTATTATCAATACGTGTTTATATATATATATATATATATTTCTCCTTGAAGATTTTGAATTGATTTAAGATTTTTAATTTCCTTTTTGAGCAGATTTATCTCAGATTGTAAATCCTGTAAAGTAACAGGCCTAAATGTTTCTGATTTAAATTTGTTCAAAATATTTTTGAAATCATAAAACACAGGTTGATAATCAGGTTTTGAAGAAGAAGGTTTATCTAATTTTTTTGCTAGATTTTGAATAAGAAATTTTTGTTTGTTTTGATCATTAGGATAATCCTTAATGATGTCTAACCAGATTTCCTGTTCTTCAGTACTAAGCATACTAACTTCAAAATTAGATGTATCTTCTGAAGATGCTTCATCTTCTTGAGGAAGGTTATTCATCTGTTGAATTTCTTCCCCCTAAATGAAAAATAAAAAGAGTGGTAGAAGAAAGTGGAATAGGGATCACAGACGGACTGCCAAAATATTTATTTCACCATGAAAGGAAAACTTACAAAGAATTGGGAAAGGGGTGAAAGAACTGGTAGAGAGAGAGAGCTTATATGTGTGACTCTTCTCAAGTTATGTCCCTCTGAACAAATGGGATTATGCTTAAATAAGCAGAAAAGATTTCCTATTTCTACAGTAGATTCTTACAGTTTCAACCCGTGGGTAAACAGGAAAAGAACTACAGTAAAAATGTTTTTTCGGCCACCGAAAAAGGAAAGTGACAGAAAGTGAGCAGCTTTGCCCGGGAATCCTGCAAAGTTGTCTCCACTCTCGAAAATCGAGATGTCCTTTAGTGCCGACACTTTGATCTTGACCCGGTAAGTGTATCTAACGGCTTAGGTTAGATCAGGAGAATCTGGTGGGCTGTTACGGTTGAGATCAATCCCGTAGCAGTCATCTTCATTAGATTGTGCATAATCTTCTTCGTCCTCTGAATTATCTTCAGGAACTTCTTCAGATTTTGCAGGAGAATTAGATGAGGCTTCGGATTTTGCTTCAGCCTTCTGCACCATCAAAGTGCGAATGTCTTCAATTTTTTAGAGCCATTCGTCAAGAGATGAGGTGGTTGCTAAAGCAGCCATGAAAATTGACTTTGACTGGAGAAATTGGTTCGTCCCTTTTTTTGGATTCTTGTTGAACTCAGGATGACGTTTAAACCATTTTTTAACTTGATTTTCTTCAGCCATATGAGCAAATTTGAAATTTGCCCACCATTTAACAGATCCATGCCTTTGGAGAATTGGATAATTCCTTTTAGTGTTCTGAGCAAGATGATATTCCCAAAAATAGCACCATGGAAGGCCTATTCTAAGGAAAAATTGTAACAAAATAGGAAAATTTCCATGATCTTCGGAATTGAAATTTTCACGGAAGAATTCCCATCCTATTTTGATATTTTTCGGGAAAATTTCCTCAATTGATCCGAAGATGTTCTACCATCTAACAAACCAATTAGGGGTCTGATACTTGACATTACATTTAAAGAAAATAAGCCAAGTATGCCTATAAATTTAGTTTTGAAAGAATAGAGTATTCATCCAGGCTTCCTGGTAATCCCAGTACGAATATCCTATTAGATTTGTAGAAAATGGTTTTGCAAATTTTTTCACTTTGAATGGTTCCTGGCCTCATTCATTTGAAGTAATAATTTTCTCAATTCTGAAACTCGAATGAGTTACAAGATTTGAGTTTTCTGAGCTCCTTTTGTGCTCAATAACTATAGAACCAGAGTCTTCTAAAATATGTTGATAGAATTCCCTGGTATGGAGAAAAGATTTTGGAACGAAATGCCAATTTTTTGGGAAGATTTTGGGTATAAGATCTATTGGGTCACTGGCCCAATATTTTGATTCTGTATATAACAGATTTTGGCAATCAGGTTTCTTGACATATTTGGTAATTTCTGGCTTTAGTTTCTGTTTGGCTGGGACAATGGCTTTAGAAGATTGCCTGGGCTTATAAATTTGCTTTTTCTGGTTGGCTATGGCTTCCAAAATTTTAGATTGGCTTAAGATTAGAGATTGGGCTTGCTGGTCTTCTTCAGCTATATCAGCCCAAGATTTTTTCTCTATTTTGAGAGGTTTTTGAATTGAAGTTGCAAGGGCTTGCAGGACTTCAATTGGAAAGTTATCAACAGAAGTTGATTTAGATTTGGTGGAGGAGGGGGTAGCGACTTGTTTCGCTTTCTCCTCAGCAGTAGGTTTCCGCTTGTTGGAATCAGGAGGGACCTTTTTATTTTTCCTCATGATAGTTGCTGGATTTTCCCTGTAAAAATTCTCTGGTTAGAAAGTCAGGGAGAGAATTTGCAGAACCTTTTAAATGCTCAATTTTGAAATCAAAAACACTTAAAAGACCTTGCTATCTAGCAAAAATTTGTTTAGATGCAATATTTTGAACATCCTTTTGTAAAATAGATTTTGCTGAACTACAGTCAACACAAATCAAAAAAAATTTGTTTAGTAATTCAGATTCAAATTTTTGAACACATAAAACTATAACCAAAATTTTCTTTTTTGGAATGGAATAGTTTTATTGTGCAGAATTCCAATGTTTTGATGCAAATGCAACTATATGCTCTTTGTCATTCAAAACTTGTTTTAAAATTCCTCCATAACCTAAATCAGAAGCATCAGTTTCAACGATTTTTGGTGCTGAAGGATTTGAAATTTGTAGGCAAGGTAGGCTCTTGACTTGGGCCTTGACTTGTATGACTATTTTTGTATGGATATCAGTCTATGGAGGTGGACTCTTTTTTAATCGATCATGCAAAGGTTTTATAAGATTTGAAAGGTTTGGGAAAAAATCCGAAACATAATTCAAACAACCCAAAAACCGTTGAAGTTGAGTTTTTTCAATTAATTGATCAGGAAATTTATCAGCAAACTCAATTGATTTTTCAATTGGAATGATAGTTCCCTGATAAATATTATGACCAAGAAATCAAGTTTTTACTTGGAAAAGAGAATATTTAATTTTAGAAACGGCTAAACCATTCCTGTGAGTCACATCTAAGAATATATTGAGATGTTTGAAATGCTGGTCTATATTTTCTGAAAATACCAGAACATCATCAATATATACTATGATGAAATTGGAAAAAGGATTGTAAATTTCATTCATAATCCTTTGAAATTCTGAGGGCGCATTTTTTAAACCAAAAGGCATTACATTCCATTCGTACTGGCCAAATGAAACGGTAAATGCTGTTTTATAGCGATCCTCAGGTTTTATTTGGATTTGCCAGAAACCAGATTTCATATCAAATTTTGAAAAGATTTTTGCCGAATAAAGACGATTTAAAAGATCCTTTTTATTTGGGATAGGATACCTGATCCATTGAAGTGCAGTGTTCAAAGGTTTGTAATTGATTACAAGCCTTGGTGTACCACGTTCTAACTCAGCATTTTTATTAACATAAAATGCTGCACAAGACCAGGGACTCTTAGATTTTCTAATGATTCTTTTCTTTAAGAGATCATTAATCTCTTTTTGGCAATAATCCAGGAGTTCATGACTCATCTGGATAGGTCTTGCTTTGGTTGGGATTTCTCTTTCATAGAAATCTCTTTCATATGGTAATTCAACCATATACTGCTTCCTATTCCAGAAAGCATTGGGAAGGTCAGAACAAACATTATTGACTATCCTTTTTTCTAAATATTTGATACGAGATTGGACAGTAGGCATCTGAAGCTGCTGTTCAATTCGTTTATAAGAAATCTCTTCAACAAGAAAATTTATTTGGGTTTCTTTGCAGTCTATCAAGTTAAATTTTTCAGATTTCTTGACAAACTGGAAAGCAATTTTTTCTCCTAAAATTTTGGTTGAAATTCCTATATCTGAAACCTTATAAGGAATCAAGGCTTGGATAAAAGGATTTCCTAAAATTAATCACACATATAAGCTCTCTCTCTCTCTACCAGTTCTCTCACCCCTTTCCTAAATTTTTGTAAGTTTTCCTTTCATAGTGAAATAAATATTTTGGCAGTCCATCTGCGATCCCTATTCCACTTTCTTCTACCACTCTTTTTATTTTTCATTTAAGGGGCTTCACCGGGGCCAGTTGGTATCAGAGTCATGGGGGAAGTAAGGATGGTGTTTTAGCTTAGACCGCTTATGGTTGGAACCCTGTGTTTGTATCTGGTTCTGAATTTGTCTATGGAAAATAAAGTTGCGTATAGTATCATGTAAGTGATGCATGAGGCTGATTGTTCCCTACTAGCCGTGTGAAGGCGTTAATGGGATTTTGCCTCTTTCACCCGGTAACTTACATGTGAACAGTAAGACGTAAGAATAATTTTTCAAAAAATATTACTATTCAAACCCAGACTCAAACACTCAGATCTTCCCATGAGCAGTATAAGCTAATATCTTCATCTTTATGAAACCTTGTGGTAGATATCAGCCCCTTGGTCTTACATCTACAAACTTTCTGCTTTTTACTTTCTGTATTTATTTACTGTTTATCATATTTTCCCTCTGCACTCTGCATATCCATTGTTTAAATCATCTATTGTATAAATCTTTTATGGCTGAAAAATTTATCAGGACTTTTTCTAATCGGTTTTCACCTAAAAAATCTTTGATGAAATCTAGCTCAGATTCGAGCAAAAAATTATTTTTTTCTGAAGAAATCAGATTTGAAAATATAAATCAAAAACTTGACGATTGGGAAATGCCGAATATCCCAAATCAAGAACTTTACCTCATCCAAAAAGAAAGTTTTTTCAACAGGACTGATTATATAATCAAAACTATTGAAGAAACCATCAAGGTAAAACCGGATGATGAAAATTTTGTACTTTTTTCTGGCTAAGAAGCAGAAAAGCTTCAAAAAAGGTATAATTATTTACATATTGATTGTATACAAATTGCAGCTGTATCAACTCTTCGAAGAGGATTAAATAATGCTATCCTTCTCTGTCTTCGTGATGGAAGGGATGCCGATTTTAAAAACTCTCTCCTCGGAGTAGTTAAAACTAGCCTGTCACAAGGACCCATCTACTTCAACTATTTTCCAGAAATGAAGATAGTCCTTGCTACAGATCAATTTCCAGAAGTCATTTTAAAGCTTCAAGTTAAATTGTATAATTATACCATGGAACTTGGCCAAATTCCAGTTGTGATAATTTACCGGATCCATTATAAATTGCACAATTCCTACACATCACTTTGCGTAAGACCACCTTCACTGAAAGGAGAAACAATCTTCTTTCAAACAGATGCGACTAAGGTAAACTTGTCTGTTCCAATGGAAACAATTTGGGACAAATTAAGTTGGCCTGAAAACTGGGGTTTTAGGCAAGCAGTTAAACCCTAAGAGATTGCAGCAAAACCAATCTCGAGAATCGAAACCATGCCAGATGGTTCGGTCTCTATCTCGTTTGAAAATAGAAATAGACTTAGTAATTTTATTGAGTCTGAATCTTTTTCTCAAGAAATAAGAAAAAAATTTGTTGAAGGATCAAGAAGATCTTGTTCTGAAAGAATCAGTTCCAAACCATTTTCAGATACTGAATCTTCTAAAGGATCAATCTCTTCAAGAAAATCTTTTCAAACTGCTTCTACTATCAACGTTGATTTACGCGGCGTTGATAATAGTACAAATATTCTAAGGCCAGTATATGGTCAAACCAGCCAAACTCTTGAAGATGAGAAAGATGGCAAAGCAATAGATCCTGATAGTGGAACTATTGGATCCATTGGCTCACCTACTGCCTCACAAATCTGCCCTAATGACCCAACTATTTTATAATGAATCATAAAATCAATTTTGTAATTGACAAGGAATCTTTGAGAAAGGAGTTTTATTCTGACAGACTCTTCCATCAAAGAACTTGGTTTTTGAATAATTACAAAGGTCAGAAAAGGCAAGAAATTCAAGAAGAATTTTATGCTGATTTAAATCTTATGCAAAGCAATATGAGTTTTTTTGATTGGTTTGAATGTTACGCTGAAAGAAACCAAATTAATTTCCCTTTCAAATGTATTGGGTTTGTTAATGGTATTTCGGATTGGGTAACGGCTCAAGGCGAAAAAATTTCCTCTGAGCTTCCTCCAAAGAAAGCATTCCAAATCCAGACCACTGACCCGAAGAAACCAGTAATAGCCTCACCTTTCAAGACGATGGAGTCCAAGGAAGGAGAAACTGTCTCTACAAAAGATATTGCGGCTGTGATAGAGCAGAACAACTATACTAACAGGTATCTCCAAGTGATTGGTACTAAGTTAGTCTCTGATAAAAATAGAAATACATTTGCTAGAAACATAGGTTCTGGTATTTCTGTATACCCTGCAGGTGAACCCTCAACCTCTAGAACCAAATCTAGGATTGAAAATCCCTTATTTAAACCACCTCAAATACCTTTTGAAAAATAAATCTCCAAATCAAAGCGTTCTGTCAATCAGATGATTGCAGAACTTACCCAACGACTAACAAACCTTGATAGTGATAGTTCTGATACTCCAAAGTCTGCTAAGTCTAGTGTATATATATATATATATATATATATATATATATATATATATATATATATATATATATATATGTATGTATGTATGTATGTATGTATGTATGTATTCCATATTCCATAAAACTACCTAAAATAAAACTCTTATTGTAAATTCTTGTGTGTTAAAGAAAGTTGATCTATTTTCCTTAATCGAAAGCTTTTCTTAGAATAGGTAAGTTATGGTGAAGTTTCACCCAAACACAAAAAAAAGGTGAGGGCTAAATTTGTAAATAGTATAGAAAAATAGTGGATGTCAATTATCCAAGCAAAATCAACATCCTATATATCACTCTTTCCAAAATAAGATTACTTGTTATCATACATTTAGACAAGAGTGTAATCCAAAATCATTGTGTAAAATCTTTACATTTCCTAACAAGATGCTGCAAATAACTTTTGCATAATGGGTATGTAGAAAGATGTCATCCTAAATTTTTATAATTTCTCGTAACCATATAAGAACTTAACTTTAGACATTAGTTAAATTTAAAATTTATATTATAAGTTTTTCACTAATTATATAAATGTCACTACATCCAAATAAGTGTCATTTATAATTAATATTTATTATCTTGATTTTTCATATAATTTTGAAAATACCACTATGTCAAAATAGATATTGATAATAATGAAAACTAATGTATATCAATTAATATTTGTCAATAATTTTGTATTAATGAAAATTTTTAGCAATTATGAATAATCAAGGTAATGAATTCAAAATGAAAGCAATCAACAAAGTACCAACAAACCTCTTCTTAATATTCTTATATGCATATAAGAATCTGATGAGCATTTAATATAAATGATCGACAAAAAATATTCTTACAAAATTCAACCTACCAATAAAAAAGATAGCCTCCCCAAGTAACCAATAAATATCACAAGCTTTTAGATAAATACTTCCAACTAAGAATGATAATTTAATTTCCAAGTATACGAAGAAAATATGTATGTAAAAAAGGCCAAAATTTCATAAAGAATATGAGCAACTCACAGTTAAGAAGTGGGCTAGGCTTCTTATTTAGAGCTCATATTTTTTATGAGCTTATGCAAGTAAGCTTGCATGTATATGGCCTTACCTGTAAGCTTAGTTTTATTTTTTTAATTTATATTTTTTATAATCCTTCAAATATTTAAGAACTTTTTTAATCTAACCTAATTCCAATTTAATGTTTAATGATTTAATATAATTTTATTAGTCTTACTTAACTAACTTGTTACACAAAACATTTAATTACCTAATTATAATTTATAAAAAAATAATTTTTTTAATTTAACCTAATCTGATATTCCTTGAAAGTGTCTTCCTTTTTCTACATTAATGGTTTAATCTTTGACCCTTACATATGTATGTTTAGTTATTTAATCACTCTTAATGGTAAAAAAAAAAATAGGTTATCTTGGGTACCCACAAGTTCAACTAATTTTTCCTATATTTTTTGTAAGCTTATGTAAGGAAGCCTACATAGGCTTAGCCCGTACCACCCTACTTGCCTTATTTTACACTTTAGAAGAAAATATATACTGTAAAACATTAAAAGTAAAAAATCCACTATTAAAAGCATTACTCACCAATGATATGCCTTATGTAGCACATATAGACAATTTATTAAATACATTCATTAGTATTTTGATTTACTCACTAATTTTTTCTTCAATGCAATAGAAGTTTCTCTGTTTTTATAGTTTAGATGGGAAAATGAATTCACCTAGTTTTGACATGTCACCTATTATGACCCATAATGACTATGATTAACTTAGAGTTACTCTAAAGTAAACTTACTAGCCTCACTTACATACACATATGTATGTATTTTATATTAATATATCCCTCACTACTAAATAAATTCAAGATATATTTCATCTTTAAGCAAGTCATCATAATTTGATTCTAATCTAAAAAAAAATAGTTAACTTATTTTCCTTCTTCACTCGAGTATAAGTTACCCTAACTAATCAATACACTACTAAATTTTATTAATATATTCTATCAAAAAGGTAACTTTAGCCTAACTAATCCTTCTTAATTACAAAATATCAATTTGCATATATTGTTCTATCTATTACCAAGTTTGCAAAAGAAAAGTAGAGAAATGCCTTATAAAAAGGTGTTTAACTTACTATAATAGTAAGGGTGACATATTTTGTAGGGTATTTGAAAAGTTTGAATATATAAAATAATAACTATGAAAACTTGGTGAGAAGCACTCTACCTCAAATAAATTTTTATATTAAAATAATTAACCATAATAAGGCAAGGATAAACGCCTAAACTTCTATTCAAATTTTTCATAAGTAAGCTATAACCTAAGGATACATAAATTATTTAGTTTATAGTTATCATTTAAGGCAACCATGTAGCTAATAATATTTAAGGTAACATCTATTCAAATAAATAAAAAAAAGAGAGATTTCTAATCTAAGAAATTATAAACAATTGAATTATAAATAATAAAAATCATCCTTTTGACTTCCTCTATCCTAATCCCTTATAACTTCTACCTTGTCTTTTCAAGTTTAATTTTATTTCCTTATAAATGGACATACGAATTTAGTGCATAAATCAAAACATACGTATCATCGCCCCAATGTCATCTTACTTATCAATTTCATAATTTAAAGCATAATCATAACATCTTAGTTAACACTTCAATTCTATATTCATGTCACAAATATTCATACAAATATGTATAAAGAAGACTATAGGTGGCTCACAACTTAAACAAAAATTTCAATCTAAATTTTAGGGTTTCATAATATAATAAAATTAATTATGAGATTTCTTTCACCTTACAGTCATAAGCATGCTCGCATACTTATTTAATGCTTAATTATCTATATTAAGACTACTATCCTCATCTTACATTAAAAAAATGATGTAACATCATTTAAATTTAATAAATATGTAATGGTGTAAAAAAACTAAGGCAATAACTAGTTATATAATTGATTCTAAGTGTCCAAAAGAGAACTTTATTAGCCAAAATCAATTATGTATTGATTATAAAGGTCTATAAAGTGACTCTACCAAATACAATTAATTATATAATTGACTTTATCTTAAATATTATTAATTATCTAGTAAGCATATTTGATTATGCTAACCCAAACAACAACTTTGCTAAGGCATAATAGATTATAGCTTCACAATATGTATGTTTTTTTTGTAAAATCATCATTTATCTACCACAAACAATCTCCAAATCTCATAATCAAACTATCAAATCTTATAATATTTACTTCTAAACAATAGGACCTATCATTAAAATTTCAATATCAAAGCTTAAAATACAATTTAATTTCTAAAAATCTTATGAGAATCAATATGAGTAAAATGGTGAAATTTAAATTAAGCTTTAAGTAGAATGTTACCCATAACTTTTAAAAGGAAATCTTGGGGTGAAAAGCTTAAGGTGAATAAACCTCTAAACACTAAATAAGGGTTCTTAGGTTAGGATATGTTTTATCCTACTTCCTTAACCAAAAATTTAATTGGAATTTAAATAAAGAAGAGATAGATAAAATTAGAGGAATCAATCCATTTGGAATGAAGGAATTAATGAGTTCTTGCCTTGTAAAGTGAAGAAATAAAGTTAGAAACTCTTTTTTTTTTAATTTAAAGAAAGCTAAGGTTAATGAAAAAAATGGAGGAAGAATTGAGGAAATGAGAGAATGAGGAAATTAAAGAATTTGTGCGTGTTTTATGAGGAAAATGGCTAGGGGTATTTTGAAAAAAGCAAATTTTATGATCTTAGTTCATCATTTATTTCTTTTCAACTACTAATCTCTTTAAATAAGATTAATTAATTCTTAAATTCCTCTTACTCTACTTTACCAATCATAAATTATTTTCCAAGAGATTAATAAGTTTTTATTTTATTAAAATTCATTTTAATTACTTCTCATATTAATCATTTTAACAATTTATTACTCTTATCTCCCTAAATTCTTAGAATTCAAAATAAGTTATGATAATTAAAAATAAGAATTTTAAAATTCTAAAAGTTTAATATAATTAGACTTTCACTCCTAATAGGTAATATGAACCTTAATAATTAGAACTTTAAGGGAAGCATGAAAAATCAAGGTCCTGTAGTTCAGTTGGTTAAACTGTTAGTCTTATGAACCGAAAGTCATCCATTCAAGCCTTGCTAGGACCATATTAAATAATTTTCATGCCCTCTAGAACAAAATTCTTCCTATTATTATACTTTTTTCCTTAAAAAATGCTACTATTTGAATGCAAAATAAAGTTAATGATAACAAGCAGTGTACAAAGGACCAAACTTAGATAAAGATAAACAACTTACCTAAAGGCGTTATTGCTTCTTCATTCAAATTGCAATATGTATATTAATTATATTATAACCTACACATTTAATATATATTTACAAAATATTTTTAAAAAATTATAAACTACTTAAATTTATAAGTTAAACATATTACCTACTTTATCAAAATTGTACTATATATATTACTTAAATTTATAAATTAAACATGTGGAAAATACTAAACATCCCATAAGATGATCATCATAGAATGGTTTTGAAAAGGCAAAAGCATACCATAACTGTTAATTTATTAGATAAGAATTTATAATTTAAGCATTTAACAGTTGTAACTCAAATTTACAAGTTAAACATATTAGTCATTCTATCAAAATTATACTATAATATATGTTACTTAAATTTATAAGTTAAACACATGGAAAATACAAAACATCACAAAGAATAAGTACTACATAATGGTTTTGAAAAGGCTATCATAACTATTAATTTGATGGATAAAAATTATAATTCAACCATCCAACCACTATAATATTTCAAAATTATTTTAAATTTATCATGACCTAAATTTGATCGTGACTAATATGAACCCCAACATTCGATTCTGAGTAACCTTATCACTATTTATACTAATTTTTCCTATTAAAAATTTATTTATTTTTGTCGGGATTAAAGTTCATTATAATTTTTATGAAAAAATAAATAGAATTTTTCCTATTTTTAGGTACTTTCTAAAAGCCACAAATCTTAAATTATATAACCTATAATATTAACTAATTTGACAACAACCTAACATGCATTTAATATTACATAATTTTAATATACATAATATTTATATAGATTTTAATAACTTTCCTCCTAATCTGACTATCAAAATCTTCCAATCAAATAGTCTTTAATTCTTCATAGATGCTATAAAGCTTGAATACACTTATATCAACTTAAAAATATTGAAATTAAAAAGGAATGATTTATGAGAATTTAGTAGGCATATGTCTACCATAACCATGCATGAAATTAGTTACGTAAGATGATTAAATGCTAATTAAGTATTAAAATAAAAATAATTGCAAACCAAGTCTTGGAATTTGTAACACACACTATTAATTCTCAAGTTAATGTATTTACCTACATACAACTTAAATTTTCTATTTCACATCATAATTCATAATAGTTTCAATCATTCAATTATACATAATATCATAACATATCAGATGCAACCTATTTCAAGTGGTCATTCATTTTACAAATAGACATTAGGGCTCAATTACATTTAAATCATCACAATCATAATCACATCACGCGAAGGTATTTAAGACAAGTAGATCTTAATGTCATAACACATTTTGCAATTCATAACAAATATACACCTATCCATTTTTTAACTCCCAAGTCAACCTTACACCCTCAATAAGTTTTACATTCTTACTCTTTCTAGGTTGACCTTATACATTACCCACCTTATTATTAGAAATTTCCTATTTGTATTCATATCATCACTTCCATCACATTTCAAAATTTCAATATTGCTCATCGCATAATTTACAAAATAATATACACTTTAGAGCTTAAGTTTTACATATCATAATTATAATGTAATTTCAATATAAAGCAACTAATTTAATATCATGGAGCAATATCAAAGCTTATCAGTACATGTAACAACACCACATGCTCTCTTAGCACGGATACAACATTTGTTTGTATTCTAATACGATTTGTACTACATTTTCTTATAATATAAGTAACAACATAAATTAAATCACAATTAATCAATAGTTAGTAATAGCAACACCATGCTTTTTAAATATGCTTAATTAATATTCACTTGATACATATACATTTATAATCTATTGTTCTATTGAACATGAATATTATCTAACAATATTAAATAATAATGGTACCTTGCTTTCATCTCAGAATTTCAGAATGGAAATATTAACATCTTATGAAATAACCTTATGAATGTGTATATATATGTATTAACAAACCAATTTTTTTATGGTTTATCAATTAAGCAAACAATCACCAATATTGAGATTAAAGTTCTCTAATCACCAATTATTTTGCTACCAATATGATCTTATATCTCTTAACTTCATCTTAAGCATTCCTTTTAGTTTTGAAGACCCATTTATATCTAACCAATTTACAACCTATAGGAAGTTTCACTAGATCTCACACTTGATTCTTATACATTGAAGCTAACTCATCCTTCATAGTATCCATCCAATTAGAACAATTTATACATATATAGCTTGAGAAAAGGTTATAGGATTAGTCTTATCATTAATATCATATTCATGCTCCTGTAAATATATAAGATAATCATTAGGAATTGCTGATATGTGAACTTTATAAGATTTCCTTAATGGAATTTCTTTATTTACATTATCTGGTTCAACATTTTCTGCCATTGGTTGTACTAACTCAACTAGTAAAGTAACAAAAAATGATTCTTTTAATAAAAGAAACTCATGATGCATGGTATTTGACTCTAATATTTAACTTATCATAAAAAAATGGCTCTATCAGACTTAATTACTTCAGTTAAATGAGTTGGATAGTAAAATTAACTTCTTCTCGAGCCACTGTAATACCTAGTAAAGTATCTACTAATAGATTTTGAATTAAGTTTCCTTATGGATAGAATGTATAACTTTGCAATCCTTAACTAAAAAATGCCTCAGATTAAGCTTTTTCTCGTATAATAGTTTATAAGGGGTTTTAGGTATTAACTTATTAGGAACTTGATTTAGAATATGCATTGTTATTCTTAATGTATCACCCCATAAGAATTTTAGTAATGAAGTTTAGGCTAACATGCATTTCACCATGTCCATAAGAGTTTTATTCTTCCATTTTATAATTTCATTTTGCTCCAATGTATCAAGAATGGTGTAAGTTGCTTGAATTTCACAATCTTATAAATATCTTGTAAAAAGATTAAGGTTTCTTTATGTTTCATTGCACTTACTATAATATTCATCGACTCTATAAAAAATTAATGCACTTTAACTATTTCCTTAATTTTAGTTCAATTGTTGCCTTAAATGATTTAAAGGCTTTTAGGGATTCTAACTTCTCATTGGGTAATTCTACCTAACTAATTTAGGAGTAATCATTAATAAATATAATGAAGTATTTGTAACTTCTTATAGCATTAGGTGTGATACGCCCATTAATGTTAGTGTGAATCACTTTTAGAACATTCTCTTTTATGTTTTTCTTACCTTTTCTAACTTTACCTGTAAGTTTTTCTTTGATGCAATTTATACATATTCTGAAATCAAAAAAGTTTAGATCATAAAGTACTTCTCCCTTCACAAGTTTTTAAATTCTTTCTTTAGAGATATGTTCTAATCATTTATGCCATATCATTAAGGATCTATAGTTAATTCAACACATTTTCTTACCCATAATAGAGTTTATAAAATTCTAAAATAAGGATCTAAGTTAATTCTAAATAAACTATTACACACAAGACCAATACCAATAATAAGAGATTTATAAAATAATTCAACCTTTCCATTTCTAAAGTAATAAGAGTATCCAACAGAATCCAAGGTAACAACTGAAATTGAATTCTTTCTCCTAAAAAGTACATAAACTATATTATTAAGTAAAAGCTCATACCCAGTCTTCAATTTCAACTTTACTAATCTTATGCGCTTCACTTCAACTTTATCTTTATTTTTGAGTCTCATAATTAGCTCTCCTTCATTTAGTTTTCTTAGATTTGTTAGCATCTAAAAATAATTAGTCATATGAATAGTCATACCAGTATTTAACCACCAAGAATTTGATAGTACATTAACAATGTTTGACTCAAAACAAACTAAAGTTAGATAGGTATCTTTCTTTTTCTTCTTAACTCATTTCTTGAATTTAAAATATTCTACTTTCTTATATCCATACTTCTTACAGAATCTGTAATTACCTTTAAATTAGGCTTTATTCAGTGTATAGTGCTATTATCTACTAGATTCACCTTTTTCACCTTTCTTCCTTTTATGTTTATAGCATTTTTTATTATCTTTTTTATTAGACCTTCTACCATGATCTAAATATGTTTCATAAGAGGTATAATTAACTACTTAAGTCTTTTCTTTCTTCATGTCTTCCTCTACTTATGTAATGAGTGAAATTAGCTCATCAATAGTCCATTTTAATTTTTAAGTATTATAAGATATTTTTAAAATGTCAAATTAAGGCAAAAGAGGCTTCATTATATACTAAGTCAAATAACTTTCTCCCATATCAACTTACATAATTTTCAATTTATTTAATAGTTAACCAATCTTAGAATGTGCTCTCTTACCCTATTGATATCATCGTACATTGATTTTTCAAGCAATAAAAGATATCATCTTTTTTTAATCTTATCAAACTTCTTGTACTTTTTTACTATAAAATTCAATAACTCTTTTGCATTTGTCATTTCAAGAATGCTCTCCGTTATATTTTGTTCATTATATACTTCATTACCATCAAGCATACTCTGTTAAAGTAGGTCCATTTTTTTTTGATAAATTTTTAATCTATTATGGATTCAGCATTGATTTGAGGTTATGTTTCTCTAATTGCCACATTAAGGTTAAAGACTGCTAAATGTAGCTTTGGTGATTCAACCTAGTCCTCGTAATTAGTCATATTGAACATCTTAATTGTATTTAATTGCATTGATAAAAGAGTTAAGGAAATAAATTAATGCATGTTTAACCTTAATCATACTAAAAAATTTTCTCAACAAATTATGCAATTGAACTCAATATTACACTATAAAGCCCTATATTGATAAAGCATGAAAGATCTTATAATGTAATGCAAGGATTAAATATTATATTCCTAAAATTTTAACACCAATAGGGTAATAAAATTTTTAGAAACATAATACTCATTTCTACACTTATATTATCACTAATAAATTATATTAATAATATTATACTGATAAATTTTAATATAATACGCTTCTTAGTATAACTATTATTTTATCAAAAATAAAATTTTTTATACAATTGGGCCCAGAATAGGTAGGCCCATAATTACACAAAATTTTATATACATAAGGCTAAACAATTATATAATTTTCCTTTATAACATTAGTATAACATAAACCTAAATAATTTTCTAAAATTATTTTCCTTTATATACATATATATAGAAAAATCATTATTAGACTAAATAGTGTCTAAAAATTTCACAAAAAATATATGTGGAAGCTTAATATACAAACACATTTTTAAATAGTAAAAAAAATATAATAGTAAAATTTTTAGTTTAAAATAATATCAATTAGCCATTTAAATTAAATAGTAAAAAATTAAAATATTTTAACTTCAAAAAAATATAAAAAAATGCTCAATAAATCTAGTTCGAAAAATAGAGCCCAAAATAATATAATTTTTTTAATCATATATATATATATATTAGTCTGATTTTCATACATAAACATTCTTTAATGCATTTGAATGCAAAATTTTCAAGGAAATTGTATTCAAAATCCATTTTAATGATTGAAAATTTTTTAGAATTCAACCATGAAGTTTTAATGACTTTTTCTTCAAAAAATTTTGTGATTAAGCACTTCTAAGTGTAAAAAAATATTTTCCTTAAATTGTAATTCATTAAAAATAAAAATTACTTCAAAATTGATATCAAAGTTTTTAAAAAATTCATGATTGTAAAAGATCCTTAGAATTGGCCAAAATTATCATATTCAATTTCGTAAAATCAATACTAATTTTTTTTCTTTTTTTAATCAAATAAAACCCCATAAAAATTATATATGAGAAAACCTTTTCATAATATTCATTAAATTGTAATCACTACACAAAAATTGGAAAAAAGAATTTTTGGAAATGGTGCTACACATTTAATAAAACCAATTTTTTTTAATTTTATGTTGAAAAACTCATTTTGAATAAATAAAATAACATAAAAACAACATGAAAAAGTGAACAAGTTAAGAAAATGTATATGGGATCTCATGAAAAGAAAATATCATAAGAAAATGTATATGAAATCTTATGAAAAATGGACAAATACACATGGAGTCTAAAAAATAACATATTCTAAAAATGTACATGGAGTCTGAAAGAAACACTCTTTGGAATTTTGTGATTTGAATTTTTAAATAAAATCATACATACAATTCTAAAATTTATGCCACATAAATTATATGTGTATACAAAGCATACCGCAATCATCAATAACAAAATAATATTTATAATTATAAATAATTAAATTAGAGGGTTATGAAATAATTAGAGATTTATAACAATTTTCATCTAGGATAATTCATCATAATATATAATATTATTTAAAAAATAAATATGATTCTTAAATTTATGTAATAATATATTTAATTCATATGATTTAAAGGCTCTGATACTAATTGCTATCGTTAAATTTTTATAAAATAATATTCTCAATTGAATCATATAAAAATAATATTAAATGTGGATAAAATAATTTATTATTATCCAATAAATGCATTATGAGATAAATGTGGAATGAGAATTTGCTGCAGGTCATAAACTATTCACGATTGATTTTGATCACAACTCTAATAAAGATTCGTTGCTTCTATCAACCCTATATGAAAAATTAATTGGGGAGGTTTTTTAGCATCGATAGAGAGTATTCAGAATCAATATCAAGATTTAGGAGTAATAACATTTATTTATCTTAATAATATTAGTGGATTGACTTATTGCTGATAATCACATGTTATCACATTAATTAGATTATATTACCATTGGGCCTATATTATTCAGTTTAATTAATATTAGATCAAACCCTTTTACATCTTATTTTATTATTGAATTAATAGATTCACAATAGAAAATCTTACAAAAGGAAGAGAGAGAAAGGATGAAAGTGAGTTATAAGAAATTTTCCAATGTTTCACAATGCACCAGAAGCTCTCCTTCCATTAGATCTTAACCTCCTATCCTTCTCATTCATATTTTAATTAATCATAGCCTTCCATAAAATGAAATTCTATTTTCGAAAAATTCTTCTTTTTTTGGCAATCTTGTTTTAAATCCCTATTTAAATATTTTAATAATCCATAAATATTAAAAGAATGTTCTATTAAGTCACGAGTAAGTATATACCATAATTCATCATATTTTGGATTTTTAAAATATCCTTGACAAATTCATAAATTTATTAATAAAAGTTATCCATCAAAACTAATATATACATATATATATCTAACAATTTTTGCATTCTCAACTTTCAAGTATCTTAGAAATTATTAATTGTATAAAAATGTAGTTAGTTAATATTTTCCTCAATAAAATTATAATAGTACTTATTTAGTAAAAAAATTAAGATATTCATGCTTTATCTTGGTATAAATAAGTACAATTTAACTAATTCCTTATTTTAATTAAATATTCTAGCATTTAAATAATTAAAAATTTTAAATATTACCTCAAATTATTACATATATTCATTTGTAAAATAATTTAACTAGAATAATTTTAATATTCCAAATTATTAGCTATAACATTGTTCAAAAGAACAAGATTCCTTTTATCATCTTGAGAGATATGCAAGTTTACATATTGTAATACATATAAATATCAAACCAAGAAGTTATAATTTTGTCTTATAATTTAGTTAGGAGCTAAAAATTTTTTACTCTACCACAATACACATAAATAATCTTGAAAAATGACAAATAATACAAGTTCATATGTGAAATTATATTCTTAAAATTAGGTGAAATGTTACTATAAAGGCAATATGATATATAATCATCTTGATTCTTATATAAAGTTATATTAATCAAATATAATTACTAGTAAAAAAAGAATAAATAAATGTTATATGTAAATTACAAAATGCTCCTATTTAGATTGATGCTTATGTGCGACAATATTTTTCAACAATAATTAAATTTTGAACATGCCTAAAGTATGATAACATATTAGTTCTGAATACAATTATTCTTAGAATAAGGAATGAACAAATTAACAAAATAATCTTATTGAGGAATCAAATACTTTTGAAAAGATTTGAAATATAATGAAAAAACTTTAAAAGAAGTTAAGGTACTTAAAATTTATGAAAAGGAAAAGATCTCAATCGATTATGTCTCTAATAAGAAAGATGGAATTAAATGAAAAATAGCTGTTGCCAGTATTCTTATATATAATGTAGTGTATAAAACTATGAAAAATAGTGTTTGGTGAGAATTTTGAGTTTATAGAATGATGATATTTATAAAGCAAAGAGAAAATGTACAATTTAGAAAAAATATAAAATTTAAATTTACTTATAAAATAAAGGAACACTCAAAAAGTGTTAAGCTAACGAAACATTTTAGAGGTGTAAAGTTGATAAGGTATATATATATGTGTGTGTGTGTGTGTGTGTGTGTATGTGTATATATATATATATATATATATATCAAGATAATAAGAAAATTATAGTTGTAAAAAGAAAGTATAGTTTGTCCACATTTTTATAATGGTTGTCATTAGTTATGAGAAATATTTATTTTCATTGGATAGATACAGTTTTTTGGCAATATATCAAAATTTAATATGCATCTAATGGATTTAACATATGATAATTAACAATGATATTATATGAAAAATCCTTGAAAAAGATTTTAGATGTTTGAAGAATGAAATTTTAATTGTTGAGAAATATATACAATTCAATTACAATGATGTTTTTATGGATAAAAATAATGAGGATAAGTATTGTACAATTGCCTGAGTCAATATTTATTGAAATAAGTATACTAAAAAAACTTATTGTATTTTTATCAAGAATTTTAAATGTGATTTTGCTATAACTACTACATATATTGATAACTTAAATGTTATTAGAATTCATGAAGAGCTTTCAAAGGTAGCATAGAATTTAAAAAAGAGAATTTAATATTTTGAAAAATTAAGTTTTATCTTGGCCTATAGATTAAATATTTAAATAATGAAATATTTGTCCATCAATCAAAATGGAAAAATCTTAAGATATTTTTACATGGATAAATCATATCCATTAAGTGTTCCAATAATTATTCAATCACTTAATACTAGTAAGGATTCCATTTGAATTCCAAAGAATAATGAAAAATTTCTTAGTTTTAAAATACTATATTTTAGTGCAATTAATGCATTAATGATCTACATATATCTCAATACATCTTTTTGGAAAATCTATTAGTAAGATATAATTTTTTCCAACTAAAAGATATTATAATAAAATTAAATATATATGTTGGTATCTTTAAATGATAATGTATATGAGTTTAATTTATTTTAAGTAATAACAAAATGGTTATATAGATGTAAGATATTTGGTTTACACAAAATTTCCTTTTAATAGAATAAACGATAGACAAAATTTTGAAAAAATGTACAATTTCATCCTTGAAATTATAAAGTGTTGGCAATTTCATCTTTCAATAGTGATTTGTATAGAAAAATTCACCTTGCTACATAGATTTGTATAGATAATTTCATTTTTTAATTATTGTAAGAAGGACGAAATTGTCTGTATAAATCATTATTCAATGATAAAATTTTTGTATAATTTAAGGACAAAATTATTAGTGCTTTATAATTTTAAAGATGAAATTGTACATTTTCTCTACAATTTCTCTAGTGTGTGTATATATATATATGTACTTGATAGACACATGTTATAACTTTCAAAGGAAGAAATTTTAACAAATCTACATGAAGATAACGTTAGGTGCAACGTTTAATTGGTGAATAATACATTAGAAGAGGTATAACAAATTATATCTCATTAGAATTCTTTCTCGTAATTATCAAAGGATTATGGTGATATTTGATCACAACAACAAACATATTGAAATGGTTCTTAATAAAAGTACTAGTATAAGTATAAGCATTGACTTAAAGATTTTCAATGATATTCTTAATATAGGGAGTTAAGTTATGTTGTACTCTTTTTTTCTTTGACTAAAGTTATTTTCTATTGAGTTTCCTTAACATTAACTTAAAGATTTTTAATGATATTCTCAATATGGGAAGTTAAATTGTATTGCACTCTTTTTTTCTTTAACTAAAGTTATTTCCCATTAAGTTTCCTTAGTAAGGTAGATTATTTGTTAAAAGAATAATGTATTATCTTTTCTTTATTGAATTTTTTTAATTAGATTTTTTCAGTAAAATTTTCAATGAGATATATTTTTTATAAAATGGACATCCAAATGGAATGTTATAAATATCTATTTATAAATGTTCATAAAATATCATTGATTTATTTATTAATTATTATAATTACAATTTACTCCAATCTAAGTTAATGATCGAATCAAAGTACCAATTAGTATTTCGTATTACTTATAAATTGACATATATATTCATCAAATGTTATAACAACTATCTTCTAAAATATGAGAAACTCACTTACTTATTTCTTTGTCTAGTTTTTTTTTTTCTTTTCTTTGACTAAAGTTGTTTTCCATTAAGTTAAGTGGAATGGAAATTTCCTTAGTAAAATAGATTATTCGTTAAAAGAATAATGTATTATCTTTTCTTTATTGATTTTTTTAATTAGATTTTTTTCAGTAAAATTTTTAGGAAGATATGTTTTTTATAAAATGGACATCCAATGGAATGTTATAAATATTTACTTTTATAAATATTGATAAAATATCATTAATTTATTTATTAATTATTATAATTAAAATTTACTCTAATCCCTTATTGCAGTAAGTTAGTGATCGATATCAAAGTACCAATTAGTATTTAGTATTACTTATAAATTGACATATATATTCATTAAATGTCATAACAATGATCCCCTAGAATATGAGAAACTCACTTATTTCTTCGCCTAGTTTTTTTTTTTTTTAAATAAAAAAAATTCGAGATTCTGAGGGCATGCGGAGGGTGGACTCGTTGCACCGCTCAGAAACCTGAGCAGGCTGCAACAATTGCCTGCTGCTAAATTAATTTCAAAATCTCAAAATCTCTTATCACGCGCAATTGCTTTTACTCGCAGGATTCAGCCTCCGCATCTCCGATCCCGACTTCTATCCATCCCATCGGAACTTGGCAAGTCTCTCTCTGTCTCTCTCTGTGTCTCTATTATATCCCCCGATCTCGATTTCAACGTCCTCCTTTTCGCACTTTCTCGATCTGTCATAGTTGTTGAAGCTATGCACACTGTTATTAATGCTCAATTCTCTTATGTAAATCTTACTCTGGTGAATCGGTTATGATATTAGTTGTTTGAACCCTAAGAATTCTGCATTGTGCTATGAATCCTGCCCCTTCCCCGACTTTCTTTTCATGATCTAATTTGATTAATTATGCTCATTATTGTGTGTTCTTAGTTGTGCAGTTCTCACTTCTCTGTTATATGATGAATTGGCCTATGTCAATTGAGTATGGTGTAGTTGACAATGGAAAAATTTAGACCATACCCAATTGTATGATTTGATGTCTTTTGATTTGTTCTCATTTCCTGAATCTGGAATGAACTTGTAGAAGTATTTTGTTGCTCAAGTATATGAAGTAATATACTTTAATTGTTTGTTATGTCAGGCTTGCTGATGGAACAAAGGCTGTAACACAGAGGATACGTGATCATTGTTCTGCATATAATGGGGACTGAGAATCCTGGCCGTCCAAACTTTCCTGGTAGACCTGCTGCGGCACCATTGGCCGCTGGGCAAACTATGTCACCTTTTTCATCGACTGGTCCTGTGGTTGGATCAGAACCTCCTCCTTTCCGACCTACACCTCCCCCTGCTTCCCAGACTACGACACCATTTTCATCATCTGGACCTGGATCAGGAATACCCAGTTTTAGACCTATGCCACCCGGCAGGTTTAATGATCCATCTATTCCTCAGCCTCCTACATCCAATATGCTACCTCCTGGCGGACCTTTTCAGCGCTTTCCACCACCACAGTTTTCCTCAACAGCTCAAGTACTTCCTCAACGCCCCCCCGCAATGGGGCAACGACCAGTTCAATCAGCCTCAAATCAAGCACCATCCTTTCCGCCATCCCAATATTCTCAGCCACAGACACCTTTTGTTCCAATGGGATCTGCCCTGCCAAATGCCACTCCTGCACCTTCTAGTTTAAATGCTCCTCCTTTGTCTGATTCATCATTTCCAGCAGCTCGGTCTAATTTTCAGCCACCCTTTCCTGGATATGCCCGGAAGGCAGAAACACAAGCACAAGCTCCACCTACGCATTCCTCTCTTCCTCCTAATCCAGGAAATTATGGACCTGCTCCAACTGCGGTATCCTCACCTTTTCTGTCTCACCAGGGAGGCTATACTCCGCCACCCCCAGTGGCTGCACCACTAGGCATGCAGTCCATGCAACAACCAGTATCTGGACCTCCTGTTGGTTCTATTCAGGGCTTGACAGAAGACTTCAGTTCCCTCTCAATTCAAACTCGCCCTGGAACGATGGATCCAATAATTGATGCTAAAGAACTGCGAAGGCCATTGGATGGTGATGAGGAGCTGAAGCCTCTTGGGGAGATGTATCCTATGAACTGCAATCCCAGATATCTACGACTTACAACTAATGGAATCCCTAGCTCCCAGTCTTTAGCTTCAAGGTGGCATTTGCCTCTTGGAGCAATTGTATGTCCACTTGCGGAAGCCCCTGATGGGGTCAGTACCTCTTTACTATGTTTGATCAGCAATAACAAGAATTATTATTTTTGCTAATTCAATTTCGTTCTTTATTACCAGGAGGAGGTGCCAATAGTTAACTTTGCTCCAGCTAGTGTCATACGCTGTAGGAGATGTCGCACATATGTGAATCCTTATGTGACATTCACAGATGCTGGAAGAAAGTTCCGCTGCAATGTTTGCACTCTACTTAATGATGGTAATTTCAATTTCGTAGCCTCTTCCTCTTCTATAAAATGGAAAATAAAAAGGGAAAAGAAAAAGAATAAGGAATAGCAAACTTTTATTGGGTAGATATCACTTGTGTTGATAAGATATACCCAAAATTCTGTGGACATGCGCACTCTGAGAGTGGTAGTCCAGTTTCTAAGGGCCCAAGAATTTTATTTATTTTTGTTGGGTAGATATCACTTGTTTTGATAAAATATTCCTAAACTTGTGTTACATGCATATTTTGAGAGTGGTAGTCCAGTTTCTGAGAGTTCAAGAATTTTATTTACTTTTGTTGAGTAGATATCACTTGTGTTGATAAAATATACCTAAACTCGTGTTACATGCACACTCTGAGAGTGGTAGTCCAGTTTCTGAGAGTTCAAAATTTTATATACTGTTCCAGTTTTATTGGATCCTCCGCAAGAGGACTCTTAGCTAAAACTTGTATGTCGTATATACTTTATTTCTGCCATAAAAAAGTAGGTTAAGGTGCCAGTGCTTCATGATGGCTAAAGTTGCTTTCGAACTTTTCAGACTCCCTGTTCTAGTGTGTCTATTGATCTACTTGCTTTTTGACTCACGATAAAGGGACTGTTAACTCTAATATAATTTGGAAACTACAGATAGCTTGCATGCATTTCTGAGAACTTTTATGATGAAAATTACTTGTTTACAATTGATTTATCTATTGCATGATGATTGGTTGAAGTTATATTATTTTCTTACAGTGCTACTGTATTGATTCCTTTGTCCAGTTCCTAGTGAATATTATGCACAATTGGATGCCACTGGCAGGAGAGTTGATTTGGATCAACGACCTGAGCTTGTTAAGGGTACTGTAGAATTTGTTGCGCCTGCTGAATATATGGTGCGCCCTCCCATGCCACCAGTATATTTCTTCCTCATCGATGTTTCTATATCTGCAGTTAGAAGTGGGATGATTGAGGTATGCCCTTTAGAGCTCTTGGTTTCTTTTTCTCTCATCCATGCTTTTGGGTAGCTCTTGTTTTTATTTACATTAAATGCACAACTGCAAAGCTTGGAGACAATGTGCAGTTTTCTCTATATGCAGGTGGTAGCCCATACAATCAAGTCATGCTTAGATGAGCTGCCTGGCTTTCCAAGAACACAAATAGGGTTTGCAACTTTTGACAGCACAATACATTTTTATAACATGAAGGTTTGTAATAATTACCACTGTTAGTTTATGTCTATATTTTCCTTCTTAACCCAATTCTGACCAGTTATTCTGGGTGTTTGTTTGTCCAGTCATCCTTGACACAGCCACAAATGTTAGTGGTCTCGGATCTGGATGACATTTTTGTTCCACTGCCAGATGATCTCCTTGTCAATCTATCTGAATCAAGAAATGTGGTGGACGCCTTCCTAGATAGCTTGCCATCCATGTTCCAGGACAATGTGAATCTGGAATCAGCATTTGGTCCTGCACTTAAGGCTGCATTTATGGTGATGGTATGTCAATCTTTTTTCCACCTTATACTGTGTCCATATACATATGCCGATTTTATCCTTTATAAGTAATTAACTTATCTACAAGCATTTTCTTCTATGTTAATAATAATAATAATAATAATTTCTTTTTCTATAGAAAATATTATCTACATGCATTACACAGGAGAATATTTGCTATTGAAAAAAGTTACATGTAATTCAAAGTCTTTTTTTTTTTGGCAATAGAGAATGACATATAAATAATATCAATTTTTAGGAACTTGAAGATGCAACTTTCATCAGAAGAACTATTGACCTGCACTTTAAAATCGTTAAAATTAACATTAAATGAGATCTGTTACTCCCAGATAAATTAAAAGCTAATAGTGAGGCTGTAGTGAAATTTGGAAAATTTAGGTGAGCAGATGGCATCATAGTTTATATGCATCCTCAAATATGATGCATGGAGATGGCCGCCGTGCTCATACATGAAGGGTTGGCCTCTTGAAGTAGCATTGAGAGATGGATTGGAATTTCAGTTCTTTCAAATGACTCGAGTGATTGTTAAATTGATTTAGATCTTGTGGGATCAGAATTCAACAGTTTTCATCTTATATATATATATATATATATATATGCATTTTTTTTTCTGAGTCCTTTTTCATTTGTATTACTTTGTTTTGATCCCTTCTTGCCCTTATCATGCAGAGTCAACTTGGAGGGAAATTGTTAATTTTTCAGAACACACTCCCTTCTCTTGGTGTTGGTCGCTTGAAATTACGTGGAGATGATCCTCGTGTTTATGGAACAGATAAAGAACATGCTCTAAGATTGCCAGAAGATCCATTTTACAAGCAAATGGCTGCTGAGTTTTCTAAATTCCAAATATCAGCGAATGTTTATGCATTTAGTGACAAATATACTGACATAGCTTCCTTAGGTAAATGTCCATGATTTTTGTCTTACTTCATTACACTGTAAATAAAATGAAGTGATGTTTAATACTGGGGGCTAGAGGACTTCTGAAATTTGATTGATATAAGATGATTCTAACCATTATTTTATAATGAGCTGCTAGAAGCATATGATTAACTTCACTAATTATCTACAATTGTGCACATGAACTACAAGTGATGCTTGCCCTGATGCTAATGGTGTTATTAAGAGTTCTTCATTAAACATTATCAATGAAACTGAGCCTACTTGAAGGGGCTTCATTTTTAGGGCTTATTTGGCATTGTTAGATTATGTATTTTTGTTTGCTGTAAGCTAGGTGTGCATTTTTTTATGCTAGAGTCCGTCAGCAGATGGTCTTATGAGCATATATGCTTGCATGCTGATATAAAGATGACATATCTATATTGCTATAAATCGTTTACTCTGTCTAGGAACCCTGGCAAAGTATACTGCTGGTCAAGTGTATTATTACCCAGCTTTCCAAGCTGCAATTCATGGGGAGAAATTGAGACATGAATTAAGAAGAGATCTTACTAGAGAAACTGCCTGGGAAGCTGTCCTGCGCATTAGATGCGCAAAAGGTATGTGTAATTATCATGTCTTGAGACTCTCTACCTTGTTTGTGTATCTATGGTTATCTGCTGTTTCATGCAACATGTATTTTATGATGCAAGCTGATATTTGGTTTTTTCCTTCTAGGTGTTCGCTTCACAACTTATCACGGAAACTTTATGCTAAGGTCTACTGATTTGATGGCACTTCCAGCTGTAGACAGTGATAAAGCCTTTGCTATGCAGTTGTCTCTTGAAGAGACATTATTGACAACTCAGACAATGTACTTCCAAGTTGCATTGCTGTATCCTTTTTACTCAATGCCCATTAATTCTTGAGATGTATTCTGGTAGCTAAGTACGCAATTATATGCATATTTAGTCTTTATTTGCAATTTTGAATTTTCCTTATTGTGCTATTACTGTGGGACTTTGGAGCATGGATTGTAGGTCAAGGCCAGAGGGATAAGAGAATAAGCACTGTTATTCTGAATATATAGCCAGCCAAGTAGGGCTCTCTTCTTCATATGTTTTGTACTATGAGATTCTCTTTTTTGACCGGTTGATATAGGTAAATGTTCTGTTAGGAAAGCAACGAGATTCAATTTTATTTAATTGAATAATCAGGTATATATAGTTCATATTTTAGGAAGATTCCTGTAATCATGTTTGAGATGTACACCTTGGAAAACATGAAATTTTTTTATAAACAGAATTGTGTCTTTCCTTTCCTTTTCCTGTCTAGCATATAAATGAACAACTATCATGATCTTTTTCATATTTTCAGGACATCAATCTCATTTTATCATGGCTTGTTTTGACTATTTGTCTTACACTGTTCATGTTTTAAGTGGAATATCTATTAAGAACTTACTATTTAGTTGGAAGTCATTAAGGCCGGGTACATGTAATATAAAACGTTTCAGAAGATGTTGCATCCCTAACAATGAAATAGATACACCGCATCTTGTGGAGAAAGGCGCATCCGTATACACACAGCAGCTGCTCCAGTTGTTACAGATCTGGGAGAGATGTACCGCCTGGCTGATACTGGTGCCATTGTATCTCTGTTAAGTAGGCTAGGTAGGGTAAACAGGACTTCCATTCTACCATGATCAAATGTGATCAGGGATCTTAGTTGCTTTCATCTTCTTTAACAGTTCCTTTATATTTGCAGCAATTGAGAGAACCTTGTCCCACAAACTGGAAGATGCTCGTAGTGCTTTGCAACTAAGAATTGTGAAAGCCCTCAGAGAATACCGAAATCTCTTTGCCGTGCAACATCGTTTAGCCAATAGAATCATATATCCAGAGTCTCTGAAGTTTTTGCCATTGTATGGGTTAGCTCTTTGTAAGTCAACGGCTCTCCGTGGAGGGTATGCTGATGCACCCCTTGATGAACGGTGTGCAGCAGGACACACAGTTATGACTATACCAATAAAAAGACTGTTGAAGCTCCTCTATCCTAGCTTGATTCGACTTGATGAATATATTTTAAAGGTATGCATTTTCTTCACTTTAAAACTCACTCAAAGCAGTTAAATTGGCTGATCTTTGAATTATTTCTGCTTGTATTGTTTTCAGGCATCTGTGAATGATGACTTTAAAAACATTGAGAAAAGGTTGCCTTTGACGGGAGAAAGCTTGGATTCTAGAGGCCTTTATGTGTTTGATGATGGTTTTCGGTTCATTATATGGTTTGGTAGGGTGCTTTCGCCTGATATAGCCATGAATTTACTTGGATCTGACCTTGCTGCAGAATTATCAAAGGTGTGATATACTTTTGCTATTAAAAATTGGTTTATTATGCGTTTGGGAGTACAATTTTCATCCTCTAATTAAAATTTTGTTGAAAGTGGTCTATATAAAGCCTTCCTCCTCCAATTGTTAAACAAAATTTGACATCCATCGGGTGTTGAATCCTTGTTTTGTCTATGGAAGCAGGTTACTCTTAATGAGCAAAGTAATGAGATGTCAAGGAAGCTGATGAGGATACTTGAGAAGCTCAGAAAAACTGATTCTGCATATTATCAGCTGTGCCACCTTGTGAGACAAGGTGAACAGCCCAGAGAAGGAATCCTCCTCCTTGCAAATCTTGTTGAGGACCAGGTGGGTGGTCACAGTGGTTATGCTGATTGGATTCTCCAGATATCCCGACAAGTGCAGCAATCATAATTGACAGGTACTCATTGCAGCCTTTCATATTCAGTTTAGTAAATTCTTAAAGGTTTCATAGAGTACCAATCAGTGGATGCTATCCTTGACCTTTTGAATATCTCATTTCGTGATGAAGTGTCCCCTCGGTAAAATAAACCTTCTAGAATTTTCAATAGAACCATGGCAGGATGGGATTATCTTGAGGAATGTATTCCGCTTTTAGATGATCTCTTTTGAGATGGGAACGGAAGAAAGAACAGAAAATAAATGATGCTTTGAGGACTACTGGAATTGTTAAAAGTGAACAAACGAACAATTCAATAGTTGATTATATTTTTCAAATTGTCTCATTTGGGGTGATTGATTTGTACAGTGAAGACCATCTACCACAGTGATATGAACACGATCATATTGTTTATACCTTTCAAATGTCTCCTGACTTAAACGGTAGTGTTTGTCAGGATTTGTTCCGTGTCCGCTCAGTGAAGCAAAGCCTATTTCTTTCTACACTGGGAATAAATTGAATATAGCCTTGGGAGCGCATTATGAAGTATGGATGCTTAATTTTGGCTAATTTTTGGCGAGGGATGTTTCCAGGCACATTGGAGTCATTTTTGAGATGTATCAATCCGGTGAACTGTACCTTAGTGATTAAATTTAAACGTGATTTTTTTTTTCTTCATAGAGAATAAGACCTTTTTTTTTTGTGAGATAGGTTTGTTATTTTCCTTCTATTCCCATCCTACAGTTAGTTCATTCTGGTTGAGTAAGAAAATAGACAGAGAGAATGGACTGCATTGGAAATGGTCTGAAAATTCTTAAATTTTGTTTGGTGGAAATTATTATTTATTCTGACACTCTGAATACTACATAAAAATTATTCCTCCCTGTGATTATTCATTTGGCCTTCCCCGGTCAGCTATGATTTTCGCACGCTTTTAACTTCAACAACGAAGCTCGCTAGCGAATTCTGGTAATGTGTATCTGATGTTGTAGCATTTAAGAAAATCAACGAGTGAAAACTTATTAGCAGTTTTGGGAGCATTACGCACTGTGACAGGATGAGATACACCTTTGTGAAACTTTGTTATTTTTTGATGAGCAAACTGACAACTGACATTAGATTTCAATGCTAAAGTTGGATAAAGAGAGTACGGTCTGCTTGGAAGGTAGACCTTATTACCATATTACATGGAACGCTTTTCGGGTGCGTCAATTCGTTGCTCTGATCCAATCTACCGAAAGTTATCCCTTGCATTCAAAAACTGGAATGAAATGTGCGTTCAATGATATAGAATGCTTTTATTTGTCATCTATGATATTTACGCCATACATAGAGAGTATAACTTGAATTACTTAATTTGGTAAAAAGAATTTTTTTTGTAAAAATATAATTATAAAATATTAAAATAATAAAATATGATTTGAATATTTAATGTTAAATGTAAGGAGTGTAATAAAATATAATTTTTTTAAAGAGAAAATTATTTTCTTTCATTATTATATTCCTAAGTATTATATTTTTTAATCTTAAATTATATAAATATATGAATTTTTTATATTTATATATAAAAAAATTAAATTTTCTTAAAAAAATATTTTTCCAGAAAAACAGATGGAGTCTATTTCCCACACAGTTGAGGGGGTCATCTGAAATAATGCCTCGAATTTACGGTCTTATTATTCCTTCGTTTTATTTTATTTTTTAATTTTTACTTTTATATCTTCTCACGGAAATAATTAAATTAAAATTCATTATAGATCTACACTTTCTATGTCAATATGACAATTAGATGAACGTGAAAAGAGCTTTATTGAAGAATTTAAATTTAAAAATGAAAATAGCTTTTTTCAGTGAAATATAACAGGAAATCGAAAATTGAGTGGTTAGAAGCGCCCAGCATAATCTTTAATTAATTACTCCGTCAAAGAGTTTACATCAACTTTAGTGTTTCCTTTCTTTTTCTCACAAGAAATCCAGTAAAGGCACACAGAGTCAATGAGGTATACAATGATTGATAATAATCATACTTTTCTGCAGTCTTCCATCTTTAATCTTCAATAAAGATATCATTAGATAGATTTAAGATATCTGTGGGCGTATGTCAAGAAAAGTCTTTAATAATTTTCGCTGCACTTATTTTATCTTTAAAGCTTATAACATTGATTTATCAACTTAGTGAATTATGCATTTAAAATATTAAGCTTTGCTATTTATACAGGCACAAGAGGAGGTTTGTGACCGCTTCCATTGCAATGGGGGTTGGTCTATTCGCTGAAAAAGGTGTGAGAATATTGTGTTTAAAAAAAGAAAGAAAGAAGAGGTTTATTGGATGTTTATTTTGATTTATATATAATTTATCTTATTACAAATATTTTATATTAATTTAGCTGTCCAGATAAATTATTTTATTGAAATCTTGTTGCAATTAATAGAAACTCTGAGATTAAATATTTTTATCAATTAACTACTTATTTTTAATTCTAAAATAAAATGAATTAAATGAAAAAAAAGTATTAAATTAACGGTCTAACTATAAAAGCATCCAACTTCTCGGTAGTCATCTTCATACAACAACCCTGTCATCAATTGCCGTGTCAATTGAGCTTACTATCGATTTGCAGTTCCAATAATAAGCAGATAAATATCCATCAATTCCACGTATGATACACCTCAATTTCTTAAGAATTGCAGGGATAAGGATGTAATTTTGTTGGAATGTTGCAAGTAAGATGACTGGATTGGGTCTCGGTCTGAGTCTTTCACTATTCAAGCGGGTAAAGAGGGGAAGGCATATTCGCATGTACGACTATTGAGTATCGATTGCAGCGTCACCTTTTTGACAATATGGGCGCCCTTACAAATGGACCACACTAACCCCATCAATATCAATAATATTTGCTATACTCCATTCCAGTATTTGGCATGCAATTCAAATATCTTAGTTCCTTGAATTCATATATCATTTTATTGAAAATTGGGCTCCTCTCGAACACAATATGCATTTTAGATAATAAAATAAAGTATCATAATATTTAATAAAAATTTAATTAATAAGTAGTTACAAATTAAAAAAATATTTTTTAATAATACTATTTAATAAATTTTTAATTTTTACTAAAAATTACAATATTTTATTTTATCTATTAAAATATATTTTATATTTTAGACTAGCCACCTCCCATTCCCAACTCAAATTTTTAACTTTTTTATGTATATTTTAAATATATTATCCCATTGATAGATGTTTATTAATTTAAGTGATAAGAAGCTTGACATATCTTGAATAAGGTTTTGAATTCATGAAGAAAATGAATACCAAAAAAAATTATTTCAACATTGGATCTGGCTTAATTTTAAATTAATCAAAAATCCAATCAAAATATCAAATATTGAGATTTCAAAAATAAAATACCTTATTAAATATTTAAATCTTAAACTTTTATGTTTATATCAAATATTGAGATTTCAAAAATAAAATACCTTATTAAATATTTAAATCTTAAACTTTTATGTTTAGATTACAAATGTAATGTCATGTAATGACTCAAAATTAAAATATTAGGTTCTTGAACTTGTTCTTTATACGGATTCGATAGCTTTAACAATTTTGAAAAAAATGTTTCTTATAATAATTTTGTAGGGAAAAAATTAACAAGTTACTTTCATGTTATTACCAATAAGATTATCAAAAGTCATTGGTTTTATATATTTCATTTCCTTAATTTTAAGGAGTTTACTTCAAGTCTTTTCTCTTTCTTTTATTTTGAAAAGGTATAGTATTTCAACCTTTTTTTCAGTAGAAAATTTTATGGTACTCCTGTAAGTTTGGAGCTTCCAAATCTATAGAGATGATAAAATTCAAATTATTGAATGAAATTACTAATAAATAATTAAAATTAGTAATAATCTCATTTAATAATTTAAATTTTGTCACACCCCTATGAGTTTTAAATCGATAAGGAAGCCATACTCTTCTATTTGATAAGGTGAAAAATAGAAATGAAAAAGAGAATAAAAATACAATAGAGTTGATTATTTACTTTATAATTATATTCAAGATAATTAGATTTAAAATGAATATTTTATTTTATTTTTACATTTGATGCATTAAAATATTATTATAAGGATGAAAAGGAGGAATAATTAATGATAATAATATTTTTATCACAAAAATAATAAATATTTGATTGAATAATTTAATATAATGGAAATATATAATAAATAAATAATAAAAATTCATATTTTATTTTTTATTATTAAAATTATAATATCAAAAAATTTAGCATAAAATTTTAATTAATTCAAAATTTTAAATCAAATAAATTTTTATAAAATATAAAATATTTCATTTTAAATTTTATTATAAATATAATTATCAAAATATTTAAAAATAAAATATTAAAATTTTATTTTATTATTTATTAATAAAGGATAATGTTAGATATATAAAAATATGAAAAATAATGGCATAAAAGAGCTATTACATAAATAATAAAATATTCATTTCATTATTTTTATAATGGAAGAAAATTTCACCATTTTATGAAATAGTTATTTCTTATGAAATTAGCATTTTTATCTTATAATACCTATTAAATAAATTTTTAACCATATTTTTCTATTTTATACTTAACTGAATGAAAAATAAGAAAAAAAGGAAAGAAAATTTAAAATTTGAAATTTTTTTATGCTTGATTACAAGAAAAAAAATTGAAGGATAGATTTTGTGGTTATTATTTATCATTCTAACTAATTACGTTTCATTTTATTTCACCAAACCAAACGTAAATGCATTTTTAAAAGTCATTATTACTAACTTGTCCATATTTCAGCACTATCAAGCAATCAATTATCAAATACAAATGTTTCCTTTTACTAAATAAGGAGGTTTTTTTGGACGGAAGGGGTGGGGCGCCCAATGACTAATTGGCACTTTTTTAAAATACCAGTTAGGGGGAAGGAACTTAAAGTAAGTTTGAACGGTCAAAAAAGAGAGCAGATTTGTTACAGAGGGAGGTTTTCTTTCACCTGTAAAATACATTCATTCCTATTTAAAAAAAAAACAAATTCATTTTAATAGTGTTCTTCTTTGACTGTCACCAGCGCATTATAGCACACCACACAAAAAAGCACAAACTGTTTCTCGCACAAATCCAAAACACCAACCCATAGTCATGGATCTCACCTTCTGATCTCATAAACCGCTCTCCTCGTCTCGTCGATCCTCGCAGATTCATGCTTTCATCGGTACCGTTTTCTTCCTCCGATTCCTTTTTTTTTTTTTTGTTTTTTTCCTGAATTTTCTTTTCGTCTTGTCTCTCGGGTTTTTATTCCTGTTTAGAAGTCGTGGCTTTACAATGTTTTATTTTTGGTATCCGGATCGGGTTGTTCGAGTTTTCTGCTTCTAATGGTTTATACGGATCTCTGGTTGTTATAGTTTGGGGGTTTGTGTTGATTTCTCGTTGTTTTCCTGGAGGTTACTGATAAAAACGATGATTTTTAGCTGGAGTGAAGGTGGATCTTTAATATTCCCTCCATAATTTCTGCAGATGTTATAAGGGGGGAAAAAAAGGCCTTGCATTTATTGCTTCTATTTATTTATTGTTTTGCGAATGTGGTAGATGCAACTTGCCTATTTGGCTTCAGTTTCCATGTATAGAACTTCTAATTTTTCCTCTGATTTAGTTTCGATTTATTTTTGCAGGTAAATGAACAGTATTGCAAGTTGAAGGAAGAAGGAAGTCAGTGAATTTTTCTTAGCAGATGGCTTCAGTTGGTGTGGCACCAACTACAGGCTTGAGAGAACCGAGTGGTCATGCAGCAGGTGTTGATAGATTGCCAGAGGAGATGAACGACATGAAAATTAGGGATGATAAAGTATGCCACCCACCGTCTTGGCACAATGATGCTTTTTTCTTTCTCTAATTTTTTTTTTCCAAAGTTTGCTGTCACATTGCTTTGATCATTTGATTATCCAGTTCAGCCCTACTTACAGCTTGATTTTCCTTGTAGGAAATGGAAGCCGCCGTTGTCGATGGTAATGGAACTGAGGCTGGTCATATCATTGTGACTACTATTGGGGGTAGAAATGGTCAGCCGAAGCAGGTCTATCCTCTACCTTTCTTTCTCAATGAATTAACTTCTGGCATTATCTTGCTTGCTGTTTTTATTATGGGAAATTTTTTTATTTTTTGGTTATAATGGGATATATTTTGTGTACTTATATGATTAGATAGGCAATTAATGCCCTTATATTGTTTTTGTGTTAATTGGTCCCTAGTATTGGTATCATTAAGAATTAACGTAGAATTTAGAATAATCCTATTGTTCTACTAGTCCACGTCTTTTAGTTAATCATCTTTCACAGTTTTTCTTTCTTTGATATCTATATTCTTGAAATTTTTCTTAAATTATTTCTAATTGTTTCAGACTATAAGCTATATGGCAGAGCGTGTTGTTGGCCATGGATCATTTGGAGTAGTTTTCCAAGTATGCCTCTATACCCAGTTGACTGTGCTGTTACTTTACTCTTTTCAAGTTATATTAAGGGAAAACTTGGGTAGTGTTTTCATCATTCAATGCATCTTCTCTAGTGCTGATTAGTGTGGAATTGTAGGCAAAATGTTTGGAGACAGGTGAAACTGTTGCTATAAAAAAGGTCCTTCAAGACAAGAGATATAAAAACCGGGAGCTACAAACAATGCGACTTCTTGACCATCCCAATGTCGTCTCTTTGAAGCATTGCTTCTTTTCAACTACTGAAAAGGATGAACTATACCTTAATTTGGTACTCGAGTATGTCCCTGAAACTGTTCACCGGGTGATCAAACATTACAACAAATTGAACCAAAGGATGCCACTGATCTATGTGAAACTCTATACTTACCAGGTATATGCCAGTTTTCTTAATGTATATATACCTTAATAACATGTTGAAGACTTATTTCTATTATGCCAGTTGAATTATAGCTTACTGCTTATGAGCATGAAATCAAGATATTAATCTGAAGGCATGAAATTAAATTGACTATCGTCTTAATTCATTGAGTATTGGTCCAATTGCAAATAAAATTAGCATTGTTGACAAATCTTTAATGGAGAATTATGCAGGGCTATCCTTCTTGGATTTAGATTTGATCTTATTCAGGCTGTAACATTTTTCTTGGTATTTTGCAGATATTTAGGGCATTATCTTATATTCATCGTTGTATTGGAGTATGTCATCGGGATATCAAGCCTCAAAATCTATTGGTATGCCCTTTATCCGTATTGCTTGTATTTTGTTTTGGATTGTTTTTCTTTAATTCTCATGCTGCACAATTCTAGTGTTGTGTTTGGTGCAAATAATAGTTGGAAATGCTATTTTTAGTTATGGGGACTCAGTAACCTGAGAAAATGCTGATTGAAAACTACTATATATGCAGGTTAATCCACACACCCACCAGGTTAAATTATGTGACTTTGGAAGTGCAAAAGTATTGGTATGATACAATATCTCACAGTCATTGATTTGGACTTCAGTTTTCCTGGCTTTTATATAGAGTTTAGTTTTCCCTTATTTGGCCTGATTTTTAACAGGTAAAAGGTGAACCAAATATATCCTACATATGCTCCAGATATTACAGAGCACCTGAACTTATATTTGGAGCAACCGAGTATACTACAGCTATTGACATCTGGTCTGCTGGCTGTGTTTTGGCTGAGCTTTTGCTGGGACAGGTTGGTGGCAGTTTACATGAGCACTTGCCAGTTATTTATTTATTTATTTTTTTAAGTACTCTGTCTTAAGAAATTCGTTTTTGCATTTTTTCAGCCTTTGTTTCCTGGTGAGAGTGGGGTTGATCAGCTGGTTGAGATCATCAAGGTAAAATATATGGTTTTGATCCTTTTCCAGTATTGCTGTGATATTTCTTTAGTTTCTCCCCCTTTCTCTGCAGTAATTCTAACTCATCAACTAGTTTTTCTGGTCAAATTAATGTGTCTGCGCCTATTTTGATGGCTTGGAATTGGTCTTATGAAGTGGACTTTTGCCAATGTTCCCTGTAAAATTCACTAGGTAGAATACATATTCTTTATCAGCGAGTCACCAACCTTTATTGATAGTGCCAATTTGTCTTTGATTGAATAATGATCAGTTTGATCGAGTAATCTTATCCAATGCAAGGATTTGTCCTCACAGGGTTAACTATTAAGGCTATTGATCCATTCATTAATTGTTCTGATAGGTTCTTGGTACTCCAACAAGGGAGGAGATTAAATGCATGAACCCAAACTATACAGAGTTTAAATTCCCTCAAATTAAAGCACATCCATGGCACAAGGTATAATAAGTGAAACTAGTAGCGTCTCATGTTTTGTTGTTGCATGCACCCTACTAATCAGTTAATTTCATCATACTAGATCTTTCACAAGCGCATGCCCCCAGAAGCTGTCGATCTAGTCTCAAGACTACTGCAATATTCCCCTAATTTACGATGCATGGCTGTAAGTACATGAATTCTTATCAGACTTCTGTTGCTGTTTTCTCTCAGATATGAATCTCTTACTGGCGGACCCATCTCCTCTAAAGTGCAAGATGCACTTTGAAGGGTAAAGTGGATCATCACCATTGTTGGTGAAAAAATCAAAGGAGTGGATAATTACAAATTTAAAAATTACATATTCAAAGGCTTGTTATTTATCAATTTGTGGGCCTTTGATTTTCCTATGAATGACTGCAGTGATCTACTTTATTCTCTAAAGTGAATCTTACATCTTAGAAGTGTATTTTACATTTTAGAGGGGGCAAATTTAAAAATTACATATTCAAAGGCTTGTTATTTATCAATTTGTGGGCCTTTGATTTTCCTATGAATGACTGCAGTGATCTACTTTATTCTCTAAAGTGAATCTTACATCTTAGAAGTGTATTTTACATTTTAGAGGGGGCAAATTCCTGACACTGTCATCTTAAGTTAATTGTAAGCAAGCATTTGGCACCTTCATGTTCTGCAGTTATTGCATTTTCATATATCATCCTCAATGTGTATTTTATTCTGGTGCAGTTAGATGCCTTGATCCATCCTTTCTTTGATGAGCTTCGTGACCCAAATACTCGCTTGCCAAATGGACGTTTCCTTCCACCATTATTCAACTTCAAGTCTCATGGTACGATTTTATGGCAAGTTCTATTACCTTGTTTATGCAACTCTACTGCTATTGCAATCATTAGTTTTGGCTGACTTTTTGATGTTGCTGTCTGGATCAGAAATGAAGGCAGTTCCAGTCGAGATTCTGATTAAATTGATTCCAGAACACGCGAGGAAGCAGTGTCCATTTCTTGGCTTGTGATTTGTTGTGAATGTAATGTAATGTAACAAAGTGTTGTTTCCAAATGAAAGCTACGTGTTCCTATATTTGTATTTGTTCCGTTATGTATCTTTGTTCTATTTACCATATGCCTTGTAAAAGCAGATTTAGAGATAAATGGCACTTGCTTAAATGTCACCAGTTACCCAACTCTCCGTGGGTATTCAGAAACCCCGTGCCCTGTATCACGGCAGATTGTGGCATCAAATAGAAGACAAACATCATCAATCATCTGAAAGTTGTATGTATTTAGTTGCGACTGGTCGGTGACTAATTTAATGTTGATGCCTGGTGGTTGGCGGTTGTCAGTTTGTCGTGGTTCTGTCCGTCTGTCTGTCGGCAAATCTTTATTTGTTTTATTCCTTCCTGCGCTGGTATCCTTTGGCAAAATGGCGTGGTGTAAGACAAATTCAATATGGTGTTTATGTCAATTATGAAGTTTTGTTGTAATGAAATGAAATAACTCCCAGATCAGATGATTTTATGTACTTTCTTGTACTTTTGACATCTTGTTTGGCAGTATAAACTTAGAAAATTCCAACCATACTCAAAATTTGAAATTGTATAAATTGAGTCAGTTATTAAAAGTGATGCATCGAGAATCAGTTTGCATAGCTTAAATACTTTTGTTAGACAGTTTTCTTGAACTGTCCATTTTGCTCAAGTTGATACCTTCATAATGACTCTGGATGATTTCCACCATGTGATAGTGCTGCAAATGTCGGGTGCAATTAGATAGTAAAAATGATCCATTTAGAGATGTGAGTATTATACAATGTAACGAAGTGCAATTATAAATGTGAAAGAATACAAGGGATAGATCTGTAGAGTTTATTAGATTTTGGCGGGGGGGGGGGCGGTGTAAAAATGCCGTTAGCATCGGATCAACCTTTTTATGACACATCGAAGGGGCGGATGCACTCAGGCAGAAGGTAGGCACGTGCCCACTCAATCTTATGGATTACATGTGATTATATGCCAGGAATATAAAGTGCCCCATAGAATAGAATCCAAACATAGGAAATGATAAGTGTAAGAAAAAAATTTATCCTATAAATATAAGATCAATATATAATATTTTAATATTTAAATAAACCACGCCTTTTCTGAAGTAATTTTAAAAAAAAATTATATCAAATTATATTTCATGTACTATTATAATGAATAATCATGAAATAAATTAGAAATTGCAATGGTGTAAGATGGATTGTAGGAACATATGAACCTTATCTTGTACCATTCTTAACCTATTTCCGCTTGTGGGATAACTTGGTGGCCTATCATTGTAATCCTTGCAATTTGCGGTGCACCAAAGTCTCAAGGAAAAATTCAAAAAAATAAAAATAAAAATTTAATAAAAATATTTAAATTTATATATTTCTAACCCATGAATGAAATGTTGTAATATAAATTTAAAATCACAAATAATTTATTCAACCAATGTCAAATAAAAAAAATAATCAAAAAAGATAATTTTAATTTTCTCTTTTTTACTTTTAAATATAATAATTAATGAAAAATGATGGAATAAAAGGTAAATCTTAATTTTTAATATTTAAATTATTGAAAGAACTAAACATATATATATGTGGAATGAATATGGAAAAAATATAATTTCATAATCAAGGAGTTGTAGGGGATAATATAAGATATTACTGTTCTATTTTTAAAATTTATGTTAGATTGAAAATCTGCTTTGTACCTCACTCCATGAAACTAAAATTAATATTATTTTCAAACCTTTTCGAAACAAAATTTAGGATGGAAGAAATTGAAAATTTATTATCTTTAGAAGAAACCAATTGTAATTTTTTTTAAAAAATGTCCCAATTTTAAAAATTATGTTAATAGTATCTTTTATTAATGTTTATAAAGAAAGTAGATTGTATAAATACTATGTATTGAATTAAAAAAATATATATTATGATTATGAAATCAAATTTTTACTAATTTTTAATTTATTTTAGTGCTCACTCCATAAAATTTTTCTAGATCTGCTGATCGGTGAAGAATTTTAGAATGACATACATGAGGTGAAAGCTATAAAACTTGGACTAATAAATTGACTATTGGCATTAGTGCTAATATGAGAAATCATTTTACATCATTCTACCACAATTTCCCATTAAACTAGTTGCCATCTTAAACACCTGATTTGATATTGAAATGCATTAAAATCATACAAAACAATAGAGTAATATGTCAAAGCATGCCCTTGTTGAAGTCGGTGAAGAATACCCTTACAAGGAATTTGAATGAAAATGTTTTTGTCAATTGTATAGATTGCCAAGGCCTTAAGCCATGCTAAAATGTACAGAAGCCTAACATGACCCTAATTGTCAGGTTATTTGGATAGAAAACTTGATAATTGCCCACAAAACATAATCTATCATTTTGTAGAATAAATTTAGGGTGGTTTCTATAGTGTCCCTATAAGTTTGGAACTCATGGGAATGGAATAAAATGCAAGTCATTAAATGGGTTTGCTCATTCAATGACTTGAATAATCCAATGGACTATGAGAAATGAAGGCTTATGCTTCCAAACTAGAGTTGAATATAATAATCAAAGCACATTTACATAGCCTCTATAGCGAGGTAAATAACTTTTTATTAGATTTTTGGACTTAAGGAACATTTTTTTATTACGAAAATTTTAAGTTACAATAGTAATGTTTATTATCTTCTATATATATAGAAAATTGAAGCTGAAACTAACTAATTAACTTTGTAACTAATCTATTGATAAATACAAAATACAAAATACTGATTCGTGTTACTCCCTTCAAATTGGAGCATAAATGTTAATGATGCCCAGCTTGGATAATGAAAATGAAAATTGAAAGGTAGGTAAAGGCTTAGTTAAGAAATTTGCAAATTGATGAGTTAATAGGAGCAGAAGAAGATGAATGAGCCTAGATTGCAGTTTTTGTCTAACCAAGTGACAATTAAGCTCAATATATTTGGTTCTCTCATGGTAAATTGGATTTTCAGCAATTTGGATTATTAATTTGTTGTCACAGAACAAAGAAGCTAGTTAAGAGATAAAAATACCACGGTCTTGAAGAAGATAAGTTAACCACTAGAGTTCACAAGTAATAAAAGCCAAGGCTTAATATTTTGCTTCAAAGAAAGATCTGGTTACAATTTGCTATTTCTTAGACTTCCAAGGCATAAAGAAGGAATTAAATAAAACATAATAACTAGTGATGTATTTTCTTATGTTCGAACCAGCAGCCTAATTTGAGTCACTAAAAGCTTGTAATTTAAGGCCATTATTGGTAAGGAAGAAAAGACCTTAGCCTGGACTTCCTTTGATGTATTGTAGGACACAATGTGCAATAGTTAAATGATTGATGGTAGGACAATCAAGAAATTGAGATAGTTAGTGAATTGCAAAACTGAGATCAAGCCTTGTAATAGTTAAATAAAGTCACTTACTAGCCAATTTTCTATAGGAGGTGGCATTAGTAAGTAAAGAACTATCATTTTTACTAAGCCTAGGTGAACAAACCATTGGAGAAGAAACTAGTTTGCATTCAAGGAAGCCAGTGTCAGTTAAAATATTTAGGGCATATTTTTTTTAACAGAGAATAATACCTTTAAAGGATCTAGCTACTTTAAGACCAAAAAAATACTTTAAAGTACTAATATCCTTAATTTTGAATTTATCATGAAAAGAACTTTTGGTTTCCAAAATTTGAGACAATAAATTACTTGCCAATATAACATTATCAACATAGACTAATAAGTTAGTGAAATCATTAGCTATATGTTTAATAAACATAGAGGGATTAACAAAGGATTGAATGAAACCATACTAAAGAAGAGATTGTGTAAGAGTTGCATTTCACTATCAACTTGCTTGCTTCAAGCCATACAAGCTTTTGAAGAGCTTACAAGTAGAATTAGGTATTGTAATGGTGAATCTAGGTGGAAGCTTCATATAAATTTCTTCATGGAGATCATTATAAAGGAAAGCATTATTAATTCCTAGTTGATGAAAGAACTAGTTTTGGGCAACTACAATTGACAAGAGGGTTCTTATGGTGGTCATTTTTGGCACTGGAGAAAAGGTTTCCAAGTAATCAATCCTTGATTGTTGTGTATAATCTTTGGTTACTAGTCTTGCTTTACACCTTTCTATAAAGCCATTTAGATTATATTTGAGTTTATAGGCCCATTTACAACTAATGGTTGTTTGCTAGTAGGTAAAGATATAACTTGCTAGGTGTTATTTTGTTGAAGAGCTTGAATTTCTAAATTCATTACCTCTTTCCAGTAAGAATGTTTAATAGCCTCGGAATAGCTCTTAAGTTCTATCATATATGCTATGTTAAGTGCAAAATGATGATACCTAAAAGAAAGATTTGAATAGGACAATATTGAAGAAATAGGGTATAGGGAGGTGTGCGGTTTAGGTTGATGGACGTTGTGGATATTACTTGTTAGTTCAGTAGGAACATGTCTAGTTTTATATGACCTTTTTGGTGATGGGGAGGTTAATGGAATAGATAGATTAGGGGATGAGGGAAGTGGAATAATGTCATTATTAGAATGTAATGTAGTATCACGACCCTAATCTGATCGTGATCGGCATGAAACCTCAATCCAGTTTCCACCAGCCTATCTTTAACTAATTACCTTAATTCAAAATTACAAATATCTTATTTTTATGAGGAATCTAGCATTTTTTTTAAAAAAAAGAGAACTTTCAATAAGATTTTTACAAAAGATAAAGAAGTTAGGTATGTTTATAACCCTCCCAAAATGAGAATAAACAAACCTAACTAACTCAATAGGAAATTAGTGCAACATTCTTCTTATTTACTTCCATGAAAAATAAAAGGCCTAAAATACTTTATATATATATAACTGTACTATCAAAATACCGTTAACGAGTTTTCATGAATTCTAGCTCTGAGGAGGTGGTGCTAGAGGCTCAACTTCGGAATCTGTGAAATAAAATACAGAGGAGTGAGTCCGGGGCCCAATGAGCGAAAAATCTATAGAAATAATAATATATAATAACTTACCCATCAAATTGTCCTTCTTTAACAAATTATGTCATGATCAAATATAGTAGTAAGTAAGAGCCATCAACACTAAGATTATCATATACTCATTTCATTTTTAATGTATCATATAATGATACTCACAACAAATGCACTTAACATCATATTTCATTGAATGGACAAATAGTAAATGAAATACATTCATCCTCCTTTTAACTCCCGAGCTAACCTTATACCCTACCTGCCTATTTTATCTTTATTCTTCTCGAGCTAACCTTATATCCTACCCACTTTATTATCAAAAATTTCCTATCTAGTATTTACAAGACTACCTTTATCACATTTCTAGCTTTTAATGTCATTCATGGCATGATTCTTAATGTAATTTTAACATTAAAGCTTATGTTCCACTTAATGCACTCATAATTCAATCACAATGTGCATTACAACACTTATCAACGTCATTATATCCTTTTGTATAGCTATAAACATTCACATATATCAAAGTACTCAATTCATAAAGTATATTTCAATATATACATATCTCATTCCATGAATGATGCAATAGGTCCATCATATCACATATTATAACACACAGTTGCTACCTTTTTTTATCATAATCATTTGACTTATGCAATCATCTTATATTACCATGAACCACTCTATCTTTGATATTTAATGACTAAATACTCATGGCTATTGTTATGAGTTATGAAAACATAAATAAATGAAGTATGAATCACTATATGGTTTTTGTATCTGTGACCTCTGGGTAATTTTTTATGAATAACTCAAAATTTATGAAGATAAATTTCATGAAACTCATTTCATATAGACTAAATTAGCTTTTTATAGACTAGTCATTTGCTTAAATTGATTAAGTTTTGAAAAGTTTATGCCTTTCTTGAAAATAGATGCAAAAAGTCCATTTTTGAAATCCTAAATTTTTGAACTCTGTCCACTCTTTTGATAATATCTTAAAATATATACAATATTTTAATTTTAAATTAATTCCATTTAAAAATAGACTCAATTATCTTTAAAATGATAGGTGGTTTGTTTAAAACAAACATAAGATGAAAGAGTTATGCCCCTTTAAAATTAGCATAAAATTTTGCAGTTGATGAATCAATTCATCCACCCAGTTTTCGCCCTTAAACCGCTGGAATCGATTCATCAACCCTTAAACCTCTAGAATCGATTGGTTACTCGATTTTGAAACCTAGTTTCACCTTTAGACCTTTAGAATCGATTGGTACACATAAAAAACTCAGTTCTCTGTGAAATTTTTATTGTACAACTGATGCAAAACACTTCATAAATACATATAATGCACATTAAACCCTAGTATAATCATCAATATACTTATCTAACATCTTATATCAACTCTTTCCATCATTTATTACTTCTATAACATCAAAATAAATCAGAATCAAGCAAAGTCACAAATCAACCCATATTTCATATATATCTTTATATAGCTTTAAAATCTATAGATTTAGCTAGATTGTCCACTCACTTTGTATGAAAGAGGATGTTAGAAGGCTAGTTTGATAATTTTTCAGCTCTAATCATGTCAAAAATTTATGGATTCCACAGTTAGGGTTCAAAATGTTCCACAAAATCAAATAAACTTCATCAATCAAGAAGAAATGAGAGGGATTTTTGATGAAAATATTATTCTTACCTTGATTGGAGGAATAAATCATCAAGATTTGAAGTTTTCTTACTTGATAGAGGGAATGCTGAAAGAAATTCTTGTAGAGAAAGATAGAAGAGTGGGAGGAGTGAGGAGAATGAAGAGAATATAAGGTTTAGGGCTTAAATGGGAAAAAATAAGGCCCTAAGGGCATTTTCAAAAAAAGGCTCTTAAACCTCTTCTATACTCATATATTCACTTATTTTAGTATGTAACTTTACACCTTAAGATTATAATAAACTTTTCCAAATAAAATTTTCACCTGAATGACATTCTTACATTCTCACTTTTATTAATTCTATTGTATTTCTTATTTCACATATAGAATTCTTAATTCATTTGAATTTACTGGTTGCTTTAACTCCTTAAACCTTATATCAAAAATTTTAATTTATTAATAATTATGAAGGGTGTAACATGTGGATGGTTGATCAGTGGAAGATAGAGTTGTGTTAGAAGACAATAATGGACTGATATCAATAGAATCAAGGAAATTAGTATTTAGGAAAATAAAACTATTAGTCAAGGGAGTATGATTAGGTGGAGATTTAGCAAAAGGAAAGGTATTTGCTAAGAAGATAACATTTCTAAAAACAGAGATATGGTGGGTTGAAACGTTATATACTCTGTAGCTTTTTGTTTTAGAAGGAAAACCAATGAAAATACATTTAGTAGCTCTGACATTGAATTTGTATCTATTATGTTCTAAAGTTGACATATAACAAAGGCAACAAAAAACTTTAAGATGTGAGTAAGAAGGAATGACTTTGAACAATTTTTAAAAGGTTTTTTGTTATGTGAAACAAGAGTGGGTAGCCTATTGATGAGATAAACAACATGAGCTATACAGTCTACCTAAAAATTTTGAGGTAAATGAGCTTGAAATCTTAATGCTTGTGCTATATTTAAAATATGTTGTTGTTTTCTTTCAACTATATTGTTGTATTGAGGTGTATAAATTCATGAAGTTTGATGTTAAATGCCTTTTGATGCATAAAAAGATTGTAGGTTAAATTCTATGGCATTGTTGATTCATATTGATTTGATTTTGGTGGAAAATTAGGTATCAATATATTGATGGAAATCTTGAAGAATAATTCTTGTTTTAGATTTGGACTTCATTAGAAAAATCCATGTGTATCTATTAAAATCATCTATAATTGTCAAAAAAATAATGATGACCATAGATGGATGGTGAAGCAAAAGGACCCCAAATATCCATATATATAAGATTAAAATAGCTCTGTGTAGTAGATGTGTTGATAGGAAAGGACAACTTTCTTTATTTTAAAATTTAACAAATATCACATAGATCTTTCTATTGAAATTGAATATTAGAGCCCATATTTTGTAACAACTTCATTCTAGAAGTGGAAGCATGTCTTTACCTACAATGCTAAACGTCACTAAGAGTATTGGTAATCGTAGAAGAACTAGAACATGTATTAGAAGATATATTATGGTTTGGAAACTTGAAGGAAGGCATCAAAAGCTGATAGAGTCTATTATGTTGTTTAGCTAACCCAATCATTTTCAAATCCCTGGTATCCTAGATAAAACAAAGATTTGAATGAAACAAGAAAGAAGAAGATTTCTATTTGGTTAGTTTAATAATAGAAAGAAGGTTAAAGGAGAACTTAAGTATACATAAAACATTTGATAAAACCAATGTTGAGCTCAATTTAAGAGTACCAATGTGAGAGGCATGAATCTATCTACTATTTGGCAACTTAACTATAGAATTTTGTATAGGCATATATGACTCAAATAGTTCAAAAGAGCAAGCAATGTGGTTAGTAGCACCAGAATCTAGAATCCACAATGTAGTGTTCTTTGGCAACTAACAACTAGACAAAGAGCAAAAATGCATACCTTACTCTTGCTATGCATCATACTAGGAATGTTGGCCTAAATAGCTTGTGAATCAAAAGGTTGAATTAAAGCCAAAAGCTTTATGCATTGATCTTAAGTAAAGGTAAATTGTTGTTAAGATTATGGAGAATTATTCATATTGAAAGCTTCATTATGCTACAAATCAATTGAATGAATTGATTTTGATTATGAAAGAAGGTTACTGACATGTTAAAGGTTCAATATTTCAACATGATTAGAAGAATTCATTATTTGCATCCCTCTAGATCTGTACTTAGGTGGAAAATCATGTTTTCTATAACACTTATTAATGGTATATCCTTCAAGTCCACAATGTGTGCAAGTAAGCCTCTTGCTAGAATAATAAGGTCGTCTTGGATGCCTAGAATTGGAAGTAATGGATGAAGAAGATTTGGCCTTGTTGTAAAAGATAATAGGTTCAGGAGGCAAAGAAATAGCTAAACCAGATTGTCTTTCTTGTTGAATTACAAGAGTAAAGGCTTTGTTGATGGATGGTAATGGATCCATCATGAGAATTTGGGATTTGATATGAGTAAAAGTATTATTCAGCCCTATTAAAAACATAATGAGATAATAATTTTCTTGGTAGGTCTTAACTATTGTAAGAGTTTCACAATTACATTTGAGAGTACAACTGCAAATTGAAATTGATCTAAAATTAAGCAGCTCATCCCATAGAGTTTTTACGTGAGTAAAATATATAGTAACATTGAGAGAACTTTGTTTAAGAGAAAATATCTCTTATTGAAGATCTAAAATTCATACTGCATCACCATGAAAAAATCTATTTTTAAAAATTTTTCATATATTAGCAGCAATGTCAAAAGATATGACAGATTAAGTAGTGATGGGAGATAAAGACCAAATCAATCAAGTTAACACCATCGTGTTATATCTTTCCCATGCTGAAAAGATAACATCATCTTTGTTTAGAACATATATGGTTTCATCCATAAATTAGAATTTTTTCTTCAAGAGAAGAGCCTTCTTCATAGCTCTTGACCATGAGTAATAATTGATATCATCCGGTGTTGGAAATACTAAAACTAATGTTGATTCTCATTGAGATGTAAAAAAAATGGACTTAAAAGAAAATCTTTTGGTTTATGAAGATTCACCATTATTCAAAAGTTAAGAAGCTTGAAAATTCTAGAGCTTGGATTATCTAAAGAAAGGAGGAAGAAGAAACACAGGAAGAAGAAGTAGGGAAAATTATATTTGTTTGTTGAGAAAATCAGAAAGAGTCTAAAAAAGAAAAAGAACTCTAATACCATATCAAATTTTTGGGCTTAAGGAACATTTTGTTATCATAGAATTTTCAAGTTACAATATTAATGTTCATTATCTCCTATATACATATATATATATATATATATATATATATATATATATATATATATATATATATATATATATATGTATAACTAAAGTTGAAATTAACTAACTAACTCTATGACTAACCAACTAACTAATTGTGTAACTAATCTACTAACAAATACAAAATACTGATTTATGTTACTCTTGAAAAACTCCAGAGTTTTCCTCGAGAGGAAGCTAAGCTAATTGTATAATTTTCCTTGGTTTGATCAAGTATTGAAAAATCTTGTGAAAACTTTGAATTTTTATTGATTTCCCCCTTTTTTTCTCTTTCATTTTTGCCGATTATGTGCGAAAAAATCTACTGAAAGGATAAGGATTTTGCATAGGCCGGAGACAGTGAGAAGTAAGAATGCCCCTGGGGAAGTATTATTGCGACTATTGCGAGAAGGAATTCCAAGACACCCCAACTGCTCGAAAACGCCATCTTCAAGGTATTCAACATCTTCGAGCCAAAGCTAGTTGGTACGATTCCTTCCAAATTCAAGGTCAGTCTCTTCCTTCTTCTTCTTCTTCTTTCTCAACAAAACGCAACGCTTCGTCCCTAAGTTGCTGTCTTTTCTTTAACAGATCCTAATCAGGGATTTGGGAAAGGGGTTTGTAATCGATTCGTCAAAACAGTAAGCATTCGTTTCTATCTCTTCGACCTCTTAAATCAATTGGAATGGCACAGAATCTGATTTTGAATATTTTGATTATTCTCTTGCGTTTGATATTTAGGGATTTTGCCAGTACGGTGATTCCTGCAAGTATTTTCATCCCAAAAACTTGCTGAATGCAATCCCTCAAGGACAAGGAGGACAAGTTGGTAAATATTACTCTCCCAGCTCTAACATCCCTTGTATACTGTTTGTGGGGGGAACCTTACCTTGTAGAATTAGAAATATAAAACACAATTGATTAAATGTTACCATAGGGAAAAAGGGTACTATCCTGGCTTTTGGTTTTGGTTAAAAAAAAAAAATGACATTATTTGCATCATATTGCCGTGTTTCAGATAATAATATGCAGTCGGCAGTAGTTGCAATCAGTGGTCAATTGATTAGTGGAGGCTCAAATGAAGGTGAGCTTAAGTTGATTGATGATTAATGCTACTTACACTTGATTTTATCCATTGGCTTACTTGTAAATAAGCGGTAAACAAAATTGACTGAATCAAAATAAATATGATTAACATTACTCTTAATTGATAATATGGCTCGGCACTTGACAGACAAATGTTATCATCATTATCAATTTTATGGTGTTGAATTGATGTGCTATGGGAGACACGGTTTAGGCTTGTCTCTGCTTTCATAGTAAAATGCTCAGCTTCGGCTGTCAAAAACAAATGTACAATGATTATAAAGGATGTCAAACATTTTCAATTATAAAAGTTGTTACGTTTTACTAAATTTGCTTTTATCAAAAGTCGGTTACCTTATCCTACTGTGTTATGCAGGGAATGTGATACAAGATAGTATGGGAATGTCATGGGGTAATCTACCTCCATCGTTGAAGCCTCCGCCTGAAGGTGGATATCCTCATCTTCCCTTTGTAGACTGGGGTTAAATCATAAATGTCCGGTGGTTGTCGCCTACATCTGCTTCCTAGGACTGTCAGCTGTTGGTGTCTTTACTTTTTTTGGGTAGGCTGCTGCATCTAGTTACCTACAGAAAATGAATTCAGTATAACACCAAAGCAAGATAGTATGGGGAGGTTGATTAGGATCCCTTACTGGGGAGATAAACGTTACAAAGTTTTCACAGGACCTATGTGTTGTTATTTAACACTAAAATGACACAACTTCCTTTATACATTTGTGTAATTTAGCGTTTGTAATCTAGGAAGAAATTTCTAATCTTGATGTGGTGCTGAAAAACTAGGAGTGCTATTGGCTAATCAATTTTAACATGTCATTCTTTTATTCATGTTGTGATTAAATTTTAAGATTTAGTTTTCTCCTACAAAGTGAAGGTAGCCTGAGAACCTGGAACGTAGAAGTACAGTACTAGCATCTAAGATCATAAAGCGTGCTGCCCTGCTTTTCTGCTATAACATTAGAAATGTCTTGGAGTAGGAAGTGACCTTATTTTATTATAACCAGCCCTATTGCCGATCATCAAATAAAAAGAAGACAAAATGTGAGTTGCAAAAAATGACAGAAGAAATTCCAGTAGGTCCCCCATGTCATGCATTATTATTAATTGGTTAGTTGTGATCAAATGGGATTGCTTGAGTGAAGACAGCCATACGATGCTGTCATGCTGCATGATTATGTCATTAGAAGTTGTTTATTATAGTTTGTTTAGAGAAACAGCATATAACACATCTCATCATTTAAATCTAAACATTAATTGACAAGTCATCTTTTCCTTTTTTTCATTTTCTTTTTTATGTTTTTCACACTTACACATGATGTATAGTTTAAAAAATCACATCGAAAAATGCTGTGTTTAATGATATGCTCAGTTAGAAATTTTCTAATTGATTTAGTACAAACAACCTAAACATACTTAGCTGAAAATTAAGAATCTCTATAGACGTTTACGAGTATAGAAAAATGATGTGTAATTATCACTAGTTGAATGTCAGACTTCTCTATTCAATGATTTTTTTTTTTCAAAATAACATTCAATAAAGATACCACCTGAGAAGGTTATAGGTTTAGGGATGCAAAGGAGAACGTGAGATCTAGTGGCAGAAATCTCATCTGAATGATTTGAATGAAGACAAAATCCGAAAACAATAGTGGAGTGGACACCAACTAGGGCTGCAGAAGAAGCCAACTAACATAAATTGGAGGGCAGTGTCAATTTCTTGTGCATAAAAAACTGGTTTGATTTATCGTTTGCAGCATATAGCAACATATAATCATAACAAGTAGCATGTCTTATTACGTCTTAGCTTTCCACTTCCTTAAACAAAGGTGCGGTGAATGGCGTATTATCCTCTTAATTATTTGTTGTTACTCTTAAACCATGAAATTTGAGGACTTACATATCAATTTCATTGTCAGACATTCTATATTAGCAGTATTCTTGGGGAGACACCAATATGGAAATGTTTTACTTATATTGTCACCGTATTTATATACAAATATCAACAGAGAAGCATGAATAGGTTAAATTAATCATTCCTTTTAATAAATTTGGTGAATTTTGAAACTGATTCCTTTAATTTATTTGCTTCTAATTAGATACTTATAATGATAGTATATTTTTAATCAGATCATTGTCAAGAGATGGGCTTCAAATCTACTAATAAATTGTTGATATGGCTGTTATTTCGCTACGCGTCTATAACAAATTAGCATGCCCACATGAAAAAAGCTTTAATTCCTTTACTCCTTATGGTTTTAACCCATTTTGAAATTGCCCTATATGAATTTTTTTTTCTTCTGATTGAGTTTTTTTTTTAGTATTTTTAAATTAATTCACTTTTTAATTTGAAAGTATTGAGTACTAATAATTTCTTTTGATTAGTATTATCACAAATATCAATGTATTTTTATGAATTTGTTAAAACCTTTTATTAAAAAATTATAGTTTTTTGAAATATTCTTGTGTAGCAAATTTAACCAATGAACTTATAAGTTTTTATATGTTTATTTTTCACACATAATATAAAAAATCATACAAAATTTTAATTTTTCAAAAAAAAAACTTACAAAATTTTAAATATAAAATTATAACTTGTAAAAAATTTGTAGCAATCATAAATTAGTACAGTAACTATATATAATAATATTATTGTGAATTTGAAAAAATTCCATCTTATCAAATATGGAAGAAAATAAAACTTCAAATTGCAATAACAACAGTTTTGAATTTTTTTTTATAAAAATTTACAACTTTATACGAATTTTGTGCATGATTTGAAAAAAAGAATTCGTATATAATTAATATGCAAAAAATTGTAATTCATTTATTAACATCACAACATAAGAATGTTTTAAAAACTTATAACCCTTTATTAAAATTTAAAAATAAAAAATTCAATGAACCTAAACCCTAAACTAGAAATTATATAAAAAAATTTAAACAATTCATAAAAAAAATTGATGAGTATTTTTATTCCAATGTATTTTCCTGATATAAATGAAGAAATTGATTGAAATAAATTTGTTAATTTAAATAATAATGGCTCTTCAGTTTAAAAACGAAGATTAGAAATCAATTACCGTAATTATCCAATTACAAGGAAATAAATCATATAAAACAAATATAAAGGAATTGAAATCCATTCCACATAGTGCTAGCTTGTCATGGACGCATGATGAAATAATGAATGAACATGTCAGTAACTCACAAACAAGACATGAGTTCTTCTCTTAAAAAAATGAATTATAATTATAAGTATCTCATTAGAAACAAATAAACTCTAAAAAAAAAAAACAATTGTAAAATTGGCTAAGACGAGAAGGGGATTAATTTAACCGAATGAATATTATATAGCATCGTATTCTTTCACCTTCTATTCTCGGCGACAAAGCTGTGAACGTACCGAGTTTATTACCTCTGAGACATCTAACTTCGGATAGAAAAAATGAAAATATTTCACAAATTTTCATTACGTCTAGCACTCAACAAAAATTGAGATAAACTGGTTTCACGTAAAGGTAGTGTTATTCAAACTTTGTTCAGTAGTGTCAGGTTTAATCCTCTGAGCCATGTCATGAATTTCCTCTTGTTCATCAACAAATGACTACGGCTTCTCGAGTGTAATCATGCCAAAACCAATAATGGGTTCCAATGAATGAACTGAAGAAAATCTCAGAAAGTGAGTACAACCGGAAGAACATCAATGGTCTAAGGACCAAACTCTTTGCTATTCGATTCTCCTCCATTTCTGGGGAATCCCCTTTTTCTTTTTACATAAACTGCTCAAAATTGTGCACTCAGCGTGCTGCTTCTATTCTCTAAAATAAAATGGAATTATTATAATGTCAGGCGCAGAGCCTCCCTCAAAAAAGGCAGCTTCCACTAAGCACTCTGAGGTGACTGCAACATCGAACTAGTTTGAAAATCCTCTGCTCACTTCTCATCTCTTGCAAGTTGTAATAGTGCTCCAGGTACAGTGGCATGGTATAGTTTCAATTGAACTGACTCTACTTATCTTAACTAGTTTAACTCAAACTATGTCGTGGGAGTTGGGGAAAATAGAAAATGCGAGCACTCTTTTTTATTATTATTTTTAATTTCAGGAATTTCTCCATAACCCCTGCTTTGTCTAGCCTGTGACAGTGACCAAGTTTCCAAATCCCTGTTGAGTTCTATGAACGTCCAAACAATGTGAATAATAACACTGTTTGCATGCCCGGAGAAACAGTGACACTTTCTGCTGGCTATAAATAGCCAAATACATTCCATCCCATTTGCTTCCTACTAAAACTCCATCATAAACTAAACATGAAAATTTCTCAGATTCTTGCTCTTGTTTTCTTGACTTTCTCATGTTTCTGCGCTCACCTTATTCATGGAAGGCATATTCATAGTTACAAAGACATAAAGCAGCATTTGCACTTGATATCTCATATTTCAATACAGCCTTCTCCGGCACCCGAGGCTGCCGGTCCGAGCGGTAATGGACCTCCTGTTTATGACGTGAGATCTTTTGGTGCAGTTGGGGATGGTATCTCTGATGACTCACAAGCATTCAAATTGGCTTGGGATACAGCTTGTCAAGCTGAAAAATCAGCAACCCTTCTTGTTCCAAATGGTTATATTTTCATGTTGCACCCTACTATATTCACGGGGCCTTGTAAATCTTCTCTCACTTTCCAGGTATTGTAAGTGTTATGTTATTGCAAAAATAAATAAATAAATAAATAATCTTTTTAGAATTGAAAATTTATAGTTTTTCACTTCTAACTCGTGTTTTTATAAAATGGATAATGAAAGATCGATGGAACTGTGATGGCACCTGATGGACCCGACTCATGGCGAAGCAATAACAGCAAGAGACAATGGCTGGTTTTCTACAAAATCAATGGAATGTCAGTCGAAGGGGCTGGTATTGTAGATGGCAGAGGAGAGAAATGGTGGCATCTCCCTTGCAAACCTCACAAAGTAAGTTCTTTTATTATGCTTTCTACGTCTCAGATACCACCATTGCAAGTCTGTTACGGATTTCTTCATTCAACAGGAAAGCAATGGAACAACAACAGCAACACAGACTGAACAATGTGATAGCCCAGTTGTAAGTGACAGGAACATTAGAAAAAGTATTTTTATGTCAAAATTTCGAGTTCATATCTTGACAAACTATTACTGAATCTACCAATGTAGACCATCAGGTTCTTTGAAAACACTGATTTGGCGGTGAAGGGACTTGAAATCAAGAACAGTCCTCAGTTTCATTTCCGGTTTGATGGCTGTCAAAACGTTCATATAGATAGGCTTACCATTAATTCGCCAGCCGAGAGTCCTAACACTGATGGAATTCACATAGAGAACACAAATAATGTCAAAATATACAACTCAATCATCTCCGCTGGTAACTTTATGAATCCTCGAAACCATGTTGTCTTTCTTTCGTATGTTAAAAGCTGACGGTTCTTTTCATGCTCTGCGTTTACAGGAGATGACTGTGTATCAATTGGAGCAGGTTGTTATAATGTGGACATAAGGAACATAACGTGCGGTCCAAGTCATGGAATAAGGTACACTAGTGAACCGATACTCATCTCAGTGAATGGGAACTTTTGATTGGAGAAAAACTAGTTGCGTAACTATTTTACCCACAACTAGACACAAATGTTTGTGGGCCCACCAACGTGTAGGGATCACTCTTACGTTTAATTCTGATTGGGCGATTAGAACCGCTTTATTTACCGCAGTGTCGGTTCAATTTTTCCAACAACTCAGTCATGAGGGCTTATTAGTATGGCCAAAAAGAACAAAGAGCAACTTGTCTATGAGACTGAAGATACCTTTTATTGTGCAGCATTGGAAGCCTCGGAAGTCACAATTCCAGTGCCTGTGTTTCAAACATAACAGTGAGTGACTCAGTCGTCAAGCACTCCGCTAATGGAGTTCGGATCAAAACATGGCAGGGTGGAGCAGGATCTGTGTCTGAGGTGACCTTCAACAACATTCAAATGGACACTGTCCGGAATCCAATAATCATAGACCAATACTACTGTCTCTCCAAGAACTGCCTCAACCAAACATCTGCAGTTTTTATATCTAATGTTGTGTATTCAAACATTAAGGGTACTTATGATGTGAGAAGCCCCCCCATGCGTTTTGCTTGCAGTGATTCTGTTCCGTGCACAAACCTCACACTGGCTGGAATTGATCTGCTTCCAGCACAAACCAAGAATTTGGCTCCTCCATTTTGTTGGAATGCCTATGGAACTATGCAGAAAGCTACAAATCCACCAGCATTTTGCCTCTTAGAGGGAAAATCACTGAAGTTGCCTCGATATGATGTTATTGGGTGTTAGTGGGATTTGGTTTTGTAACCTTAGCAAATCAGAAGGGTATTTTTTTCATTGTTGGAAGAAGAGGCATATCTGTACAATGAAATTTAAAATATTTTTGTTGTACGAAACCTCAACTTCACAATATTCTGTGCTGAGTAGAATATTGTCAGGGAGGTCAGATCCCTTTAATTTCTTACAATGCCAATTTTTAACAATTTGCTAAAAAATTAGAGATCATTCCTAAAAAGACTCAGCAGCATTTTTCTAGAAACTTTTGTATCGTTTTTTTCTTTTTCCCTTATAAATTTACGCAAAATTTGAGATAGAATCGTTTTGGATGAAAAAGTCATAGACTCAGCCGTATATCTGCAATTTGTAGCCATTGCTACTTACTATCTGCTAGTGGTTCGGTTTCCACAAAAACAAGTAGATTCATGATGAATTTGGGCGATGAGATATTGTTTGATTTTTGTTGCTTTTACCCTGCAGAATTCTATAATTCTATTTCACAAATACGGATATCAAACAAGAGCCAGCAACTTGACATTTAGTTTTGTCTTATATTCTTAATATAATTCAACAAAGTTCGACAACTAAATTTGTGCCTTTTTAATCAACCAAACGGTGGAGCCCGATAAAATCGACCCATTTGTTTTATTCAAAATTGATTTGAGAATAAGATTTAAATATGAAAAGGATAATAGGTGAAGGTAAAAGGAAAGTGAGGGTGAAAGCAAAGGATATGGATAGCAACACCCATTAATTGAAAAAGTTGTTAAAATTTATCCAAAATTACGAACCATCCACCAATAATTTATACAAAGTTCGAGTTTATATAAATATTTTTCTGTTGGAGAATGCTATAAAGAGAAGTTGAGTATTTATATTTAAAGTATTTAAATTTTTATTTTTATTTTTAATTTATTTATTTTAAAATTAAAAAAATAATTCAACGATAAAATGCTCAATTTCTTAAAAAGTCAAACTTGCCGTAATATTATTTAACATAGCACACATTGTAATCAATCATGTATCAAAGCTTCTTTTTTTTTTAATTCTCTTTGCAGTGTATCAATATATTTAAATGGTATTAAAGGTAATAAAATAGAAGCAAAATGATGTGTACTTTTCATTCGGATTGTCTGCTAAGAGAAATGAAAAAAAAAAATGGAGTTAAGGAAAAGGGAAATTCTGTATAAGAAAAACAAAAATATTATATGTTAGTTATATACATGTGTGCCAAATCTTGTGCTGAGTAAAACTAATTAAATCAAAATAAAACTAAGTAGCGTCACTCGTGTCGCGTATTAATAAAACCTTATCTGTGTGGGTGAATATAATATGTCTTTTTGGCCAACGTTCCCACTATCTAACGAAAAGCATAGAAATGAGAACAGGGGCCGTAGGTTCCGCTGTCGATTCTAATTTGCCTGTCATAGGCTTACTAGGTGTAGGTTTGTGCGACCTATGTTTCAGTCCCCGGATTTGAGGGCTTTCCATTTTGGAGCAATAGTACAAGACATTAGGTGTATCAGAGATTCAGAAACAATAAAAGAAACCTAATCATTCATGTTGAAATTCTCATTATTTGTTAAGCCTTTGTTTTATCAAAATCATGTTAATATGGGAAACTATGAAGAGAGTGAGTGACATACAAGCTTGTAGCTAATTACAGCGAAAAGTCCATCAGACTTAAGGCCTTGTTTTTTGGCTTTGGAAATCATATAAGCAAGACGCCCTTGTTTAATTGACATAGCTCACTGTAACATGAGTTCCCTGAAAACAGAAAATGCTACTTCCATTATCAGCATTCGCAATCATTTTTCTAGCCACACATGACACAATAATTAATTTGACTCCACCTGCTCAAAGCAAAATAGAAGCAATGTACAAGGAAAATATTCTTATTATTCCAGAGGAACATAGGAGATGCCAACCTGTCTTGACAATTTGCTGGAACATTTACTGATCAGAGCAAAACGCCTCTGCTAACATATTCACCTTTCATTAAACCATTTCAATTTCCATTTCATCCAATATTCTTATTATAGCATTTTTTCATTCAAGCTACATTGATTCATTTTCATAAGCATGCCAACCACAGAACTATCAGGTGAGCTCTCGGCGAAGATGATATTTAGCATACAGAAGCAAGTACCCCTAACAAAGAAGCAGTAAATTGCATTTGGGTCTCCTCATCTATGGTCGAGAAGAGTGGTACATGCACAAAGAGTGATTTGATCCCATTCTGCTCAGCAAAACGAAGAGAATGATAGTAAATGTAGTTGCAAACAAACCTGCCTGCATCCTCAGATCTCATAACATCATAACCCTTGTTGGCCAAGGCCTTTGCGACCTCTTCCACAGGAAGGCAAGTCTGCACAAAATCATATTAGAATTAAGAACCATGTTTCACCAAGTCATCTGTTTCAGGTGGTATATTTCAAGAAAATAATTTTAAAGCGTTCTAAATGATTCTTAGAATAGCAAAAATTGATCAGTGTAATCTCTAGGGCCATCATAATAAAAGTAAGCACCTTACTAGGGAACTGCCATTTATAGAAAACAAATGCTATTCTATAGAAAACGAATGCTGTTCTAAATGATAACTAAGAATGGACACAATCCACAATTTTTGACGGAAAAAGAGTGTAAAAGAATAATCATATATTGAATTTACCTGCCGTGTCCGTGAAATCCCACCGTCTGAAGGAACAATGGGGACTTTCTGCAACAAATAATATTGTGGAAAATTCAGCGAGAAAGACACTTAAGTGAAGTTTAGTGAAACCAAAACCAAAGTTCAGAACAGATTCAATATGCAGATCTAATGAGATTTAGTGAAACCAAAACCAAAGTTCAAAACAGATTCGACATTCAGATCTAACCTGCGGCTTCCATCCCATTTCATCAGGGCAGCGGAAAGTTGCTTCATTGACAGCTTGGTGCTCGATAGCAAATCTTGTTGCACCACTATTAACTCCGAAATGAAGCTGAATAAATTATCAGAAAGTAAGATGCAGAAATGTGAATAAATAAATAAATAAATAAATACAAATGACTACTGATTTAAAATACCTCACTTTAACCAAACCGGATCCTTTCACCATTCTCTTATGGTACTTATGTCTATCACTCAGTCTTCTTTTACTGGCCATCTCAAGGCATTATCTTATGACCCTCAACTTATCACAGAAATTAGATTTCAGTTCCATATGTTAAGGCTGGATTATACTTTTGTGCTAGTAAATACTCTTGCAACTTTTGTTAGAAAAACATTTCATACTTTTTGTAATTTTTTTCATTTGAAGTTGGAACTTTTATATAAAATATAGAAATTTCTCAAAAATTTTCTTCACACAATTTTGTTTGATGGAACTGCAACTTTTTATTTGTTGTTACACACAACTTTTGTACAAAAATAAATGGAGGCAGCTCACCCAAATAATTTTGTTGGACTTTGAAGATTCGGTCTCCTTTGTGCTAATGGCTGATTGCAAAGTCAGGTATAGGGGAACAAGTGCTCCTTGACCAGCAGTCTCTAGAATGCTACAGCTCCCAAGAACTAATCCTCTTGGCAAACCTTTCTTCTTTATGTAGTCTGTTAAATTATTGACAATCGTCTCTGTAGGATTCTCCGAGACTCCATGGAATTTTTTAAAACCTGTCACATGAACTGTTACTTGTGCTGGAGGACCTTCTGAACCCATTTGCCAATTATTATAAACCTCAAAATATTTATAGCTTCAAGCAGAAAGTAATTTCCTGGTACCTGCATAAGTTGATAAGCAATTATGAGATAAGAGGACACAGAGTTGAACTGTTTTCTATATCATGGACCATAGGGTGGGCTTGGTGCACGAGGCTCTCACCTAGTGGGGCCTGGAGAGGGTTAATGTACGCAGTCTTATCCCTATAACTAGAGAGGCTGTTTTCTATATCATGGACCATATTCACAAAGATTATATCACAGTCTTTAATCAACCCAACTAAATGATTATAAACCATATAACATTCATTCAATATAAAAAAATGCTAATCTCACAATTTGCATTCAGAACAATTGTTACAACTATATACATAGCATAATCTCACTTAAATTGACCCCACTTATGCCATGTGAACTTATTGTACCATGTGTGCAATGGTTAAAAAAAAGGGGGGGTGGGGTGGGGTTTACATACAGATTGTAGGAGTAGCACTATCCTTTAAACTCTGGGAAAATTTTTAGGCTTTGCATGCAAAGCAAATTAAGAAGGTGGACAATAGAAAAAGGGAGACCCTTTCATCGCCAATAATGGAAGCCCTGTCATCTGAATAGCATATAGCAACAGAAAGATTGGGTCTCACATAATCTCTAAAATCTAACAAGCTGAGTATTCAATTTTAAGAGAAAAAACAGCATAGAACTCAGTTTTCCGATTGATTCAACGAGGATAATCGATTTCAGGACACAAACATAAACGGCTAAGCGAATAATAGAGTTTTCAGTGGGAAAAAAAAAATTCAGGGACTGGACAAACAGAAATTATATAATTATACGGAAAACTGCCTTAAATTCAAACTTGAGACCTAGACGCCATTAAAAGAAGAGCTGATCATATACCCCGAATGATCAAAGTTATAGATAATATTACCTCGTACAAGGAAACATCATTAAAATTAAGCATGCATGTTTGGCTAACCTGTGATCTTCAGAAAAAGAGAAGACACAACCCCCGTCCTATCTACTCAAAGTTGATTAACTGACATAAATTCCGATGAGATTTTAGATTTAGAAGAGAGAGAGGGGAGAAAGAAAACTTAGCAGTAGGGGCTCGAGTCACTATCAGACAAACAACCCAGGACAATCTTATGTAATATAATAGACTATCCTGAAATTTTACCGCCAGCTTCTGATTCTTCTGATCAATTGTACTTTCCGGGAATAATAAATTTTGTATTTATTTTTATATATTTACGAAATAGTTTTTACTTCCGTAGGGATTTCTATTTTGCTCCTGCTCCCAAGCACATGATCAAAGACATCCAGCGTAGCCCAAAAAAAATAAACATTTTTCATAATTTAACTTATGATTGCTAAATAGAGGATATTAAATAATATTTTTAATTATTTTTTTGCATGGATGTTAAATTGAGGTAAAATTTAGAAAAGTAAAATTCGCATATGATACAAATTACAAATGAATTTTTTTTGTTGAATTTTAGACAAAAAAATAATTTAAGTGATCAAAGCCTTAATAATTAAAAGTATAAATGGAAGAATTATAATATTTAAATCACAGATAAATCAAATAAAAAAATAAAAGTTAGTGTGGGTAAAGAATAATTTTAAAAAATATGTAATTTTTTATATTAATCTTTTATTTGTATCCATTATTAAATTGGAAAATTAATAAAGCAAAACTTAGGTGGCCTAAATTATTAGTGATCAATTACGTTAATCAAATGAACTCTCCGGAAATCTTCTTTGGGTCTCATCATTTTTTTTTTAATATTTCAGAGAACTGAATTATTTAATATTAAACAGTGTGAAAAGTTCCATTCCTTCCTTTGTTAAATATATAATCATTATTTTTTCTATTCAAAACTTGACTTTTTGCTCATCATTGTCTGCTTTATTTTGAAATATATGTTGACAATAGAATTGTGAATTTGTGATTCACAGGGACAATAAATCTCACTGTACCCTTTCTCATTGCATTGGAGGGCGTCGTCATCCAATGATTATATTTTGATTTAATGGCGAAGGCATCCTATCTTGTTGAAACAGAAGCTAGAGCAAGGAAAGTATCCTCAACATTTGGCCCAAGCCACCGCCACAAGCCTTCAAATTGTATGATATTTCAAGCTAACTTAGTGGACTCTTCCCGACCAACACCGATCATTCCCCATGTATTTGTGAATTGTTAATAAAGTTTGTGAAAGGTTTTCCAGAAATGTACCTCTATAAATAGTTTTGAAACAATGACCAATATGATGCGTATAGCTAAAAATAAAAAGGCTCACCAATTGTGTCATTGCCTCAAGTGCAAGAAATAGTAGTCAATTTCGTGTTTGGTCTAATTTATTTTGCATTTGTTTAAGAAAAATACACATTTTTCATAAAGTAAAGCAAAACCAATAGTAATTGATGATCAACTATAGAAAAATATGCTTAGCTTTAATAAAATTAATAGAAGATACCAAACAAAGATTAGATTTGGAACGTGTTGGTTTATTATTGTGAAAACTTTTATTAATTTTTAAATCATTATTTTATATATAACTTAATATAATATAATACATAATATAAATAAAAACTTATCTTTCTCGTTAGTGTTGAATTGTGATAATTAAGATTTATACTCATATTAATTTTGCCTCTTTTTTGATAAATTATACTCACCTCGCAGATTTAATTTAATTTCACTTTATACTCCTTCCATTTTCATAATTATAAACTCAACTCTCTTATTTTCTAAATGTAGTGAAGGTTAGTGTATTTTAAAATAAATAAGAAGGGAAATGAATATATATGAAGAGAAAAATTAATGTATATTTTTGAAAATAAAATAAATATGAATATAATTATACTAAATTTAAGAGAGATAAATGTATTTTGCCCCTTTTAGAACTATTTTTACTCTTTTTCTTCCTGGAGAGAAGTTGGAGAGAAGTTTTTCAAACAACATGTATAATTTAAATATTTTAATTGCATATTTTAAAACATCAGAATTTTTTTTTCACATAAAAAGTACATAAAGTACAGTATAGTAGGTTATGCAGCGAATATAAAATGAGTTATATTATATATAATCAATTAATTAAAAATCTATTATTAATAATAAATTGTATTTATGATCAATTATCCTACCTCATAAAATGTCAATTAGAATTTCCTGTTGGATGAAAGTAAAAGACATTATAAATGGAGTATAGAGAGACTCTCCATACAACAGCATACGTTTTCCAAGTCTAACCAGATATATCCTCTACGAGGACATAAATGATCAAAATATTTATATATATAGTGGAAAGAAGCCGCAACTTATCCTGTTGAAAACTCATATGAAGAACACAATCAAACTTGCTTGGAGATTCTGGTAAGTATCTACTGCCTCAGTACTCTGTTTGAGCTTAGCAAGAAGTTCTCTTCCCCAGCAATTGTAGAATGCAGCCGTCCTGCTGCCCAGCCGTTATTCATTGCTCGAACGGCCGCACGAGCTGGATCCCCTGTCACGCGGCTTCCATCAACTTGGTTTTCAAATTCAGGAAGACCACTTGCCTTCCTCTCTTTCCTTCTCTTCCTCTCTTCATCCCGTTCCTTCCTCAGCCAACTTTCAACTGTTCGCTGCGTATTCAAGACCAATTAGGCACACCTGTTTCTACCTTTTATTTGTTTTTCAATTAACAAAGATCCACAACCTGCTTCAAGTTATACTCTTCATTCCACTCACTCTTGTCAGAAAGTACTATTAGCTTATAAAGGCTCATATTTACTAATAATTACAAGATAAAGTGACATCTACAGTAATTGACTGGGAGGAAAGGTTTTAATGCAGAAACAGAACTTACCATCAATGACAAATTGCTAATTTCTTTGACTTTATCCATAGGCATGGCTAGTTGCAGCTTTCCATGGGCCACGTAAACCTGATAAGAACATAAAGAATAACTAGGTTTATTCTAAAACACACATAACTCATCAGTAATGGATCTCAGACATACAAGATGTGTCGGCCAACCCTCAAGACCATCGAATATGTGTGTTGCATAGATAATTGTGGCACCCCGCTCTTCACATTCCTTTCTAAGAAAAGTGAGAAGGTCAGCCCTTGCTAGAACATCGAGGTCTACTGTTATCTCATCAAGAAGAAGAACCTAGATAAACAAGAAGCAAGTCCTATAAGATTTATACATGTTATGGAGCAGCAAGAACAAAAAGCAAGCCTTGCAACAAAAAGAAGAGTAATACTCTTTTTATAAGGCACATCAACTAATTACCTTGAATGGCTTGAGCAGACCCATGCAAATTTGCACTCTTCTTCTCTGACCGTCAGAAACCTTATGCATCCTCCAAGAAAGATTGATGTCAAATATCTGCAGAGTTGAAAAGACAAAATGAAAAAAGAATAGCAAGTTACCGACTGACTACTTCCCATGGTATCAAATGGACATATTCCATTAGCTGTGTAGATGTGAGAAAAAAGAGGAACACAGTCACTTGCTTTCTGAATAGACAAAATTTTTACGGTAAACAAAGAAAGTAACTTGTCTTCTCTAAACTGATAATAAAGATTCATCCTACCTTGATTAGCTCGGCTCTTCTTCCAGGGTCTATTCCACCTACCCCAAATATCAGTTTTTCTGCAGAAACATCCATTTGTATGGGAACCTCAAAACCAGCAAAAGCAACATCTCTCCTCCACTGAAACCAAAGATACAATAAGTAAACAATGAAAATATAAATTAAAAATGAGAAACCACGAAGAAACTGAAGTTGCAGATCATCTTAGAAATGTCTACTCTCCTTGCTCCTACCATTCCCTCCTACATCTTGCCTCAGTTTATGTTTGTTTTATACATAGTAAGAGGATAGCTCTAATAAATTGTAATGGTGTACCAACGAGAGATATAAGATTCAAATGCAAAGAAAATATGGGGTCATGTATGATGCTGTACAAAGCTTAAAACTCGTCAACTTATTTGCTGGATAAAAGCATAAAATAATTGGACAATATTAACAATTTAAGAAAGCAGTTAATAGTTATATACTTTAAAAACAACATTAATCTTTAGTATGTCAAAAAGTGAAAACCAATTTCCTGTTGATACGCAAGTTTACGTATACATTCTACATGATGTAAACAAACAATTCAATGATCAATTTTGCGACAAGTACATCACCATATCTGCAAAATTATTCCAAGAATAACTCCTCTCTTAGTTGAAATACATAAAAAGAGATGAAATGCACCAACCTCTCCACCAAGATAGCACAGCTCACCAGAAGATACTAAAGTTGTGTCATGAAAAGCTGATCTTCCAAGTACACGAACCATGCCAGGTTCGACCATGTGCTTCCCTCCTAGTATCTTCAGAATGGTAGTCTTGCCTATCACACGGAAACTACAGTCAGCGAACAAATAAGACTTATTTTGGGAGTGGAAGTATCAATCTACAATGGAATGCGGGAGACAGGTGTTTTAGAATTTTATTTACAATGAAGAGTGTAAGACAAGTTAATGAGTTTATATCCAATTTTTCACCATTTTTTCAATCCCTCTACCATCCAATTAGGAAATATAAGCCTACAGTGTATGCACATCAGAAGAACAAAACTTACACACTTAATTCGATTGAGTTCCAAATTAGCTGCCTCACATAGTTGAGAAAAGACACGAGAATGAAAGTTTCGATGCTATACTACGACATTAAAAGGAGTGAAGCAAGAGAGTGAAAGAGAATTGGAGCTGACCAGCGCCATTAGATCCGACGAGGAGGCAACGATCGCCGGCATGGAGAGTGAGAGAGAAATCTTGGATGAGAGGAGTGGAACCGGGCGCTGGATGGCCGTCGATACCTGGGTATGTAAATCTGAGATTATTAATTTCTATGGTTGCCTCCGAATTTCCTCCTTCAACTCCCATTTTTCCTCAACGAGGGAAGAGTTGCATTTGCTTTCGCAACCGAAATGCCGCTTTTATTAGTTGGAGACTCAGTGGCTCGGGGATGAGTCACCAACGACGAGTTAAAGGAAGCGTGGCAGTCTCCCCGTCAGGGAAATTCGCACCGACAATGTATATTTAAGGAAAAAAAAAAAAACTTGCATGGAAGAGGAATGAAAATAAGTGAAATTAATTTTATATTTTACATGAATTTTATGAATGATTAATGTATTTAAAAAATAATTGAAGTTAAAACTTTTGATGATAAAAAAATAACGATTCATAAATAATTTATAAAAAGTTATTTGTTATTTAATCATGATTCTATTTCACTAAAAGTATTTAACATTTATTTTCTTTTGAAAAAATCGATTATTACTATAGCTGTCTTGAATATAAAATTAAAATATATACTCAAATTCATTATTAATCAATTATTCTATTATTATATCAAATGAGTCCTTAGTTAAAATAAGAATTTTTATTCAAATCATGACAAATGTATTAATTATTATATTTAAATAATGAGAACATTAATAACTATTAAAATTATTAAATTATAAATAATAATTAATGTCACTACCTATTTAATTGTGATTGACATGAAATTTATTTTGTGAATTCCATAAACTTATTTAATCCTACTTTAATATCATTACACAAATATTATAAAATAATATACCTTTTTATAATAATTAATGAAGTATTCATATTAGTATTTACAATTTATATCTAAATTATCATGAGTTTTTAGTTTCGTCATTTTTAACAAGGCTCAAAACATTTTATTTACAATTATGTATGGACTATGGCCACAAAATATGTTTCCCGGAAGAACTCCATTCTTAAATTACTAGTAGTGATTAGAGAGCCATAACATGCAAATTTGAAAAATATTTTAAATAAAATCAATAAATTATAAATTCAATAAGTGGATAACCTACTTAACAAAGCATAAACAATCATATACAACCATTTAATATTATTTGTCTATACAAATATAATTATTGTTAATCATAGCCACATTTTTACCTTAAACCATGCATTACCTTTGTTCACTAATGATAGCATACATTAGTCAATGAAAAAATATAAGATAATCTCCATTTAATCCACATTCACAAAATAGCGTAAACATTCTATAATTTCAAAACAATGAATAACATACAATCATAGAGATTATAGATAATATCAACTGACTTAAGTATTAAAAATTATTCTCATCTTACTTATTTAGTCAACCTGCTTACCATTTTCTTTGCTTACTCCCTATGGGTGGGTGCTTGTGGAAGACATCGTGTATGATGCAATGTAAGCACTTAGCATAAGATGCAAGGTGACAATTCCTAGTATCTACTAGAATTGCTCTAACCCTCATAAGAAAAAATCCTTTGACAAAAAGTCATACTTCATTAACATTCACAAGCAAAAGTTCTCAAAACTTAATTTTCAATGCTTATATAAAAAAAAAAAACTTAAGTTTTGGTACCATGCACATACATATTGAAAGTAATTAAACCACTTTATAACTTCTAAATCTATCATTATCCCCTCACAAATGATTTTTCATTTTATTTCAATACATTCCATTATATTCCTTTAACAATCCTTTTATTTCACATTTTCAATCAATAATTCATCCTATTAGAATTCACCATAACACTAATCATTCTCAAAGTCAACAACAATTATAAATGTAAAACAATCCACACATTTTTATTAAGATTTCATTATTATCAATAACACAAATAAACATCATAATACAGGGTTGTCATTATTCCTGATCCAAATAGATTTTTTATAATCCAATAACAACATAACATAAATTATAAAAGTAACTAAGCATCAATAATCTAATTTTTAATATAATTCAAAATAAAATAACTAAAGGTATTTGATTACTCCAGTTAATTATGACATTTGAAAAATGAATTTTATAATTCATCTTTGATTATAGTGATTAAATATGTGCTTATATAATGTATTATGGTATTCTAATATATATATATATAAATATATATATATATATATATATATATATATATATATATATATATATATATATAATCTTTTGTAATATTCAAACACATACATGTATAGTATATTATAGTATTTAAATACAAGACTATATATTTCATTATGAAAATTAAAGGAGCATACCTATAAAATGTCTTATAGTAGTTAACATATGCTACTATAATCTATTACAGTAATCGAATATGTGTTAATATAATTCAATACTATAATAGAATATAAGGTAATATAATTCAATACTGTAATACCTTACATTTTGTATAATTTTATTTTGATCACACAACACGAATTAGAGTTTATTTAATTGTAACAATACATTTTCACGGCATTCATAATACTATTACAAATTAGATATTTCTCATTTAAGTCATCATTAAACACATATTTCAAGGTTTATTTATGTTCATAAATATGCAATATAATTAACTTACCCAATATTGATTTCATATAATTAACATTGAGATTAAAGTATTCAAATATAGTAATTGATTATAGGTAACCTTTAGCCTAATGTATTCTAATACCGTATTAGAATATAAGTGACATTTAGCTTGGGGTATTTCAATATAGTATTGAATTATAAAGGTATAAAAAAAACAAAAGATTTTTATATTCAATTATGGTATTGGAATATTACTTTAAGGAAGGTAATATTCCAATATGATATTAGATTATAAGGGACTAGAAATGAAGTTGGATCTTATATTGGAATACTACCTTAGGCATTCCAATATGATATTAGATTATAAAGGTTTACAAAAAAAATGCTATAACCATATTCAAATATGGTACTCAAATATTAGCCTTCTGAAGGCATTCCTTAAGGCTGTATTTGAGTATTATACTTAAATATGAAGTTTTTTTTTCAATTTTCCATCGATTTCATTGAATAACTTGCTCATTTCATCCATAATTAACATTCTACACAAAACCAATCTAAAATTTTATAATTAAGCAACTTTCATCAACATTTTTCTAACTCATAAGCATCCAAATTTCTAATTATAACAACCTAGCATATAGAACAACCAAGTCTAACATAATAACCCAGCTCTAGTTCATTTTGAATGTAAATGAATTTTTTTAAGCAAAATTAATTGATTAATTTTGCTAATAAAATTAAATAAATTTATTAATTTTATTAAACAAAATTAATTTATTAATTTTGCTAATAAAATTAAAATTAATTTAATAAGCAAGTAAATAAATTTAATTTAATTAAAAATTCAAAATATAATTAAATGGATTTGGATAATAAAATTAAAATGAATAAAATATTAGATTGTTAAAATAATTAATTTTAATAGGAAAAAATTATGAGTAGGTAAACAAAGTTTGATAAATTATGGACTCAAATTTTTATGACTCATGATATAATATAGTAAAAATATTCAGTAATGTGTCTATGCTCCAAAAAAATATCTAAGTTGTGAAAGTCTTGTCCAATATTTATAGGTAGTAATATGATTTTGAAGTGATAAATAGATGAGTTAACATAAATATGAATAAGGTCAAAAGTGGACAGGTCATGGAAACGTAAAGTAATTAGGGTTTGACAGAAAGGTTGAGCCCGTATTTTAAACAAGCAAAAAGAATTGAACCTGTGGAATCTATGAGTAGGCCGCATTATTATTATTATTTTATTAGTATGAGTTATTAAATTACTAGATTTACATTTGTAAATATTAGAGATTGAATTCTAAATGTAAAAAAAAGTATCTTTATGGAATATTAAATTGTATTGAATTAAAAAATTTATTTTTTAAATTATAATTAATTATTTTTTTGTGTAATGGATTAATTAAGCAAGGTTAAAAAACTTATATTAAGCTATTATATATTAGATCAAAATTTGAATTAAATAAAATAAAGTCTTCATATACTTGAAGAATTACTCAAAAAAGGAAAATAATTGGACCCACAAACTTGTATTGAAAATAGGTTCTAAATAAGAAACTCACATCCACCTTCAAACTATGAGTGTGTGTGTATATGTGACATGTTAGAAAATCTCTTAAATTAACGACAGTAATATTTAAGATTATCTTTGGATAAACTTCTCTGCCCAGTATACTTTTTATAGTAAACTTGCCCCAGTTGAATTGATGCTCCTCGATGTGCCATGTAAATTAAATTAACCAATTCCTTGCTATTGAAAATGCAATCTCACATATTTGTCATTTGCTTCCTAAAGATTAGCATTTTCATTTCATCTACCAGACCTACCATTGTTGACTACGAACGAAGCAAAGGAAGCAAATGAGAAAACAATGCAGGAAAAGAAGCACAGGACGAGAGTCTCAATTACCCAAAAAGTCTTGTTATTTTTTCTGCAATCCGTTGTTATTGATAACAAAATAAAAATATTATAAGTGTCAAAAATGACATCCAAAATTAAATTCAATATCTTTTGTATATATTAAATCAAATTTTACAAAATTGTCTTATCATTTTATATTTAATGATAACATTTAATTTATATCTAGAACTTTGTTTTGAATTTCATTTTTCATACATATTACGTTATTGATAAAAAAAAAATTGCAGAATGATTTTATGTGATTAAGAAAAAAAGAACTATTGTAATAAATTTGAAATTTTTGTGCATCACATAAGAATCTATTGATTTAGCAACTGCTGATTTTAGGTAATTAACAAAAAATTGAAAAAATGTTATTAATAAAAACTGATGGTAAATGGCCCAATTAGATGACCTCTTAATCCATAGTCAAAGTATAAAAAGTTAATAAATTTAATTTATTGACATTATTGTGGTGATAAATCGTACAAATTTTAGTATTTCATATCTTCTTATTAAAGTATCAACAAAGTGTAAGAATTTTACATTTATTTTATTGATATAATAAAATTTGTATCAAAATATTTATTTATTGCAATAATATACTAGTTTTTAATCAAATTATCATAATATCAACAAAATAATAAAGTTTTCTATATCAGGCTGCTAATTTATCATAATTATAGCAATTTCTCATCCCTAAATTTATTTATCAATCAGTAGAATTACTAATTTATAATATCAAGTTGTTACTTTCTATACTACTACATTGTTAATTAATTAATGTAAATATTCAATTTCAAACAACTCTTTTACAATTAATTTCTAAACATGATTTACATATAATATCACTTTATTACCAAATTTTTACAAATCCAACCCTGTCCAAATTAGTCTACGTCATTAATTATGGTCCATCCAAAATGGGACCAATTTGGGCTTATTGTGTTCTTAGAGATTAATTTGCAAACTCTGTCATGCATGAGACAGAGAATTTCTTCCTGCTGCCGTTTCAAATTTTCAATCCCAAAATCAAAGTTGTGGTCACCATTTTGACGCTTTTCCAAGACATATTTGTCCTAATTTTTTTCTTGAGTGCATTTGTCCAGACCTATTTTTAATGATTATTATTAAAAATTAATTAATATCATTAAATTTATTTTTAAAAAATTTCATATAATATAACAATAAAACTAATACAAATGATTAAATTTATTTTTTTAAATGAGAATTAATACTATCATATATATATATATATATATATATATATATATATATATATATATATATATATATATATATGTATGTATGTATGTATGTATGATAATGAATTAAAATAAAGATGTGTAAAAATTATAATCATGAACTCTAAAATTACGATTGCATAATTAACTTAATTCGTCGTTAATCTTATTGATAAAAGTCATCATCTTATAGAGTAATACTAAATTAATATTATATCAAATAAATATAATAATATGAGTACCATCAATTTTAATATAAATGAGTGAAATCTAATCTAAATGAAATAAAATCATATAGTATCACGTAAGTCAATTTCCTATTACAGATAACGGAAGAAACATTTGTCTTCTATACTACCTTAGAAAATAAAACAAAATATCAAGATTCATAAAAAAAAAAAAAATCAAACGAATGAATATTATTATAAAATTAGAAGTTAATTCTTAATTTTCTTATTAAAAATTATAGTATTTCATTTTATTCTATAAAAGTAATCCGATCGATTCCGGAAATATGAGATATTTGATTATCAATGAAAGAATCATACATATTTCAAACAATGAATAAGGGAGACAATTGATTGATGAAGAAGATATATAACTGATCAATTAATTACTAGAATTTCAATTACCGGATTTGTATATTAGACGGAAAATATTTTTGTTCCTGTCATAAAATACTGAGACCTCATTTTGATTATATATCAAGATAAAGATAATATTCAAAATCTCATGATTATACAATTTGGGTGAAAAATATTTGAAATTGGATGGCTTGTGATGGAATTACAGCGTAAGCGTTTACTTCTATTGATTTTTTTATAAAAAAAATTACATAAAACTAAATGTATTATTTAAATAATATTCATTACTAATGTTAACAAAATAAAGCCTCCTGTATTCTGCATTCGTATGCAGGACAGACTGTTACAAAATTGACAACGTCCTTAACATATTCTGTTTTATTTTATAGTAAACAACATTAGACACCGATTCGATTCACTCGCCTCCTATAGTACCGATGCGATGAACCGGCGTCGAAATGCGCAAGAAATAAATTGAAAAAGCAAAAGTAAACAAACAGCATAGGGAACCAAGATTTACAATACTTAATAATAATAATAATAATAATAATATTCATTTTAAAATTTAAGAATATTACAGCCAAAAAAAAAGGCTTAGCGAAGAAAATAAAAAGGACTTAAAAATATCAGTCCTCATAGTCCTTGCACGCTAGAGGTTTGTGTCTGATTATCAATCGCACAGGGTCAATAATCAGACTGCATCTATAAAAATAAAAAAAAAAAAAAATTGGAAAGTGGCTCTGCAGTTCATTTACAGAATTGAATTTGAAACCATAGACAGAAACGATTTAAGCAGCGGATGGAGCTGGAACATATTCGACGCCACCAGCATCCTTGAGAGCATCCTTGTAGCGGTCCACATTCACGACATACTTGTAATCCAATGTCTCATCATCGTAAATGTCCAGCCATTTCTTCACAAGCATTTTGATATCGTTTCTGTCCATGTTCTCCTCTTGCCCAGTGTACCGCCATGGCTTCGACCCCTGTATATATTATAATTCCCAACAAATTACTTTCAGCTATTTTTACAGGTCTCTATATACGATGATTCAAAATTAAAAAGAGTGGTAAACTCACTTGGGCGCAGTAGTGAACCACTTTAACATTTTCCAACTCTACATTCTCGGGGTGACGCCACAGCATGGCCAGCACAAGATTATAAATATTAGGAATTGGTCTGTATTTCTCTCGGAAATACATGTTCAGAAAGTCCTGCACAACAATAAAATCCAAATATAATCAATTTTGATTTGAGCCCACTATCTCCTTGTTCTGAAATGATTTTTGATTCAAATTTATATACCTGTTCAGCAAAGGAGGTAGGAACCGTGACATTGAGGACGTCAAGGAGGTCTTGGTAGGTTGAAAGGCTAGGTTCATAAACAAACATGCCAGCATTGAAGTAGAGGGGTGGCTTTGGTCCAAAGCTAGCAGGCCATTGAACCTTGTCGGGGCACTGCTGGCAGTAACCGATTTCGTATTGCTTGGTTTTGCTCCAACTCTTCTCACAAAAACAGTCCATCACTGCGTAAAAGTAACCGTCGGCCAAATCGAACAGGTGATCTATGTTGGCAAACACTTGAATGTCACCATCAAGGTATATCATCTTGCTATACTCCACGAACTGCAATAATTTTCATTTACAAAGAAATAACATTACAAGCAGAAACCAAAAAATTATTCTGCGACATGCTTCCATGAACAGATACAAGCAATATATACGAATATGCGGATAAAGAGATATATATACCTCCCAAATACGAAGCTTGGAGTAGTTGATGACATAATAAGCCATGGCGAACTGGGTCTGGTTCGCAGGTGGATAAACCGGCTCAATCTCCCTCAGAATGCAACCTTGAGATTCCAGGATCTTCCGGTGGTCGTCGGGCACGTCGGGCAGCAGAGCCACCACAAGCGGGTACTTGCTCTCCACCTTTCTCAGACCCTTGGCCAAACCCACCACGCCCTTCACGTAGTCGCCGTCACCGGCCAGAAAAGTGACGTAGGCACGATTATCTCCACCAGTGGGCTTGGGTTGTCTGGCGGCAGCGTTGGTAGCAGCGGTGGTGATATCAGGGGCCATCTTGTAGTGTTTGGTTGGAAAGGAAAAGAAATGTTTTGAAGAAGAAAGTGTGTTTGATTTGGTACGTCAGGAAATGATGTTGGTTTGCTGGGTAGAAATGGAGTTGAACGGAGGTTTTGCTTATATAGGAATTGCCGAGGTTAATTTCGGTAATAAAAAATAATGGTGAAATATAATACATTATCATATCATGGCACCTTTGGGAGGTAAGGGTTCGATACACCAATTAAGGCTATGACATCGGGATATATAAAACTGTGTCGTTTGGTTTGGCCGACACGCATTTTGGGTCATTTAATAATACAGAGCGATGCCTCGTTGCTACTTAATCGGACTCTACGTGTGGGGGATTACTTAATCGGACGGTTTAGAGAAAATCCTGCAATAGGACGGTGCTGAGGGCCCTTAATATAGAATCTAATTAATTGTTAACGTTAGAAAGTTGGGGTGAGTACGGATTGGTTAGGATCAGTTACTTTGACCATTTTTACAATAATTTAATCTATTACCAAACGTTTTTTTAACAATAAATCATTCTTAATTGACAGCAAAATTAATTACGTACAATTAAAAATGATTATCCATGAATAATTACTATTCTTATATAATAATAAAATTTACTAATCAAATTGAAGCTAATATAGAAAGTTATATAAAATTAAATTAAAAAATGTAAAATATTTCTTCAATTTTGAAAATAATTAAATTTTCTCATTTTGAAAACTTAAAAATTATCTTCTTAAATTACGTAAAATTTAGAATCAACATTGATTGTTGATTTAATTAATAATTAATTAAATTATATAATTTTTCATAAATTTCTAAATAAGAATCAAAATATTATAATATATTTATTTATTTTATCATTTTTATATGATTTTGTAATTTATTTTAAAATATTTAATTAAAATTTTATATCTAATTTAATTTATGTTATATAGAAATTATTTATGAAAAAATAACAAGATAAAATAATATATTACAATATTATAATTCTTATTAAAAATTTATAAAAAATTATATAATTTGATAAAATAGTAAATTAAATTGATAATGAATGTTAATTATAAATTTTATATAACTTAATGTAATTTTAAAATTTTTAAAATTAAATAAAGTAAAATTAAAAATTGAAAGAGATATTTTATATTTTTTTTATCAAATTGATTGGTTAGTTTTATCATTATTTACATTTTTCTCATTTATATTATGATAACTATGAAGAATAAAAATTATATATTTTACAATAAAAAAGTTTAATTCTATCACGTCATGTTCTCTTTTATTGAGTTCATTAAACTTATCGTAGTTTATTAAAAAAAAAAAAAGTTAAGAATGGTTGAAAACTTCTTAAACTATAATATTTTTATTTGTTTATTTTCGAGATTTGGGATTGCAAAAACTTTTACATGGCCAAAGAACAATTTCAATTTCTCCTACGAGAAAAGTAGTATTTTTCCTTACCATCATCAGTAGCACGCTTTATCATATTGTCAAAGCTTTTCTAAGAGAACGTACCCAATATTTAGAGGGGTTATATCACACCAAACCCCACCAAGATAAAATTTTTTTCTATAAAAGATAAAACAAGTTGGGAAAAAAATTTTGGCCAATAAAAATAGCAATAAAATTAATATAAGATTTTTCATGAAAAATCCCTTAAATCTAAAGGAAAAAAATTACGAAACAATTAACAAATTTTTTATTATTAAACTATAAAAATTATAAATTCTAACTTTCTCATGTACCCATATCCTAATTATACTCAATTCTCTCTTAAATAATTCTCACACTAAGTTTCTTTCATATATCAAATTCTTAGTTAATATAAATATTTATAACCAAATGATACTTATTTGATAAGGAATTCTAATCCAACTCTAACAAAAAAAAAATCCTAACTTGAGTAGGAAGAAAATTCTTAATAAGAAAAAAATCACAATTTGATAATAATTCTATTTTGAATTGGATAATAATTTAAAAATAGAAAAAATCATTATTAAAATTTGAATTAAATTCTAACAATTTTCATTTTGATGCAAATTATCTTTTCACTTGAAAATCTTAGCAGGAATTGGTCTTTCGACATCATAGTAGAGTTTGCTTTTTTCATAAGAACTCTTGCACTCTTCACCTTTTTCACTTTATTGTATGCCTCATCATTTAAATTTATCACAACTATACTTCCCATTAGTCTTCCTACCCCTCACAATCATTAATGTGTCTTTAGTAATTTCAACTCTATCTCTAATGAAATTTCTATATCCTAAAATATCCAATTTACCCAAAGAAACTAAATTCTTCTCCAATGCTAACATATATCTCATGTCCTTTAAAGTTTTTATACTACTTTCATGCAACTTCAGTTTTACATTATTAATACCTTTCACATTCATAGTCTCATCATTAGCCATCTTCATATTTCTAACTCGATAATCATTATACATGTCAAATATCTTCTTATTGGCACAAGCATGACTAGAGCAAGTAGAATCAAATAGCCAAGAATCATCAACATCATTTTGGCTTTCATCATTCATTAAAACCATATATTCTTCATCATCTTATGTAACTGTAATACCAATAGTATTAGATTCAACTTCCTTTTTCTCTTTGATTTTCTTAAACTTTTTTAAATCATTATCTAACTTTTCACACACCTATTTGAGATTCTTATGATAGTAAAAGCACTCTATATCATTAAAATTCCTCACTAGCCTTCTTGAATTGGATATGTAACCCTTTTTATTTAGGTTGCCATTACGATATGTGCTTTGACTCGACCATCATTAGCTAGATGAGCAGTTTTCTCAAATTTAATGGTAAGTTCTTTCAACTTTTCATTTTTTAATAAAGTAGATATTGCATCTTTTATTATAGGTATATCTTTTTTAACTAATAATGCAGTCACCAAATTATGTTAGGAATCTAAAAAAGATGCTAACAACAAAGTAACTTTATTATCATTTATCGTAACTTCTATACTTATCAATTGAGATAGCAATTTGTCAAAATAATTCAAATCATCTATCATATAAGTGCCTTCATCCATCCTCAATTAGTATAATATATTTTTTTTAAATACAATCAATTTGTGATAAATTTTGATATATACAGTTCTTTTTTCTTTCTTTCATAGGTCAACATCATAAGTTTCATATAAAGCATTGTATTTTACCTCAAGTGCTAAGCATAGTCGAATGATATTGATTGCTTCATTTTTATCTAGGGGTGTAAGATAGGGTAGGGTAGGCTAAATGGGCTAAGCCTACATGGTTTTGGGCTCATACGAGCTTGCTCGTCTAACTCGTACTTTATATGAACAAAATGCATTAGGACTGTGGGTACCCATATTTTTTTTTTAATAAAAGTGATTATATTATTAAACACATACATATATAAAAATTAAATATTAGAATGAATTAAATTTTTTTATTTTTAATTTGAATTAAAACCTTTAAAAGAACATTAAATTAATTTGAATTAAAAAAATATTTTTTTTATAAATTATAAGTGGCCAATTAATTTTTTTTATTTTTTATAATGAGTTAGTTAAATAAACTTTAAAAAAATTATATTAGATCATTAACTATTAGAATGAATTAAATTAAAAGTTTCTAAAATATTTAAAAATTAAAAAAAGACTTGGTTTACATGTACAAAGCGAGTACCTCAGAGTTTACCTGCAAAAATACGCGACCATGCAAATAGCTTATATATGCTTGCGTGTTAAATGGGCTGTACACAAGCTACTCGTGATCAGCTTATGACCACGGGTATCTCGAGAAACCCATGAGCTTTAAACTTATTTTACACTCTTATTTTTATTTCTTCTTAGACTTCATTTGTTATATTTGCAAATTTCTTTTCCTTCTCATTCAGCATTTAATCAACATCTAGTGCATTAGAGTATCTCTTACTGTACTTTGTCACAAGTTGAAATTATTTTTTTTCATCAAATAGCTCTACCTCAAATCTATTGTTTACTCCACTTTAAAGTTTCATCAATTTAGATTACAAGTTTACACAGGATCAAACCACGTTCTTGGTGCAACTTGTTAGAAAAAATGTTGATAAATTAAAATAGTAATAAAATCAAACACATGATTTGCAACACAATTAACAATTTTTTTATTATTAAATTATAGAAATTATAAATTCTAACTTTTTTATAAACTTAAATCTCAATTACACCTAATTCTCTCTTAAACAATCCTCACACTAAATTTTTCTCATATGTCAAAATTTTTGTTAATACAAATCTTTATAACCTAATAATACTTGTTTGGCAAAAATTCTAGATCTAATTCTAACATAAAAAATCATTACTTGAGTTGGAAGAAAATTCTTAATAAGAAATCAATCATAAATTGATGATAATTTTAATTTGAATTAGAGAAGAATTTAAAAATAAAAAATAATCTCAAATTAACCATTATTAGAATTTATGTCAAATCTTTACACAAGATATTTATTTTAATTTTTATCTCGATGTCTTTTTTAATATATGAAACAACATAGGATTGAGGGTGTATGGCTCCATTTTGAGCTTGAGTTCATTTACCATTTTATTTTTTACATAAACATTGAAGATTAGAGGAGAATTCTAATTTGTAAGAGCATCATCAAGGCTTAGCTTTGATCATGTTTTGGGTGATGAAAAGATGAATTAATGTTTGACTTATCATGTCCTCAATTAGCAAAATATAAAAAGATTCCAAATTGTCACTAGAATAATTATGATAGAAACATTGTTCATTCTTAATTTCTCAATGTTCAAAACATAGGATCAACTTGTTAATTTCTTTAAAAAGTGCTTAATTTCAACATCTCTACTACAAGAAATAATGCCAAGATCGATGATACTTTTTGTGATGATAAAAATTTAGTCATCAGTAATGCATTACTAGACTTCTACTGACAACTCCCATGGGTATGAATTTTTTAGGTGAAAAAACTTAATAGGAAAAAATAGCCTTTAATGATGACAATTGATCTTTAGCGATGATATTAGCAATGACAAATATCATCGCTAAAGCTATTCTGAAATATAAGGTAAAAAAATTCAGTCTTTAGCGATGACATTTATCGTTACTAAAAATTCAAACTTTTAACGATGACAATTAGAGTTGAGCACTATTTCCAATATAACTTTTTAGCAATGATATTGTTGTCACTAAAAGTCGACTTTTAATGATGAAACTTTTAGGGATGATAAGTGTCACCACTAAAGGCTAAAGTTTTTAGCGACGATATTTGTCATCACTAAAAGCTTTAACTTTTAGCAACAATAAATATTTCTGCTAAAAATTGATTTTCCTACTTTATATTTCATGGTAGTTTTTAAACTTTTAGTAATAATATTTGTCGTCATTAAAGAGTCAGGCACTATTTCCAATGCCACTCTTTAGTGATGATATTGTCAGTGAGGCATAGAAAATTTTGCTAATAAATATCATGACATATACCGATGACATTATCATTAGTGAATGCTTTTAATTTTTGCCGATGATCGAGAATTTTGTCGTCATTTAAGGATTCATCTATAAATACTCCTAAGTGCCATTTGACTCTCATTTCACATAGAGAAAGGGGATGGCAGCATAGAGAAAGACTAGATAAATGTTAGTTTTATTATTTTTTATAATGTATTATTTTTTATTTATATAATATTTATATTATATTTTTTATTTACATATTTTTATAATGTAATCATGAATTCATCTCTAACTTACTTAAAATATCATCGGTTCTCTTCTTTTATAGAGCACAAAATTATTTAAGCAATAGAGATTGTGGGAAATCGTTGAAACTGATTAGAAGAGCCAATATGTCTCATTTATTTGCATTTATACTTACACTCTAATTGATTTTCTCTTTCAAATTAATCCAACTTTCTGATAAAAAAATAAGAGAAATCAAGAGTGAGGTACAGATGCATCTGCAGATGAATATCATGCTGGGCCATTGGCATTCATCTAGAATTATAAAGTGATATAAAAATATATTAATAAAAATAAATATATAAATTAAAATAATTTATAATCTATGAAATTATTTTTTAATAAATTAATACATTAAATATTTTTAAATTTTAATTTATAATTTATTAATTAATTTAAATTTCCTCCAAACTTTTAGTGATGATAAGTTGAAATGTCATTGCTGAAAGTTATTTTCAGTTATGACTTTATCATCTCCAAAGAGTAAAATTTTAAAAATTTTGAATTTAAAAAAAAAATTGGGATAATTTTGTCATTATTAAAAGTTTATTTTCAGTAAAAACTAAAAGTTATTTTCAGTAACAACTTTGTCATCGTTAAAAAGTAAAATTCAAAAAATTTAAAATTTTGAAAAAAATTTCTACGACGATTTTGTCATTGTAGAAACTTAAGTTTTTACCGATGATAATAATGTCGTCAGTGTTAATTCCTCCCTTCAATAATGAATTTTTACTAACAACATTTTTTGTAATGACAATTTCATTTACCGATGACTAAAATTTTTTTGTAATGACAATTTCATTTACCGACGACTAAAAAATTTACACCAACAATAAATGTCATCACTAAAAGCCTTTTTTCTTATAGTGCTCATTCATACCCGCATTCTTCGATGTTAGGTTACTTCTTCCATGCCCACATCTTCCTTTCCTTTTAGTTTCAAGGGAAAGAAACAAAAGACTCGAACAAAGTATAAGCTCTTGTACGAGCTTATTAGGGGAGAGATAGGAGGGAAAAGAATTTAAAAGGATGTAAAATCTCAACTTCACAAATTTGAGACATTATAAGAAAAGATTTAAATTTAATTCATTATTGATATATATTAATTTTATAGTATCATTTATTATAATTTAAAAACTTTATTAATATTTTTTAATGATATATTTTCTTTTCAATACAAAATATACCAAATTTAAACTCATAAGAAAAAAATAAAAATTACTATTCTTTACTCGATATAAAAATGATCCATAGTTCATGTTTCGAAGTACATTTTGGCTTCCCTCATATTTGATATTTATATGCCAATAATATCACAATTTAAAAAAAATAAATACAAATATAAATATAAAAGGATAAAAGTTATTATTTTTATTTTGGTGAAAAATATTTTTCTTTAAAATATAGTTATAAATTGTTAAGATAATAAAAAATATCTTATATATTTCATGTTTAAAACAGGTGGAAGATAATTTTCTTTTTTTAAAAAGAAAGTTATTTTCCTCTACTATTATATTTCTAAATATTTTAATATAAAGGTATGAAGATAATATATTATTTTTTTCATTTATATAAGAGTATATAAATTTTATTTAAAAAAATATTTTTTGAAAAATAAATGGAAGATTCAATTATCTTGATGCTGTGAGTTGAATTTTTTTTAGATATAATTTAGTTTAATGTGCATGAATGAGATCTTTCTTAGATAGACTTATCATAAGCATATTAAACATTGTTGATTTGCGTTGAGACACTGAATACAATTTATTTCTACACTAGATCAAACACTTGTTAGAAATGGAAAGCGTAAACAATGTACAAACTCCAGTTTGGCATGGGTACTTACTCCAGTATATATAGTACGAGTCCACGAGAAGGACGTCTATTCAAGGCCAAATTATAATGAACGTTTTTTCTTTTTTTAAGGATGGTTTAATTATATTTGATATTTTTTAAAAAATATATATATTCATTCTTTAAATTATTTTTATTATTATAAAATGTAATTGTGTCAAATTTTTAAATTGTAATTACTTTTTTGATATTATACCTTATGATTGGAACATCATTTTTTTATATTTTTATATATAAATGCATCAATTTTTTTGAAAATTAATATCATTATATTTTATAACTTTTAAGGAGTGGGTGTTTCAAAAAATAAAAAAAGACAGAGTGTTGACTATTTCCTGTCAATGTAGTTTACCTTTCAATTAATGTTACTATATTATTTGGGCACTATATGCTATTATTTTTCTTTTTCATTTTTACGAAAAGATAAAGGCATATTTTGCTTGTGAATTACTTATTGTCATTCGCACAAAAGTGTTTTCCAAATAAATATAGAAATATATGATTTTGACTCACATATTTTGATTCATAAATTGTTGCAATCAATTTTTTATTTTTTCCATAAGAGCAATAAGATGTGCTATTTAGAGGAGTTCATTCATACAATTAAGAATAAAATTTATGTAAAATTCTTTGTATGCATATCATTATATTGTGATATATGTGTAATTATTCTATTTAATTATTTTTATATAATTTGACAGTTTTTATAACCATTAATATGCATTAAATAAGATAATTAACTTACATATCGTAATTTAATTACAGAATTTTTTTTAAAAATACCTAAATATTTTTACCTTAATTTTGTTGTAAAATTAATCGCTAAGCAAAATATTAATTCTTTTGACCTAATAATCAATTTTTAGTGAAGCTGAGGTTGATAAATCAAATGGAAGAATTTGGTAAACATAGGATTAATATAATGAGTGTGTTAATTCAATGCATGCATCAGTTTTGCCTCCTTTCCAGAAGCCCTGGGAGGAATTAGACCTACTAATTTTTGCTTATGTTAACGTGGAGACGTTTTTGTTAGGATATTGGGAAGGTTTATTATTTATTATTCTCGTTTCGAATGGGGACTAATATCATATTTAGTAGAAAAGTGTGTGGAGAATACTTTAGATGTAAATTAAAAAGTAATTAATTTCTAAGTTGTACATGCATATCATTTAATTCTTTGCTAATAATAGAATATAAACATAAAATATAACATACATGGTAAATTACACAAATTCCTCATATATATTATTTTTAATGTGTGATTTGTCCTTTATAAACTGTGCTACTTATCTACTTTTTCTTATTTAATAGAGTAAATAACCCTCATTTCTTAATTTTCCATAAGAAATCAATATGTGATTTAATTTTTCTGCAATATTAAAAAAATTATGCTAATTTTAGAAAAATATTTTAGCATACTTCTTCTAATTTATCCAATATTTTAATTTCCATTATGAAGTTTGCTTTCATTGAAACAAAACTGATTAAAAATATAATATTCCCTAAAATATCATTTGTATAATTATATTGAAAACAATTAGAAAGGGAAAATAACAAGCAATAATAATTTGATCATTGTATCATGTGAAAACAAAACATTTGATGCCCTTTCTTTAGGCTATCCGCTAATCTACAAAATTTAATTCTATAGATCGGAAATAAAGTTGCAGACACACAGAATCAGGTTACCATTGAGTGGCAAATCATGTAACATTTTTATATAGATATAAATAATATTATTTGTGTAGATATAAATAATTTAGCAGATCTTATGAATATAGGAAAAAAATTGCACACTCTAATTGATGGCAAACGTTCCTCACCTCTTATATACCAAATTCTAATAGAAAAAGAGGATAGTACAATAATAATAATAATAATAATAATAATAATAACAACAACAACAACAACATGCTACATGAATATGTTCTTCACAATAATTTTCTTAGAAATAAATTTAAGGATTTATTTAGTATAGTGATAAAAAAAAAGCGATTATTAATTAATTATAGTATGTAAATTAATCTTATCTTTAGCATAATTTTTAGTAATGATTGATTTTCTTAAAAAATAATTGATGTAAATATTTAGTGAGAGAAAAATTATAATTAAAAAATAAGTCATAAAATGAATTTATTATTTAATCATAATTTAAGTCATAAAAGGAATTTATTATTTAATCATAATTTTTCTTACCAAAAATATTTAACATCAATCCTCTCTAAAAACATAATTATTATTAATAATTGTGTCGAACATAAAATTATAATATATATATTAAAATTTATCGATAATCAATTATTTTATTGCATACTAAATAAACAAGTTTTGAATAAGTAGAATTTGCATCTGATTCTCCCAATATGCAAAATTTGTATTTTAAGAAAACTAATCTACAGATTCTATAGGATAGTATTAATTTAAAAAATGGTGAATAAATCAAGAATTTAAATTTGATTTATTTTTAATTTAAAATTTTTACACTATTAATGAATAAAAAATAATACTTCATTAAAAATGAATATTAATGATGAATTTTTGCCAATAATAAAAAATTTTAATAATTTTTTAATAATATAACAATACATGATAAATAATAATGTAAAATTAATTTATATTTATTATAAATTAAATTTAAATCTATTAATTAATATGCAAAGTCAACGGAAGGCAAGTTACAATTAAAATAGTAAATAAATTAAAGAAAGAATGCTAGAAACCTTTTCTAAAATTTGTATCCATCGTGGAGAAATTGAATCACACGAAAGTCATGTCTTTATTCCATTTAACTATTAGACGGAGAATTTACAGATAAGAATTATTTACAACATTAAACAAGTAAAAGCAGGCAACTTGTATATTTTAATAAAACATAAGATAAAAGAACGTAAAATAGAGTACAGAAGGGGTCCAGATAGTAATTTACCTAAAGATATAACTAAGCTAAGGTAACTTAAAATATTGTCAAATTGTTGGATATATAGTTGATATTAAGTGAAAAAATTGTTAACGTGCTGCTAATTAATTAACAATTTTTAGATATGTTGTAATCTGATTTTTATCCACGCAACTGTAGAAGATTTTTATTTTTAATTTTCAATATATATATATATATATATATATGAGTAAAATAAGTGTTCTTACTTCATTAAAAAACATAAATAAAGCAGTAGCTTCTCTTTGAGTCCTATTTTGATACTAGCGACCGGAATTTAACAAATTATTTTTAATAAATTAGTGGTAAAAAAATTCCACTCTTAAAAAATAAATAAGATAATTTATTGGCCACAGGGACTAGATTGGCTGCCTTTAATCGGGTTCCTTCACGGTGAAATTACAAGTTGAGTCTACCTTAAAGAATATTTCAGCAACCGCAGGGGTACAAGTTTTATCTATTTTTCTGATTAACTGCCACCGCCCTGGAGTACCACCGACTGACCCCACTTAATAATGATTCCCAAGCACCCATCGAAGATTCGAAGTAACCCGTTGGCGAGGCAAGTCGACAGTAAGGTGACACGTGGCATTGTTGAACGCATGTTTGGTCCAACTTCTAAGACTCGTCTCGTAGACAATTATTCCACGTAGCATTGCAGGATTTCAGTTGGGTCCACAATATCCATTGCGTGTCTCCGGCAGTATTATCCCAGTGTTTTGGGGGGGACATGTGGCAGCCTTGTGGCTGAGAATTTTTCTAAGAATAGAAGCGGAGGCAGTGCCACGTGGACGATAGTACCTTCCTGGAATCGGTGGAAGGTGCTGCTGATGGACGTTTTCTGGTATTGTTAGTTGGTCCAAGAAAGACATAGTGGTCCAAGAAAGACATGGGATAGAATAGTGAAGTGGGTTAGGGCTTAATATTGGGATAATGTTTAAAAATTTTCTCATTGCACCGACCAAAAGAACGGCAAATAGATTTGTAGCAATTTTCTTTCTGCTTGATTATGATAAACATTGGCAAGAAGTTGGGCCCACACAATAGCTAAAGCAAGTGATAATAATCCCGTGTAAGCAAAAGAGATTGAGTTTAGCGCTCCTTGTTCTTCTGCTTCCGGGTAAAACTCTATTATGTTGGTTTTTGACGAGACATTGGGAAAGTCAACAATCGGGGTACTGATAGGTTTTTTTTTCCTTTTTCAGTAAAGATTATTTTTGATATTTTCGATATTGAAATTCTCATCCATTTGCAGTAAAATTCGTTTGGAATTAATATATTTTTTATTAAATTAATATCTTATAAGTAACTTTGTTTTCTTATCTATATATTTTATAATTAACAAATTGGTGTATGAATAATAGTAAGAAAGAATAATTTCTTCCTTAAACAGTGGATGTTATTTTCATCAAATTCTCTGCATGTGATATTATATAAATAAATTTTTTTTGTTATCTTATTACAAATGAATAAAATTATTTTAAGGAAGAATATTTTCCTTCTAAAGAAATCAAGCCTGAGTTGCAGCAACTAAGATCCGTTGCTTTTATTTTGCTTTGGATTTGTTTGATCTGGTAAGGCTTCCATGCAGAAAAATAAATGAGTAAAGATTACATCAGCGTTCACCCAATTTATTTCCTTGTTCTTAGGCCCTGAATCGGAAATCATTTTTATTAATTCTATTCTATTACAAATAAAATAAGATCTTGCCGCAACGAGGGGCTATTTCAGAAAGCCAAAAGGCAGATTTTATTTATTTATTATTCTGTCTGCCACTAGCTTAAAGTCAAATAGCACAATCTGGTATTTGGGCTTAAAAAGATCATAATGTAGCTTCTTGTTGTTTGAATTATGGGCTTCTCTGCCCAACTACTAAGTGTAAATGTCTGGTTTGACTGGCCCAGCAAGGGCTGCTCTGAATCATGAATGCATCCAACTGGGCTTTGCATAAAAAGGCACAAATCTTTTTGGCCCAACAAAATAAAGCTAAAAAGTCTTAATATTTCACTTTATCGGACATTGCAGAGAAATCCATAAAACTTCTTTATTTTTTGTTGTTTATTTTCTTTTTAATGTGAGGTGATGAAAACTGAAGGAAGAAAAATCATACACTAACAAGACGCTTGCCTAAAATAATATCATCAGTTGAAAAATCAGCCTCTTTCCTGTAAGTTCCTCTACCAAAGTCCAGGTTGTATGAGTCTGCCAGACCACCTACAAGGTCCAATTCAGGTTCCCACCCAAGCACATGCTTTGCTTTGTCAATTGATGCAAAGTAATGCTGCACATTGAAGAATATCCTATTAGAAATACTCATCTTCATAATTTAAACAAAGTCCTCTTGTTTGTGTTATCTTATCCAAAAGAAATATCACATTGTTAAGTCAGCAAAGTTAGATTGCTCTAGTTCATCATAGATACAGAGGCTATATATTTAAGCATTTTTGTTTATAAAACTAGCAAATCCTTTACTGGCCTCTCTCCTCTTTTATATTTGCATCAAATTTATGTGCACATTTTACCTGGTCACGAAATGGAAATGCCTTCTTTTTCCCAAAATCGTACCCTTTTGGGTTGTAGTGAATAATCTCTGGCTCAGGGAATCCACCAGCCTTAAAAATAGGGGGCAAAGCAAATGAAAACCATACTAGTCACGAAGTTGCATTTTAACTCAATTATATGGCATAAAATTTCTATTCTTCTGTGATTCTAGATGAATATGAACAGCAGGCATAAACTGCTTACCTTAGCGCATGCTCTTGCCAAGCCATCAAAGGTGACATACTTTTCTCCTGATATGTTGAATATTTGTTTGCTGGCCTTTTCATTACTAAGAACCTGAACAAAGGCTTTTGCCAGATCCTGTAATAATTGAAACATGCTTCATCAACAATCATGCATATGCGATGGATTAGGAAGAATATTATGTTCATCTATTTATCACAAGCTACTTGTCAAAAGAATGGCAGCTAGAACAAAATGCCTTTACTTCTTCAAATAGCGAACCAGAACATAGTAAGGCAAGGCATGGCAATTTCCACTTTGTCCAGATCATCCAGGATAAGAGAAAAACCATCGCACCAAGAATTAATTCAAGAAAGGCCTAATACGCATTTTAGATTGATGCTTTTAACCTTAACATGACCGAGTTGTGTTATCTGAATCCCTGAGCCGGGAATAGGAATTGGTCGTCCAGCTTTCAACCTGTGGAAGAACCATTCTTCAACAGGATTATAATTCAAGGGCCCGTAGATGTAGACTGGCCTTATAGAAGTCCAGTTAACACCCTTCGATTGCAGGAAGCTCTCTGTCTCAAGCTTTCCCTTGTGCCTGCTCTTAGGATCAACTGCATCAATCTATCACCAGAAACCAAGAATTTAAGAACTATGCAAAAATATTGATAGACAAAGATGAACTTAATGAAAAACAACTTGAATCAAGTTTGAACACAAAAATCCTTACTGACCTCGGCATGAGGTAGTAGATCAGATTTGAGATAGACACCAGCTGAAGAACAGTAAATGTACCTGACAATAGAATCCCTAATTCAGTTATGGAAAGATAGTTGATATTACAAATTTAACTTGACAACTAAGGAAAGGCAGGTGAGAGAATGGACGTGTCAAAGCTTTATAAAAGACTCGAAGCTTTTTCCATTTTAAGACCATAACCAGAGGATTCTCACATAACCATTTTTATTGATGCCATTCAATATTTTCTGACTAGCATAGCACGCTAGAAGATGAATACCATACTTGTAAGAGAAGAACAAGTTCAGAAATTTCAGGTTATTACATCTTAACATTTTGTCGAAATTTGGCCTTAGACTGAGCTAACTAAATAAGTAGTTACTGAATAAAGCAATGATAGCTCATGTTTGTAACTAGAGCTTACTGTTCTAGATTCGGCAGAGCATCTATTATGGGCTCTACTTCATTTGCTTCTCGTCCTGAAACATATGCCAATCAACCATTATCGAAAGCTGAAGAATGAGGCACAGAATGGGAAATATTGAAGGATGCTAAGTGCATGAGCATTGAACAAGCAAGTGTCTGCCCACCATTTATGTCATACACAACGTCGAACCCTTTCGCTGAGAGACTAGATCTTACAAAGTCGAAGTCTTGCCTATCACCTTTCAAATGCAAGATCTGGAAACCAAAATTATAAACAGAATAAATGCTCCGTGCAGGAGAACAACGAAGTTCATAAATATATCATCATGACTTACAGGCTTGTTGGTCCGATGTAATTACATAACAATTAGCATACCTTGGAAGAAAATTCAGCATAATCGGTGTCTGATTCACCAGGCAATTGTTGAGTAACGGGTGCTTTTCCTCTGGTAAACAAAGTCACCTGCGAAAATCGTAAGCTCCTCTTACTCTTAGAAAACTTTCTCCAAAAGCCATAAAACCATTATACTGATTACCGCAGTGTAGATAGATAAGTCATACCTGGTGACCTTCCTTGACAAGGAGTCTGGACAAAAACACACCAATAAACCGAGTGCCTCCCATAATGAGGATTTTCTTTGTGCTTGATGCCGAGACATAAAAGGCCCCTTTTGTCTGCCATGATCTTCTTTTCAGCTGTAATAACAAGAAGCATGTAGTTGGTTATGAACAGAAAGAAGCCTATTGTGTGTCCGTAGCAGTTCTAATACGCCAATCTAACTGGTATGATAAATCATTAATTTTGAACTAACGAATTCAGGATTAGAAATTATGAAGCAGATGAAAATCCTCAACTTATGATTAACACAAGGGGCATTTTAATTTTAAATAAATGAAATGGTGATAGAATGAAGGACCTGAAATTGAGAATGGAGTCTGGTTCCAGAGAAACCAGAAAGAGAGGAAGCTAAGGGAGAGAAAGAAGTTTGGTTGGGTTGAGGTGCCACCAGCTTTGCCATGTCTTCTTCGTCCCGATCACTTTTAGTTCAGGGGTTTGATTCTTTGAAGTGTATTTGGCAACCCCAAATGCCACTCAGGACCTCATGTTGTTGTTTGGCGCTCTCGTTTCTAGCGGTTATTGATAAGACAACGACCCACCTCACTCACTCTGTTTACATCCACAGCCTCTCATTTCATTTGCTTTCAAACTGAATATTCGTTCATTTCATTAACAACCTTGAAAAAACAATGACGACCTCTTAGTTATTCCTGCTGCAAGAGCCAACATTTGATGCAGAATAAGGAATTAGCACGAGCTTCAGAATTATATCCTCTGGGCTCAGATGTTTATTTCACCTGCAGCAGTTCAGCCCATTATCACTACTGGCTAGTAGTGTTATGGGCACCCAGTCATCTAAGTGAGCAGAATAGAGCCCAGATCCTTTAGCCTGAACCGAATGGGATGTGATGTATTGATTTTTCTTTTTCAATAGTAGAAATGGTAAATTGTATATATGTGATTCTGAATTCAAATTTTAGATGGTGCTGTCTACTCTATTTTTGGAAAAAAAAGGGGTTTCAAAACCTGGGCAAGTGGCAACCAGGGACTGGAACACGTGTACAAGACATTCTGAGGATAAAACATGGGGAAATTACTAAAATTTCCACTCAACAAGAAATTTGTGATCACTAAATTCCAACCTTCTAAAATATCGTATCAATTTCTTTGATTCTGAGTCATCATTGTGCCTCCTCTAACTCTAAAAAACTTGTTCTAAAGTAGAAAGAATATGCTTGATTTGCATAAATAGCACCAAAAGTATTTTTTTTTTAAAGGCAAAATATTTTTTCAACCATTTGATTGATTATTATATGTTAAAATAGAGAAAATAATTTTTCTCTAAAAGTTTTGCTATACATAAATCATTATTTATTCATATTTTTAATAAGAAATTTTTTATATCATTTATAGATTAATAATATAAAATCACTTCTATTTAATTTAACTAATAAATACTTTAATTTTATCATTATTATTATTTAAAAATTATAATAAATATAATTTATTATTCATATAAAATATAACAAATAATATGACTATTATGTAAAATTATATCAAATAAATATTAAATATTGTATTATAAACATAATTATAATAGAAGCTTAATTCTACATAAATATATTTCTATTATATATATCTATTATATTATTTTATTTATTGTTTTATATTTATTATCTTTATCATTTATTATCTAAATAATCACTTATAAAAATAAAAAATATATTTATTATCTACTTTATATGAATGTGATAGAATTAATTATTTAACTAATATTTTTATTTAAATTATATTTAATTTTAAATATATTAAGATAAGTTAAAATATTTATGAGGCATCTTAATTTTTTTATACAAGTTTATTTTATTTTTATTGTAAATTAAAAATAAGAAATTACCAATTTAAAAAAATTATGATGGAATGAGAGATTTTGAAATATGATTTAAATAAAAATAATTAGAAATAATTAAAATTTATGTATGTCTCTTATTTTTATATTATATTTTTAAACGTTATATTTATTATTTTGATAATATTTATTAGAAAATTTAAAATTGAATCAAATAAAATATAAAAATTAAATTTCTAGAAAATGTTAATTTCAAGTGTCAATCAAACAACTTTCTTTCTATTCACAATAAAATTTATTTTTTTAAAAATTTAATTTTTCACAAGAATATACTTCTGATATGAAATAAACAATTCTAAACTTTAATCATTTTACCTACAAAGGCTTCGTCTACTAGGTCAATTCCTCTAGTTTTTCAATGCAACAATTATTATTTTTGCGTGAGTTCCATTCTCTTTTAAATGATTGGGGATCATTTCTTTTTCTTAAATAAAAGATGAGGTGAATTTTAGATATATATATATATATGGTTTTTTTGGTTTGAAATTATGGGTTTTAATAAAAAAAATTGTATCCATAAAATAAAATGTATATTTTTATTTCTTCAAAAATAAGAGAAAAATGATAAAAGGAAAAGAACAAAAGCAAAAGGAGAAAATCTAAATCGTTTTTAAATTCTATTCATTTTAGTTTCCTCCTTAAATAAAAAACATAATTTTATTGTTTATTGATTTATGATATTATTTTTATATGTAATATATAAATTATATAATTAATAAAATTTAAATTAAAAAATAATATTTGCTAAACATCTAAAAATTAATTTATAAATTATGTATAAAAACAATATAGTAAATCAATAAACAATAAAATTATGTTTTTTATTTAAGGAGGATACTAAAATGAATAGAATTTAAAAGAGATTTAGATTTTCTCCTTTTCTTTTTGTTATTTTCGTATTATTCTTTTCCTTTTGTTATTTTTCTCTAATTTTTGAAGAAATAAAGATATAAACTTTATTTTGAGGATACATTTTTTTTATTGAAACTCATAATTTTAAACAAAAAAATCATATATATACACATATCTCTAAAATTTAGGAAAAAGAAATAATCTCCACTCATTTGAAAGAAAATGGAAACCACACAAAAATAATAATTGTCGCAATGAAAAATAGGAGGAATTGACCTAGTAGATCAAGCGTTTGTAGGTAAAATGATTAAAGTCTAAAATTATTTAGTTAATATAAGAAATATGTTGTTGTGAACAATTAAATTTTTTAGAAAGTAAACGTTCTTGTAAACTTTTTAGAAAGAAAGTTGTTTGATTGACACCTGAAATTAACATTTCCTAAAAATTTAATTCCTAAATTTTATTTGGTTCAATTCAAAAAATTTTAATAAATATTATCAAAATGATAAATATAACATTTAAAACTATAATATAAAAATAAGAGATATCAATAAATTTTGATTATTTTTAATTATTTTTCTTTAAATCATATTTCAAAATCTTTCTTTCCATCATAATTATTTTAAATTAGTACTTTCTTATTTTTAATTTACTATAAAAATAAAATAAACTTGTATAAAAAAATTAAGATGCCTCATAAATATTTTAAATTATCTTAATATATTTAAAATAAAAAATAATTTAAATAAAAATGTTAGTTAAATAATTAATTCTATCACATTCATATAAAGTAGATAATAAATATATTTTTTATTTTTATAATTCATTATTTAGATAATAAATGATAAAGATAATAAATATAAAATAACAAATAAAATAACAAATAAAATAATATAATAGATATATATAATAGAAATATTTTTATGTAGAATTAAACTTCTATTATAATTATGTTTATGATGCAATATTTAATATTTATTTTATATAATTTTACGTAATAGTCATATTATTTATTATATTTTATATAATTAATAAATTATACTTATTATAATTTTTAAATAATAAGAATAAAAAATTAAAGTATTTATTAGTTAAATTAAATAGAAGTAATTTTATATTATTATCTATTAATGATATAAAAAAATTATTATTAAAAAATATGAATAAATAACTTCTTATAATTTATGTATAGCAAATTTCTAGACAAAAACTATTTTCTCTATTTTAACATATAATAATCAATTAAATGATTGAAAAAATATTTTACTTTTCTAAAAAAAATATGTACTTCCGGTGCTATGTATGCAAGTCAAGCATATTCTTTCCATTGTAGAACAAGTCTTTCAGAGTCAGAGGAGATGCAACGATGACTTAGAGAAATTGACACAATATTTTAGAATATTGGGATTTAACGATCTTGCTAAATGAAAACTTTAGTAATTTTCTCAAGTTTTATCCACAAGATGTACACGTGTTCTAATCCTTGGTAGAGGGTTGCCCGGCCAACAAGCCCGACTTGAAAAATAGAGGATTTGAACTTTCTTTTGTTAGCTCGATAGCCTTTTGAGTTTTTTTTTAAAACCTAATTAATAATTGGGTCGGGTTTGGGTTAAGATAAAAAAAATTCAATAACCCAGCCTAATTATATTAATATATTTTTATAATATAATTATATAATTATTTTAATATAAAAAAAATTAATTTGATAAAATTAAATATTTTATATATTTAAATATCATATTATTTTTTAAAATATATATTTTTATTTTAAAAATTATTTTTACTTAAAAAATAAAAAATAATTTATTTAAATAATTGAGCCAGCTCGACGGACTGTACAATTAAAAAAATCAAGTTGAGCTGAGCCAACTCTTTTTAAAAAGTAATTAGGCTCGAATCATAAATTTTATATAATTTGACCTGGTCGGCCTAACCCATGTATAGGTCTAGTCCCTGGTTGCTATTTACCTAGGTTTTGAAACCTCATTTTTTCCAAAAGATATGATAGACAATACAACATTATTTATATGTTAGATAATAAAATCTTTTAAGATAATAATGGATGTATTGTATTATTAAAATGATGGGAGATATAGTGATGTTTAATTTAATTGAAATTGAACTAGTATTATCAAATAAACTGTAGATCATAAATATTAGGAATTAAATTAAATAAAATTTAATTCTTGTTTAATGAATTTATATAAATGGGCTTTTGCACTGATATTTATGTGAATTGATTTGTAAACTTACAATTAAAATTTATAAATTTATCGATTAAACTAAAAATATAAATTAAATTGAATTATTTAAAATTTATTTTTTTAATTTGCAGAATTATAAGGATAAATTCTTCTAAATTGAACATCTCTCTCTTTCTATTTTCATAGAAGGAAACGGGACGTTTCACAATAATCACCTAATGAACATAAATGCCATACTATACAGATAAAACCTTTGATTCAAATTATATACTACAATGACTATTATGAGCAATGTTATTAAACCCGATCAGACTCAAGCTTAAAAATAGTTCGATTGAACCTGAAACCTAGTTTCATGAAAAACTTGGATTGAACCGATAAGACCTAGTAAAAATCGATCGAACCATTAACCCATCTGATCCATTAATTCATTTCATTTTTTTTTAATTTCAGCCAACTCTGTTTCTATTTGTTGAAGTTCTAAGTCAAAACTCCAAAATTAGCAGCCCAATGCTGAATGAAATAACTAGCCTAACCAAAGTTCAACTTCAAGTTTTCACCAACCTAGCCTTAATAAAGTTTTAAACGACACAGCAATGAGCAGTGTTGACACTTGACAGAAAGCATGTACATTGTTTAGTTGTTGCATTGGAACTTAGCATGTTGTCGTATTAGAAACCAAATCAATAGTGAAACATAGTCGCACTGAATTAGACACAGCTCAGTTGCTCTTCTCTTCATTAAGTTCGTTTGTCCTATAAGAACTCTTAGGACTCTAGCAATAGCATATCGGTGCAGCAGTAGCAGATCAGTTTCGACAAGTTTCTAGCAATGCAAATCAACTCTAGTAAGTCTTTTACATTGGGAACCAAATCACACAAAGGTAGCTGATTTTCCCTCTTCCTTATTTCATGTCATGCTGTTGAATGTTGTTTTGCTTAAAAGTTCATTATTGGGTGTCCTGGAAGTTGAAACCAATTATTTGATAGAAAAAAAGATAACTAGCTGAGTTTATTACGGCTTCATCTACTCTATTTTAGAGCTACTAGTTTTGGCAATATTTTGCTTTCGCTATATATAAGTTTCTGCCATTTTTTGAGTTAAGCAACACTAGTATATATTGTAAAAAAGATATAATTACAACTAACATAAATGTGTCATATTTTGGATGAAACATTATATTGTCTAATGATTTCCCCTCTATTTTATTTGATATATTATTAATTGCACCACGTTACTAGACACATGCAATTGTTGTGGACTTATGGTAATTAGAGATAGTAATGCTAGCTAGTTGTACTAGATTTAATTAACTTATTATTATGTATTGCATATTTTATTTTTTGACTCTATTTTTCACTTTTATTCTACATCATGCTCTTTTGTTTAAATGTAGGATATGTTATCTTCCTCAGCTGGGCAATCAACAACTGCATCTTTAACACAATTTATTAGAGTAAAAATAGATATTACATGGAATCATTGTATGGAAGACATGGACTCAAAGGGGAAAAAAATCTTAAAATGCTTGTATTATGGAAAAGAAATCAAAGGTGGAGGGATAAATAGAATGAAATTAGATCTTGCTAAAAGAAAGGGTGAGGTTCAAGCATGTTCAAAAGTTCTGTATGATGTTCAATATCAAATTGAAGAGTATTTAAAAAAGACTAATGGAAAGAAAAAGAAACAGTCTAGCTAAGCTCAATAGGAGAAGGATCTATATATGCAAAGTACTACACCATTTGATGGAGATATGCTAGAGATACAAGAAATACATGGCACATGATTTCAAACCAAAGGTAAAAGAAAGGCAAGTGAAAGTATTGAAAAGATATTTGAACCAAGCACTACTCCTGGAGCTTAACCATCAATTAATAGTGTAGTGGTAGGTAAAGAAGCTATACACAAAGCAGATTTGACAATTGCTAGGTTCTTTTATGATAATTGCATCTCGTTAAATGCTATGAATTTAGTTTACTTCCAGAAAATATTTGATGCTATAGTAGCAATAAGTCCTGGTTACAAGGCTCCAACTTATCATGCAATAAGAACTAATTTATTATATGATATGAAGAAAAAAGTTTAATTATTGATTAATGCTTGTAGAAATACTTGGGAAGACATTAGTTGCATAATAATAGCTGGTGGTTAGCAAGATTAAAAGAATAGATAACTCATTAATTTTCTTATTTATTGTGCAACTGGCATTACTTTTATTACATTCGTAGATGCTTTAGATGTTGTTAAGGACGCAAGAACACTTTGTAAATTGTTTGAAGAAATAGTTAAGTTTGTTAGGGTAAGTAATGTTGTCCATTTGGCTACTGATAATACTGCTAATTATAAAGTTGCAAGAAGGTTGTTAAATGAAAAGTATCCTTTAATTTACTAGTCACCTTATGTTGCACACAACTTAAACTTAATTTTAGCAGACATTGACAAGATAGAACTTGTAAGTAGTCTAGTAAACACACATCAATGATAACTAAGTTCATCTACAATCATGCATTTTTATTAACATGGTTAAGAAAAAGAAAAGGATGAACAAAGATCATACGTCCAGGTCCAACTCATTTTGCTATAATTTTTATTGCTTTGAAAAGCATTCAAGAACACAAGCATGATCTTATAGCATTGGTGACTATTAAGGCATATATTGATTCTAGATACTCTAAAAATAAAAAGGCTAAGGATGTTATTACTATCATTTTAAATGAAAAATTTTAGAATGATTGTACCATTGTCACTTAAATTGTGGCTCCACTTATTTGAGTATTGAGGATTGTTAATGCAGATGAAAGACCTTCATTAGGTTATGTGTATGATGCTATTTATAGGGCAAGAAGAGCTATCAAGAACATTTTCTTAAATAAAAAGTCATTATACAAGCCTTACACAAGGATAATCAAACATAGGTGGGATAGGTAACTTCGTCAGAGAGTTTATGTTGCTGCATATCTATTAAATCCAATTTTCACTTATGACTAGAAAATTTTCTACATCAAACCAGAGGTGCAATAAGGATTCCTTGATGTTTTGGAAGCAAAAATCAAGTCAAACAAAACTACATTTCTAAAAGAAAGCATGCTTTATAGTGAAAGACATGAAAGTTTTAGTAGCCAAATGGCTCTTGAAGCTTCAAAAAATATGCTACCCAGTAAGAATTTTAGTCCATGCATATTATTTTTTATGTTGTGTTATTTGAATTATGATTAAAATGATTGATTTGATTTTTTATTTTTACTGTGATTTGTGATAGATCAATGGTGGAAGAATTTTGGGCACAGTGCTCCTAATGTCCAAAAATTTGCTATCACTCTTCTAAGCTAAATAGCATCTTCTTCGAGTTATAAAAGAAATTGGAGTGTTTTTGAAAGAATACACAACAAGAAAAGAAATAGATTAGAGCATCAAAGGTTGAATGATCTTGTATTTATTTATTACAAATTGCGTTTGAAAAATAGGTAATATTATTTAATGCTTTATTTAATTTGTTAATAATCATTAGTTTATATGAAAGTATAATATTCATAATCTATTTACTGTATATTTTATAAGGCTCTAAATAAGAAAAGATCATTTGATTATCCTAATGACTATGAAAGCATTGACAAAACCCAGTTTTGGATTACGGAAAAAGATGATGCACCATTGCTTGATCATGAGGAAATAGAAAGAATGCTCCACAATAATGAAGCAATTCCAAAGGTTTCATCTACAAATCAAGAAGGTTAGTTTTCTTTGTTTTAAACATCATATCATTTAGCTCTAGTATACTAGTTTCTTTGTTGTCCCTGCATGTTTCAAGGGTGATTATTTATCTCCATGCCTTGGCTTTTGTTTATTGCAATAAATATGAACTTAAACATTATATTATTTAGCTCTAGTATACTAGTTTCTTTGTTGTCCCTATATGTTTTAAGGGTGATTATTTATCCCTTAAACATCATATTATTTAGCTTTAGTATACTAGTTTCTTTGTTGTTCCTGTATGTTTCAAGGGTGATTATTTATCTCCATGCCTTGGCTTTTGTTTGCTGTAATAAATCTGAACTTAAACATCATGTTATTTGGCTCTAGTATACTAGTTTCTTTGTTATCCCTATATGTTTCAAGGGTGATTATTTATCTCCATGCCTTGGCTTTTGTTTGTTGCAATAAATCTGAAATTAAACATCATATTTTTTAGCTCTAGTATACTAGTTTCTTTGCTATCCCTGTATGTTTCAATGGAGGTTATTTATTTCCACAATGATGCTTTATTTATCTCCATGCCTTGACTTTTGTTTGCTGCTTATACTAGTTTCTTTGTTGTCCCTATATGTTTCAAGGGTGATGCTTTATTTATCTCTACACTTGGCTTTTGTTTGTTGCAATAAATCTGAACTTAAACATCATATTATTTAGTTTCAATATACTAATTTCTTTGCTGTCCCTGTTTGTATGGTTTTAAAGTCATATAACTCAAATGTTTGCATAGGCCTTTTGTTTACAGTATATAGGACTTGTTTTAAACTACTTTTTTCCCTTTAGACTTTTACTTATCAAAATAATATTATCAACTTGAAAATGTTGAAAATTATTCTAATCTTTTTGAAGTTCTAATAATTTTCTTTTTCTTCTTTTGGCTTGGTAATATGATTGAAGATGATATTCAAGCACCAAGCATGGAGGCTCCATTGGTGGATTTGGGCTCAATTTTGCAAGATGAGGATCATAGTATTAGTGGAAATGAATTTAATAATGATGATATCATGGCTTGGTTTGATCAAGTTCCTCCCATCGTTGATCAGGATTGATGTTATGAATATTTTTCTCATTTAGAGTAATTACTAAGTAGAAAGAATTTAGACTTGTGTGAATGTAATTTGAATTAGAGATAAAATTTTTGTTGTTTGCCTTTTATTTATACTAAAATTGTATTGGATGATTATTATAATTATAGTAAGATTAATATTTATTTATTATCTTTTGAAAATATAGTAATACATTGTATAGATATATGTAACATATAATGTTACATATAAAATTATAACAGGCAGTTCAATCGAATGATTGAACCGGTCCAACCTTCATCCACGCCAAGTTAATAGCCGAATTAAATTTTAAAACATTGATTGTGGGGCTTTCTTACTATCAAATTATCTCAAAAAAAAAAAAAAAAGAGCCCAAATTAAAAGAATAAAATTACTCTCAAATATACATTAAAGGAAAAGGTTATTGAGTTAAAATATAACAAACAATGAGAGCCCGCATATAGTTACCGAATACGAGGGACTTCCTCCGAATGCTAACTACGTATTGGATCGAGGGACAAGTGTCTAATAAACAATTCCGAGTAAATTTTCTCTGAAAATTCTCTTGCGCGCGGGAGTTGTCAAGACAGCGTCTAAGATCTGTTATCCTCGCGCTCTCCCGTGAAAACCGGCGCAAAAACCATTAGAAGCTCAAATCCGTTTCTCTTACGGATGGATCTCAACCAGGTCGGTCGTCTAGCTCTCTCAATTTTCTGTCTTCTTCTGCAATCTATTTTTTGAGTTCTCTGTATTCGAAATCGTGATTACCATTTGTTTATATTTTAACTATCTCTTCGGCATTTATGAGCGTTAGATCAGTAGTTGGTACGGTAACAATATCTTTGGTGTTTATGTACGATAGCGATTTGCCTTAACGATGATTAGGTCTGGTTTCCGAATGTTAGCTCTCTAGGTTGCTTCTACTGATTTTCGTTATTCTACTCATTATACATTTGTACGGCTTTGATTTTCATGCATTGTCCACAAAAAATTTGAAGACCTAGACGTGTCAATCTTTGAAGTTGCCTTGGTAATCCAGCTGCTCTTATTTTTCCATTTTCCTTTCGGAAATTTGCTGTGTAGCTTTTGTTAAGAAGAAGAGGGAGCTTAGTTATATTTCTGTTTTGGAGCAATATCTCGCTGCCAATTCCATCTAATCTAGGAATAAGTGCACTTAAATGTGAAAGCAAATTAAATCTTAGTGCTAAGTTGGTAGCTGAAAATATAAAGCTAAGGCAAAGAGAAGGAGTTCTGTTGAATGGAGATCAATGTTGATGGTTGATTAAATGGAAGAGATCTATTTATCTTCTTCGTACTTCTCTTGTTTTGAATTTTTTATTAAGTCAAACCGGGGCTCAGTAATAGGCCTTTCACTTGTTTTAATGATCATACCAAGTATTTTTTGTTTTCAGTTGTTAATCTTTCCCATGTATGCAGCATGCAGATGAAAACTATGCCAATCCAAAGACATGTTTCTTTCACGTGTTTTTCAAGGTCTGGTTATTTAATTGTGTTATTCACTATCCTCCTAATATAGAGCCATATTCATTTCATAATGGTAATCATTTGGTATCTGGCAGGCTGCAGCCTTGGCATTTTACATTCTGTTTGCCCTCTTTATTGATAGCTTCGTCATCATTTTTGTGGTAACTGTTCTCCTTGCTGCTCTTGATTTTTGGGTAGTTAAGAATGTGAGTGGCCGAATTCTTGTTGGTTTGAGGTGGTGGAATGAAATAGATGACCTGGGTGAAAGTGTCTGGAAATTTGAATGTCTTGACCAAGAGGTAGGTAGTATATGCCACTTGAAGTTGTGTATAATCTTATCTCTGAAATAATATCTCCACTGGGGGATATCCTTTCATATTTGCTTAATAATGTTCTCCTAGCAATTCATAGTTCATGATAATTGCATCTCACATAAATTGCTTGTTTTTGCTTCAGTCATTGTCTCGGATGAATAAGAAAGATTCATGGCTTTTCTGGTGGTCCCTTTACCTTTCGGTAAGCAGATGTGGGCGATTACGGCATGTGTGGTAGGGGGATACTAAATTTTTTGTATGCTATTGGTTATTACAGTACAATTGTGGTCATTAAGTGAAATTTCAAGGTAAAGATGGTTTCCATAATGTAGAATGTTCAGTCTAATTGGCAAGGTTCGTATGTTAGATAAATAGGTGAACTAAATGTCTGAAAACACGTTGATTTGAATCCAGATATCAGATAATTCTCTAGGAATTAGCATGGCCTCTGTTTTCAGTATAGAGATGAGTTGTTTTGCTCTTTTTTTCTGTAACCAAAATCTATACTGTAATATTCTTTCTGATAAGTCAGCTCAATAAATGAAGTTTTTATCTATTGTCTAGGCTGCTGCATGGATCGTGCTTGGAATATTCTCACTTATAAGGCTTCAAGCTGATTATCTCCTCGTCATAGGAGTTTGTTTGACCCTCAGCATTGCAAATATTGTTGGGTTTACCAAATGTCGAAAAGGTGAGCAACTGCATATTGTTTATTGACTACAACATAGTACTCTTCTTCCAAGATGTAGCATAAATTATTCTTTTAACCCCCCCCCCCCCTCTTTCTTTCTCAAGTCCATTGTTGGATGCAATGTTACATGTGTTCAATAATTCATGAATTCATGCATATGAAAATTTGCATCTATTGGCAATTCCCATTTACCACCTTTTTTGTTTCCTCTCAACTCGAAGTAATTTGTTATACAGTAAGCATACACAAATGGTTTTATTGCCATGCCAATTATATATGGTGATGCCCTAATATTGGCGTACTTTATCTGTGGCTTCACTCCCCATCGATGATTAGGGGAATACGAGCCATATTCAAAGATGGTCATGTATGAAAAATTTAAAAGGTTTTACTTTTATTTTAAGAGTCTTTTGGTTATAGTAAAATGGTGGTGGCAATAATGGGTATGAGGGGCTTTGCAAAGGAATGACTCCTATCTGCACCTCATATGGATGCTTGCGGGAATGAAAATTTTGGGTTTTACTTGGGTTATTTATGCTTGACTTATCAATGGGTTCTGCAATGTATGGGTCAGAGTGTTCAATAGCACCTGCATTTCACAGGGAATTTTAATTTTACTTGTCATCTCTGGTCCCCGTCCCTCCCCCACCCAACAGCAACTGGAACGATTCCTACTTAATGAAATTCGAGATGACTAATTCTTATTATTGCAGCGAATAGTGTTTCATGTGCCATTTAATGGAAATGTTTGTGATGGTTTTTTCATGCTAAAAAGGCTTATTTTTCTGTCAGATGCTAAGAAGCAGTTACAGCAATTTGCCGCCCAAACCATTGCTTCGCGGGTCACATCTACCTTGCAGTCAGCATTCAGTGTTGTCTGAATTAGTGGTCGTTGTTAGAGATGGAAATGATAATAGAACAAGCGCAATATTGGAATTGTTGAGATTTATTTTTGGTTTCTATATGATGATTGTTTCGGCCAGCATCGGATTAGATTCCCACTGATTGAGCCTGCATTTAGTTACGAGACAGCAAAATCAAAATTTTGTACTTTTTATACGTAATGGGCTGTATGGATAAAACTATGATCAAATTACATAACCAAAAAACAAATTGTAACTTGGATGTCATTTTAGTTGCCCTTCTAAATGATAAGCAACAGCATAATCAATTTACCTCTATAGGTTCATTCTTCACTTAAACATTATATTTGTTTTAATTAATCTTTAATCTTTCGTAAGTGGATTGTTGTATTTCTGAGGACAATTAAATTAGCAGATGAATGACATATTTTAAGCTAATATAATATTCAATAGCTTATGTTGATTTCATGTTTTGGCAAATGTGTCGATTTCTAACAAGTTTTAAGAAATTTTGTTTTAATAGCAAAGCAAGGTTTGACAGGTTTCTTCGACTATTTTAAGTTGAACCATATCAAAGTATGGTACTCTTATTGTCAAAACAGTTGATACTTAGAGTAAAAATTTGGGTATGCTTTCTCAAAGTAATAATTTGAGTTTGCATACTTTGACTGAAATTTTCAATAGTGATTTGCCATTTGTGTTATATTGAAAGAGAAGGATCCACTTGTGTTATACTAACAAAAAATAAATTGTAACTTGGACGTCACTTTAGTTGCTTTTCTAAATGATAAGCAACAGCATAATCAATTTATCTTCATAGGTTAATTCTTTACTTAAACATTATATTTATTTTAATTGACCTTTAATTTTTAATAAGTGGTTTGTTGTATTTCTGAGAACAATTAAATTAGCAGATGAATGATAAATTTTAAGTTGATATAATATTCAATAGCTTATGTTAATCTCATGCCTTGGCAAATGTGTCGATTTCTAACAAGTTTTAAGAAATTTTATTTTGATAGCAAAGCAAAATTTGATAGGTTTTTTCAATTATTTTAAGCTAAATCATGTTAGAATTTGTTATTCTTACTGTCAAAATAACTGATACTAAGAGTAAGGAGTCGTTTGGTTTATAACAAAAATATAGAAAATTATATTTCTCGAGATATAAACTACCATAAAGTTGTTTGGTTGCATAAATGAGAGGAAATAAATCTTCCTAGGAACTTGTGTTTCTCATAAAATACGGGAAATCACTTACGCACTCTCCTTAGGTAAGTTCTATTTTCTCTATTTTTAACTCATTCATAGACAAAAATATTCTTACTAAAATTAATTAATATCAATTTTACCCTTTTAATTGATTATCAAATTTTACTTTGTGAATGTCCATTTTAGTTGGTGTTACTATTATTTTACAGTTTGCTTATTAATTAAGATATACATATATGTATATATATATTACATGGCATATTTTATTATTATTATTTTATGAAAAAAATTTAAATATTTAATTTAAATGAATTAATTAACAGGATACTTTTTTTTAATTTCTATGTTATTTAATAACCCACTAATTATTTTATTTTTTTATTTATTTTATTACATAATTTTCTTTTACTTCTTTTTTATTTTATCTATTGCTATTATTTGAAAGTTGGATTATAATTATTGAATAATATAAATATAATATGATATATTTAATTTGATTATATAAATATTTTGAATAAGTTAAAATTTTAATATATATTATATTAATTGTATTATATAATTATATATTCTATTTGTTGATTGAAATTATTTGAATATTAAAATCAAATTTTCTTTAAATTTTATAAATATTTTTTAATATCAAATTTCAAGCACTATAACTCAAATTAAATACACATACACACACACACACACACACACACACATACATCAATTAGAATTAAAATTTTCTTAATTAGTTACTGTCTAAAGAACAAACAGTAATATGCTATTATTTGATAATTTAATTTTTAATTAAACTTAATTTATCTGTTTATTTGAAGTTTTCAATTGATGTTACTGTCTTGGAACGTAACAGTAACATATTACTGTCTAGAGAAAAAATAGTAATATGCTATTATCTATTTTAGAACGAAACAGTAACATATTACTGTCGAGAGAAAAATAGTAACATACTATTATTTAGTAATTTAGTTATTAATTAAACCTGATTTATCCATTTATTTAGGATTTTCAATTGGTGTTACTATTTTGGAATGAAACAGTAATATGTTATTGTCTAGAGAACAAACAGTAACATGCTATTATCTATTTATTTGAAATTTTTAATTAATATTACTGTTTTAGAATGAAACAGTAACATGTTACTGTTTAGAAAAAAAATGGTAACATGCTATTATTTAGCAATTGGTTGTTAATTAGACTTGATTTATCCATTTATTTAGGAATTTTTAATTAATGTTACTATTTTGGAACGAAACAATAACATGTTACTGTCTAGAGAAAAAATAATAATATGTTATTATCTATTTATTTGAGATTTTTAATTGATGTTACTGTTTTGGAATGAAATAGTAACATGTTACTGTCTAGAGAAAAAATAGTAACATGTTATTATTTAGCAATTTGATTATTAATTAGACTTAGTTTATCCATTTATTTGAGATTTTTAGTTAGTGTTACTGTCTTGGAATGAAATGATAACATGCTATTATTTGGCAGCTTGGTTGTTAATTAGACATGATTTATTCATTTATTTAAGATTTTTAGTTAATGTTACTGTTTTGGAACGAAACAATAACATGTTACTATCTTGGAACGAAACAATAACATACTATTATTTAGCAGTTTGGTTGTTAATTAGACATGATTTATTCATTTATTTGAGATTTTTAGTTAGTGTTACTGTTTTAGAACGAAATAGTAACATGTTACTGTCTTGGAACGAAACAGTAACATGCTATTATTTGGCAGATGGTTGTTAATTAGACATGATTTATTCATTTATTTGAGATTTTTAGTTGGTGTTACTGTCTTGGAATGAAACAGTAACATGCTATTATTTGGCAGTTTGGTTGTTAATTAAACATGATTTATTCATTTATTTGAAATTTTTAGTTGGTGTTACTGTCTTGGAACGAAACAGTAACATACTATTATTTGGCAGTTTGGTTATTAATTAGATATGATTTATTCATTTATTTAAAGTTTTTAGTTAGTGTTACTATTTTAGAATGAAACAGTAACATGCTATTATTTGGCAGTTTGATTGTTAATTAGACATGATTTATTCATTTATTTGAGGTTTTTAGTTAGTATTACTGTTTTAGAATGAAACAGTAACATGTTACTGTCTTGGAACGAAACAGTAACATGCTATTATTTAGTAACTTGGTTATTAATTAGACATAATTTATTCATTTATTTGAGATTTTTAGTTAGTGTTACTATTTTGAAACGAAATAGTAACATGTTACTATCTTGGAACGAAACAGTAACATATTACTATTTAGCAGTTTTGTTGTTAATTAGACATGATTTATTCATTTATTTAAGATTTTTAGTTAGTGTTACTGTTTCCAAAATAGTAACATGTTACTGTCTTGAAACGAAACAGTAACATACTATTATTTAGCAGTTTTATTGTTAATTAGACATGATTTATTCATTTATTTGAGGTTTTTAGTTAGTGTTACTGTTTTAGAATGAAACAATAACATGCTATTATTTGGTAGTTTTATTGTTAATTAGACATGATTTATTCATTTATTTGAGATTTTTAGTTGGTGTTACTGTTTTAGAACGAAACAGTAATATGTTACTGTTTTTGAACGAAACAATAACATACTATTATTTAACAGTTTAATTGTTAATTAGATATGATTTATTCATTTATTTGAGATTTTTAGTTAGTGTTACTGTTTTGAAAAGAAACAGTAACATGTTACTATCTTAGAATAAAACAGTAACATATTACTATTTAGTTTACAAATAATAATAAATTATTTTTTAGTAATTTTATTTGTTAAAAAAATTATTATAACACTATTAAATACCAAAAGAGTTAGGAAGAAAAATTTTAATATAGGATTCAAATAAATTTAAATTGATAAAAATAAGATCAAAGTTAAAAAAATAATAAGAAATTAAAGAAAAATTAAAAAAATCATTTAAAAAAGCCTTTTTTGCCAAATCAGAGTGGGCAATACATCTTTGATATTTTACAAGCACGTAGATCTTGAAAAGTTACATGAAATAAAAAAAAATCACTTAAAACGGACAATCAAGCACAAAGTTATGATCATTCAAAGTTTTGAGCTCAATTTATAAGTTTTTAACTAAGTAAACTTCCTCAAACCTATATTTTTTTATTTTTTGTTGAAAGAGCAAATGAAAATGATTGAAAATGAGTGGTCATGCAAACATTGGTTAACTAATAAAGAATTTATGACTTTTTAAAATTTTTAATTTACTACCGCATTTACACAGTTTAAAAAAAATAATTTCAATATATAACATTCATAAATCATAAAATTGGAATCTATTTAAAAAGAAATCTGGCGCTATCACCTCTTTAAAATTAATTAATATCTATTAATATATATTAAATTATTATTGAGGATATTGTAGTCATTTCATTATTATTTCCTAGGAAATTCAAAGTTGAACTAAACAAAACATAAAAATTTATTTCTTGGGATATGTGACTTCCTTTATATCAACTAAACAACATTTAAGGATTTCCTATGAAGTGTACACAGTAAGTAACTTCCTAGGAAATTCAACTTCCCATGGGAAGTTATTTCCTGCATGAACCAAATGACTCCTAAAAATCTAGGTATGCTTACTTAGAGTAAAAATCTAAGTCTGCATACTTTGATTAACATCTTCAATAGTGATTTGCCATTTGTGTTATATTAAAGGAGAAGGACCCACTTGTGTTATACTAACAAAAAATAAATTGTAACTTGGATGTCATTTTAGTTACCCTTTTAAATGATAAGTAACGGCATAATTAGTTTATCTCTATAAGTTCATTCTTCACTTAAGCATTACATTTGTTTTAATTGACCTTTAATATTTCGTTAGTGGTTGATTGTATTTCTAAAAATAATTAAATTAGTATATGAATAACAAAATTTCTTAACTATTTTAAGCCAAACCATGTCGAAGTCTGTTACTCTTACTGTCAAAACAACTGATACCTAAAATAAAAATTTAGGTATGCTTACTTAAAGTAATAATTTGAATTTGCATTCATTGACTGACATTTTCAATAGTGATTTACCACTTGTGTTATATTGAAGGAGAAGGAGCCACAATACTTTCAAAAAAAAAAAAATATCTTCCAACCTCATTAATTGAAATTATTTCTAATCACAACTTGATAGATTGTATTCATTCTATTTTTAATTCTTCTTAATCAGCTATAATCCAAAAAATTTATTAGATAAATAATATACTTTATGATATACAAATATCTACAATTAATATATTTCATACATAATTCAAAAATAAATTTATCTTAATTTTTAATGTATCAATATGCGTAGAAATTTTTTTTTTTGAGTGGGGGAGAGGGGCTGAACATACTAAGGCTTCATTTCGCACAACAAATAAAGTCAATAAATTATAAGTTAGCCTCTAAAGGTGTTTCTCGTACTAACTTATAAGTTACTCTATGTAACTTATAAACTCTGATTTAATAAGCTACCTAGAGTAATTTATAACTTATAAATTACTATTTTTTTAAATTATTTCTAAATCTATCCTTATTCTTTTTTTTTAATTTACAATCCATATCTTTTGTAATATAAATTTAAGTAATTTTTAAAAAATATATTTAATTATATTTTAAGTAATTATAATTTTATAATAAATAATAAAATAAAATTTATATAAGTAAATAAATATATAAGTTTATAAAATATAATTAATTAAATATTAGAAATTATACTTTTATTTTAAACTTTTTAATTATATTAATATAATTTAATTTTTAGATAAATATAAATTATTTTAATTATATATATTTTTATTAATATATCTTTTTATGTTATTTTATAATTTCAGCTAGTTTAATAACTAATTTTATGAAACACTTTAGTTAACTTGTTAACTATCAATTATTAATTATAAGCTATTAGTTATCAACTATTTGCGCGAAATGGAGCCTAAGAAAAATAAAAACAGAGACAAACAGCAAAGGAACTAAGGAGGGATACCCTCCGGATCACAAGTTAACAGTAACCTTAAGGGGGAAGCGGGGATTAACTTCCTAATCAAAAGGACACTTTCCCTTTAATGGTTTATTTAGGTTTAGGTGAAAATAGAAAGGGAGAAAATAGAGGTAAAAGGAAATAGAGGGGGGAGTAGTTTTTCTTAAATTGTTTGGAATTAGTGAAAATAAGAGAGGGTACAAATAGGAGTGAAATTAATTTCTTTTATTTAGAATGGGTGAAAATTGAGGAAGAAGGAAATGGGATCAAATTAAATTACTATAATGCCCTTATAACATATTATTAATTTTTGTTATAATATTAATTTAACAAACTTAATTAAAAATTTATATTATACTGATAAAATACTATACATTTAATAATAAGTAATTTTTTACATAATTTTAAATAATAATACTAATTTTTATTTTTTATTTATTATTTTAGAATTTTAATTAAATATCAAATATATTTTCTAATTTTATTTTAATTAAATAATAATGATTATATATCACTAGATACCTGATAATTAACTAATTATTAAATGACAATCAATATCATATATATATATATATATTGATATTATAATGCTTTATTTTATAATATTATTAATTTATATAATATATACCTATCTCATGGAGAAAATGTTATTGATGAATTAATTTAATACGACAAAATTTTACAATTATATTTTTCTTAACAAGTTTAAAACGGGTTAATTTCAAATCTTTTAATTAGATATGAACACTTCAAAATTTTTAATAGTTGATTATTAAATGATATTTAATGAATCTAGATTTAGTTAGGTCTCTATTCTTTGAGAAATTATTGTATATTATAATTATAATATGTGTTCTTATTTTTAATTAAATGAGAGAAATTAATTATAATTTTTAATGTTTTTAAAATTAAAAGAAGATAAATTTTAATATATAAAATTCATAATTAAATTAAAAATAAAGGCACATGTTACAATAATGAGTATTATTCTCCCACCAAAAATTTCTATTACTGAATCTAACTAGTTATTATCTCTAATATTTTGGTTCAATAAATCTTAAAATAAAAAGAAAATATTGATTTATTAAAATACAAAAAATAGTAGCACTGTAATTAACTATTTCATCTTCAGTGGTCCATAAATACATAGTACAATTTTTTTTTATTTATTGTAATTAACTAATTTTACTTATACTAAAAAAGTAATTTGATTTATTTATTTTTAATGAATTTCTTAAAATTATTTTTTATTCTTGATATGTAAAATTGAAAATTATTAAAAGTAAAAAAAGAAATATGATGAAATTAATATAAGTAGATTAAAAATATAGAATAATAAAATTTTGTTAATAAAAAATAAAATTAAAAAAATTAATAATTTATTAAAATTTTAAAATAATAGATAAAAATAAAAAATTTATTAAATAGAAAAAAGTGAGGAAAGAGCAGATTCAAAGGCACATGGGTTGGATTTCCAAAAATGCTAAGGGCAACAATGAAAAAAAAAAAAGAAGAAGGCCACGTCCACCCAAATTATCCTTTATTTCAGGGGGGAAAATTAACAACCGGGCCATATCGAAATTAGACTCTATATTTACACCCCCTCCAATTTCATTGGTAGCCAAACAAGTGAAATCTACAATTTCACCCTTAATTCCACCTGCCTCTGAAACCACCCATTCTAAACGTAGGCTAATGGCATGTTTAGATAGAGGTGAAAATAAAAAGGGGAGTAATTGGGGGGTGAAAGGAAATGGTGGAGAAAGAAATTGAAGGTGAAAAGAATTTACTTTGTGATGTTTGGAATGAGTGAAAATGGGAGGGGAAGTAAATAGGAGTAAAATGAATTTCCTTTGTTTGGAATGGATAAAAATAGGGGAGAAGAAAATGTGAATGAGTAAAATGATTAAAATATCCTTTTATTATGTTATGTTAAGGTAGTTATAATACTATTTAATAAAATTATATTACGAATAATTTAAGATTAAATAAAAGTATGTTAATTTTTTTTTCTTATTACTTACATATTTCTATTTATAATTATAAATTTCATATAATTAATAAATTTTAAAAAATTTGCATTATCATTTTAAAATCATGCTATGGTGAGGTAGTTATAATATTATTTAATAAAATTAAATAAAAAATAATTTATTAATAAAATAATTTATGTTAAATTTTTATCTTATTACTTACATATTTATATTTATAACTTTAAATTTCATAAAATTAGTAAATTTTAAAAAATTTGCACTATAATTTAAAAAAAAATCTTATGGTGGGGTAGTTATAATATTATTTAATAAAATTAAACAAAAAATAATTTACGGATAAAATAACTTATGTTAAATTTTTATCTTATTACTTATATATTTATATTTATAATTTTAAATTTCACATAATTAATAAATTTTAAAAAATTTGCATTATTATTTTAAAATCATGCTATGGTGAGGTAGTTATTATTTAATAAAATTAAATAAAAAATAATTTACTGATAAAATGATTTATGTTAAATTTTTATCCTATTACTTACATATTTATATTTATAACTTTGACGGGTTGGACATTAACAAAAAACCCGGGTTTTGACGAAGAAGACCCGACCCGGATCTCTGCTGAAACAAACCCGAACTCTCCGTTCAGCTTTCCTCAGCGCTTCTTCTCAGAACCACCACAAAACAGAAGACAACAGACAAAGAAATGATGGATCGGTACCTGCGGCCACTTCCGATGCGATGGTTTCAGCTCGTTTCGGATGGAGCAGCAGCGAAGAGGGAGGATGCCAGGCAAAGCGCGATGCAACTACTTGGAGAAGAAAGATGAAGGCTGAGCTCGGGATTTTGCAAAAATGCCTCAATTTCACTACATTTCTTTTTATATTTGGGGCGTAAATAAATTCACTGGAACTCACAACTTTTTACAAATTTCAATTACGTCCCCTCACAACTTCACCCTGCGCTAAACGGGCGTAAAATTGCACTTCACCCTGTTTTCACCCATGACTTTCCCCCTCCTCATTTCGTCCGTTCCAAACGGATTGTAAATCACTTTTAGCCAGCCAAATCGACAACTTTGTTAGCAACTCTAGGAATGAGACTGAGTGATAGGGGCTCCTCTAGGAGCAGGATGTAGAATATCAGCAATTCTATGCTGAAAATCCTATGCAGGAGCAAAAGTTGGAGAAATGAGTGGATTAATGGCGGCCGAAGCATCGAAATCCACCACTACCAGACCATCAAAGATGGAACTAACCATCTAAGCCCAACAAGAATAGGTTGAGCCTTGGCGGCTGCTGACGAGAGAGAAAACCCCACATTGACGCGTGTGAACAGCAACTTACCAGAAAAGTCTCTCCCAATGGCTGCCATGGTAGACCTCCCTGAGTCTGGAAGGCGGAGTTGCATCCACGTTGACCTTTAAGGAGCCATCAGCGAGGGGTGCCAATGTTGAGAGCAAGTTTGGGCAGCAAGAGGATTAGGAGGGCTCTGGACACTATGAATCGCCTATTCATTACAGGCAGCCCAGGAGTTTTCTGAAATGAACCTCGCATTGATCTCTTTCTCCTATTTTTTTTTTTTTCTTCTTTTGAAAAATGAACTCACTGCGAACCTTCCATATAAACTAAGGAAATGTTCCCCATCTTGTCTTTAAAACTGCTAGAAGAGTCATTCAGAAGAAGATTCAACCAATCGCCGAAAGAAATATCAATCCAGTTGGGTCTTAAACTTAGAGGGATACCAAACTACAACTTTACTGTCCAAGCACACCCAAATAAAAGATGGCGTGTATCCTCTAAGAGCAAATGGAGCAAATAAGGGATTTGGGGCTAATTCTTCTATGAACATTGGCAGTCGTAAGCAAAGCACAAGACAGCACCTTCCATATAAAATGCCTCATTTTTGGGAGAACCTTTAATTTCCAAATCAAGGACCAAAGTGAAGAAGGGAATAGATTCAAATCGGATGACGCTGCCCCCGAAGTGGAGGAAAAACCATTCAGCAGCATGAAATAGGTAGAATTTACCATATAAGCGCCATAAGAGTTACTATGCCACACCAAAAAATCTTCGTGGTAAAACCTTGGGACGTAAACCTTCTATATAGCTTGTCTCTCCAAAGGAGAGAGCCATTGGTCAATGGGGGATAACCTCCAACTCCTGTGACCAGGATCAATGAAATGGGAAACCAAATTCATTGAATGATCAAAGGAGGGAGGGGGTTAAGAGAGAAAAGCCATGCAGATCAGGAATCCATCTCTCCTGCCAGATTTTATCAGAATGACCATTTCCGATATGCCAAAAGGATCCTTGTCTAATAACATCCTACCTATTTGGTTAAGTAGCAATTATTTGAACGTAAATTTACCTTTTCTTAAACTTGTGTTTGATTCAATAAAATTACGTTATGCTTATAAAGTAATCTTGTTTGAGTATAACTACCTTGTATTAATAATATATTTCATAAAAAAGATGATTAAGGATGGTATAATACAAATTTCCTTCTACTCAGTTATATATCAATAATATATATAATTTCTTTTATTTTGGATCAATTTCTGCTAACGGATTCAACATTTTACCATGTCAAGTAACTCTTTTCGTTCTCAAATTCATTTAAATCATAGTTAAGCCATATAATACATGCAAGAGTCGTGCTCTTTCTAAGACGGGTTGAAAATAATCACTGCTATATTTAGTAAAAATAGAAAGGAAAATCTATAGTTTTTGAAAACAAATGTATCAAAATTGAATAAAAAATACTAATAATATTGGCAAAATTTATTTTAATCTCATTTGATATTTAAGAAATCCCAGCAATTTTGTTTGTATTTATAATGTTGCTGTAATTGTTTGATACAATTCTATATAACACGGTGTGAGGAAATTATTACATTTATTTCAGGATTCGTTGGGAATTCAAACTTTTTAGAATTAATTTTATTTTATTTTTTAATAGAAATAATTTTAATTTATTTATCAATAAATTATTTTGTTTAAATGTATTGAAAAATGTATAAAATTGAATTAAAAAATTAATTTTGATGGTATCATGATAAATACAATATTAGAAAGAGTGTAATTTTTTTATAATACATTTTTTATACCAAATGAAATAAATTATAGTAAAATTTTTATAAAATTGAATAAATTTTATAATGATACAAATATAATTAAAATAAAAATAAAACTTATGAATGAATTAAAATCTCTTTTTATTTAAAGTTAAATATTATTTAAAAAATATCTTTAAATGAAATAAGACCTTATTTTTAATTATACCAATGTTTAAACTGTTGAGTACTCCATTCAAAAAAAATATTTCAAATGGCTTAACGCACTTGCACAGTATTTCATGAAGATGAGAATTTCTCAAGACCAGCTAGTGAAATTGCCAGTAAAGTGATCATAACCTTAGGATTAGATAGCAAATAAGACTGAAGGGCTAGGATTTTGCCGTTTATTAAAGTGAAGTATTCCTCCGAGTTGGGACAGGCCCAGAGCGTATTCAATCAATCCCCCTGACCTTCTGGATCAAAGAGGACGCGCGTTTTCTAAGTGGAGGTGAAGAAGAGATGTTGCAGTGCATATTTCTTCTCTCGGATTCTGGGTACGACATACTTTCAATATTGTTTCTAACGGAAAATTTTCACTGTAGCCCTCTAGATTGTTGAGAATTAATCGATTTATATAAACTGACTTAAGTTGCAGCTGAATTTCTTTTTCTTTTTAATTCTCAACTTGCTATTGCTTTATGAACGCTTCTTGATTTCGACTTGAGTGGCTGAATCTGAAACTTTGATTCGTTAGAGAGGTAATGCTAGAGAAACAGCTGACTGGACACCGCGTGGATCGATCCATATGTGCGTGGTTCTGGGATCAGGCCATTTCTCAGGGCGATTCCTTCAGGGTATTTACTACTGCTTGCTGCTGATTCCTTAGCAAACATGTTTGAAATCATTAGGATTTCGTAAAATTTTAATTCTTATCGAGTTAATACTTGCAAGTTTATTGAAGTTTTTGTTATTTTCCAAACTCTAACCTGTTTTATAAAATCTGTTCTTGGGTTATAGCAACAACCAGTAATTGCATCCCCAACGCATTATCTTTTCCAAGTGTTCCGGGAGGGAATCACTTTTTTGGCATGCACCCAAGTTGAAATGCCACCATTGATGGGCACTGAGGTATACGGTCCAGCTAGTATTGCTTTCTGCAGTGTTACATAAATGTTCTTTCATCGATTTTAACTATCTGATTTTTAGTTCCTTTGTAGGGTAGCTGATGTCCTTAACGATTATCTTGGAGGGTTGAATGAAGACTTGATCAAAGACAACTTTGTCATTGTATATGAGGTGTTCTCTAATAAAACCTGATGTAATTTCCCGCAATTATAATTTCAAGGGTTGTGACATGGCTTTCCTCCACAACAAACATGTTGGCTACTTGGCTTTACAATATTCATATATGTAATAATTCTAGAAATTTGACTATGATGTAACTGACTTATACAGAAAATATGCTTTCATATAGCTGTTTTGTAATGCCCAATTATATTATTTCAAGATACCCATTGGGTCTAGTTGGCCTAGATTTCAGCAGCTGCATTATTTGGCTGTAAATTAAAATATTATTATATCTCAAAAACTCTTTTTACAGTAAGGAAAAGTATACATTTTCGAAGAATCCTTTCATGCATTCCTGTCTAAATTTCTTTTCTATATAGGTATTTTTGTTTTCTATGAAGAATGATCAGTTTGTTTTGCTCTGACAGCTGCTGGATGAAATGATAGACAATGGCTTTCCTCTAACTACAGAACCTAATATTCTCAGAGAGATGATAGCTCCACCTAATATTGTCAGTAAGGTGTTGAGTGTTGTGACCGGAAACAGCACCAATGTGAGTGACACCCTCCCAGGTGCAACTGCATCTCTTGTTCCTTGGAGAACTACGGACCCAAAGTATGCCAACAATGAAATTTATGTAGATCTTGTTGAAGAAATGGATGCAATAATAAGCAGGTCAATATGCTCAGATGTGCTCACTCTTGAGCTTATTACATTGATAATCATACTCGTGAATAATAATCAGTCATTTCTTGTCATATACATTATCTGTTTCAACAACATTTTTTCCCTCCGAGCTAAAATACATGTTAATTCAGGGATGGGGTTCTGGTGAAATGTGAAGTCTATGGTGAGGTTCAAGTAAATTCTCATATCACGGGTGTTCCTGATTTGACTCTTTCATTTGCAAATCCTTCAATTCTAGATGATGTGAGGTTTCATCCCTGTGTTCGATTTCGTCCTTGGGAGTCCAACCAGATTCTTTCATTTGTGCCTCCTGATGGACAATTTAAGCTTATGAGTTACAGGTACAGTGTCCTTCCTTGTGACAGTGTCAATGGAATGAAATAATCGTTAATGCCAAATTTTCTCTACTAAAATTCCATTTTATATCCCATGTACTTTCTCACTCAATGTTCCCTAAAAATAACATTTCACAATTTTTAGAGTTAGAAAATTGAAGAGCACTCCGATATATGTAAAACCGCAGTTAACTTCAGATGCTGGGACATGTCGTGTTAGTGTGATGGTTGGAATACGAAATGATCCTGGAAAGACAATTGACTCAGTTACTGTTCAGTTTCAACTCCCTCCCTGCATTTTATCAGCCGACCTGACTTCGAATCATGGAACAGTTAACATCCTTGCTAACAAGGTACTCAATTGGCATCACCATCATCATCATCATCATCATGAGTTTATTAAGCAGCAGTTTTCTGCTTATAGCTTGGTAACTGTAGAGGCCAGCGATACTCATGAGTAATCAGAGATAAACTTGATTACCCTATTTTTGCAGTGGAATTTGAGTTTTCTATTTTCTTAATTCTGTAAGACATTCACTCAGTCAGATGAACTTCATTATTCTATTTTTTAGTGTGATATAACTTAATTTATTTTAATTCTGTCAGACATGTACCTGGACAATTGGTCGAATCCCAAAAGACAAAGCCCCTTCAATGTCTGGAACATTTGTTCTTGAGACTGGATTGGAGCGCCTCCATGTATTTCCCACACTTAAAGTGGGTTTTAAGATTATGGGTGTTGCTCTCTCTGGTCTGCAGATAGATAAGCTAGAGTTGAAGAGCATTCCATTTCGGTTTTATAAAGGTTTTCGAGCTCTTACTCGGGGAGGGGAATATGAAGTCAGATCATGATAATTGCCATTGAGACATTGAGACTGAGACTTGTGCTAATTCTGATATAAAAGATTTTGTTGCATGTTGTAGTATGGTGGTAATGAAAGGGATTTATATTTGTTGGTTTTGTCTGTAAAGTTAGATGACAATTATTTGAGAATTAAGTCATGCATTTCTATCTGGATTTTTTTCTAAGACTGATTTGCTGATTAATCCAACCTTGGACACAATTAAAGTATTGTCCTTGAGTTTACATACTACGAGATATTGAGACTGCAGTCCATCTAGTAACTTGCATTCAGGTGAGGATTATTTGCCTATTTTTATTCTCAGTACTGGCATGGCATGTCATGTAAAAAATGTATACCGCTAAATTTAATCTTTAATTTCACGGCTTTTCAAGTAACATAATTAAATACGGGTCCGATTTCATGAAAATGACTTGTGGCTCTGAAATCTCACAATTCACATTTTATAATCACGTTGGGAAAAAAGATAAAGTTGAATAACGAATACAATCACAGTCTTGAATAAATTTGGGGAGGCATGCTTCTTCTCCCAGAAAAGCCATCATCAGGAGAAGTTAGAAGAGGAGCCACAAGAACAAAATTAGCAAATTAGGAAAAAATATATATCACAGACTTATCTAAGATCTTCAGGACTTCTAAGTAGCAACCTTATTCACTCTGAATGAATCCATAACTTTTCGAAGATCATTTTCCTCTTGTGAAAACACATTTTCTGGCGCCTGTAATCTCAACTCATATAATTGGCTGTTTTCAACTCCAAGAACAGAAAGGTACCTCCGATCCCATTCCAAACGCACTACTCGATCTTGTGGCATAACAGCCAGCTCATTGTTAGTGGCATACGACTTTATGTTCACCTAGCAACAACCACAATTCACTGAAATAGTTGACGAGTGATCTAATTATCCAGTAAGAACCAACAAAATTCACTTATTTTGAAGAGAGTGAATTTGGGCACAGCTGGAAAAATTTTTTAGTAGTACTGTGACACTTTAAAAATGGATATCACAATCTTCTAGTTTTTGAAAAATGAAAAAGTACGTCATATATTTCAGCATCTAGCTCAACTATGATTTACAAAAATTGATTTTTTAAAAATTAAAAAGGCGGCATTACCCACTTTGGTTTTATAGTAAGACAACAAATTTTTCAGTCGCATGTGATGAGAAAATTATTAATGCATCACTTATCCAGAATGATTGCCCAAGCAATGATTTCTGCATATCACTCTATTCATGCAGCTGATGTTTTGGATACAACTTACCTCAACTTCATAATATAACTTGCCATCATCAGCAACTCTTGAAGATGTGGAAAGAATATTAGATTCACGTCTGACGCCAAGTCTTGTTGACATAAACTCAGTCAGATACTGCTTGAGTACTTTCTTTCCAGCTTCTTGGGGTGGCCCTAAGTCTTCAACACTCTTGTACCTGGAAGATGAAGGCGAAGACACATCTACAGAGAGATTTTCATCAAGAATATAGGGGTCTCGGAAGAAAATGTCAGCTCCAGCACCTCGAACTTGAATCCAGTTCCCTGGGTACTTGAATGAATAACCATCAAATGTATCCACATATTCCCTGAATGTTACAGATTGTTGTGCCAATGCTACATTGTGCAAACTAACTTGTGAAAGAATATAACTCGATATGATCAAGGACGATACTTTCCTCCTTGGAACCACCAAAGCTTTGGTCTGATAATTTATTAGCAGGGATAGAATCAAACGCCGTTTGCAGGTAAAAATTGAAGCTAACAGCTAGTAGATTAAGATTCTAATAAACTTAATATGTAAATCGAGGGAGGAAAAAAAAAACCATGTGGCATTCGATTCAATTGTATCCATCCCTTTAATTTTTCTTTTATATGCACACATTGCAGAAGTACGCCCTACAATGACCATGTCTTTGAATTGTATAGGAATTACATAATTAAGTCTCTATTTGTTTTGTCAAAAAATATTTTTCGTAGAAAAATGTACACATTGCAGAAGTACGCCCTACTATGACTATGTCTTTGAATGGTATAGGAATTACATAATTAAGCCCCCATACTTTTAATGTAATAAAACGTTCAACTTTGACGGCACAACTTACTATTTTGCCAAAACAATTGCCAGGACCTTCTGGTATAATATTAATTCTGATGGCTAAAAGAGTACTCAAGGTTTTACTTAAGCAAGAATTAGTTATATCGACTATTTTCTTCAAATTTCCCTCTAATCTATATATGTAACAGAAAAATGAAAGAGAAAGAAACAACCAAATACCGGAAGCTGCAAATAATTTTTCAGTTGACAGATAAAACGCACAGGACACAGCTATTCATCATCAACAGGAGGAATGTAGTAATCGAAAAGAAAGATGGAAATTTGAGAAGGTTTACCGCATCGCTTCTGGGAGAAACTGAGCAGCAGCGAGGGGAATTGAAGGAGTTGCTTAGCGAACTGCAGCAGGAGGAGGAGGAGGAGGAAGAGAGCAGTTGAAGCGACGTCATATGGCTAGTGAGCGGGTGTAATGGTGAAGGAAGCTTAGGAGGGACAAAGGGCAAAGGATTACAGCCATTACATGAGCCGGAGAGTGCAGAGGCCAGAAACGCAGCTGATATCACCATGAAAACCAAAATGATAAAGGCATATGGGCACAGAGGCTCCGCAAATAGAATGCAAGACCAGGATCCGATGTGGCCGATACTAGAGACAAGCTGTTGCATATGACATCTTGCCCACTATGGCCGCATGCTCTTGCACATATACATGTAATTTTTGTGGCTCAAATTAAAATTGTCTTTCATGTACAATACTCAGCATAATTGTTAATTTTAAATAGATGAAAATTTATCCATAAATTTTTTAATTAAAATTTATCCAGAAATTTTTTAATTATTTCTTTAATTGGTATTTGAAAATTTTATAAGTTTTTATAAAAATTATAAATATAAATTTATATATAAAATTTTGTAATCATTTCATAAAAAATAATTTTAAACAAGTTTTATGCATAACGAATGCATAAAAAATTATAATTTTATTTTATTAATCAAAGTTATATTAAGTAATTTTAACAATTTTCATTTATATAGAAGTTATAACTTTTAATAAAAATTGGAAAAAAATGAACTGTACAAAAGCACATCTGTAATTTTTATTGGTACATAGCTTAAACTTAGGAGTAAGATAAATTATTTTGTTCCAGTATCAAGAATATCATCAATTTTTTTAAAGATTCATTAACACTTACGAATTTTTTAATTTCTTGAGATTACTGGCAACAATTCAGATCCTTACGTGAAGGCTTAACATGTAATTTACGTTAAGGGAACACTGAAATATAACCCTTATTTATTTATTTATCTTCACTTATGAGGTGTCATTTAGCACATCCTTCGTAAAACTTACTTAAATCTGTTTTATTTATTTATCTGTTTGTTGGTGGCGGTGCCCGATATACTTACGCACCAAAGCTCTAACCGAAATATGTAAATGAACATAAAACAACTAAACAAGACATTTCTTTTTCATGCAACTCCATCTATTTCTCTTTTACATATTATGCTATCTTAATTTTTTTATAAAATTTTAATTTATTTATCACAAGTTTAAAAAAGAATATTACATAAAGTTTTAATCACTTTAATTGATAATTAGAAAATAGTTAATTTTTTTATGGTTTATGCCCTCTCCATTTATAAAAAAAAATCTCAAATCACTCTTTAAATTTAAAATTATTGAAATAAACACAAATTCTGTATCGATTAATATTGAAAAAAAAATACAAAATTTCTCTTTTAACTTTGGAATAATTGGATTTTGCTCCCTCTAACTTTAAAAATTCAAAAATTACCTCTTTAAAGTTTATAAAATTTAAAATTAGTACTTAAAGTTTATAAAATTTAAAATTAGTACTTATTATCCACTTAATTAATTATTTTATCAAATCATGTGATTTTTTAATGAAGTTTTTAAACAAGAATAATAATATTATAGTATAATAAATTTTTTGGTTATTTTTCACATATAATTTTTATATTATATAATTAATAAAAATTAAGCTATATATAATTTTTTTTGATTAAATACTTGTAAATAAAGTGCAAAATTAGATGCTAAAAAATAATTAAATAATTAAATATTGTATAATATTATAATTTTTATGTAAAAATTTCATAAAAATACATAATTTGATAAAAATAATTAATTAAGTGAATGATAAATATTAATTTTAAATTTTGTAAAATTTAAAAACATGATTTCTAAATTTTAAAATTGAAAGGGACAAAATCCAACTACTACAAAGTTAAAACATATATTTTTCATTATTTTCATTAATATTTAAAGATATTAGAAGTTAAAATTTAAAATTATTTAAATACTACCAAGTGCATTATACATTTTTTCATCAACTTACAAATGTCCGAGTGCTTTCAAGCATAAATTTCTTAAATAAAAAGAAAAGTTTCTAAACGTCCGCAAAAATATATGTGAAAAAGGCTAGCATGCATGATGAATATATAATTTTCCTCCTTCTTCCCACCTAAATAAAACAGTGGTGACAAATATTTCCAAAAACGGAAAACTTGAAAAGAAAAAAATCTAAATAACTTCGTGTGGATACCATTGCCAACTTTTTGGGAACCGGCAGGCAAACCGCGGAAGGAGGGGTGAATGTTTTTCGGTGAAAATATAAACATTATCTAAATTTGCTGTTATTACACAGATTCACTTAATTTTTCTTGGTAATGGCATTCCTTAACATATCTTAACTTCTGATGTCAGTTCATTAGGACTAAGTTAATTAAAAAAAAAAGTGAAGGTAATGCGAGAAATAGGTTGCTAAACTTGAAACTCTAGGATTATTTGGTGAAAAATAGAATCTTGCATTGCACTCTTCTCCTTCCCGCGACCACAGCCTATGTATATCATTCTTTTCCAAACTGTTTCATATCATCCTTTGCAGAAACAGTTTTCAGGTTCAAAATTCTTAAAACTTAACTTCCTTATCGCTTCTTCACAGGAAAATCATTTTTTTTTTTTACAATTCTTTAGCACATTTCTTGGAACTCAGTATATCTGTGCAGATTTAAATGCTTGCCATGAATACAATCGGTCTTATCAGCAATTGCACCATGAAACCCTCTTGCAGAATTTTCATCAGGTCCAGGAATTCGACGTTGTTTGGTTTAGCATCTCCAAAGTGTCATCACACTATGCCTCGCAATTCCTCCAAATTCCCTCTCAATTGTGGTCAAAGCGGTCGCTTTCCATTTCCATTACTGCGATTTCCTCGCATTGGTCTTCCTTCCTCGATTCTTGGCCAGTCGAGGGTAATCTCAAGGCGTCTTTGTTTGCGCACAACGGATAGGAATGTACATGTCGTTGCCAGAGTTGCTTTCAAGAATCCAAAATTTTCAACTTCCGTCGGGAATCGTGGTAGTGACAATAACATTGAAAGGATTTACATACAGCGTGCGCAGAATGTGAAGCCATCAGAAGATGAATATATTGATAAAGATGAGAAAGATTCTACGTTAAATGCTGCTCATGAAGATGTGAAAAAGATCAGGGGCGAGGAGACAGATATAGAAAAGGAGGCATGGAAGCTATTGCAAAATGCAACGGTGAATTATTGTGGCAGTCCTGTGGGGACAGTGGCGGCAAATGATCCCAATGACAGTTTACCACTGAATTATGATCAGGTCTTCATACGTGATGTTGTCCCTTCAGCACTTGCTTTCTTGCTTAAAGGAGAAAAGGAGATTGTCAGGAACTTTCTCCTTCACACCTTGCAACTGCAGGTAATTTATGCCTTTTATTTCTGTCATGTAATATATAGAGAGAAAAAAAAAATCGTTGCTTGCCTTTCTCTTTCAAGATATTACTGCCCATTCATATGTGAAACATTCACTGATTTACGGTTGCAAAAATTGAAGCTCTTCAGAAATTTTCTGGACATTGAAGTACAATATTCTTATTCTTAATTCATGTTCCTTTTTCCCAATTGATTTAATAGAGTTGGGAGAAAACCGTTGACTGCTACAGCCCAGGGCAGGGCTTGATGCCTGCGAGTTTCAAAGTAAGAACAGTGCGACGTGAAGATGATAAGTATGAAGAAATTTTGGATCCAGACTTCGGTGATGCAGCTATTGGTCGTGTTGCACCTGTGGATTCAGGTCAGTATTTTAAATTTTTGCAGAATCACCTGTCAAAGAATCATGTATCGAAAATTAATCGAACTTTGAAGACAATGCTAGTGGCAAGACTGACTTTGCTTCATCGTTTTCATTGACAGGACTGTGGTGGATCATCCTGTTGCGGGCTTATGGAAAGCTCACTGGTGATTACAGCTTGCAAGAGAGAGTGGATGTGCAAACGGGTTTAACAATGATCCTCAACGTGTGTTTAACTGATGGTTTTGATATGTTTCCTTCTCTGTTAGTCACTGATGGGTCTTGCATGATAGATAGGCGAATGGGTATCCATGGTCACCCCCTTGAAATCCAGGTGAGTGGAAGAAAAACTTAAATGGAACTGGAAATGTTGTTTCTGTATTCTTGGTGTAATTTCTATTAATTTGGTATACCTTATAAAACGGTAAATTTTTCTTTGCAGGCATTATTTTATTCAGCTCTCCGTAGCTCGCGCGAGATGCTTACTGAAAATGAAGGATCCAAGAATTTGATGTCGACTATCAACAACAGACTTAGTGCATTATCATTCCACATTAGAGAATATTATTGGGTGGACTTAAAAAAGATAAATGAGATATACAGGTACAATACGGAAGAGTACTCATTGGACGCCACAAACAAGTTCAATATTTATCCAGATCAAATTCCTTTGTGGCTGATGGATTGGATTCCAGAGGAAGGTGGCTATATGATTGGCAATCTTCAGCCAGCACACATGGATTTCAGGTTTTTCATGCTTGGAAATATTTGGTCCATTGTTTCGTCATTGGGAACCCCAAAACAGAATGAGTCTATTTTGAATCTGATAGAAGCAAAATGGGATGACTTGGTGGGGCATATGCCTCTTAAGATAACTTACCCTGCTTTGGAGGACGAAAATTGGCGCATAATTACCGGTTGTGACCCAAAGAATACGTAAGCTTGTTCTGTAACTTTCCTCCCAATGGCAAATCCGTTATGTTGCCTGCACTTTGATAAATCTATATTGTCTTTACAGTCAGAATTGATCCTATGATGTATTACATCTCAACTGAAACTGCTTTGTCAATTTTTGCAGCCCTTGGTCATATCACAATGGTGGATCTTGGCCTACCCTTCTGTGGCAGGTTGGTCAAATCACAATGTTTGCCACAATTACTGCAACCAATAGAAATTTATAGAGTTGTCGCAAAACAATTCTCATCTAACATAACTTTCTGGAAAAACAAACACATTCTCAATATCTGATGTATTTCCGTATATGTTGTCTTCAGTTCACATTGGCATGCATCAAAATGGGGAGAACTGAATTAGCTCAGAAAGCAGTTGCTTCGGCTGAGAAAAGGCTTTCAATTGATTGTTGGCCTGAATATTATGACACTCGTAGTGGAATATTTATCGGAAAACGAGCTCGACTCTATCAAACATGGACAGTAGCTGGGTTTTTGGCATCTAAGATGCTGTTGAAGAATCCTGAAATGGCATCTCTGTTAACTTGGGAGGAGGATTATGAGCTTCTCGAGATATGTGTATGTACACTTAGAAAGAGTGGCAGGGCTAAATGTTCCCGTGATGCTGCCAAGTCTCAGATTCTAGTGTGATAGCACAATGCCTGCTGTACAGTTGACATTTTTAGGCTAGATAGTCTGACTATGAATTCTGAGACAGGAAATTCTAGATGTGTGAATTACAAATTAACCGTGGTTGCAGTTGATATACGTGTGATGGCACAATGCCTGCTCACTTCTTTGTGTGTATATTTGGTGTAAGCTTTTTTTGGCCCCTCAATGAAAGTTGCAACTTCTGATATAAAATCTTGCTTTTTTTACTTTAAGTTTGTACAAATTTTACGTGTAACAAAATTCACAAAAGGTTTCAACTCCATCTCCATCGTTCGATGATGGATCAAAAGATTCTTAAAAAAGGAATATATATATATATATATATATATTGTTACTTAATGTTTTGCTTGATTTCTTTTGATTCAAGAGCATGAGTTCACTACAAGGATGTCATAACTTCATAACAAAGGCACCAAAACCATAATAACTTAGGAATTAAGTTACAAATAAACTTATTTTTGTGAAGTATTCGGTCAAGCAAGGGGTGACCTTCGTAATTCAGACTTCTTTCACTTCCACAACTGCACTTGCTTCTTTAACATTCTTGTTTTCCTTCCCACCCTTACCAGATGTTTCCTCTTCGATGACAAAAGCTGAAAAAGGGAAAGTCCTTGAAAGGCCAGCCGGTGTCTTGAAAGTGACTTTGTCAGAAGATGCGCTGTCAAGACAAATCTCACTAAGTGTGATCCAAATCAAGAGCTCCTTGACCTGAACACCAGTGAGTTTCTTGATCTTCCCAGCTTCGACCTGGGCAGTGACCTCTGTGGCATAGGACACCAGCTTCCCGATCTTGTCAAATTTGTGATTCGATTTATTCTTCTGCTTAAGCCACACAAAGCCAGTCTCTCTCACATACCCACATTCTTCTATGTCTCTCAGGGGCAAGAGGCCATTGGGCATGCCTACTTCCTTCAGCAATAACTTTGTTTTCTCTTGGCCTAATTCATCTCCGTAGTAGACCTCTGCCTTGGCTTTGATCTCCTCTGTCACCAGAGACATCTTACTGATATTTGGTTTTGATTTGGGCTCTGCGAGTCATGGGGGGAGATGGGTGGGCCTCATATAGCGAACAGGATTTGCAATTGCCCTCGTATGTCCGATAAACTAAAACAAAATGCCACTTTGGTTCTTTAATGCGCCATTAAGTTATCTAATAGTTTAATTGCATGAGAAATGCTATGTGTGAACACTACTCGTTAACTTCTAACATGAAAGTGCTGGCCAATCACTATCCCATTAGGAATTTAGAAAGTTAAGCAAACTATTTTTGGTCGAAGTGTTAGTTCATATCCAAATTCAAACAAGTGTTTGTTTGTGCATATTAAGGAGCATCACATAATATGTTTTTATTAATAATAGTAATAATAATCACTTAAAGTACATGCACAATACATAATAGCAAATATCATATCATTAAATTGTATTAAATAATATTTTAAACCTTTCAAAATGATAAGATTGCGTGAGAGGTCATCTTGATAATTTTAAATTTTATTTATTAATGATATAAAGAGCATGGTTCATTGTGAATTAAATAGGCAATTTATATGAAAGATGGTAAGAGAGTAATGTACGGAATTTTTTCTCCTTTTTATTTTATTTATTTATTTATTTTTACAGTGAATAGCTCTTTCTATTTATGAATCGGTTGGGATGGTGGTGGCATAACTAATGAAGGGGAGAAAGTTGGGAGTTGCACCCAATACAATGAGATTATGAGAACATTGATGGCAGAAAAGCTCACCAATTAGTATTTATTGTCACGGGCACGCCCTGCCATCTCCTAACTGCCTCCTCACCCATTACTTCATAGTTCATATCTTGCTCCAAAACTCAAATTCAATTATTAGAAAATATGGTATTCTTCCCAATTATATTTTCACCTTCATCTAGTAATAGTATATCCAATACTTGTGTCTTAATGGGCGCTTAATTTTTCTTCGTCAATGGCACTTGTATCCCATCAAAATATTTTCATAAAATCATTAGTATAATTAATTAAAATGAAAAAATATATATGGTTTTTCATGTGGAACTATTTATAGAAATTGTGCTTCTATCACATATATTTCTATTTTTTTTTTGTAATGGTATGAATCATAATTTATTTAATACATATATATATAATTCCATAATTAAACTTTCAAATATAATAAGAAGTAAAAATTTTTTTAAATAAAAAATAGCGAATGTGGCTATATTACTTGCCAAAATATATTTCAATCTTTAATTGAATTTGAAAAACTTAATCATAGTTTTAACATTCTATCTTTGAAGCAAAGAAGTGGCATTTTAAAATAATATACTATAACAATTAAAATGAAAGTAAAGACTATAGTATTATTCTTTTTTAGCACATAAGTACTTTTATGGTATGACCTTTTATTTGAGGTGAATCTCATCATTCAACGGGGGGAATTCACCTTAAATAGATGATTTTGATTCAAAAATATCGATGGCACCATTTTTTTCAGCAGTACAGAGTGGTGCACGTCAAGATTTATTTCTGTGGCGAAGAAAGGCCAAGGATATTTTTGTACTGACATTGACACTACATAATCTCAACACCTGTACATAGGAAATGTGACTCGAAAAAAGTTGGTTGGTGCTACCTTCCATTTAATTTCCTTATCTTCTGCTTTAATTTCTGTACACCAACTATCATCTGCCCTAACGCTAATTTTCCCACCTCATTCCTCAAGGACCAAAATTGACAGAAATATATAACCACCACATCAACTTATATCGTTTCTTCTCAAGGGAAGCTCAATGGACAATGAAACTCCTTTCTCTCTCCCCTATCAGAAATGTCAATGGCATTCACTCACTCGAGAAAAACTTGTATGTCACGATTCAAATCCCTTTTATATAAGTAGTCGATAACTAATGAATAATTGATAAATTACAAATAATTAATAGTTGATAAATTAATTAATAATTAATAAATTATTTGATAATTAATAATTTATAATTAATACTTAATGAGTTAATTGATTGTATAAAAATATTTTTTAAAATTAATTGTTAAATTAATTAAAATTATAAAATAATATAAAAAATATATAGAAATGGATATATAAATTAAAATAATTCATATTTATCTAAATATCAACTTATATTATCATAATTAAAATATTTAAAATAAAAATATAAAATTTAATATTTAATTAATTATATTTTATAAACTTATGTATATTTTTTTATATAATTTTTATTTTATTATTAATTGTAATTGAATTATAATTTCATGACATTACATATTTATTTATATATGTATTTTTATATATTTATAATTTAAAATTAAAATATAATGATATTAAAATTAAATTAATTATATATTATGATATTGTATATTTATTTATCAATTTATTTTTATTTGTCCAGGATTTAATGTAAATTAAATTAAGTTATTAAAAAATATTTAAGTTTACATTATGAATGGTATAGGTTGTAAATTAATATAGAAAATAAGAATAGATTTAAAAAATTGAAAAAATAATAGTTTATAAATTATAAATTACTCAAAATAACTTATTAAATAATTTTTTTTTATAAATTAGTACACAAAATACTTTTAATAGCTAACTTATTGTTTATTAATTAAGTTAATAGTAACTAATTTATAACTTATTATTCATATTAATAAGTTATATATTAACTTATTTGTTATGTAAAACAAAACCTTAATGTGTTTGGCTAAATAACATTAGGTGGAAATAGTATCAATCAAGAAGGAAATCAGTACATAATTAATGCATTTGGAAATTTCATTCAAGGATCAGAAGAAATTTCTTAAGTATTAATAGTACCAAATAATTTTATTTTGAATAATCCAAATAAAAGATAAAATTATATGTAAGAATCATTAATTGGAGATAAAATTATATAATTTAAAAATAATTTTATTAATATTTTATCGTCTTAGAGAAAAAATTATTAATTTGGTCCTAGTGCAATGCATTATATGATAAGACATTGGTAACGATTTGAAGACAGTCCAATCTCTGTAATATGAATACGGTATGCATTCCCCTCAATATGAACTCATTCAAAAGCTAACTTAAGAAAGCTTATAAAATAGAGGACCAAAACCTCAGATGACACATGAGTGGCATAGAAGCTTGCACCTATAACTCCCCAAAACAAAAAATATCTAAAAGTTGAATTCCTCTAGGAAACAGTATCTTTAGCCCAATCTCTGTAGGCCAACACAGAATGAGTTGAAAGCATTTTTTCTTTTTAATACCTGACCTATTGCAAGCATGCTGCAATATGTAATCGTCAGAGCAACATCCACAGAGAAGGCAGCTACTAAGAATCTTCACATCTCAACTCCCAACGGATATCCTAGAGTGGCAAGTGCATGCCCCAAATGTTTTTGCCAGATTGTTAGCATTAACAGCTAATTACCAGGTCCAGCTGATTGAAAACAGAATTCTTTTCTTTGGAGAATCAGTCATCCGGAAATTATACCAAATATTGTTGCATACTTTTGTCCTGCAGAAATATTAGATCATCATTAGCAAATTCCTGAGTCCTGATCACATCATATAATAAATTAATATAAAAGGATATACACCTAGCAGATATTCATATTTGATATTATCTTTATTATTATGAAGCAGTTGAATGATTTCCAAGCTGCAAGACAATTATACAGTAGCAAACGACTCCCTTGCCGAGTCAAGTCTGAGATATTGGTGCATTGGATCTGTCCGGAGGGTGGATGGTGTAAGCTAAAGTTTGATGCGTCAACTGTTCATAGAGCTGAGAAGGCTCCATGTGGGGGAATTATAAAGGATTGCTGGCCCTCTGGTTTTGCAAAAAATAGAGATGGAGGTAATGCTATGTTGGCTGAATTATAGCGCTTGGTCACCGGTTTGCAATTTGTGTGGAATCAAAATATCATTAAGTTATGGATTGAAGGTGATTCAAAAGTTGCTATGGACTTCTTGACTAAAGGTTTTCTTGAGAATCATCTTTATGGTACATTAATTGAGCATCGTAGGATGCTTGTTAATGAAGATTGGGAGATCCAACTTGCTCATGCTAACACAGAATGCAATAACGTGGCTATTGGTTGGCTTCATATGCTGTGTCTTTGCCTACGTGAATACGTGTTTTTGTGTCTCCTCATAGATGCAAGGGGAATTCCTTTCCCTAGGATGGTATGTTTGTAACCGGCTTCTGCCCTTTGTTCTAAAATAATATATTTGATATTTGATCATATATTAATTGTATAGTGATACCAAATTAATTAATCATAACATTAAAGGCTCTTGTCTAATATAGCATCAACGTAAATAACTTGTGAACTCAGCAGAGAGGGAAATTGGGAAGAGTTAACAGCAGGAGCTCACCTGAAACACATTCTCAAAACCGACACCTTTTGACCTAAATTATGCTGATGCCATTTCATACCTGATTCCGCGAATGCAGTACCTGTAATAAACATGCGACGTTAGATGAGTTATTCAACTAAATACTGTCTTCAAATCACTTTACTTGATCGTACTGCTCTTGAACCAGGAATGGCCACACAAAGGTACATGATGATATGCTTCCCTCTCAACTACTATCTATGCATTTAGGCATATTATTATACTGTCTGACTTGCGGGTCCAAAACTTCTACATTTGGTGCATGTAATTTCCCAATACTGATCTCGTTTCCATCAAGTAAGACAAGGTTGTTCGATGGACTATCCTTGTCTACAAAACACCAAGGGTGAATGAAAAGAACATTCAGATTTCAATTCCAAGCACAGCAAAAATTTCAAAGGATGTGAAAAATGGACATAACAATACTGGACAAGTATGATAAAACTCTTGCCACAATACAAATGATGCAAATCGAGACTATCAAATTGCAGCAACTTACCAGCATTCCAAAGGACAGAATGGAACCCAGTTGCAGAGAGATCTTTTCCAGAATTCCAAATTCTGGTGATTTGAACTGAGGCCGGGGACTAAGACTAACTAGTTCCCATGAATAAGATAGAGATATATCACTTGGAAGTGCAGGTACTAGATATAGCTATACTTATGTGTCAAGATTTTTTTTTTTTTGGTTGGGGGGGGGGGGGGGGGGGACTATACAAGTACATTTAACTACACAACCACTGCAAACACACATTTCAAACCACTCTGGACAAAACTTATAAATCCTAATTTTCAACAGGAAATGCAACATCATAGAATGTATCATTTGGAGAGGAGAAAATATAAACGTAAGGCACAAGCATCTGTAAAGAATTTATGGAAAACGTAGATAAAAATTACCGCAAGAACTGGAACAGAGAATGAAATAATGGGCATTCCTTGGCAATCTTGTCACCCAGTTGTTGATGACGAGTTGCAAGCTTGAAATCAGTCCTTCAGATAAGCTATTGGCCTTTACCGCCTCAACGCGTCTCTCAAAGAGCATAGATTCTCACTGACCTAGTAAAAATCCATCCCCCTTTCAGCGTTATATAAGAAATTAAGGCATCTTGCTTATCAAAGCTTTACTTCTTATGATTTTCTAGGCAAATATTAAACGAGGCTACGATTTTGATATCTACAGCAAGAAGGGCGCCGTTGGAAGATAAGTGAACACAACCGATGAAACCAAGGAAGGAGCAGTTAGAACAGTAGAAAGCTACGAGATGGTCCTGATTGGGAATTTGGGCACGTCCAATAGGAGAGATTCCTGTATGCCTTAACGGTATTGTTTATTTTTAATCTTTTTAAATAATAATTTGATAATTATGTATGTACGAGATTTTAATTTATTTAAAAACAAATTTTAAATAAGATTTTTTATATGCTTATATTTTAATATTTTTTTAATTATTTATCATAAGATTTTTATTAATTAAAATTTTCATGTTATAATTACAAGAAGATTTTATAACAAAATTTTCATTTATTGAGATTTTAATATTATAATTATAATAAAATAATTAATACATTTATCATAATATTTTTCCATAAATTTTGACCTTATTGAAAACCTTGATTGAGCCATCTCCAAAAAATGGTTTGGTTCCCTATTCACAAAATTCAATAACTAAATTTGTATATGTTCATTTCTATCTCTTAAATTTTTGCAATGCGATGCAATTTATTTTTGTTAATAAAAAAAAAATTGTCTCCTTCAAAATGGAAAACGTACATGTTTCAACGTCAAACATAAATTTTTAGAAGTAAATTATCTTACTTTCATATACTTTTATTCAATTTGTTTTTTCTTCTCATTTTTCATTTTTTTAATTTTTGCCTTGTTATTTAATGCAACATCTGATATTTTTTAAATAATTTTACACTCAAAAATCATATTCAAATAAATTTTTTTATACAAGTAATTTTCTTAAAATTAATTTTTATAGTACAATTTTTTTAAATTATTTAATCTTCCGATTCTATCTTGTCATAGCTTAAAAATTTTATATAAAATTATTTATAGTTTATTTTTTTAAATAACAAGTAAAATCAAAAGAAAATTACTAAATTAAAACTTTTTAATACGAAGGAAAAGCAAAAAAAAAGTACAAATAATTACTTGTAAATTTTCATGAAGATCAAGATAAAAAATTACTCTTAAGTTAGAGTTTTTATTCCAAAGTTCAGAAGATAACAAAGGGTTATATAGGATAAAGATTAGCAGATAAATAAAAGATGTCAAACTATATGGCAATGATTTGAATTTTTTATTGCAACAAACAAAATTTTAAAAAAATTCTTCACATAATATTTGAAAATAAAAGGTAATATTATTAGATTAGAGTTTTCTAAAAAATTAAAAATCTCTACTCAATTAAAAAGAAAATAAGATTTTTTGTTTAGAAGAATTACTCTACTCTCCATTGTTTACGGAAGGAAGGATGAAAAAAAAAAAATGTTTTTCAGGTATGATTAAAAAAACATGCTGATGTAAGAGCATTTAAAGAAAGAAACAAAGGCGGGAAAGCGGTGGAAAATACAAGTTGCTTCTTTAAAAAAAAAAAAAAAAGTATTTATTCTAATTCTAATATTTGACAAGTCAAACAGTCCAGTAGGTTCCAAGGAAATGAATGTCGGGGCAGGCCATTTTCGGAGTTGGTTCAACTGAAGCTTTTAATAAATGATGTTGTGGACATGATACAGATAGAATTTATAGAGAGTGGATTTACTTTTTCAAAAATTAACAAATTAAATTGTGATAAAATTTTAAAGTAAAACTATGAAGTCCAATAAGAATATTTTTTATATTTTGATGAATATGTAATTTTAAAAATATAAAATATTATAATAAAATTTGAAAATAATATAAATATATTTCTTTTAAATCAAAAGAATTTATTCAATAAAAATAAGGGAGAAAACGTGTTATTTCTTTTTGTTGAAAAGTGAGATATTTAAAATAAGAAAAATAAAAATAAATGAGTGTAGAAGAAAATTGAACACTAAAAACTTTTATAAAAGGTTGATAATTTAAAATGAATGTTTTTAAGTTTACTCTTTTTTTCTTAAAGTATTATGCATTACAAGTATCACTTGAGGTCACTCATTTTTTGTTAGGTTACAACATAACACTTTACAAAATTATCCTAATTTATACTAAGATTTTCACAACCATTTAATTCTATGAAATCTTCTTAATTTCTTTTAGGATTTTAATAACCACTTAATTTTATAAAATTCACCAATTTTTACTAAGATTTCAATAAGACTCAAGAAAGATTTTTCTCACAATCCCTTTAAAAGATTTTACAAAATTTTATTTAATAATACTATTAGAGCTAATATACAAGTTTTAATTTCAGAGCGAGAAAGTAAGAAAGCTTTGATTTTGGCTAAATAGGAGCAAGAGATAATTGACAAGTTATAATGCAATGTTTAATCTTCTCATTTTCAAAGGCATGCAATATTTTTAGTTTACAAAAAAAAAAACATAATAGCAACAATTTTGGCTTCAAGTTATAATTGTTTTAGCTCCAAGTAGTGTTTGACTCTAGGTCATATTTAAGCTCTAAATTTGAATTTTGAACATTTAGAGTCTATTTAGTTTGTGTTTTTAAAAATAATTTTTAGTTTTTAAAAATAAAATAGCAAAAGAATTTGTTTATTTAAGTGTTTTCCGTCTTTAGTTTTAAAAATTATTTTCAAAACATGTGTTTTAAAAACAAAAAAAGAACAACTTTTATTTTTTTTAATTTTCAAAATACACTTCATTAATGACATTCTTGTAATTCAAGATTGTTTTCAAAATAATTTACCAAACACTTTCTTATTTTTATTATTTTTAAAAATCATTTTCAAGAATAAAAAATAGAAAACACATACAAATAGACCCTTAGTTTCAAGATACTTTCAACTCCAAATTTGAAAATTGAAAAAAAAAATAATTTTATAAAAAAAGTTTAGCTTGCTCAAGAAGTTTCTTAAATGTCCTATGCACTAAATATACTTTCTACGTACTATAAAAGATAAAAACCAATTACCTTTTTTACCTAATTTTGAATTTCATTCGAGATAATAACTAAATCATTATTTAATTGAAAATAGATTTTTTTCCCTAGAAACTTGATCCAACCGACTTGTATTGCATATATACTATTTAAAACTATTCTTTTAGCTATAGAGATATCTCAATTTCATATATTATTTTTTGTACATATTAAACAGTTTTAAATTTAAAATTCTCTAATATTTTGAATTTCTCTCTTTTTAACAATCAAAAGCTCACAATGACTACTAAATATTAATAATTAGATTTAGTTATCTTTCATTCAAAAAATAAATATTTAATTTTAGCTAATGAGATAATTACTTAAAAATTAAATTTAGTATTTTCAAAATAAAAATAAATGAAAAAAATTAAAATACTTTTGTCACATGAAAAATATACTTTTATGAAGTAAAATGGGCTTTTAAATATGGAAGTGTGAGAGTCCAAAATCTATTAAAATAGTTGATAGGTTTGAAGCTCATAGTCCATAAGATTTGTATCTAATAAATTAGTTATATGATAAAATTAATAAATCTAAATTTCAACTTATATTTACAAATAAAATACTTTATAATTTAATAAATCTAATTTATTTCTCATTTAAAAATTGATCCTTAAAATTATTATATAGATAAATTTTATAAATTTATCCCTAAAATTATAAAGGGTGTTGACAAAATAATCCTTAAAATTTCATCTTTAAATAATAATTTCATTCTTGAATTATTGTATAGAAAGTTGAAATTGTCTATACAGTTATTATTCAAGGACAAATTTATAACTTTATAAAATTTAAGAACTATTTTGCTAACATCTTATAATTTTTTAGATTAATTTATTAATTTTATTTATTATTTAGCATGACTAAGGATAAGCAGTATAGTTAAAACATATAAAAAAATTTTAGGAGGACACTGAGATTTCAGTATTATTTTAATATAAATATTATTAAATGTATTATTTTCTTAAGTCAACAATCTAATTTACTAAAAAATGGCTAATTTTTTGCCAAAAATAAATAATTTTTTTACCAAATCAAATTCTTAAATTAAAAAAAATACTATAATTAACAATATTTATATAAAAGTAGTACCATATTTTTAGTATTAATATAACACTACTAGTCTTTTTTCAATAGATAAGGAGGTTGTTGGGCAAATAGCTTCTAACTATTTTGAATGCCTTCGACCCTATTTGACAATAAGTTAATTATATTAATGATCGGTAAATAACTGATTATATTAATTGATTTAATTAGTTAATAACATTAGTTGTCTAATAAAATTAATAGTTTACATATAAAATGACATACAAGGAGCATGAATATATTTTATAATCTATTTAAGTAAAAATATGTATGATATATGTGTATTATTTATATGGATAAATTAATCATATTAATTTATACAACTTACTTTTAATTATAGAATGCACCTTACTTTTAACATCAGAAGAATTTACTTTTATTACATAATTATATAATAAAGTCCTAAACAAATTATAACAATTATTTTGTTGAAATATTAATTTTATTATATAAATTTAAATAATATAAAAATTAAATAACTATTTATTATTTATAAAGAAATATTTTATACTAGTGTATATTAGATTAATGCATGTATAATTAAAAATATGTACAAAATTATTAACTATATCCCTAAAATTGTAAAGCACTGGCAAAAAATTTTTTGAATTATATTAAATGATTGATTTTATACTTAAATAATAGTCAATATAAATAATTTTGTCTCTTTATATAGATCTATATATATAATTTTATTCTTAAATATTTATACAAATGAATGAAATATTTTGTATGAGTTATTATTTAGAAATAAAATTAATTATTTAATATAATTTAGATATTATTTTATCAGTACTTTATAATTTTAGAAATAAAATTAGTAATTTTATCAAAAATATTTAATAATATAGTGGTTAAATACAACGTTTAAATAAAATAATAAGCGAGAAATATGCTAATGAACTTGAATTCAACTTTTCTTACTTGCACTTTAAATAAAATAATAAGTGGTAAATATTGTTATTATACAATTTGAAGATATTTTTAATTTTTTATGTATATTTATTAAATCAACTATGTAAAAATGCTGAAATTTTTAACCTTTCCAAATTAATTAATTGAAGGATAACAAATTGATTGAATTACTGAATACAATTGATTGACAGCTAAAAACTGATCAAAAACTATATTGGTGAAAATTTGTTTCCCAAATATAGTTTTTAACTATTTGATCATATCAATCATTTAACTTGGTATTTGATAAATAATTATTTTAAAAATTACGAATATTAACCTTTTTAAGTAGCAATTGATATTTAGTGTTAGAAAAAATATTCTTATCCAAAGTTATTGTTATTATATAATTTGAAGATATTCTATATCTTTCCCATAACAAATAAGAAAATTATAAATTACAATTATTATTTCTTAAAGAAAAATTTAATATATATAATAAATTTTAATTATAATTAGTGATTTGTAACTAAAAATTAAATAAGTATAATTAATTATATTAAAATATGTATGTAATAACAAAAAAATACATCAATATAACTGTATCTCTTCTATCAAATTATACAAAAAGTAGAGAATATATATTTCATTTTACAAAGAATATAAGAACATGTATAGATGAAATCATTGATTTTCTGTCAAATGATATCTTTTAAACTAAAAAATAGTAAATATTAAGGAGAAAATGAAACAATAGCACAATATTACTTGTAAAAGATAAGATTTTATACTAAAGATATGTAATTAATCAATATTCTTAATAATAGACATATGAATTTTAATTTTAATTATAAAATTTATTAAAAAATAAATTTAATAATTACTACATCAATAAAAATATTATAAAAGTTATTAATTAAAAAATATAATTATTTAATTCTTAAAGAAAAAATCAAATAAGTATAATAAATTATAACAATCAACTCCTTTAAAGAAAATTTTATTTTATAAATAATGTATTATAATAAAATATATTAATAAGATAAAATAAAATTTCTTTATATATCATTTTATGTATAAATAATTGTTAATAAATAGATAATTTCACCGAGCACTCTTAGACTCCATTAGAAGAATCTTTGCATGGTATTGTAAAATAGGATTTTATCATCCTTTATTTTCAATGCTTCTGAGCAACCATTGAGAAATAAGGTCTGTTTGTTTGTGTTTTCTATTTTTTATTTTTAAAACAGTTTTATAAAATATGCTTCAAAAATGATTTTAAAAATGAAAAAAAGAAAATGTTTGATAAATTATTTTAAAAGTAATTTTAAATTACAATAATATCATTAATAAAATGTATTTTGGAAATAAAAAAATAGAAATAATTTAAAGTTATTTTTATTTTCTTATTTACATATGTTTTGAAAATAGTTTTTAAAAATAAAAAAGAAAATACTTAAACAATCAAATTTTTTTCTTTTATTTTTAAAAACTGAAAACTGTTTTTAAAAATAATTTCCAAACACACTTAGTTTTTGTGATTACCGGGCTAACTCCATTTCTCTCAAGCACTACACTACATGAATAAGAAATGAAAATATTTATTTCTATAGCATGATAAATAGAGTGAAAAAAACATACAAATGGGTTTCACTTTTGAGCATCCATGTACCAATTTTTTTCAATATTTGTGTCCATTTTTTCATAAAATGAAAATCTTTTTAGAAAAATTCTCCTATATACATTATAGATAGCATTTTTTAAAATTGTTCTGAAAGACAAAATTGAGGTGGAAAATATGAACCCCTGATATCCCCACTCCGCCAAAAGTAGGTGGGATTTAACCGAAACCCAGCTTAAATATCTGTTCAGTACTACACATATAAACAAAATTGTTCAAAATTCAAGTATTTCCCTCCAAAAAATTTAAAATCTTGCGTATTTGTCTTATTACATGCAGGATTAACAAGTTTTCAGATGCCTGGCATGTTGAGCAGCGGCACCACGTGATCCACCCTTCATCCAACCTATCAGGCGTCTCACAATGCCACGTGTTCTCAAATTCTATCTCGTCCCCCATAGATTCCTAAACAAATGGTGTAACAGCTGTAAGGTATTCAAAATTTCCATCTACCGCCAATTAAGGGGACCCCACTACCCACCCACGTCAGTATCAACTGTCACTCACATGCTCATGAACTAATCTTTTTGACTTCCTTGGAGTCTCAATTTCAAAGGACAGAATAACTGGAAGTGCATACAATTGTAAGGTGAACTCGTTAGCACTGTATAATCCCCCCTCTACTCTCTTATAAAAGCCAAATATTCTGCTACCTTTTACAACATGCTAGAAAGCCAGACTGCCAGAGACACCCAGATCAAGCCACAGAGTGTGCGGGAGAGGATTGGTCCACGTCGGCGTTCCGGGGGCTGAATTGGACTGTCCGGCGATGAGGTGGCCAGATACGGTGGCGTCGTACATAGCGCCGATGTGGTCGGTTTTCAGTTGGTCGCCATGGAGGTTTATGAGGTGGTCTTATTTGAATCTCTTGAATTTATCGATTGTGGATGAGTTGGTTTGGGGTGTGGTGACGGCGGTGGAATCTGTGGCTTTGGTGTCCATGCTCTGCTTCTTCTTTTTGTTCTATGGCTGTACCATCTGAAATTCAGAAGAGCAAACGCCGTGATATGATGTAAATTTAGCAGACAACTTTGAGGCATTTCTGTTTGGCGGAGAGGAGGCGATCGGTGCTGATACACGAGAATAATGCGGCGAAGTTCTTGTTTGTTTGTTTCTCTGTTTTTTTTTTTAATTATATTTTAGTAATTTTCTGAGGCTTCGTTGCCTATAATTTTGGGTTTTCTAGATAGAAATGATGCGATATTTGGTGTGAAACTTAGCTGGGGGGAGGGGGACAAACCAACCGGCAGCAGAGGAAGGTCTTGATGTTGGAAGCTGGCAACAAAATTGTAATCCAAAGTTTTCTGGGTTTCCAAATGCCTTGACTATACTTTCTTTTATAGTAAATGTGATGTGATTGTAGCTTTCGTTCCAACTTGGCTCATCCAATAATACACGCTGCTAGCAGTGGAGTTGTTGTCAACATAGAATTGCAGTGCATGAACTAATACAATGACTGTTAGTTGCACAAATATGGTAGTCTTTCGTTTTGTGAGTGACGGATTGAGAAACGACTTTGTTATTGCATTCACTTCAATTTAATCATAAGTTCCTAACTCTAATTAAATGTTATCATTATTCACACCAACATACAATTTATAATTTATAAAGAGAATAGGAAGAATACAAGAGAGTGTATGGTGCTGTACTACCTGATGTCACTATACACTAAATTAGTAATTTTTTTTTATCTCACACATAAGTTCAAGTTAGCAAAGGATATTTTCTCCATCTCACATACATATATGTTTTCAAATGCCATATTTACATGGGGATTTTGAATTCCCGATTTTGTATCAGATGGTATGAAATTACCGGAAGTTTGGTGATCGCGGTATACGGGCATAATAAGGCTAATATTTATTGTTTACATCAGATTGTGGACGAAAGAAGTTCTCTCAGAACCTTCCATGAACAGTAACAGTGAGCAGAGAGCAGGAGCTCAATCTTTAGAAGAAGAAGATGACATCCTACTGAGATCCAAAAAAAAAGTTAAAAGAAAACATCTACAAGATAGGAATCAAGCTTTTCAACACAGAATCCCCACAATGGCAGTAGGTCCTGAACGAAAACCAGTCTTGAACGAAGACTTGCTATTAGGACATCTTCCTGGAGCTTACCAACAAGCATTCTTCCAAGAAGATTCAGAAGGTATGGAGGTTATTTCTAATTCGGAGTTAAAAGAGGAATCTTAGATCAGTATGAGATCAGGGTTAAACTTTTTAGAGAAGCAAAAAATCTGATAAGACAAAAATGAAAAACTTCGTTAATAGTGAAAGTTTTCAAAAAATCAGTTGGTTTCAGCTACTTGCATTGGAAATTAAAATACTTGTGACAAACCAAAGAGAAATTTGAAATAATGGACTTAGATATGGGGTATTATATAGTTAGGTTTATGACCGAAGATGACTTACAAAGGGTGTTAAAGGGAAGGCCTTAGTTTACAGCAAGTCATTTTCTAATAATCAGAAGATGGAGTCTTGACTTCAAAACATTTAAGGCAACAAGTGTGGGTAAGATTACCGGGTGTCCTTGTTGAATATTATGGTTCTAAGATTCTAATGGAAATTGCTGTTAAAATAGGCCTAATTCTCAAAATAGATGCTAATACAACAGCAAAAAAAAAAAAAAGGAAGATATGCTAGATTCTGTGTTCAACTAGACTTAAATAAATCTTTACCTAGAAGATTAAGGATAGGAAATCTTAAACAAGAGATTCAATATGAAGGCTTAAATTCATTCTGTTAAAAATATGGAGTAATAAAAGAGAAACTAGGTAATTGTAAATATAATCCTGCAAAGAAAGAGAATAGAGTTATGGGGATTTGCCAAACTAAAGATAACATCCAACAAAACACCAATTTCCAAGAAACTAGTTCACAAGACCAAAATGCAAAGGATGGTTGTTCCATTGTACTTCTAAAAAAAGCTCGTATAAAAACCAGAAGGGATATAAAACTAGAAAGCTCAAGTCGATAGATCACAGAGTCTTGTCAATTAGGAGAAACACATAGAAAAAGAAAATCAAAGTAAAGAAACGAAAATGCAAAAGGCTTGGGTTCCCAAGAAACAAATGAAATCCCAACAGGCTTAGGTACTTCAATGGATATGGAAATCTCCTAATTAGAAGCAGCTGTTACAGAGAATACAATCCCTGGCAAAGACAAAACTTCTAACAAAAAGAATTACGAACATACAAGTCACTCAGAAGACCTGCCTTTTATTATGCAGGAGGAAATGTAATGGAACAATAACATAAATCAAACCTTCTCCAACCTTCCAAGGTGTGACAATTAGATACAAAATGGCCCTCAACTTTCCCAGGAGAATAAATTACATGTAAATGACATTGGAGTGAAAGGCAAGATTGAGCAGAGAGAGAAAAAATGGAGATTGAGGAACAACCAATCTTGAGTCCCACCACATAATGTAACAGAAAGCAGTGTGAATATGCCACCAATGCCTCACCAATCAATAAAGAATTGGGGGATAATCTTCAAAGGAAGATTGATGCTGTTGGACAAAAGATTAATAGGTAATAACCTAATGAACCTTCTCAATTATCCTTATTGGACAGATCTAGAACTAAGGAATGCATGGTCAAATCCAACCCTAGTGACATTAGTAAAGGATTTGGAACTACTATCACTCCTGAAGCCAAAGGATGTAGCTCTCATGGTACCAGATCTTTAGAGATATTTAGACAATCACTCACTAACAAGACCAGGATTGAGACCTCCATCTCAGCCATCTCAAGCTTATCACTTGGTAGAATTATTAAACCTCAAACTAAAGACAAAGATGGAGCTGGAAGTAGAAAAGGTGAATCAATTTCAATCTTCAACAAACTTTATGATCATAGGAAACTAGAACAAAGTATATATGTTCATATTAATAAAGATAGTGCACACATTCAGCTTGGATCTACTAACAGTCCAAAACAATCAAATAGGGATCAATCATCACTCCCTGATGTTGGAACCTTTGGAGATAAACTTCTTGAACAATACCAAGATTCTAATTGATGTGTGGAATAGAGAAAGGCCTCCGGCCATCCCAAAAAGAGCCATGATCAGTTGTTTTTTACTAGAAGATTTCAATATGAAGATAGTGTTATGGAATTGCAAAGGAGCAACTAACTAGAACTTTAGAAATGCAATAAGGGATTTAATAACTTAACACTCCCTTGATATGCTAATCCTTACTAAAACAAGGCTATTTGGAGACAGAGCCTCTTTCATTTGCAACTCTCTCTCTTCTGAGCATTATGTTATGATAGAAACTATTGGTAGATCGGGAGGAATTCGGGTACTCTAGAATACAGATAAAATATACTACCAGGCTTTGAATGCAACTGAACAAGAAATCCATATTATTATTCAAGTACATTCTATGAATACTTATTTGCTTTTTTTAGCTATTTATGATAGTCCTAGACTCCAAGAAAGAAAATTATTTTGGAAGACTCTTTCACATATAGCTACCTTGCATAATCTTCCTTGGTGCATCTTAGGAGCCTTTAATGATATTTTGTATAGTTATGAAAAATTGGGTGGTAGGCCTTTAAATAGCTATAAAGCTAATCTTTTCAAAGAATGTTTGGACAACTGCCAGATGATAGATTTAGGTTTTAAAAGCCTTCCCTTCACTTGGAACAATTCACAAAACCATCTGAACTTAATTTAAAGTAGATTAGATAGAGTGTGTGCAAATACAAACTAGGTCTTCTTTTATCCTAATTATTCAGTTCATTATCTACGTAATACTCATTCAGATCATTACCCTCTTCTCCTTAATACTTCTGATGTCTACTCTTTTAACCTTCCCAAGCTTTTTAGATTGAAATCCATGTGGATAGCTCATCCATATTTTCCCATCTTAGTCAAAAACTATTGGTCCAATCTAAATGTCGATTTGGAAAAAAATATTAAAGATTTTATTGCTACAGCCTCATCTTGGAACAGAAAGATTTTTGGAAATTTATTTTATAAAAAGAGGAGAATTCTTGCTAAGTTAAAAGGTATAGATTTGAAGATGGCCACAAATCCCACAAGCCATCTTATAGATCTTAAAAATCTTTTAAGGAAAGAGTATTAGAATATTCTAGATTATGAGGAAGACTTCTGATTTTTAAAATCAAGACTGTCATGGTACATTAAAGGAGATAGAAATACTCATTTTTTCCACCTCATAACAGTCTTAAGAAGAAAAAATAAAAAAAATAAGTAGATTAAAAAATGAGGAAGGAGTGTAGGTGAGTTCAGATCAGCAACTTTTGTCTACGGTCAAAGACTTCTTTCAAAATTTGTACACTTCAAACCATATTTTAAATGTTAATAATTTACTTGTAATTTCATAATGGCCTGCTACAATTCCCTCAAAATTTGACAATACACTATGTACCATTCCTACAGTAGAAGAAATTAAAGTTGGTTTATTCTTTCAAAAAGCAAACAAGTCCCCTGGACTAGATGGTTTAAATCTAAGCTTTTTTCAAAACTTCTTGGAGAACACAAAAGACCAAATTGTAAAAACCATCAAGGAGGCTTTTATTGCTACTTCGGTCCCTAATTTCTTGAATAAGACTCTCCTAGTTCTTATTCCAAAAGGAAAAAATCCATAGACAATTAAAAATTTTAGACCCATAAGTCTTTGTTCCACAATATACAAAATTTTGACAAAAATCATTATGGGCATACTAAGACCTTTATTGAATAATTTAATATCTCCCTTTCAAAATGCTTTCCTTCCTCAAAAACATGCTTCAAACAATATTATTCTAGCCTAGGAGTTCTTTAATTTTGTTAAACATAAGAAAGGAAGAGAAGACATCATGATAATTAAAATAAATTTGGAAAAAACATATGATAATGGGGATTCATAGATTACATTCTAAAGCTTTATTATTTTCTCCATCATCTGAAGAATCTGATAATGAATTATGTGTCCTCAACATCTTTCTCTATTATATTCAATGAAAGGAAGATGTCTCCTTTTAAGCCTAATAGAGGTTTGAGACAAAGTGAGCCAATGTCCCCATATTTTTTCATTTTGTGCGTGAAGTTTTTGGGGTACTTAATTAACAGTGAAATGGAGTTAGGTAACTGGCAAGATATAAAGGTTTCTAAAAATGGCCCAAGTTTATCTCATTTCTTTTTTGCTAATGACATAATTCTAGTTGCCAAGGCTATTGAAGCTAATGCTCTCACCATAAAATCTATCTTGGAAAAGTTTCATAACTTGTCTAGTCTGGAAAAGAACCCCAATAAATAAAAAATCCTATTCTCTAACAATACTAAGATGAGGAAAAAGAAAAATATTGACGACATCTTACAGTGTAATGTAGTTAAAAATTTATATTCTTACATAGGTTTTCCCCTATATACTTTTACAAGAGGAAACATATTTAACTTTGTTATAGATAAGTTGAATGCCAAACATATTCAACAGTTGGAAAGCTAAGTTTCTCAACCTGGTTGGAAGAAGAGTGTTACTTAAATCAATGCTAGAAAGTATACCTATACACTTCATTCAATGCTCTAGCATCCCTATGAGAGTTTGTAGAGAAATAGATAAAATCTTAAGAGATTTCTTATGGGGTACTTCTGCTGAGAAAAAGAAAATGAATCTAGAAGCTTGGGATTAAGTTTCTAAATCTCTAGCATATGGAGGGTTAGGTATCCATAAAGCTCATATAAAAAACCTAACTCTCCTAACTAAACTAAACTGGAGATTCTTAAATGAGAGAGATAAACCTTAGGCTAAGTGTTTATATCATAGATATGTCAACAACAGAGCCAAACTTTTAGCTAAGGCTTCCCCCACTTGGAAAGGTATGAGAAGGGCAGGGGAGTTCATAAATATGGGTATAAGGTGGCTGGTTAAGAATGGAAGGAAGATTAATTTTTGAAAGGATAATTGGATAGGAATTGGGGCTTTAAGGAAGCAGTATATTGGTCTTCTAAATAGAAACCAAGAGTAATGGACGGTTTCCCAGTGTATAAAAGAGAATGGTAGCTGGGACAAACTTTTATTTAAGAATTTTTTACCAATGAAGTCCAATAAACAATCCTTTCGATCCCAATACCATCAGATTTGAATAACTATGACATAATTCAATGGAAGGCTTCTACTGATGGATCATTTAATTCAGCCTTTACTTATGAAATGATAGATAAACATCTGAATCAGAACTCAAACCAAGGCATAGTAAATCTCAAGTGGATTTGGAGTACTCTAGTTCCTCTAAAAAACTAGATGTTAATATGGTTGATGATGAAAAACAGTGTGAAAACAAAAAGTCTTTTGGTGAATAAGGGATTAAATGTTCTAACAAGCTGCATTTTTTGCAAAGAACACGTAGAAACACAAGAACACTTATTCAAAAACTGCAATTTAGTCAAAATAGTATGGCTAAAGTTAAGGATTCCAAGGGAAATTTCTTAATTTTTTAATGTGAACTTCTATAGTTGAGTGAAAGAAAGTGCTAGATGTCTGTAGATGAATTATGGAAGCTTGCCTTAGAACTTAATTTTTTGTACCTGCCTCTGGTGTATCTAGATTGAAATGAATAATACACTCTTCAAACCAGAAGTAAATAATTTGAATGCTTTGGAGCATCTTCTTAGAAAAATTTTGGAGAGGGCAACAAAAACATATGCTGCAATGGGAACAACAAATAACAGAAAAATCAAAAGATCTGAAATGCTTTTGATCATATGGAATCCTCCCTCTCAAGGCTGGTTCACTCTAAGTGTTGATGGAGCAGTAGGTAGTAAAACAAAACTTGCTGGAGCAAAAGGATTAATAAGAAATCATGATGGAAAATGGATAGTTGGCTTTTGTAAAGGCCTTGGATATACTACTAGTATAATAGTTGAATTATGGGCTTTATTGAAGGGTCTAAAACTAGTAAGAAGTCTTCATGTTACTCACTTACTTATTCAAATGGATGCTAAAATAATTGTATCTTCCTTGCAGCACAACAAAAATCTGAATAGCATGGCTAACATCCTGTTAATGAAGTGCAGGAAGCAATTGGAATCAATTCCCCATAACAGAATTGAGCACATTTATAAAGAAATTAACTAATGTGCTAACTGCCTAGTAAGAAAAGGGAAAAAAGAACAACTTCCACTCACAATGTTTTGTAGTCCCCTGAGGATGTCTTTGAATTTCTCAAATTAGATGTAGCTTTAGTTTATTTCCCTAGATTTCTTTTAAGTAATGTAACCTAGACTTTAGTTTATCTCCTATGAAAAAAAAAAAAAAAGTAACAAAGATTTAACTATGCATGCTTTACATATGTAGATTGGGCCATTTAGTGGCAAGCGTGGAAACTGGGGCTTCGGCCCGTAATGACAATATTATGGCTGTGGGGAAAAAAAACGGACAAAATAAGGCAACGGCGCCGTTTTGTGCCTTTTTCCTTTCCTTTCGGTGAAAAAGCCTCCTATCCCCGGAGTCTCTCTTCGAGGTCCCCGCAGGGCGGCGAACTTCCCTGCGAGTCTTTGGTTAATCTTAAAAGTTCGAACTTAGAAGTCACCTTAGTACTTTGAAACTTCAGAGATTGGCACATATCATAATATTGTTATGGGTGTTGGCATATACACCTTTTTCATTGGAGGCAACATGGCTTGGGCACTGAGAATCACAAATTTAGTTTCATTACTATCATGTTCTTCATCTTATTTCCCTCGATTCTTCTCCAAATCAACCCCTTCCGTTCGTAAGATTTTCATCCATTTCTCTGAAAATTTTGAACCATATGGTGTATCGAATTGACTAGGCCTAGGTTCTCTAAATTTGAATCTTCCGGGTTGCTGGTCGATTCAATATGTGTTTTATCTATTTATCATTATGCTACCTTTTTCCTTATCTGAACTTCCTGTATTTTCTAATCCTGGGCTTGCCTGTGTGTTCATTGATGATTACTTAATGGTTTTGTACTTCATGGGATTAAGGAGTTCCGTTGTTTTGACATTGTTTGTTGGTTATTTAGAGCTTGAAAAGTAACCTCCTTTCAGCTTCTTATAGATAATCTGAATGAATTGTTTTTGTATCTGCTGTATCTAATCCCCCCCTTTCATATAGATAATACATTTATTTAGGCAGTGAATAGACCAAGGAGTGAATGTAATGATTTTGCTGCCCAGGAGTTACTGGTATGTAAATGACATTTTGTATTTGTTACTGCAGTGAAGATTGGAATACCAGAGATTCTAAATGGAATAGGAAATGGGGTTGAATAACTTGTGTGGTAGCCTATTTGGTGTTTTTGGAGGGAGTGATCGTGGAAGCTAGGATGGGTACTAGGAACTCATTGTCTGCTACTCGTTTCCGGCCTATTCCATCCATCGTCCAAAACTCACTTCGCTGTGCCAAGACCTGCAAGCCCCAATTGAAGCTACCGTTCTTACCGAAGGATATGTTGGTTCTAGCAACTGATCTTATCAAGTCCTATTTTAAGGAAGGCCGCGTCAAAGAAGCGCACACACTGTTTGATGAAATATGCGACAAAGATGTGGTAACTTGGACTGCTATGATCACTGGGTATACATCCTGCGACCAACATTATTGTGCATGGACTATGTTCTATGACATGTTGAAATATGGGGTGGAGCCTAACGCTTTTACCATATCTAATATTTTGAAGGCGTGTAAGGGTATGAAAGCACTTTCATGCGGCGGCATAGTTCATGGGTTGGCTATCAAGATTGGCACTGAAGGATCTTTGTACGTGAATAATGCACTCTTGGATATGTATGCCACTTGCTGTAATAGCATGTACAGTGCTAACATGATTTTTGAGGATATTAGTGTCAAGAATGATGTGTCATGGACCACATTGATCACTGGATACACTCATAGAGGAGATGGATATGGGGGACTTCGTGTTTTTCGCCAAATGTTGCTGGTAAGGATTTCATACTTAAATGGTATTGTTTGATCATTTATAGACGTTCTGTATAATTCTATATACAATGTGAAATATTGTTTGTTCAATTTATATTTACTCGAGATGGCCTGAGGTTAAAAGAATATTCAAACGTTTCTATATTATTTAATTTATTAGAAAAAGTCTTCTTTTGGTGAACAGGAGGAAGAAGAACTGAGCCCCTTTAGCTTTTCAATTGCAGTTAGAGCCTGTACCTCAATCGGCTCACACGTTTTGGGCAAGCAGGTACATGCTACGGTGATTAGTCATGGGTTTCAATCCAATCTTCCTGTCATGAATTCTATACTGGACATGTATTGCAGGTGTGTTTGTACATCTGAGGCAAAGCAAATCTTCCATGAAATGAATCAGAGAAATTTGATAACATGGAATATTTTGATAGCTGGATTTGAAAGGTTGGATTCTAAAGAGTCTCTCTTCATGTTTTCACAAATGGAGTCAGAAGGTTTCAGTCCAAATTGCGTCACATTTACTAGTGTAGTAGCAGCATGTGCTAACTTAGCAGTTCTGTATTGTGGGCAGCAGCTGCATGGTGGAATTGTTCGTAGAGGCTTCTCTAGCAACTTGGCATTATCTAATGCCCTTGTTGATATGTATGCCAAGTGTGGAAACATAACTGATTCACGTAAAGTATTTTCTGAAATGTCATGCACGAATCTGGTCTCTTGGACTTCCATGATTATTGGATTCGGAGCTCATGGACTTGGAAAGGAGGCAGTTGAAATGTTTAATGAGATGGTCGGATCAGGTATTAAACCTGATAGGATAGTGTTTATGGCTCTTTTGAGTGCTTGTAGCCATGCTGGACTGGTGGAAGAAGGATTAAGCTATTTTAGAATAATGACAAGGGATTATAATGTTGCCCCAGATCGAGAGATATACGGGTGTGTTGTGGATTTGCTCAGTCGTGCTGGGAGAGTGAAGGAAGCTTATATATTAATAAAGACTATGCCATCTAAGCCAGATGAGTCTATATGGGGAGCGCTTCTTGGAGCCTGTAAGGCACACAAGCTACCAAGTATGGCCAAATTTGCAGCTCTCAAGATTTTGGATTTGAAGCCAAATAGGGTGGATACTTATGTGATGTTGTCAAATATTTATGCTGCTGAAGGTAAGTGGGGAGATTTTGCCATATTGAGGAAGCTTATGAGACGTATTGGGAGGAGGAAAGAACCAGGAAGGAGTTGGATTGAGTTACAGAATCGAGTTTATAGTTTTGTTGTTGGGGATAAAATTCTTTCTCAGAATGAGCTTGTTTTAGAAGTTCTGGAATTGCTAATTATACAAATGAGAGAAGTAGGATATGTTCCTGATTTAGATTCCTTAGTACACGACCTAGAAGATGGGACTTGAAACCATATCACTAATTTTTGCTTGTTTCTAGTAAATTCTTTGGTTTGGCCCATGCTACAAACGAATAACTTGGTTAATATAGCAGAGAAATTCACTTTTGCAAAGAGATTTGTTCATCTTAGATCAACATTTAATAAAGGAGGAAGGTCATGGAGATCATCTTTTTGTGGACGTTATTAGGTTAAAATCCTATATAGTACGCCAAAGTCCAGGTTCCACAATGTAATCACTTGTATATTTTCCGGTTTATTTACATGAAAATGTACATGACAACAAAAACTGTGAGCTCGACTTTTACACAAGGACCAAGTGATATTTGATGCACCTAGTTCAAGTGATTGGGAGTTTAGTCTCCTTAACTGCAAAATCATGTTTGAGCTTTATAAATAGAAAAAATAGGCACCGAGAGAATTTTGCCCCGAAAGGAATCTAATCCGGTTCAACTTCAGGTTAGTCGGATTCAGTGTGGCTGCTGGATATCAATCATTCTTGGACAGAAAAAAGGATATTTGATGCCTATCAAGAAGAATAAAGAGAGATCAAGGTAACTAGCTGTATTGAACATACTGATTTAGGTAATAATTGCAATTTCTCCGGTGCCAGGGAATAGAAGAATTCCAGGTTAAACTTGATAACCTTAGATGGGGTTGGAGACAAACTAGCAAGCAATAGAGGAAGGTTTGAGATGTCAGAAGCTGGTATAAAATAAGTGTAACCCAACGCTTTTAGGGTTTCCCAAAGAGTTTATACGTATATGCGACTATGTAATGTATATTGATTCTGTCTTCAGTTCTCACCTAGCATTAACTAGCTGTATTGACCATACTGATTTAGGTAATAATTGCAATTTCTCCGGTGCCAGGGAATAGAAGAATTCCAGGTTAAACTTGATAACCTTAGATGGGGTTGGAGACAAACTAGCAAGCAATAGAGGAAGGTTTGAGATGTCAGAAGCTGGTATAAAATAAGTGTAACCCAACGCTTTTAGGGTTTCCCAAAGAGTTTATACGTATATGCGACTATGTAATGTATATTGATTCTGTCTTCAGTTCTCACCTAGCATTTCCATGGAATTGCAAATTGCAATGTACAAACTAATACAACGACCGTGCTAACCGCACAGATCCAAGGCACTTAAAGATAACGATGAAGAAAGCTGGTTTAAACTCTAACGGTTTGTTTAGTAATAAGGAAAATAGATGAGGAACAATGGCCGATTGTGTGGGTGATAGATTGGGAAACAACTTTGTTATGGCATTCGCATAACCAATAATTCCATAAATCAAACCATCTTCTGGTCCACATTAATGTGAGCTTCCCATTTCTAATAGCGCAAATGAAGGGGATTTATGCGATCTTGTACGCAGTTTGCATTCTCGATGGTCTTTTTCAAATTCCATGTGAAATATGGTGATCTTGAATTTCCTACTTCTGGCAAACGTTTACGAAATTATTAGAAGCTTCAATGGCTATGATTTTTTTTAAAAAAAATATGATAAGAAGGGGTTTCTAAACTTTTTCTTAATAGCCCCGTGATTGTGTTAATCTAAACAAACTTATTTACGTTGGTCTAATCAATTTGTGGATATTTTAATTTTCCTGCCGCCTGTCTTAGACTTGCACAAGATTAAAATCATAAAAATAATCTATCATCTAAGTAAAGTTGGTTGTTAATGCCGTATTATTTTTTTATTAAATAGTATGGTTGGTTAAATCATTAATTACACACATGTAATTGATTCGGGATTGAATTCTAAATGCAGAAAAAATATAAATACTTCAAAAAAAATTTAAATATCATTTAAATCAAGAAATCTCAATTAATACAGTACTCTTTTTGTACATTAATTCTTTTATCATGCCAAAATTTTGGGCCAAACGTCATGCTTGGACCGTTTGGGGCATGAGTAGAAACAGAGGGGGTTTTTTGACTAATGCTTTTTAACTAATGCTTGAACCGTTTGGGGCATGAGTAGAAACAGAATCGCTTGGCCCATATTGGCAAGTGGGGTTTTGACCGACCAAAAAATGGAAGTTACTCCAATCTCGGAGTCTTGACTTTGAGCTGCGTCGCCGGCTAACGGCGAGGGAAGTCGCCAAGTTAAGAGTCTGAGCTTCAAAGGTTGGCCACATCAAAGTATTGGTCCAAGTGTTGGCATATCCACCCTTCTCAAAGGTTGAAGGTAACATGGCAAGGGTGCTCAGAATCATAAATTTAGTTTCACCACTGCCACTTTCTTGGCCCTATTCCTCTCGATTCTTCTCCAAATCAGCCCCATACGTTCGTAAGTTTTCCTCCATTTCCCTGCAATTTTCTATCCATACGTTGTATTGACTAAGACTAGGCTTAGTTTCGCTAGTTTTAATCTTGTTGGTTGCTTGTTCGTTGAATATCTGTTTTTATCTGATTATCATATGCTGCTTTTTCTTTTTATTCGGCCTGATTTTTCCGGTGTTGGGGTTCTGTTCATTGATGATTACTGAATGGTTTAGTTATTCATGGGATGGAACTAAGGATTTTGGCTTTAATACATTTTTGGTTATATAGAGCTTGAAAAACGGCCCACTTTGAGCTTTCTTATGGCTAACTTGATTGAACTGCCTATGTTTTTGGTGTACATGTATAAATAATATATTTATTTAGGAAGTGACAGACCAGGGGATAATTGTAATGATTTCTGCCTCACAGGAACTTGAAGTTAGAACTGGCATGTAAATGATATTTTTTTATTGTTGTTGCAGCGAAGGTTGGAATACCAGAGTTTCTAAGTGGAATAGGAAATGGGGTTGAATCCCATGTGGCTAAGCTTGAAACCGAAATTGGTGACTTCCAGAAGCTACTGGTCACTCGAACCCTCAAGCTTAAGAAGTTGGGTGTTCCCTGCAAACATGTAATTTTCTATATCTCTACTTGCTCTCTTTGCATACAAATAACAGCGTGTACTGTCATTTACTAAAACACCCACGCAACACATTTGCAATGCATTTTTGCATATAAATCTCACCTCAACGTATTCCTTTGCTACTTTCTCGTTTCAGGTTTTATTGCTAATGTCTGTTGATTGTTTGCATTTTTAATCTTTCGCAACTCTATGCCTTTGGAAGCATGTATGTTTTGTTTGGCTATAATATACACAACACCTTGTACCATACATCGTGCAAGAAACTCTGATATTTTAAAAGGTGCAATTGAACACTCAAAATATACACATGAAGCAGAAAACCCCCTCTGTTATATATTCTTCTAAATTCCTAATGGCAGATGCACACGCTTCTCATGTGCTGCAACCTTAAACGGGCTTCCCTCTACATCATTGCATCATTCTTGGTTCTATAATTCAATTACTCTTCGTAAACTTTAAAATTCTTGTTTGCAGTCCCCTGTGGTTGCTTTCAATTTCTTTCTATCTTTTGTTTTCTTCTTATAGTAGAGTTTGCACCAGAAAAATTCAGAGTAATGCCCGCAGCATATATGATTTGCATTTATTGCTCCAACTTCGCAATTCATTACTTCTGCCAGTAAAACCAGAAATCAAAAAATGCAGAGTAATGACTGATGCATATATATGGTGTGTGGTTCAGCTTTATTGAGCATACATTTTTATCTTATACATATAACAAAACCTACCAATTATACCATCTAGCCAATCATCAATTTTCTGCCTGGGCCATGTGAATCATTGATCTCACTCTGATCATAAGTCATAAATAAAAGAAGATAATTTAGATTGGTCTATATAAACCAAATGCTACCAAGAAGAGGAGTAGAGAATATTTTTAGCTCATTTTGACTTTACAAGATGGAAAAATCTTCTTTTCATTTTACAGATTAACATCTGCCAATAGTTAGATGCTTGACACAGCTTTCTTTGCATTAAATTGAGGAGCATGTGGAAGCAAATGAGCATAGTCTCACCTCCCAGTGGCATGACGTATTCTGCCTATTTAGCCAAATTAGATATGAAAACTTTACAGCTATGTGCATTCTGAAAACTTTATAGCAATTCAACTGTTTTCAGCATAGTGCAGCTTTGTAAATTTATTGTTATGCAACTATGTAGTCTTGTTCCAGCATGGTTAATACCAGAAAACCTTCAAAAGAGCCACATGAAACGACCAATTCATATTGAAATGACAGAGTACATTGCAAAATGCAAGTGCTTACACTTAGACTATTTAGCTGATGGTTACAAATACCTAATTCAATATCACTGTATCAAAGTTCACAGAACTAAACCGGTTCTAACGAACTCTTGAAAATTATTGCAGTGTACACCAATATGATAAACCAGACAACAATATATAATTCGAAGGTTCTTTTCGAACCCAAACAATTAAAAAGCCTCAAAGAAAACTTTGTTTAAGAAGGCTTCTAAGTAAATAAGCAAGCTTCTGGGGTAACTTTTGGAGAATGAGATTCTTATATCTTAGGGTTGGAGAAGCAGTGAAATTCTCTTGTAAACTTTGGCCCCCGTTTATCTGAGCTGCAAAGTGAGAGATGGGCTTAATAGCCTCACCGAAGAACATGCTTTAGAGACAGAGACCAAAAAAATGCTTGATTACAGTGTTATGATGACTACTTTATGGAAATTTTGGGCCAGTGGCATTCTGTACAGAGAATTGTTCTTTCGTTCTTCCATTCCAGACTTCTCATAAGTATGGCGATAAAAGTTCAAGTTTGTTAAGTTTCTTCTCTAACTTTGCCATGGTGTATTTTAGCCTTGAAGCTTCTTAAAATGCCTCTTCTTTCTTCCCTGTGGCTTGAATCTATGGAGACTTTCTTCTCTGCAACTGCAGATGAGAGCAAAATTTTTGTTAAAGTGGCAGTAATGCATCTAACGTTGGGGCTTTGGATTGTTTTTGTTGCTGTTTCTATTTCAACTTATACTGATGTCCCTTCAATTGCCTCTTAAATTGGACATCAGACAGTCAAACTTCTCGTGAACTTGATTTGTTACTTTTTCCAAACCATGTCCTTTGTAAATTCAATAATTTTACCTTTCAGGAAATTTGCGGTGCTGGAAAATTATATCTATTGGCCTGTGGTTGTTTTTGTCTTGCTGTGTTATTCCAGGTGGTGATTTTTTAAGTCTGTGCTTCTTGCATTTTCCCATTTCATTCTTATTTTAAGTCAGAGAGAAAATGAATGCTTTGGTGATGGAGTCTTCCATTTTCTTATGGTAGTTGACATTAGCTGTCAACTGTTTTCTGCTGTTCCGCCACTTGAAAAGCCAGAGTTTGAAGTTCCGCTATCATGTGCTTATTTGCATTTCATTTTGATGTTGTATAATCTATATCAATTATTTACATTTGGTTGGATGGATTTTCTAATTGCTTCCTCCTTTGAGGTTTGTTCTTGCTTGGAATTTGAGGACTTCTTATTTATCGGTCTAAAATAAGGATCTGCTGGTGACATGTAGATTTAAAGGTTGTTCCACTGAGTCTTATCGCATTGTTTCCTCTTTGTTGATACATTGGCTCTATTATCTGTTTATTGCTTACCGAGCACTTAGAAGAAGGTACCTCTTGACTGAATTTGCCCAGAAAATAGGATGATCCTTTGAAGAGGGGTGTATAACCAAACATGGGTATTCAACGAGGGATGTGTTACAAAACATGGGTATTCAATGCACACAAGCCTGGAAACCTGATAGAATTAGAACCGTAGGACTGACTTGTTAGCTGGTAGTGTTTGGGATTTCTTCTGTATGGACTTTAACCTTCTTGTTATATTTTGTGCAGACTTTAATATTGTTGTTAAGTTCGCATCCTTGTTATGTGATTTTTTACTGGTTTTGAATCTGGAGCTTCTTCGTTGCAGTGTTGTAGATAAATTTTTATCTATCTTCCATACCTGCTGCTCTTTTGGTGCGTCAGCCACATGGCAAGACTTTAGCAGTATCTTGTTTGATATTACCTTGCCATGCGAAGCGGTAATACTGATGATAGAAGACTGTGTAAATACTTGCCCTAACTGCACAAAGTCTGTTGTTGACTCCTTGTTGTAAGGTTTTCCATATGCCCATATCTGCATGGAGATATGAATTGATGGTTTTGTATTGTTTCGATCACCTTGGGTTTTAGATTATATTAGATTAGACTTGATTATTTTTTCAATTTTTTCGTGATTCCTGTGAGACTTTATTAAAACCATAGACAAACTGTTTCTGACATCTGCTTCTGCCTTGCAGAGGAAGTTAATACTGAAATACGCACACAAGTACAGACTGGGACTGTGGAGGCCACGAGCTGAAGCCATCAAAGCTTGATTAACTTCTGCGTAGCCTTTCTTTTCCTTCACTTCATCACTAGCTGGGGCAGTACGTCATGTGTTGGCTGAGGGTGCCAACGCATTTCTTCTCGTCGTCTTCACAACTTGTTGGACGAAATTAAGTTATTTTCATCATTGGAACATGATGGAATTGGCTTAATCGATAGTTTGTTTGTTCTCAGTGCATTGTACTCAGTGCATTCGTAATGTATTTCTCTTTACTAATCGTTCCACAACTTGATCGAATAGTAATTTCTATCTTCTGACGGGAAGGATTTCTTCGGGCAGCTGATATATATGAAAATAGAAAAATGGCCGTATGAGCTTCTCTCTTCTTTTAGCCCGCGGCTCTTTCGTGGTAGTAACGAATGGGGACCATAAGAGTTTTTTATTCGAGGGCCTCTATTTTATTAGTCTTGCTAAATATAATTTTGTAGTTAGATTTGTTTATCATGCATAATTAATAATACTCCCTTTGTTCTTTTTTACCAACTGTAGTTAGCCAATTTCACAAATATTTAAAAAGTGGTTAAATTTGTATGTTTTTAGAGAGAGAAATATAATAAGAAAAATATAAATGAATTAAAAATGTAGAATAATGAGACATTTGTTAATAAAAAAGAAGAATAAAATTAAAAAATTATTTAATACAAAGAATTAAAAAAAATTGAAGATGTGACAGATAAAAAGAAGAAACATCATTTTTTTAATAGCTAAGAGATAAATTTACTTGTGACTAAAATAGATGTTAACTTGTATGGTATATATATATAGGATTTCTCTCCATTTTTTTTTCTTTTAGATAAAAAACTCATCCATTGCTATGTTATGAATAAATTATTTGAAGGAGTATCAAGTAACTGTAAGAGAAATTAAATCTTGCAATAAATCCTTCAATCATTTTCTCTCTTAATGTCTTTCTCCCATTTCTTTGTAATGAAAAAAATGGGTTTTGCAGTTGCTCAAATTCATTTCGTTCTTCCCCCTCTCTTTGCCCATGAGTTGAATTACGTGAATGCCACAACAGATTTTGAAGAAAATACTACGCCGGCCAAGAATTACAACTTTCTTTCTTCTTTTAAATTTTCTCTTGGGATCATACTACTTATTATCCAATGTTCAAGGTTGTAATGCAACTGATTATAAAAATAGGGTAAAATTGAGATAAAATTCTCTAAATATACGTGTCAATTTTCCTATTTAATTATTATTAACAATTATATAACTATCAATTTGATAGTAATTTTTTCAAAATAGGATAATTAACACAAATATTGTGATTTGATCGGACAACTTTATGGGCGAATATCTAGGTAATTTTGCTTGACTTCTGCCCTGTGAAAAAATAAATCCCTTCTCTATGTAGTCACAACCAGATAACCAATATCTTATGATGGAAAGATCACACAAATAGAGGGGAAAAAATTAAAAAAAAAAAAAGGGAGAGGGGACGACGTCACCAATTAGGAGACATCATGAAATAATTATTGCAAACCCAATTTTAACATTTAAAAAAAGGGAGATGTTGTAGGCTAAATTTGTGCAATTGTTTAGTATAATTCTATGAAAGAATAAAGGCTTTTTTTTTTCATGAGTTCTGGTATTAGATGTATAAAATTTCTCCCAGTGATTTTTACAATCTAAAGTGTAAACATTGTCAGAACTTTATTATTATGAGGCATACCAATTATGTAAGGAGCATTTGGGGTTCAAAGAAGCTCAATCCAGATACTCAGTGTTCAGTGATAATCTTATTTTCAAAGTCCACATACCCAAGATAGCAACTTTTTAAAATATTCTTTATTATATGGTTATAAATCTAGGAATGCAATTCAAGGTGACTGTAATATACTCCAATACTGTCCGTACAATAATTACCTTCGGCCAAACGTCCGTACGATAATAATTTTGTGCTAAAATTCGTGCAATAATATTACCGCTACAACAAAGTGAGCGAGCGATGGTTCTATGATACTGATAACTAAAAAGTAAAAGAGCTCCCCTTCGGGATTGGATTAATTATGCACTCTCTAAACACATAAATATTAAATAATTAAATTATTTAGGATAATTTATTAATATACAAATGGATTTAATATAGGAAAACTTAAAATTATAAGAAAAAAATTATACAAGAAAAGAGATTTGTTATAAAAAAGATTATATGATGATACATACAAAGATTTCGAATCATAACTTATACGGTCATATTTACTATCCTTATATATTTCTTTTAAATTTTTATAGATACTTATATTATGTTCAATATATTTATAATGTAAAAATATTTATTCAATAAAAATTTTATTTTAATATAAAAATTTAAATTAAATAAAAAATTCATAATAAAAAATAAGCAAATTGAATTTGAGGAATTCTAATCATTCCAGATTTGCCAGCAATAAAATTTAACATCCGAATCCTGAAGGCGGTGAAGATGCATAAGTGATGTTATAATACAATGAGTGACTTGAGAAGTCAATGAATGAGACATGGGTACCATTTCACCCGATCTCATTATCCATCCTCGAAAGGCCACGTGTGGTAACCGACAGTTTGGGCCCACTCCAACTTTGATACTTGCTTTGCTATTTTCTCAACGACCAAAAATGTCGACGGCAGCCAACAATCTCCATTTCTTTTTAATTTTTAACAATTTATGGGAAGGCAAAATTGAATTCATGTGTGCTAGTAGGTTGAGCCACGAGGCTAATTTATGAATAAACCAGAATTAAAAAAAAAAAAAAAAAAGGTGGTTTGACAGACATTTTGTCGTTTAGTGGGGTTTGGGCCAGATCCAATATGACCGCTCTTGTTGGGTTCTGACAACTCAAAAGCGATCTTCTCTTGTCGTTTACTACCGACCCACTCAAATAAAAAAGCTGGGCTTAATACTAATCCACATTATAAGATTGGATTAATTTTTTGATTTGTGCAATTTACTTGCAGCTATTGGTTTTATTTATGTTTTTGTTTGGATCCTACTTTTCTTCTTCTCATCATCTTTTCTCCATGGTGGCCATAAAATTTGTACTAAAACAAATAGGCATTCCTCAAATATCACAAATTTTTAATCTCTTCTTTTTTAGCTGATTTTTCCACTTGTTATGCTTGGTTTATGTTTTTAATTGTTTTTATCCAATTATAACCTAAATATCCATTGTTAGTTAAAGGTATTCCTATCAATTGACATTTCATACTTTTTGAAAATTTTATATTTTTATTTGTATCTAAAATTCATTGTTTAACTATTATTACCCTTAAAAAAATTCATCATTAATTGAGATATCATGCTCAACTATTGAGGTTTTGAATTCGATAAAGATATCTTCCATAAAAACAGAATTATAAAATTTTAAAATGATGATAAAATATTTTTTATGCTTTTTATTAAATATGGAGAGTTTAATAAAAAAATTAACTTAATTTTTTACAAAAAATATTTTTATTACATATCTCTAAATTTTTTAATAATAAAATAAAAAAATAATATTTCACTCTTTTATTTATATAAATATATATATATATATATATATATATATATATATATATTTGAATTTATCTTTTAAGAAACAATCAGACCGATAGGTTGCGTCGCCCCCCCCCCCCCCCCCCAACAAAAAAAAACAAAAAACCACCAGTTTTGACCAAACAGATACGGTATAAGAAAACAAAGAAGCAGGAAGCAGCAAACGAGAATGTTGCTCTTGCAGTTTGCAATTTACTTGGCATAGGATATAGGAATGTGCAACACGTCATATGGCTCAGGGCGAAATTTGGAGCCCCACGAGACCCACTTATACACACGTACGAAAGCACCATTCAGGCATCAGCCGACATAATTTTCTTAACATCTGGAATTGCTAGATTAAAAAATGATAAAATTAATTATTTTAATTATAATTTTATTCTTAAATAATCATTCATATAATTAATTTTATTTTTTTAATAAATTTATACAAATAATTTTATTTTTAAAATTATTATACAATAAAAATAAAATTATTTATATGTATCATTAATTATAAACAAAATGTATATTTTATTTTAAGAGATTTATAAATTCAAAAGACCCACACATTATTAATTTAGTAATATTATATATATTAAAAATATAATTTAAAATTAAATTCTAAATATAAATCAAAAGTAGTAATTAAATATTTGTTGATAAAATAAATTTATAAAATTTAATTGAATATATGTAAAGTATTCAAAATTTAATTTTAATTCTTATTTTTTATACTTATAATATTTTTGTTATTAATTTACCTATTTAATAAGACAATTAAGATAGAATCCGGAAATGATCGAGTTTAAAAGACTGAAGTTACATTTTACATTGCGGATTTTATTGAGAGAAAGAAATCGTAATATGTGGTTACTGAGTGCTATTCGTGAACATCTTACGATCCCTCATCAATTTCAGTTGCTCATAACCTTTTCCAAAATAAACCGACAGAAAATGTCGAATTGATGCTCCCGAAAATGAAATATATGGTGACCTTACATTACTTATTAATTCCATTCTTAATTTAATATTCTTTGAATTTGTATGATTTAGATTTTTGGAGACATTATTTTGGTACATTTTATCGGTGCAAATAATAATACTCTTTTTAATAATAAAACATGGTTGATCACGAAAAATATGATGCCTGGAGCTCCAAACCTTCCAAGCATTTACATCCAGATAGAGTAAACATTGTGTGCACCAAAAGTGCAGTTCGGTTCAAGTTTTTGGAAACATGTAATGACCACAGGTCAACATTATTTTTCCTTTTTGGAGAAACTATAGTATATATTACCAGTAAAGTGATGTACTAGTAAATTATTATATATTATTATATAATAAATTAATAATTAAATTTAATGGTATATTATATTTATTTATTTTTTCTTAATATCAAAATATAAGATTGATAAAGAGAAATTTATGATCCATTTTGATAAAAAAAATTGGAAGGAACACAGTCATTCTCTTTTATAAAAGGAACTGCTGGAACAACCCGTTTTTACAGCATTAAGTTTATGATCCTAAATAAGAAGTAAGGACCAAACATTGTCTTAACAAATTGCCCCAGTTTTATAGGCATATGCCTCCCATGGAAAGGGGCAAGGACACCTGCGCCAAACAACTCTATTTTATTGCTCCGAAATAGCCATTGACATACATTCCTGTAATACATAAGGTCATCATGACAATGTTATTCCTAGTATTTCCCTTTGAGACCCATTCCTAGACTTAGCTAGATCTTGCTGGCCAAATATTCCGAGCCTGTTTGCCAACAAAAAAGTTATACTAAGGTTACTTGGTATTCGGCTTAATTATATTTAATATTTTTTATATATTAAAATATGCATATTTATTTTTTAAAATATTTTCATCGTTATGAAATATAATAATATTAAAATTTTAAGTTGTAATATCTTCTTTAACATTGTTTTTTGTGATTGGAAGGTTATGAGTTTATTTGTTGATTATTTTTAAAAATAAAAGTTCTTGATTGGTAAATTATTTTCAAAATAAAAAAATTAATATTTTCTTAAATTATTTTTTATTGTAAATACCAAATTTATAATTAAATAAAATATTTTTTATTTTAATCAAAATACCTTTTATTCTTTATTTTTAAATTAAAAATATTTTTTTTAAAAGTAGTTTATAAAAATAATTTTTAAAAATAAAAAAATATTCAAATAATTCCTATTTTCTCACATTTTTATGTACAATACTTTAAAAAAAATAAAAATATTCTATCCCTTTTATGTAATTGTATTACAATATCTATATATATATATGTATAATCTTCTATTTATGAAGAATGATATCAAAAAAAGAGTTGTAATAAAAAAATTAATGTTATTACATTTCATAATAGTGAAAATATTTCAAAGGATAAAAGTGTATAATTTTATAAAAATATAAAAAGTATTGAGTATAATTATATTTAATTTAAAAGGAATTTAATGTAATTTATTAAATATTATATTTATAAGTAATGTTTTTATTATTTGACCTATCAATTATATTTATATGATATAATTCAAAATAATATATTTGTGTGTATGTGTGACATTCAAAATAATGTAATTAATATTTTAAAAACACATTGACACTTGATATTATTCTAAACATTTTATTATCGTTTTTATTATTATTATTATTATTATTATTATTATTATTATAATGTAAGTACATCATAATAATTTAAAAAAAACAACCAAATCAAAAGAAGACAACAGCAAATAGACTGCTTCGTAAATTGACGGAAGCACATGGCTGCATGTGAAAGTGGGGTGACTATTGAAACCCCAGAAGTCATGAAATTACCCAAAGAATGGAGACTACAAACGTAAAATACCTGTAGGGATTGAGGCCTTTGACGACTAATATGGCTCCACGAACCCCTTTGTGATAGGATTGCCACATGGGCACTGGCATGTCACCGTATGAAACTTGACAGTTGTTATGTCAAGGGTCCACACGTGTCAGCATCTAAGGGTATGCCTTGAAAGTGGCCAATTCACCCACTAAGATGTGGGATAGGTCCCACATCCGAGAAGAATTGTCCGGGATCTGACCCTTAATTGTCCGCTCCGAGGACCGAGAGCAATGCGGATACAATTCAAAAAGGCCAACAAGCAATCTGCGTCCTTTAAATCGCATGTGATGCTTACATAGTCACATGCAAGCCAACGTGTAGTCTGAGAAGTGGGGATGTTAAAGGGTTTGGTGCACTTCAAATTGCGGGCCTCTGAGGCACATGACATGAGGCACTTTTCAAGCTCCGTCCTTTGACCATGTGGGGTTCCGCTTTCCTAAACCCCATACTTGGCTCCTTATTCGCCTGTTTTCCAAAGAATTTATATAATATATTATCGCATAATTCATATTTTTTTTAAATAACATGAATATAAGAAACATAAAATATATGACAGCATCTTTTGTATAATCGGCATTGGTATAACTAATAATTATAATTACATTGTAAAGGCATAAAATACATAAATTCTTTCCTTAGATCCAATTTCGCTAGGATCTTCTCATCTTCAGCTTTCGCCCTAAAGAGCTCTTTTTTAATTTCCCGCTTTCCTTCTCTGGTCATTTTGTGAACTGTTAAGTCTTACCTGGAAGCTTTTATAAAGTGGCGGAGTCTTCAGATTTGGATCTGGTGGCCGATAATAACTGGCGAATACGGTTTGCCAAAGACTACCAAGCAGTTTAAGCAACATGATGTCTACCGATATACTAGTGAGATATCAAAAGGAGCAGATGAGTTCGTAAATTTGGCTTGATGTATCAAGAACTTCGATGGTATTTCACCAAAATGGAATAAAGACTGCCTTTTGAATCTCTTGATGTATATGGTATAATATGACTGAAAAATAATTCCTTCTGCATTTTAAAATTATGATGATATTTTTTAATAGTAAAAATGATTAAATTATTAAATATATATATAATTATTAGAGATCAAATTGAATGCAGCGAAACATAAACCCTTCAAAAAATATCGAGCACCATTTGATAAAATTAAAAAGTGATTTTGTTATATAACGAATTATTAGAGATCAAATTGAATGCAGCGAAACATAAACCCTTCAAAAAATATCGAGCACCATTTGATAAAATTAAAAAGTGATTTTGTTATATAACGAATTTGACTTTTAATATATTATTTTAAATTTAAATTTAAATTACACAAGACATGTAGTTTGTGAGGAATCACTTCATTTTGTACAATTAGTTAGCAAATGCCAATTTTTATTGTGAAGTATTATGGAAATCATTTAGGTATGCGCAGTGATGATAGTGTGCAGAGACGTTACTAATTTTTTCCAGAACGAGGAAACTACCTAATGTAATTATACAGACTGAAAGGCCACACGTAAAGGATCAGATTATGCAAAATAGAGGTGAAAAGAAAAGGCACACAAAAAGCAGCAATCACAACGAGGCCAGGTAATTGCAATTATGAAAGTCGCAGGCTCGCTGCTAAGCAATACAAATCCCGAGAATGATGGATTAGCCCTTAGCAATTGGCACTAGCGGTGATCATCAAGGGAAGAGCTCAATTATTAATGGCTCATCCTAATAACAAAGAAAGACCGTACATGTTAAAGAGAGAGGATTTTTTTTTAAAAAAAAAGAAAAACCTAGGGGGAACCTTTTTCGTTAAAAATAGAATAATTAATAGTTCATAAAAAAAATCAATAATATAAGAACAATAAAGAAAAACAGAAAGTATTTGATCAGAGAAGGATCCCAATTAGACGCTATTTTAGGTGCTGCTGGTGCTAGTTGAAGTTTTGCAGTGAGCAATTTTTTGTAGTGCTTAAATTCGATTTGACAAAAAATTATATACCTTATTATGTTCTCTACTCTCAAGTGAAAGAATGAAAATGAAAAATAAGATAAAAGAATCAAGTTAAGTAGTACATCCATATCCAACGCATTATAGAATACCGTAAAGAAGGGATAAAAATTAAAAAATATAAAGCAAGAAGGGAAAGATAATGGAACTCTGATGCAAGGGAGGGGAAAAAAGAGATGTACACAATAAATTACATGAATTTAAAAACAAATAAAAACAATATATTAAAAAAAAAAGGAGGAAAACCTGGCGCTCAACAAGCCTAGGCCTAGAAACGCGGTCAACTCGCCGCTTTCACGGTTGAGCACCAAACTGATCCGCCGGCGCGCCACCGGTGAGTAGCTCGGTCAGCGCCGTCATGGCTCGAACTTGCATCTCTAGAGCAGAAATATAATCGGTAGCTTCTTCCAGAAGGCTGGGAAATGAGACTTTCCGGCAACCGGGAACCAAGCGACTGAGTACGCGCGCTTTCTTCTGCACCGCGGGTAAACGCTTCCACTCTCTCCTCACATCCGGTTTCTTCAATCCGTTTGAGATCTTCTTCACCTTCTTATGCTGCCTCTGAAACTTCCAACGGCTGAGCGGAGTCGCCAGAATCGCACGACTCCATCGTGTTCTTCCCTTGGCTGCAAGAGCGAGAATTCTGTCGGCAGTTTCTCGAACTTGACGACCATTACCGGACTTGGCCGTCGACGAAGGATTCCGACGAAGAACTTGACGGAGTGCTTCGGTGAGTTTAGAGGAGTAAATCTGTCGTTCTGTCTCGGATCTCCATCGCATGTGATCGAATGAATTCTGATCACCAGCATCCTCCCTTATTTTCCTGCGCTTTTTGTGATTCGATTCAGATAACAAATCTGAGCCACCGGAATCTATGCTCGATTCAAAGGAAGCCATATATTGAAACAGCGAATCCTCTCCTTCTCTGTATTGTTCAGAATTTGAACGAAGAATCAAAAAGAGACGGAGAAGAAAACTGGCAGAAAGAAAGAGAGGGAGAAGGAGAGAGAGAAGATGAACGGAGTTACTCCGTGTAAGAAATTTGAACTAGTACTTGTAGAGAGAGAGAGGGAGGGTATAAAAGCAATTCACGGGAAGGAACGCGTCCGTCCTATAGTCATATTTATTGCCTTTTGCATCGCCAAATTGGTGCCCTCCCCTGGATGTTTTCTCTCTCTTTTATGGGTTTTTATATTTATTTTTTTTATGTATTAAATCTGTTTTAAAAATACAGAATTACCAATTATTAACAGAAAAATTTTAAGATGACCAGGAGTTACTAAATCTTGATCGTGTGGCACAATGGCACAATAATGCAATAAATGAGATTTTGCCGCATATTAAAAGTTTGAAAATTACTAAGAGCACTGTAATCTTACCCTCGTTAACAACTGCACGTCTCTCCACTCAATAATTCGGATTTTCACGCCCTATTATACGTCCCTGCTGAATATAGCACCAAATAGGGTAATAGAATTTCACACTTCCTTGTGATTCAGCATTTGCCTCAAATAATTAAGGTCCAAGACATGCAACGTTAAGCCGGTTTAATTTGTGATTTTGACTAATAAAATTAAACAAAGAGTAATAATATAAAAATGAACTTTAAAAGAAAAAAAAAATGAGGAGGGGAGCAATAGAGGGCTCACGCGGGAGGAAATTTTAGAAATATTTTGATTGGACAAGGAGGCTAGCGGACAACTTGCTTAATTTTAAATTATCTAAGTCGTGATATTTTTCTTCATTTTTGCTCTTATCTTTTATATTTATCTTCAATTTCAACAATCGCTAAAATTAGTTTGAAAAACAAGGAGTCGAATGTTGATAACATGAGATAAGAAGTAAGTACTACCATTAAGTTTGCCATTTTAAACTTGTCATGGATAAGACCTGCCATGTTGGTTCAAAGAGAAGGCAGAGGATACAAGCAAAATGTTAAAGCATTATTAGGTTAACGATACCGTCTAACTTTCATTTGCTGCAACATAACAAGCTGCTTTTATGATACCCTTAGCTTTCAATTTTAGAATCAAGTTGTAAATTTTAAAATCATACAATTGAAACTATTTAATTAAAATTATATATTTTTAATAAATATGATTAAATAATATTAATTTAATCAATTTCAAATTATTATATTATTTTAAATTTTAAAATTTTAAATATATATATCATTCACTATATAATAATATATTTGGATAACTAAGAAGCATAGAAGGTGATAATGTAATGTTTCGAACTGTAGCCTGTGAAACTGTTATTTTCTATTTTTAACTTAAATCTTTTACCCAATGTTTGGAAGGATCAAAATCAAGATTTCATCTGCGTTTCAGATGAATTCATTTTTGAAATAGCATTAGAATTTATACGGGGAGAGTCGAATCCGTTTGTTTTAAGAAACAATATTTTTTCCAAAAAACTATTTTTTTTTTATGTTAGGACACTGTAATAAGCATAATTTTTAAAACTGAACCGGTCATTAAATCAAAAAAATTATTGGTTCACTGGTTCACTGGTTGAATCAGTAGTTCATTAGTTAGTGGTTCATTAGTTGGACCGATTTTGAGTTAAAAAATATAAATTATATATATACAAATGTAAATATTAGTATTATAAATATTTATAATAATAATTTATGCTAAAAAATAAAAAATAGACAATATAAATTAATAATATAAACAAATAAGTAATAAAATATAATAAATATATTAATAATTTTTGTTAAATTTTTTTTATTAAAAATATAAATTTAATTGATTTAGAATTATGAAGATATTATATTTTAATTGTTATGAAATTATAATTTTTTATTTTTATAAAAAAATTACAAAAATTGATTTAATGGTCCGGTTCATTGATTTTGACTAATTCTCACCAGTTTTAGCTAGTTCACACTAGCTCACATGCATTTCCAGTCCATCATCCCTAACTGGACTAGCTCCTCAGCCGGTTCACCAGTCCGACTAGCCAGTCCGGTTCAGTTTTCAAAACTATGGTAATAAGAGTTAATTAATAAAAATTAGATACTAATCAATAAAAAATAATATTATATTTAAAAGAAATATCAATTAAAAAAAATCATTTTCTTAAATTACTTTCCTAAACTACTTTATTTTATATAATTCAACTCACACTATTTTCCATCCTTTCTCTTTTATCTTTTTCACTCTACTCTTTTTCATTTCTCCTTCTTTTTTCTCTGCCTTTTTTTTTTTAATTCTTCCTTCCTACTCTTATCTTCCTCTCCTCTCCTTTTCCCTTCTATTTGCTAGCTCTTTATATGTTTCTTCCTCTCTCATTCCCTCTTTTTCTTATCTTCTTCTTTTTATTCTTTCAATTACATTAAAAAGCTAATTGAATAATTATAAGAATTGATAATTGTAATTATTATTATTATTTAAATTAAATGAGTATAAATTAATTTTATAACAAAATGATAAAGATGAAGAAGAAAATTTTAAACATTCTTCTTTTAATGTTATTTTTAATAAAAAAATACACTTAACTATTAATTTTTATTATTAAAGATTTATTGCCTACTATCTTAATAATATTTTAATAATAATAAAATTATTATATAACTTAACCTTAAAGATAAAAGTTGTATAAATAATGATATTTTACAACAAAAGAAATAGTTTACCTTTGTGTATTGAATAAGAGAAAGTATGTTTGTGCTATATTGCTAAATAACAAAAAAATTAATTCATTTTCTAGAAATACATTTTTTTAAAAAGGTATTTTTTTTATAAAAAATTATTTTCTATCGAAATAAACCAACCATTCACTTCATTAACAATTCCATTTTAATTACATTTATTTTATAAAATCTATTAAATTTGTCAAAGATTTCAATAAAATTCATTTATTTATCTATAAAAACATATTGTATAAAAAATTGTATTCTTTCTAAAATTATATTTATCTTGATATTATCAAATTTTAATTTTTAAGTGAATTGTATGCTTTTTTTAATATATTCTAAATAAAAAATGTATTCACAAATAAATTAATATCATTAATTTTTACATAATTTATAAAATAATAAAACTCATTTGAATTCAATCTATTTCTAAATAAAGTAATATGAAGTAGGTTTTAAGAAATCGATTCCCAACGAAGCATTACAGAGTTTATGAAGACATTTTAAATTTTAAATAAGTAGTATGTTAGACAATTAATTTCTACACAATTTTTCTTTTTACGTTTTTATGTATTTTTAAATCGATATTATTTATTTTAAGCCACTAGAGTCAATCTTAAACATATAAAAGGAATTTGGAAGAGCAAATAATGCAAACACTAATTATCAGTAGGAAAAATTAGATTACCTGCACTTAAAATTTAATTTAATTATATTTAACATTCTCTTATTTTTCAATACTATATGCTAACTTCCCAAAAAATAATTACCATTTTAAGATCTGACATTTTCAATTGTGACATATTCTATGATATCATCCCACTCAAGAAGAATACATTATTTTTAAAAATTTAAGTACGAACTTATCCTTTTATTTTAAGAATAAGAATAAAAAAAGAATTAAGGTTTTGAAGTCTAAAAAATGGGGAGTAAAGTAATGGGACAGTATCAAAAAAAGTAGGCATGGAAGAAAAAAAATTTGCGGAATTCCTTTCCCATTTCATTAATATATTCTTATTTTATTTTTTAGTTTTATTTCTTCTTAAATACTGTTTTCTTATTTTTTTGAAATTTTTTTCTCTTCTTTCATAAGAATTAGACAACATTTTATCTTTTAAAATTTTTGCTCATTTTACAGAAATTTTCTTATATTTATAGAAAAATTAAAAAAAAAACGAAAAACATAGCATACAATTAATACTAAAAATCAGAGATACCAGATATAAATAGACTAAACCGCTAGAAAATATAAGTTGGGGTATTCAACGATTCGGATATTGGACGGAATTCTCATTTTTTCCTTTTAAAGTAAAAATAAAGTGATTTTAGGTGTAAGGTAAAACAATATTTTAAAAATCAAATAGGATCGCTTGATTTAATCGGAAAATAATGAATTGGCCATGTAATTTATTCAGTTAACATTTAAAATTGGCTGTCAAAAAATTAGCTAAAAAATGAGAAATCGGTTCGAACTTTTACAGGTCAATTACGTTGCACCCTCTTAGAATTTTTGAAATTTTATTCCAAATAAAGAAAAGAGATTTTGGGAGTAAAAGGAATAAATTAGCGGGATGAAATTAGATAAAGAAAGGATATTAGGAAAACATTGATTGTAGGTAAATGAAAGCTCATTTACCTTATCTCTTCTCTTTTCCTGTTCTTCCTCAACCCCTTCCTTAGGATTCCTCATCAAAACATGGAGGAAAATTATGAAATTATGTTAAATTCTTCTTAGTCAACTAAGGTAAGGATTCTTCAATTATCACTGATCCTAAGTTTTCTTTCATTTTTCATTCTTCTTGTGTTCGATGAAAGCTTATTTTTTGAGCTAGTAAGATAAAAATGAAAATTTAATAAATTTTTTTTAAAGCTATAGATCATTAGGGCTCAAGAATGACAAATACAACCCTTCTAATATTCCTTCATGTTAGGCGAGTTGGTATTTTAAGTCTTCAAATCATCTATAAATGGATTTATATTTAAACTGGAAAAATTTGTAGATTTATGATGAATAAATACTTAAATGGCTAACAAAGTGAGCATATAAATTTATAGATTTAAACAATATTTTCTTAAAAGTAAAAGTGTAAAAATCCAACAAAACAGTCAACTATTTGAACTGTTGAGTTCAAATGGTCAACTATTACTTTCTTATTTTTAGTTTAACAGCTAATGGTTGCTCTCTTATTTTTTAAGAAAAATGCATTATAACATAGTTTTTCACCCTTAAAGGTTTTACATAGCATTAACTTACCAATGCCTGGAGGGATACATATTTAAAATTATCAACATGCCTGTAAACTTGTTATTTCACTAATAATTATTTGTTGATAAAACATTTAATATGATTGTTGATGAACATAATTGGTGCATGGAAATATTTAAATACATGCTTGTATACAATTGAATATAAGTAGCTTCTTACAGCCTTGTAGAGAAGGCATGATAAGTGCTATCCGTTACTATTATTTTGATGAATATTAAATTAAGGCAAATGTGATATGAATGGGATGTTACATTACTACTGGAATTGATGGTGATTTGTTTCGTTGAATTGTGACCATGACATCTTTGTGAATGTGATGCCATGAGCGTGACTATGAATGATGATTACAAAAATTAGATTCAATATTTATTTTTATATGATAATTTAGATTATAAACATACAAAATTATGAAATTATTTGATAATATTGAAAATATTCTTATATATTTTATACATAGATTTAATTTTATAATAATTTAATTATGATTCAATCCCGTTTAAATCATTAATCCTTAAACTGTTTTTATCTTCAATTTCATGGTCTACCTAATTTTTGAAATATCGACATAAATACAGAATTCGACTTCATTTAAAATAATAGGTAACAAAGGAGTAGTAGATTTCAAAATAAAACTTGTATATTTAAAAGAGATTTTGGTACAATATATTACTAAGTTTAATTATATATATAATTTATTTTTTAAAATTAAATTTAATAATACATCATTTTATATTAATGGTGCATAGTAAATTTTACCATTATATTTTTCCCTCAAGATTATAAGAAAACGACAAAAGATGAGATGAAAATGATAGAGAAAAAGAGACGAAGAAATAGTACTCTGCAAAGGTCGTTTTACTCTAACCCGATAGCAACGGGAGCAAACAAGAAACAAGTGCGTACAAAGAGTAATCCAATCCAAAATCACTTAACAGTAGCTTCTCTCATCGTACGGTTAAGATTGACGGTCAGACGAAATCGGTGGCATGTGACTAAAGCCGTAGAATCTTGGTTGCATGACTCTGTTAAATTCTACTGTTTCTTTCTTGCCTCTTTCTGCAGGACTGGATAGTGGGTGCTCGCACTTTAAAATCATGGCACTCACCCATTTCTTCAGAGGGGTTGTACAGTACATTAAAAAAAAAAACCTATTGATACATATTATGTCATTTTCCAATTTTCACTGTTGTTTTACATTTATTAAATATAAAATTGATTCAAAAATATAATTTTTTGAAATAAAAAAATCAAATAAAATGATAATTTTATTAAATTAAATTAAAGTAATAAAACCTGTAAAATCCTTAAAATATGAACTGAATTGCAAAAAATTGTCAGAAAAGCTACGAACTTTACCCCAAAAAGATTTGTAATTTTTTAATTAGAAGGCACTGCTGCCATGGAAATGGCTTATTGGATATAAAATTGGTGCTGGCGTGCAGCAATTGGTTCCTGATATGGGGCGGAACTTGTTTGTCGTTATTCTCAGTAATGATTGGAGGGTGATCAGCCACGTGGAAGCCACAGGTAGAGAGAAAAAAAAAAAACAATAGGCACATGGCTGCTGCCATGATTCCATCCCATTCTCAAAATTTTTGTCATATTATTATGCGATGATCTTTTATAATTCAGAAATTATTTTTTAAATGTTAACATTCATTTAATTATGATTGGATGTTGAAATATTTAACTTATAAAAATACAAGAACTAATAATAATATCAGTTCGTATTTTAGTTCCATCGTGAGACTAAAATATTTTCAGCATCTGGGCCTTTATTTTGTTTTACTAATGAGATGAGATGGAGCTTTGGACTTGCCATTATTTCCAGCAGCGGTACGGCCAGGTTTCATCCACATTGCTTCCGCTTGTGTATCTCTCCGGAAATATCGTTTCTGTTCTGTATGGCTCTGTATTATTGGTACGGCCCCCATTTTGGCACGACCTGATTTAATTGCTCGCATGCGTTTGGGAAGACTATACCAATTTGTCAGGAAAAAAAATTAGGAAGACAAAATTAATAACTTTACTCGTTAAATTATAAGATATTAATAAAATAATTTTTAAATTATATATATAAATTATTATTTAAAAATAAAATAAAAGTTAAAATTTTATATAATTTAAAAATAATTTTATTGATATTTTATAAGTTCAAAGATTAAATTATTAATTTCTTCGAATAAGAATAAGTGATTCAAGGTATCATTGAAAATTTGGAACGAATCTGAGAAAGATCATATCAGCCCCATATATGGATAGACATGACAGAACTTTGCCTCCTGCAATGAGGAAGGCTTTGCTGTCAAAGCTCTCAAAAAGCCATTTAGAAAAATTAAAGATTTATTTCGTTTACATAAAAAATAATTTTTAATAAAAAATTAATTTTTTTAAAAAATAATTTTTTATATATTTTTTAAAAAAAATAGTTAAAATTATTTGATTGACATATAAAAAATAATATTTTTTAAAAAATAATTTTTTTATTTTATTTGTTTCAATTTTAAATATCTTATGAAATGTTAATAAAATAATAATTATATCATTAATATTATTATAATATAAATTAATAAATTTTAATTAGTATTAATTAAATTTAATAAAATTAATTTTATTATTATATTCATAAATAAAACAAAAAACATAATTTATCTAAAAAGGAGGTGAATAAATAATTTCTCATATTTCAAAAAAAAATAAAAAATTTTAAATAATAATCAATTGAACAATCAAACTTTTTTTCTATTTTTCAGAAAATAAAACTTCTGAGGCAAACCAAACATAAACCAAACAATGAGATGGGTTGAATCAATGTAAACATTTTTCGGCTTACTCTAACCGAAAAAAGCACTACCATTGTATTATTGAAGTAATGCCACGGGAATTTTATTTCTAAGAAGTAAAATATTTTTATTATTAAATTATATTTAATATATTAAAAAATATATTTTTAATTTTAATCAATTTATTTTGAGATTAAAAAATCTAATAATAAAAGTAGAATTTCTGGAACTTTGCCCTTAGATCAGTACTAACATTACCCTTATATTAGTACTCTGAACCTAATCATCCATGCTTTTATTATATGAGCAATTTTACTGGCAGGCAGAATAGTTTAGTGTGCCATAAATTGGACACATGCTCAAGTAAACGTGGCTTCATTTCCTGCGGGGCTTTTGCTTTTGAATTTTGAAAGTGATCTTAGTCAGTAATTGACCTTTTACTCGGATGTATATTGAAATAAGGACAAGTCCGGCTTTGCTTTCTCTTTCGATTTGTTGTGGATTCTGGATTTCTCATGCGAGGTTACAACGAGTTGATAAGTTGACTTTACTGATTGACCAGTAATTCTATTATATGTTACTGGTTACTGATTTCACTTTTATCCGAAGAAGCCAAGTCCTATCCGTTTTCTGGTTATTGGACCATCATTATATGATTTATACTTCAGCGTGTCTAAAAATTTTGCAAATTTTTGCGATAGTTTAATATGAAAAGTAACAAAGATAATAATTTTTACTTAAAATCTTACAACTTTATATGTATGCACAATTTTTAAATCTAATAAATATACAAAAAATTATAGCTTTAACATTCCAAATTACATTGAAAAAACTCCAAAAACATTTTCATTTGTATAAAAAAATTATAATTTTAAGTAGAAAATTACAAGAAATTATAAAAAAGTAAAAATTCACAAAAAAAATATATAGAATTTATTAACACGTGCCCGGACATAATCCTTAAAATATTACTAGGAAACTAGGAAATTAAGCTAAAGTAGGAATACCTAATGCAAGGATTAGGTAGAAACGGGTGACCGCACAAGACAAACAGCATTAATTAGTAGTGCCCTATTGCTTGCCAACATGGTTTTCAGCATTAAATATAGAACATGTTCATCAGTTACTTTATTCTATGCATGCACCTGGCTTTCAGGCTCCCCCGGTTGTGGTTTATAAATGATAGACCTCGATGAGCAAACAAACAGTTGCTCATAAGCTTGACGTAGAACCCACACCAAACGCGAACCAAATCATAGCCACTGGGGGCTAAAATTGATTATCCGCGACCGATTCTAATTCTCCCAACATCCAAAGTAAAGAAATCTGCTTTCTTCAATCATTTATTGAGCAGAACAAAAATAATAAGAATTTCATTTGTTTACTAAGATGTATATCGTTTACCATCCATCTTGAATTGTATTAATAATCATCAACAGTTCATACTCCTTCTGCGTTCATAAGAGTTTGTGATAACCGTGGAACCAAACAAATGTGAAGTCTGTTCAATACCGTTTGTTTGATACACAAAGAAGTTGACAGATTGTATTGTTGCACTTTAGTAATTCTGGGGCAACAGCGATGACTCAACATTTTGCAATAATACGAAAAAATCTACAAAAGAAAATTAAACAGATGATAGAGACTTAAGGATGATGCAATTTTGCCTTATTTTGGGTGGTTTACATTTACGGCTGACGATATGAATGCGCCTCATGACTTTGAAAATTAAACACGTGCATATTGAGGTCATGGAAAGTCATACACGGGTAATCAACTGAACCCAAATCCAGCTATGAATTTTTTGAGTGTTTGCACGTGTAATGCAAGGAAACAATTTTCAGAAGCAGAAAGTTTTAATAATTACCAGCTATGTAGAGCAAAGCATTATGTATTAGATGTCTAAAAGGAATGAAGAGTTCAGAATAGGATGCTTGCTTAATTTTAAGATTACCAAAAATCCAAGTGATTTTTCCGTCAATAAACCATGATCAAGTTTCCGAATAAACCCGCTACTTGTTGACCCAGTTGTTAGGCAAGATTAAGGTGGGATTTGGTAGAACTAACGCGTCTTAATTCAATATTATAATCCATTACATGATTGACTAATGCATCTTGAGAGACTGTTCCATACTCTAATAAAATTTTTTGCTAGGTATAATGGCAGCTGATCTGCTTCTCTACATCAGTTTTAATAGTATAAACTACATGCATCTTCAATTATCGACCTACCAACAATGAAAGCAACTGCTCACGAGTGTCTGCCTTGGTAGTCAATCCGTTCCTTGCTTATCCATTGAACAACCATCTTAATAATAGTTATATCCATTATGATAATCAAAATTGTTTAATATGATATACATTAAAGAGGACCTGTAGGAATGAGAGGGCCGCCGGAGAGATTACTCTGATTATTTTTTAATTTTCTAACTAAGATTACTTTAGAATTTCAAACACTTGTATGTTATATAAGGCACACAATTGACTTTCCTAAATTCACAATTCCCCTCACAGCTATGCTTTCTAAAGTATTTAGGTGGTTTGACTCAAATTATAGAATGCATATAAATGTATGGAGAGTTGTGATGCAAAATAAGAGATCCTATAAGAACCTGGCGTGAACAGCTGACGGCAGTAAGCTGCTAGTTTAAGTTATGGGCTTCAAAACATGCACATCGGTCCTTCCTGATAGATTCATCTCTGAAAGGAAGGAAAGCCTTAAATAGCTAGCAAGGATTGGAACAAGCATAACCCATCGTCCTTGTACTAGCATAATCAGCAGAGAGAAGGCAATGTAACTGTAAATAAGAATTTATGATGATTGATAGCTTGATCCGGGACTTCAATAAACTAGTTTCTTTTCTATCATGGGATTACCGCCTATTTTTTAAATCTGTTTAATTCAATCATTAAGTATGTAATACGTTCCCAATTTACAGAGGCTGTTTTATATTAGATTTAGCCATTTAGTGCACAAATGGGTTTATATAAGTAAACAAATAATACAATTTAATTTTCCATTTCCTATAGAATATTGCTTGTTCTCGAGCTCTATAATGAATCATACCTTGCAATTTATTCTTCCCATAGAGCTGCAGTAAAGGTTCTCCCAGAGTGAAGTGTTGGGACTATTCTGGGCTAACAAATCCATCCAGGGGATCAATATTCAAAGCATCCTCAGGCTCAGTATCCACTGAATCTCCTCTGCTTCCTGCAGCGGAATATTATCTTCTCAATGACATCTTCACAACATCTTCCTGCATCCTTTTATTTGCAACAGCAAGTCTAGGTAGTAGATAAGACCTCTAGAGTCCTCAGTATCATTCTAGAACATTTGTCGGGAAAATTAATGTGCAGACTCCATACTAAAGGATTTTTTGACGAAACATCCAACAAGGCACCGTAAAGAAACAAACACACAGAATGCCCATTGCTCAAAGTTATGGAACAAATGTAGCTTTATCATTCTACATCGAATATGACAAATAAAATAAGATTTACAGCAAAATCTCAAGACTACATACTACAGGCATCAAAGTGAGCCACCAGTGAGAATATCATGAAGCGAAACACTTCCTATGTCATCCCGGATAAATGCTGGTCCAGCAGATTCCAAAACCTCATCTGATAAAGTGGTTCTAACAGCAATGCATCTGTGAACAATTAAAAGAAATAAATTAATTATATAAACATTATATCTATGGTAAATAAACAATGAACATACTCTGATTCTTGCTCTGGCAGATTCTAGTTCAGAGTTGGAACATTAATGCACCCACTTCTTGCACTTTATTAGACTTGGACATGTAAAATGCAGATCAAAATAATTACCTCATTTCTGCAGCTTTGGCAGCTTGCACTCCAGCTACGGCGTCTTCAATAACAATACACTAGCAAAACATACAAGACAATTAATGAAATGTTTCCTGAAAATATATGACAATCCTTTTGACACAAGGATATCAAAACAATGATATGATACTAAAAATTGCACCAAAATCGCATTAACACAGATTCAATACATACAAGTCTCAGGCAACTAAAGTCACTGTGTAACCACTACATACCTCTAGATACATATTCCCAAGGCCAAAAAGATAGGAATGCAAAAATAAGTGCTCAAGAAAGAAGCCAAGAAATTTTTCTAGCTAGTTGTGAATGTTTAAAAGTTTATCATCTGTATCACTGTATCATCTGATTTAGCAGCAAAATATTCTACCTTTATTTTGGTAATTTATTATCTACACAATTCTACCATCATGAAATCCAAAACAAAAAAACACTGATATCCATTAAAGTCAACCATGAAAAAGAACACCACTTGCAACTTGAGCTTCTAGTCAAGCCCACTCTTGTAGTATACCTCACTGGGGGGCACATTTAAAATTCTTGATGCTGCCAAGAATATATCAGGAGCAGGTTTCAAATTCTCAAAAGCATCAGCGGAGACAATAGCATCAAACCTGAAAACACAAATACGGCAACCAATAAGAACAACCTCAAAACTTTTTGGGTTGCAGTTGAAGTCAACAGATGAAGTGAATATTTGGTGCCCTTGAAATACGGTTTGGTTTCCCCAACGGTATTCTGGTGAAGTCACCTTCAAGAAAGGTGGGTCCAAATGCGGTTCTACAAAACAATCTTTCTGTAGCATTTGGTTCTAGAAAACTACATTTTGGATGAGAAAGAAACTGAATTTTACCGCACTACCCCTCCATATCTCTCTTCCAATATATATAAAAAATAAAAACTTAGTTAGAATTTAGAACTTGTAGATAATGAATTAAGATAATAATTTGAAAACAAGTGCTAGTTAAGGACTGATATCTCCATGCACATACAAAAAACCTCTTAGCATGTTGTCTTACATTGACAATGGTAAACCAGCAGCAGCTAAATTGGCATCAACTTTTATACGATCGGCGCTAGATGCAACAGCAACCTTAAGACCTTTGCTTTTGCACTGTTATACGGCAACATGACATTTTGCATCACGCTATGAAGCAGCATGGTGAGCCAACATGTGAATGAAGATCAGTCTTACTTACCTGAGAAATGAGTTCAAGAGCACCTGGGAATCCTATTCCAGAATCTGGTTTTGCATACTAAGAGAAGCAGAGATGCTTTAGGAAGTAGCAATGGCCAATAGGAAAAGACACATTAAGTACTAACAAGAGGAATATAAATTGACAACCTTATCTAAATATATTTCAAAGAACCTCCTTTTTGCAGCTTCAGGGTCAAATCCTTTGACTCCCTTAACAGAGGCAACACCTCCCAGAAAGTTTGCTTCACCTTAAATGTTTAAAAGAAAGCATGAATACATTACACAAAAGGCTTTTTGTGAGATTCAACAAAGCAAATGGAGTTTCCAAAGATCAAAGAAAATAGGTACCACCAAGACAATTTGGCAAAGCCAAGTAGAAAACAATCTTTTTCTCTAATCAAATATGCAATAATAGAAATGGAATGATGATTATTGCAATGCAAAGTCATCATTTTTGTTTCTTTTTCTTTCATTTTGTGTCTGGTCTTAGGCACAGGAAGATGATGCTAGCCCATTAAATAGTTTGGTGTAAAAACACTAACTAGCATAACATTCCACTCCTGAGTTTTGTGGCTTAACTATTCCTCCATCTAACCTCTAAGCTGCACTTCACCGAACTTTTCTCACCAATTATTGATTTCTCTTCATTTAAGAGTGTCAAAGAAGTGTTAAATCAGATCAGATGCTGCTCTAAAAGTTACACATGGTGTCATCTACCTGAATAAGAAGGAATATAAGCTGCTATAATAAGAGGGGGGAGGATTAAGCATAACATTAGTTTGCTTCCAATTTGATAAATTGTTTGGATGGAACTTAAATTAGATTTTTCTTTTTTTAATAAAGGTAGTTCTGTCCCAAGGCTTCATCACTGTCATCAAAGGTCCAAGCCAGAAAACTTGAAATAATTCTTCTTTTAGCATAGGCTAAAGAGAGTTCTATTAACTTTCCAACTTCAAATAGAAAAATATGCACAAGAACCAAATTATGAACGATATAAACCTATCTACCACCGAAGTGAACACCAAGGTCAATTTCTAAGTCCACACTCCATTCCGTAATTCCTCATGATATTTTAGTTATACTAATATTAATTCTATCTGTTATTAAAGCTCAAATTATAGTAAATATGTGCGTTTACAATCTTCACATTCTCTTAAGATCTTAAAAATTAAGTACAGCTTTTACATGTATTAATTTCATACTTTACTTTTTTCCAGAATAACTCGATTTTTACCTATTTTAACATTAACGATTAAACATTACAAGAATAATGGCATGATAATGAATACTGCCGAACCGATTGCTAATTACTTGTGGATTCCAGAACAAATAAATTCGAATCAGAAATGGCGCAATTAGTCCATCCATTCTTACCAACAGATCACAATGTTAGAAAAATCACCAATCACTTCAGAAATTAAGATTCCCACTTCCATTAAAGTTACATGGAATATTATGGAGACTGGAGACTAAAAAACATACGCAAAGACAAAAAGCGTGATTCCTCCCGGGCCAATCAAATCAGAAGAATGTTCGTAAGAGCGACTGAAACTAAAGCAGTCCGAAAATCAAAATCCCAGCGAATGGAAGGGACGTACCGGTTCCCATGAATGGGACGAAATCTTCGACGGTGACTTGGACGCCCATTTCTGTGAACACATCAACGGCAGCTCTTCTAGAAGGTTCTTCGCTGTTGCAGAGCACACCATCCATGTCAAAAAATACTGCAGAAACCTTCTCCCATGGGCGTCCAGATGATCTCCCTGCAACATCCATCCCTTCCACCTTCACACAAGCTTTCACCGCCAATCTTCGCGAGAAAACAAGGTGATTTGATTGCAAATGAAAGAGACGAACTGGAAACGACGCAGTTTTGAGTGCTTTTGCATTTGAGTCGAAAGGGAAGAAGAAGGTGGATGTGGAGCGCGAAAGTGATACAAAAGAGGGAGGGGCTTTCAAGGCCATGGCCATGGATTAAATCAACTCGCCGAGTGAGTGGCGGGTAGATGGTTTTCATAATTTTATGACCCCAATATGGCCTTCGCGATCCTTTTGCTCAAAGCAACTCCCCAGGGGTTAATTTGTCTTTTTGAAATTTGTTGGTGAAATTTCAAGGCCACATTATCTTATTCGCAAAGGGCGACCAGTCCCATTTCTTCTTTCCCTTGGATTTTCCCTCTTCTCATGGATTTTAGTTTGTCCTGCATTCAACGAATAAGATAATAAAAAAATCAATCCTTATTTAAAAAATGGGCAAAATGCACGAAATCCTCGTGCATTTTCTCTTATGTACCCTCGTGTTCTTTTTCTATTCCTTATATGTAATTTACTTTGTATAGTATTAAATGTATTATTTATTTTGTACACATAATTTTAATTTTCTATTTGATATTATAATGAAATCAATATGTGATTCTTAAGAACTTCAATTTTCTTCCTATTTAAAAAAATGATATTAATTTTAATTAAAAAAATCTCTCAATATTCTTCCTCTAATGTATTTACTATTTTAGGATCTATTTATTTTCTATTTTTAAAAATATTTTTTATTTTTTTATTTTAAAAAACAAAAGAATTTTTTTGGCAAGTTGTTTTCAAAATTTATTTTTAAAAATTATTTTCTGAATATGTGACTTAAAAATAAGAAAATAAAAATAATTTTTAGTTATTTTTTGAACTTATTTTCTTTTTTTAAATGTCAATTTTATAATAAAATAAAATATTTTTTATTTACAATATTATAATCCTAATTTTTATTTAATTTAAAAATAATTTTTAAGAATAAGAAATTAATTTTTAAAAATAATTTTTTAGAATAGTTTTTAAAAACACCAAAACAAAAATATTTCCAAACATATCTTTAATTGTCATTCTGAAAGTTCTTTTTTTTAAACAAAATTTTTAAATCTGATTATTTCATTTAGGATTAACAAAAGGGATTTCTTCAAAAAGTTCCTCATTCTTAAATGGTATAATTTAGCCTCTTCTTTTTTTTCCTAATATAATGATTTAACTTTTCTTCACCATAAATTTATCTTATCTAATAAAAAATGTAAATTCTTGGTTCAGTTCTCTACCTTAACAACAAAAAAAAAGGATTGATCAAATTCTATTGAGTCTGACTCATAGTGATCATTTATGAAAGAATGACTCTGATTATTAAATGATTAAATGACCGGGAGCAATTTACTTACGATACTGAGTTGACATTCATAAAAAGTATCTAATGAATTATGAGTTCAATACATCTTGTTTAGCAGAAAGACGGATATTCCTTGCTCATTATTAGACAATCACTTATTCACAAACCCCGCGTGGGGCTAATAGTTTTCATTTCCCATATCATGGAAAATCCTTTTCGCTCTACTTAGCCCTTTCTTTAAACATAAAATTAAGTCAAGATGAAAAAAATTCTATTTACACTAATGGAGGAAAATTTATTGTAACCTTTGTTAGATAAAAATCAAATATAACTTGATCATATACGATATAATAAAAGAAATATGATATATAAATATTAAAGAATCATTTTCACATAATGTTTTATGGTATAATATAATTCTTTTTATTTTATTGCTACTATCAGTTCCTAGCAATAAATGAAAAATAATTTGATCGTGGAGATATAATTTATAGAGCAATTATCAGTCTTATAAAAAAATTTATTTTTAAATTAAAAATGCTTCAAATGAAGCAATTCAAGTAACACTTTATCATAAAAGAGTAGAAGTATAACTTATGATTATTTAACTACTTTATAAATCATAGTTTTCATTTGTCAATACTTTAGAAAATTCATATGTTAATTCTATTAGGATATTTAAATTGGGAATTAATGGATGAGGATTATGTACACTATTAAATAATTATAGAAGGATAAATAACACATTTTAATATTATTGGCGGTAAAATATATATTAAAAAATCTATGTGTAATTTACATAAAAAATAGAGGAAAATATACATTACCTTTTGAAGTTTAGTTGAATGACAAACATAAATTTTAAAATTTTATATTAAATTTTTGTAAACTTTGAAAAACAATGAAATAATAATGGCAAAGACTTAATCTCTTATTTCTCTTCATCTTCCTTCTCTCACTCTTTACCATATATGTAATGCCTTACAATAATATTTAAAATTTTATCATTTTAAATACTTCAATATAATCATTTCAATCAAGAAGGATAACTAATTATGTTTATTTTATTTTAGTTTTATTTTAAAATATAATTAAATAATTAAATTAGTGATTCTTGCATGAAGTTAAGAGTGAAAAGTATTAAAGTATATATATTAATTATGTTGAATAACTTTTATTTGCAAATTTATAAATTTATGAAAATACTTTCAAAACTTAAAACATATTAAAATATGATATTTGTATATATAAATATATACATATTCATGATTTAATAAAATAATATCCTAATATTTATTTAAAATATAAGATTGGAGTTTTAAATAAGATGAAGGAAGGAATTTTTATGAAAAAAAATTTTAAAAATAAATAAATGGTTAGGATTGAATTCAATTTCAGATAAAAAGGTTAAAATTTAATAGAGAAATGAGCTCATATGGTGTGAGAAGTGTTAAAGCAAAACCCAAACCTAAAACTCATTTTCCTTTTTTTTTCCTTTCTTTCTTTCTCCCCACCAGCACTTTCCCTTTTCTCTATCTCTCTTCATTTGTGTTCTTCCTCTCTGCTAGATAGTTGCTATTGTCGCATCCTATTCATCTTGCCATTAATACTGATGCCACAAGCTCAGTAGTTAGTCACTATTACACCTTTATAGCCCTATCGTGCACAAGAACCACTAGACAAGTTAAAGAGTCACCGATAAAGTTATGACTAACAAGTTGGTTTTTTCCAATCATAGCGTTACTTGGAGCTTCTCACAAGCCTCCTCTTATCTTATTTTAATTGTGGTAAGTTTAAGAAGCAATGGAGGTCTCGATCCATGCTTCATGTTAGCAATTGCGAGTTATTGCTCTCTTTTGCCTTTACTAAAGTTCTAACAGTATTTTTACCATCATCAAGCTCCAATTAGCTTTAAGAAAGATGGGTAAGCTATTTTAGGCTATTAAAACTCAATACTTTTGCTGTTTGAAGTTCAATATAAGAAAACTCATTTGTGTATTTTCGTTATACAGGATGATGCATACAAAAAAAATATAATTTTTTATGTGGTAAAATGCAAGAATGATATGATTAGAGTGTATAAGGAATATTACATTCTAATATTATGGAGTGAAATGTGATTTGGTGATTATGTTAAAATAAAGCTAAAAATATTAGGAACCAAATGTATAAGTAAATTGCATTATGGTATTACTTCTTGAACTTTTTTTTAAAGAGGTGTTAGCACTAATATTTATTTCAAAGAAGTGTTAGTTTTATAAATTATTACTATTATATTTTTAAAATACCCTTTTTTTAATCATAAGGATGCGGTCATACCCTTTTTTAATCATGAGGATCCGGTCATGAATCAAGAATTTCAGAAGGGCATAACTCCTTCTTTATTTAACTAATTTTTGTATACAACTACTTATTTTCATTCATCTTCCCATGATCTTTTCATAGAAAATAAGAAAATTTAAGTTTGGTAATGTCCATCTAGCCAAAACATGTAGATTAAAAAAAATTTGAATGACAATAACTTTGTACTCAATTATTTGTTTTGGGCAATTTTTTTTTATTTCATATAATTTTTCGAGATTTGCATGTTTACTTATTTTGGTTGGCAAAAAAAGATACTTTTCAATGACTTTTTTTTCATTTTTTTGTTATTTTTTCAACTTTGATATCATTTTTGTTAATTCAAATTCATTCAAATTTCACATTAAACTTTTACACCCTAACTCTTTTAATATCCAGTAGTGTTATAATAACTTTTTTAACAAATAAAATAGTAACATAATATTATTTCATCTCTAAATAGTAATATTAACAAAAAACTTAAAATAAGTAGATAAATTAAATTTCATTAACAACTAAATTGCTAAAAAAGAGGGTGTTATTGTTTCATTTCCAAACATCGACTAAAAACTTAAAATAAGTAGATAAATTAAATTTCATTAATAACTAAATTGCTAAAAAAGAGGGTGTTATTGTTTCATTTCCAAACATCGACTAAAAACTTAAAATAAATAGATAAATCAAGTTTCATTAACAATTAAATTGCCAAAATATAAGATGTTACTATTTGGAGATGAAACTATAACACCAATCAAAACCTAAAATAAATCAATAAATTAAGATTCATTAACAATCAAATTACCAAATAATAAAGTGTTATAATTTCATTTTTAGATAGTGATATATTAATATTTAGTTTCAAAATAGTAATATCAATACAAAATTTAAAATAAATGAATACATTAAGTCTCGTTAACAATCAAACAACTAAATAAGAGGGTGTTATTATTTCATCTTCAGATAGTAATATGTTACTATTTTATCTCCAAAAAGTAACATCGATCAAAAATTCAAGATAAACAAATAAATCAAATCTCATTAATAATTAAACTGTTAAAGAAAAAAGTATTACTGTTTTATCTCTAAGCAACAATATTAATTAAAAATTTAAAATAAATAGATAAATTAAGTCTCGTTAACAATCAAACTGTAAAAAAAAAAGAGTGTTACTATTTATTTTCAGACAGTAAAATATTACTATTTCATCTCTAAATAATAATATCGATAAAAAATTTAAAATAAATAAATAAATCAATCCTCATTAACAACCAAACTATTAAAGAAAAATGTGTTACTATTTTATCTTCAAATAGTAACATCAACAAAAAATTTAAAATAAATAAATAAATCAAGTCTTATTAACAATCATATTGCTGAAGAAGAGAGTGTTATTATTTCATCTCTAAACAGTAATATATTACTATTTATTTTTAAAATAGTAATATCAATAAAAAAATTTAAAATAAATAAATAAATTAAGTCTCATTAATAATCAAACTTCTAAAGAAGAGGGTGTTACTTTTTGGATATAGGATGTTATTGTTTGGATTATTGTTTAGTATTCAAACAGTAACATCGATAAAAAGTTTAAAATAAATGGATAAATTAAATTTCATTAACAATCAAATTATCAAAGAAAAATATGTTATTATTGTTTAAAGCATAGTAACATGTTACTATTTTTAAATAGTAACATCAATAAAAATTTTAAAATAAATAGATAAATCAAGTCTCATTAACAATCAAATTGACAAAAGAAGAATATGTTACTGTCCAAATAGTTGATCAATCTAAAATCCAAAATAAATAAGTAAATTAAGTTTTATTAATAATCAAATTACCAAACAAGAGTATGTTATTATTTGATATTTAGATAGCAACATGTTACCATTTGGATACTAAATAGTAATTTATATATGATAATTATTTTTTTAAAAAAAGGATAAAAGAAAAAGACTATTTTGTGGTTCTATATAAGGTTCTGTACCTCCAAATTCTTATTTATTTTTATTTTTATCTTAACTAAAAATTTATTTTAATCACTAAAATTTTAATTTTTATTAATTTTATTTATAATTAAAGTTTTACATTAATTTAACTTTTATAAAGTTAAAAATTCTCCAATTTTAATTCTTCTAAGTTTTTAGTCTTTCATTTTTTTATTTTTATAAAATTAAATTTTTTTAATTTTAATATGTGACAAAAGATATATTTTTTGGTATTTTTAGTCTTTTCAAAACACAATGTGAGCATTTCATTTTGTTTATTGGGTATTGTAGTAAATTTCTGGATGCGAGTATACTTAAATAAAAAAAAATAGGCGTGTAATATCTCATTGTAATAAGTTACAATAAAATGGTACTGATATAATTTTTTCCTTTTATAAAATGATATGAATAGAACATTCTCATATCATAAGGTTATAATATTTTGATTGTTTCATGCTTTGTTAAAAAAAATATTAATTTATCATTAGGGGTGCTTTACAGACAAATCGAACCAGGTTGAAATTTGTTTAAGCCCAATCAATTTAAGCCTAGTGCATTTAGGCCCTTTTTTTAAATGGGTCTATTTTAACCGATCTGATTCAGTCCATTAGCCCATCAGATCAGTCTACAGGCTAACTCTTTGTTTGTATTTTAATTTATATTTATAATTTTATTTTTATTCTTATAAATTTTATTTTTATATTCATTAGTTTAATTATTTATTTTTATTTTTATTTTGTTTAATTATTTTAAGTATTTATGTTTAATTTTTTTATAATTGAATTATGTTTTATATTAAATTAAAATATAAAAATAATTAATAAATTATTTTTAATGTAAATATTATTTAAATTATTTAATATATTTTTTTTAAAATAAAACTTAGTCCATTTAGGCTTGCAGACCGGTTCGATCCATTTAGGACTAATCTACTTTGGTCCATGGACTAATCCATTTAAGCTCAGTTTTAAATAGGCCTAATTTTTTGAGTTCGATCTACTAGAAGTCCATAAACCGTTCCGTTTAGCCCGAGGACTTCCAACCCATTAAGAACCCTTATTTATCATCTTATTTTAATTACTCAACATAGAATCAATGAAATAAGAATTTTATACTTTAGAGTATGAGAATAACATACTTAGGGTGTATATATGTACGCACATGCATGTGTGTATATATATGTTATCAAAATTTAATATTTTTTATATTTAAAGATTGATCTAGAAAAATCTTTAATACATATGACTTTTTAATTCCTCTAAGGAGAGTTAAAAAATAAAAGAAAATAAGTATATGATTAGCTAAAGTAATGTAATTAGGATCTTGTTAAATCATTAAACTTTAATATTTGTGCTTAAATTGTACAGAATCAAGAAATCACTATGTAATGTCATATCTTCGTTTTCATAAGCTAATATTAGAAAAATATAAAAAATGATAATCTAGAGTGTTAGTATATCATGATATGAATTTGGAATTGAGTTAGTTGGGAAGAAAATAATAAATACTTATATATTTATAAATTATGAGTAGGAAGATGAGAAAATTTTGAGTTGGATAGTTTTGAATCAATGAAGTAGGAGGACCTTTACTTCTCTTCATATAAATATACTTACATGTTCATGATTATGGTATAGTAATTATAAGCTCTTATAGCCATTTATTAATATCTATTATTCTCACATTCAAGAAACTCATGAAATTATTAATAATGAATGATTATATTCTTGAAAAAAATTACTAAGTGCCTTACTCATAATTGATATGAGTAGGATCTTTTCCTTTGAAGAATATGCATAACTAGCCTCTTGATCTTGTATAATAAAAATATGGTGTTGTTATTACTAGTTATGATACTATGTAAAAGTAAAACTACAATTTATAAATGAATGGTTAATCCTTAGCAACAAATAAAGAGTGCGGTCTAGTTATAGAATTACATCATTATAATTATGTTTAAAATGCACTAGATAATGTATTACAAATCATACTATGGTGTGAATAAGCATTTGTGGGTATGCAAGAGGGCATAATATTATTGCTCTATATTGCTGTGAATTCAAATATTGACTTGTGGTGATAAATTATTGATTTATGTTATGACTATATTATAAATTATATTGTGTATAGTTTAAGCTCTAGTATATGAATTATATTGTTAATTATGTAAACAATTATGTGAAAAATAGATAAGGAATTTCTAATAATAAGGTGGATAAAGTATAAGATTGACTCGAGAGAAATAAAGATAGAAAAACAAGTGAGGTATAAGGCTAGAGCGAGTGTCAAAAGATGAATGTATGTATATTGTTATAAATTATGAATTGTATTATGACACTGAGATTTATTGATCTTGAACACTTTTGTTTAATTTGATTATGATTGAGCTTTATGTCTATTTGGAAATTTGATGACTACTAAGAATAAGTTATGCATGCAATATAGTAATGATATTATATAAATTGAATGATTGAGATGATTACAAATTGTGATATGAATTAAAAAATTTGAGTTATGTGAAGATAAACAAATTAACCCAAGATTTAATTCAATTTTAAGATTTAATTAGCAATTGATTATTTTATGTGATAGATTTTAAGCATGATCATGGTAGATATATGCTTAAGGAAAATTACAGGTTTCATAATTTAGAGTATGTGACCCCTACAAATAGAAAAAAACTCTATTTGTTTTTCTATAAAAGTTTAAAATAAAATTGAATCACCATGAAAATATGAAAATTTTTGTTAGGTAGAATTAGTATAAATAGTATCAAAGTTGGCAAAAATCAAATAGTAAAATTCACATTAGTCATGATTGGGTTCAGATCATAACAATGTATTTCTTGCTAAAATTTATATCTAATAATGAAAGAGTACAAAAACAGTTAATCTATGCAATTTTAATCAAGAAAAAAAAAATAAAAAGAAACTCAATTGAATGATAACCAACTTGAATCTTAAATCATAAAGTTTATCTAAATATGGCTTATCCTTTTAATGAATTTTGAATACAATTAAGAGTGGTCATCTGTTGGTTACGTTCGGTTAAGAAGTTCAAACCCAACCAATTGTGGAGTGCAAAATCTCATCCAAAATCGATCGAATGAACTGCCTGAATAAGGTCAATTGATTTCATCAGCTGCGAGTGTGTTCCTTTCAGTTCAGTCAAATGACCAACAACAAACTAGGGAATCAGAATAGATAAAACAGAACACTGCGACTATATAAAACATGATCAAATTCAACTTTCAGAGGGCATAACAACATTAACAAATAAACAAAAAATGGAGAAATTACTTCAAGTAGGAAGACAAACAACACCGGTGGTTGAATTCCTAGCCTTGATGATTGATTCTTCAAGGCGTGTGCACTTTGTTGTGATTCATGGAGATGTTGTCTTTAATTGCAAAGTGTCGAAGAAGAATAAGCCAAACAAGGAGAGTCAGAAAGGTTCAAGGTTCTATGGAGTTAGGGTTAGTTTTCTCCCTTGAGGGTAGGGCACTGCAGTTTGAAATAAGGGGTCAACTATGATATCCGAATTTACTTGCAAGTAAATTTTATAAATTTCAAAGTTTCAAGCCAGATAATTTAATCAGTTTGCATATTTTTCAAATTCCTTTTATACTTTAATAATTGTTAAAAATGAAATGAATATTTGAATATCAAATATACAACTTTCTATTCATTCTATGTCATGCTAAAATAGGGACATTTAAATTTTTATTGAATAATATTGCAATAATTTTATTCAATTAATGTGTTATCCAAAATTTCCCTCAAATGATTTGTATGATATTTCTTTTATTGAGCTGAAAATATTTAAAATTTTTTAGTAAAAAGTTCATAGAATATTCAATTAATATTGCGGAGTTTTGTCATGCGCTGCTTCATCTTTTATGCGTGGAGCAGAATGGGGAAAACTTGGTACCTATAATGGAAGATTAATGAACATTTAAAATGACAATGATACCTATAATGGAAGATTAATGAACATTTAAAATGACAATGAAAAACGCCATTTGATCTGACATTTGTACGAAGTTATATTCACATTTTGGTTGGCCACCCACTGATAGACGCGCAAAACCACCCCAACAAAGCACTATCCACACCTTCATATTGGATTAAAAAATAGAGGTGCTAAAATGGATTGGATTTAACGGGTTAATCTAAGATTAATATAATTTTATCTGATTTGGTATTATTATAAAAAACGATAACAATGACCCGACTCGATAAAGAATTGAAATTGATTAGCTCGACTTGGTAAGGAACTGAAATTGGTTAGCCCGACCTAGTAAGGGATTGAGACTGGTTAACCTAACCTGAGAAGGGATTGGAACTGGTAAGTATTAATCCATCAGGTTATTGGGTTAACCCGTTAGTCTAGTAATAGTAGTAAATAATAAATAATTAATTTATTATTATATTTTTAATTTTTATATAAATATTAAAATAATAATTTTGATATATTAAAATTAAAATTTAATATTTATAATATTAAAATTATATATATGAGCAATATTAAATAATTTTTAATATTAAAATTAATAAATTTATATATTTAATATTGTTAATATATATTATATAAATTTATCAAAATAAATTATTATATTAAAATTTAAATTAATACTTTAATATTAAAATTTTGAATTATTTAAAATTTTAAATAAATAATTTTGGTATTAATTTTAAATATATTATATACATATATATAATAAAACACATTATTATCTATTTTTATTATTATATAAAATTATTATAATTATTTTTATTAATATATTATATAAATAATTATTTATTGATATATATTTGATAATATATAAATTATTAAATATATTTATTTTTATATAATACTTTGGCATTGATCGTATATATTTAATAATATTTATTTATTTTATTAAATAAAATGAATAAATATATAATATAAAATTTATTTTATTATATATATATTTAATAATATATATTTATTTTCATATATAATATATATGATTCATTAATTATATAATAAAATTTTAAGTTATAATAATAATTTATAATTATATTTAATCAATAATAATAGATTTTAATTAATTAATTATATAAAATTAATAATAAATAAAAACTAATATAAAAATAATAATAAAATGTAATGGGTTATAAAAATTGGCCTGATAAATGTTGACTTGAGACTGGGACTGAGATTGTAACAATTCGATCTGATGAAAAAGTAGTCCGGCTTGAGATTGACCCGACGTATAATTTTTGCCCGTTGGATTTGCTTGGTTGGATTATGTTAGCTCATTTTGATAAGTCTATTCAGCAGTACTAGGGAAGCAGAGAGAGAGATTGCGTGCGCGCGCATGTTTTTGCTCTCTTGTTTTGACTTTTCCCAGCTTGTCAGAGAATAAAGAGGAAACATATAAGGTGGATTCTAATAATTTAACGTGATAATGCCATCTATATATGATTTTTTTCAAAGCTTGATGAATTGCAGTTGTGTTAAGAGGAGTGAATTACTGAATTGTGGATTTCTGGTATAGGTAAATTCTGTTAATTGTTGGATTTGCATTCTTAAGTATTCATCAAAGTGATGCCAAACGGTGGAAGAAATTAGAAAGCAACGGTGCAATCGGGAGCAGTGAAAATTTAATCTAGGGCCTCATATTAATTTATAAATAATCACTAATATTAATGTTATTTTAGATCCAAAATAAAGTGATTAAAATATAATGAGTTTTGCATGTATGAGTTAACCAGATATGAATGTTATGTTACATAAAATTCATGACTTGATTCAATTAATTAAAACAGATTCCCTACCTTCAAAGACATTTGACTGTGTCAAAAGTTTAGATAAATATTTTCTTTAAGAGAAAATATACAGTATGTCTCAATGGAGAAAGTGTGATCTATGTCACCATTTCTCTCTCATCTATGTTTTGGAGCCCAGTAATCCACAAATAAATGCTGCAATAGGAAATGAGAGTGATGACTAGAATGGAAGTTACAGATTCGATGGTAATCCAAACTGAGGCTCACCATGCCAATCTTTTATACAAAGGATCTACTAAGCAGGACAAGAGAGTGGAATCTTCGAGATTTTGGAGGCTAAATTTAGTTACGATTAAGAGTAAGCAATCCTGGCATGGTTAATTACATTAAGCAGTGAGATGCTTGCTTATGGTTTTGGAATTAAATTATGTTCTCGTCCTACATAGTTAATCATATTTTATAAGACGAGGGTCTAGTTTGTCTACTTTATCCAAGTCTGCGGCAATCAGAGAGCAGTTATACATTATTTCATTTTGACCAAAAATTGATGACTCGTTTGAGGGCCAACCAATATACATCATCATTTGCTGCGTGAAAGAATCCAGTTTTTCTATCCCATCGATTCACCTTTTACACAACAATTGCACCTAAAGACCTTACCAAAAATCCTTGCACGAACACATTCCATTGCTGAAATGATGATAGCGAACACGGTCCCTCATGATAATATCTCTCTTGTAGATTTGAGAAATGAGCTTGAATGCACAATGACAGTCCTCACACACCCTAAGATTTTTCACAACACGCAGAGTCGTTCCCGGTTTTGTATGAAGAAGTCCGTAAGCAATTGCAATCTTTTCACTATGCTGTCTAACTGCAGTTTCCTTTTCCTCCTCTTCAACATCATAGGAAACCAATGAGGTATTTGGTGAATAGCCTTCCAATTTGAGCCTCTCCATTATCTTATCCAACATCAGATAGATTTCTTTCATTTGTGGGTGTGAATCATCTCCCATTTTGAATTCATGGACTTTGCCGCCCAAATCCATCATGCTACTTCCAGGAATAGTCTTGATTCCTCTTTCCTTCATCAACTTTCGTACTCGCGTAACATCATCCCATCTCCCTGCCTTCGCGTAGATGTTTGACAATAATGCATAGCGACCACTGTTATGAGGATCCATATTGAGCAAAATCCAGCCTGCTCTTTCTCCTAGTTCAACATTTCCGTGTATCCTGCAAGCATTCAGAAGTGCTCCCCAGACAGCTGCATTTGGCTTTAATGGCATGGAATATATGAACTTCTCTGCCTCCTTCAAGAGTCCAGCTCTTCCTTGAAGATCAACCACACACCCATAATGCTCCATCTCAGGCTCAACCCTATATAATCTCTTCATTGAATTCAGTATGGCTAGACCGCTATCAACCATTCCTGCATGTGCATATGCATTTAGAACCCCGACAAAAGTAGTACCATTTGGCTTCATATTTTCTCTATGCATCTTGGCGAAGAGCTCCATTGCATCCTCTGCTCGGCCATGAATAGCGAGCCCCCCTATCATTGCATTCCAAGTTGAAACTTCTTTCACTTTCATTTCCTCAAACACCTCCCATGCCATGTCAAGACGCCCGCATTTGACATACATGTCCACCAAAGCTGTACCCAGTACTCCATCCAACCATATAGAATTCCTTTCGACATATGAATGAATCCATTTACCTTGATCCAGAGCCCCCAGATTTGCACAAGCAGTTAACACACTTGAGAGGATATATTTTCCAGGCATGATATTTTCATTTTGCATTTCATAAAAAACTTCCAAGGGCTCCTTGAAATATCCTTCCTTGATATAACCATCGATGATGGCACTCCAAGATATTTCATCCCTCTCTTTCATATCATTAAACAATCTCCTGGCACTTTCAATCATCCCACATCTAGCAAACCCACTAATCATTGCATTCCAGGAGCCTACATTCTTATCTGGCATACAATCGAACAGTTCCTTAGCGGATTCCACATCTCCACATTTCATGTATCCGTCAATCATAGCATTCCAGCAAATAACATCAGAATCTCCATGCTCGTCAAGCATTTGCCTTGCCTCTCTCATAAGTCCAGATGATGCATACATTTGAATTCCAGCACTCTTAATATGAACATCCCCGGCGAACCCATGTTTCACAACATGGGCATGAAATTGAATCCCTTCATTAACAGCCCCAGCCCCTGTAATTGAACAAGCCTTTAGCAAAGTAGGATAAGTGAACTTATTAGGTCTTGAGTTTGAAACCATCATCTGGTAATAAGATGACAAAGTCATATTCGGTTCATTGTTCTCCAAGCACCCTTTGAGAAGTATATTCCACACAAAAACATTGGGTCGTGGTATTTGGTTGAAGGCTTTGATAGCAATTCCAAAGTTGCTGAAATGAGGATTTGCATAGAACTTCACCAAGGTGCCAGATACGTAGTGATCTTGAAAATGACCAGTTCTGAGTATAATAGCATGGGCTTGCTTGAGATGTTGTAGAGAATTGCTGCACTTCTTGTTTAGGATGTTTAAGACTGTTTTCTGCGAGGGTATTGCTCCGGGAGTGCTCCCAGTAGAGAACTCTCCTGGTTTGAGATGAGAAGGAAAACTTGTGGTGCTCATCTTACTTTTCTACGTTATCCATTTTAAGGCTTGGCAAAGGCTTTGAAATTTGGGGAGCAAGAGGCCAAACAATATTCTGAAACCGGAACGGGCTATGATTCAGATTCCTATTGAAATGCACAATATGGAATTTATCCTGTGTTAACCAATTTTTTCTTGAAAATGTTATCTACAGATATTTTGAGATACAACATATTTTGACTAGTCAGTTTATGAGAAAGATATTTTTGTTCAGATTGCGTTGCTACCACATACCCTCTATTTTATTTATTCTTTTTTTTTTAACCAATATGAACATATTTTTTTAGAAACTTTCCTAAGAAATAACGGTGCCAATTTCAAAAAATGAAAAAGAACAAGAATACTTGCGCTTAATACACGGAATTTCAAACGTGCTCGTTGCACTCAAACAAACTTGGAAAGGTCATTAGTTGTGTCCGTAGTCATGCGCCAAGTCAAGCCATGCAAACAAGAGAAAACACCGCAAGGTTAACTTCCCATATATACATATAACTTTTACACATGCTTCATTAGTGAAATGGCGTGGAATGGATGCTTACAACAACTCTTCAACCCCATTCTTGCAGCTACATCACAAAAAACACTGCTTGGTTGCAGTAACATAGTTACAAGAACTGCACAACTAGCTCCAAAAAATATCAACATATATGCATTAGTTTGTGCATAGGCATCAAACAGACACACATACATAAGCACCCAGCCTGCTCAGTCTCAAGAAGCAAAAAGACCCCCTGATGATCTTCTTAGTTACTTTGATCCTTCGGTTATGATGTCAAGAGGACAATAAGCATCCAAGTCAATCAGGAATAAGGGATCCTGGCGTGCTTTCTCAGTCGTTTTAAAAGCTAAGCTGAATTTTGCATCATTACCGAGAACAGAGTTCTCTGCATCAGGTTGCAAAGTTACACGGTAGTCACCATCGAGGCCAGGCCTCTTCTGTTCATGGGTATTCTTCGGGCTTTGCTGGCCATTGTTAAGGTTAATCTCTTCCTGATATCTTTCTTTGTCCTTCTTACTTTCCTCTATGTACGGCTGTAGGAAAAAAGACATAGATGGAAGAAGGAAAAATATAAAGCCAACAGAATATATATACACTTTTATGTAGAGATTAGGATCCTCTGTTCTTTCACTTGGACAAAGAAGATCCACTTATTTTCTTGGATAACTTAGAGAACGGGGCAATTTAGTAATTTTAATGTACACCCCAAAACACCCTTTCCCACCTCTCATTCATTCTAAAAATCCTCTTCTCTATTTTTTTCTCTCTCTTCCTCCACCCTCCCTCTCCCCCATCAAGCCTGTCTCCATTCGTTTCAACCCTTTGTTTCTTCTTTCATCTGTAATTCTTAGCTCTTGGGTTTGGTTATTCCTCCCCGTCAATAATATTAAGCAGCAAGGTAGCAAAGTTAATATTAAGATTGGTTCACTACCTGTTCCTCACCTTCAATCTAAGTCCCAGCATAATATTAGTATTAATGTAAGTAATGCAAGACATATACTTAAAAACAATGGCATCCAGATAGAGACTTTTTCAGTGTTTTCTGCTATTTTATCATTTACCTATTATGGATTTGTGCCTACACATTAATGAGAACATGGTTGAGGCTATTGATATGAGCATTGGAAAGATGAACACACCATATCTAACATGCTTGAGGCAATTAACATGGGCGAGAAAAAGGCGATTTCTTTTCCATGCTCAACTACTCCAGGGAAGTGAAGTATATATTAAATTTGTATAAGCTAGATGACAGTTCTCTTACCCAAAAGAATAAGTCTTTAGAATTAGGATTGATTTTCTTTGTTAATTAATATTTTACAGAAATCCATCAGGGATAGATGTAATATTTTTTGGCTTACATCATTTGTGCTGTGTGAGAAAATTTAAGCAGGCACTGGATGGATGGAACTTAGTTTGGTCTTTAACCTATGAATGCTTTACAGATGAAACAAAAAGAAGAAATAAAGAGAGGCAGATGAACAGACAAGCTTGATGAACAGGAGAGGAAAAGAGGGAATCGGATGTTTAGAATGAATGAAAGAATGCAAAAGGTAGTCCCAAGTATACACTAAAATTACAAAATTGTCCTATTTTATAAAGTTATCGAAAATATGTAAGTTGGAGTTTTTTTGTGCAAATAGAAGAGCGGAGGACGGGACCCCCCCCCTCCAAACACACACACAAATGTACCTGTTTCTCAGTCTCATCCATCTTTCTCCATATATCGAGAGCCATGTCTCGGGCTTTTGAGCCATCCAAGGCCACGTTAGAAGTTTTCAACCGAGCACATTCACACTTCAGGAAAATCTGATATGCAGTTCTTGGCTTCAATGGAGCTTTGTTGCGTTTCTTCATTTCCTTGTTTTCTGAGGTGGTTAGTAGCAATAATTTCTGTTCAGCAGATCCAGATCCTGCTTAAGTTGAATCCCAGATCAGCACAAGCCTCTTTAATATATAATCATAAAAGCTATCTTAAACTCAACTGAGAGAAAGATTGTAGAAAGAATAATTAATTATTCTCCAAGACTTGAGTACCATCCTTGTACAAGAATAACAAACCAGTCATTTGGCACGGGCTGTCATTGCACATCTTTTTCACCATTCGACCATCTTTAATATCTTCAGAATTCCGCTTCATCTTTGGCCCATCATATAAACGACGAGTAACCGATCCTTTAACAAAGAAAGGGAACAGGTCCCTTGAGGTTAAACACCTTCAGCCTTTTATAACGAAGCTGTCAAAATCTATTATTGTGTGTGTATATTTTTCCTTGGTTGAAGAAACTGTCAAGAGGCCCAAGATCCAAAGTAGCTTTTACCTGCAACATGCTTTCCTGGATCCCTGTAGTTGTACAATTGCTCAAACTGGTAAAGAAGACTTGCGTAGAGTTTCTCAAGTTGAGTGGGTAGGTTTGCATTATTGCCTTCCAATTTCAAGGCAGAGACAACTTCGTCCCATTTCCTATTCTGGCTGACCTAAAAACATTTCAAAAATTACATAGCATGATACTGAATATAAACACCCGACAGGTATACGTATTAATTATGTTGTCCTTCTGGATAAATCTTGTCAAGATCGACAGACTAGCTCTAATAAATCGTTCCAGTCAACATCATTCTGGGACGGGGTTGCCTAGAAGCAGCCAGACAACATAAACACGGAACTAAACTCTGCGTGCAACTACGCTCGTATGCACCCATTGGTCAATGTTAGTTAACTAAGTAATATCTACCTGAAGAAATCCTCCTCGACTGGTCACCTCCAGATAAAAAGAGTGCAAGTCCAGCCATGTTTCTCGCACATTGATTCTGCCAATTACAATCCAGAAAAAGCATTTTATTACACCTATGCACCCAAAGGAAAAAGTAGCAAGTGAAAAATTATTATCTCCTTTTAAATTTTCATTGGCTAAATATTTTCTTGCAATAAGAAACTTCATAAATTAAAAGATGGAAATGAGAGAATACTACTTCACAGTTCATTTCGCATGCAAAATAAAATTTTCAAACCTAGGAATTCGCATTAAAGCACCCGACATATCAGTAATCGAATTAATGCAAAAGGGCAGTCCGTCCGCTCAAAAAGCAATATTTTGTCTTTGGCACATTTTCTTCTTCAAAACTAGCAACCTATAGAAGAATAGAAATGACAGTCTCTCTTTGTTCTCTATTAATAAACTAAATCTGCCAAAAGGAAGAGGCAAGCAATTTTAGAAAGACGCATTTTTATTTTGTTTCTTTCCCATTTTCGGGAACCAAACCCACTAAAAAAGAAACACACAAAAAAAACTCATTTTACTTAATTCACTTTGTTTCTTCACCATTTTCAGAAATCAAACCTACCAAACAGGAAATACACGCAAAAGACTCGATTTTACTTGCATGAAACTTCCTGCGGACCAAACAGAGTATATCACAAAAGAGTGCTAACACCCACAATCACAATAACCAAAAAAACAAAAAGATGGTAAAAAAAATTGAACAATGGGAAGTGAAATGAACATAAAGAAGTAAATTTTTGTGTAGGAAGTGTAAGCAGTAAACTGACATCAGACTGAGCCCAGAGGTCTCCAACAAATGGTCGAGTTTGCCGTAGAAACTCTCAGAGTCGTCAGAAGAACACTGTTTTCCATCGGAGTCAGCCATCAGAACAAGGGCATTGGAGCGAACAAGGTTTCGGGAGCGCTTGATTTCAGTCTCTGACGGAACAGCACTCCCCTCCTGCTGCTTCTGGCCTTGCATGTTTCAGCAACCCTCCAACTGCAACTTGGTCAAACCATTGTACTTTTCCTTGTAAGTTGTAACAGTGGGGCCCTTTCTCCTCGTGGCCATTGTAGCTACGTGACAGGTATACACCCCTACGTGGCGTATTTAGCAACGACCAGTCCTGCTAATCAAGCGTATATATGAATGGGCTTGCGGGCCGAAAACAAATGGGCTTTGCCCAACAGATGGAAAACCAAAGTTCCAAATGGTTCTGCATCGTCCTTTTTGTAGAATTTAATGTCGTACGAGATAAACATATGAATAAACGATAAACGAATTAATAAACCTGCGTAAATAAATAGGGGACAGGTGTGCAAGTAAGCTGGTTAAATAGTCAACGTGGCATCACAGAAGAGGGCTCTAACCCTATTGGTTTACCAAACTAATGGCCACACAAAAACTCCGCACTGAACACTCCGCATTCAGGCGAAGCGCCAAAATCCGATTTCGGAATCACTAGTGGCTTCTGAGAAACTCCGCCAGCAACAGGATAATATCAGCTAAATTTTTCGGAATTTGTTCCTCCAGTTGCTTCAAGGGAGTTCTTACTTAATACTTGGTCGATATTACTGAACAGTGGCTATTTGTGTCTGTGATGAACATTGGGCCATCGGCTTTTCTTCACCCAAGGATTTCACATTTTTCTGGGACTGCATGAGTGAGGCAAAACACTTCAAGTTTGGGAGCTGGAAGTTATACAAGCAGCAACAGCCATGGCTATTGGGCCGCCCACCTTCACGCAGTCGTACTCCGTTTCTGCTAATTCTTTTGCATTTTCGATTCAGCAAGCTTCTCTATCTTCGCCATATTCCTCTCGAATTCGCCATCGCTTCCCTTCTAGCCGATGGTTGAACCTTAATTGTCCTCCGAGTCAGAGGTAAGCTGTTTTCCTTGTTTTGTTCTCTTTGTAGTCAATGAAATTAAAGGGAAAAATGGAATGTTTCTAAGCGGACTCAGTTTTGTCTTCATAATCCCCTTTGTTTGTTGAAAACAATTTGTCATTGCTGCTAGCTTAGATCTCCGGATATTATTAGTATAATACAATTTAACTTGCCATGCTCGACAAAATATCAAAAGACGTCTTTCCCAATGCAGTTTAGGTTGTACTTCGTTGGACAAGGGGTCTCGCTTAGATACAGAAAAAGAGCTCATTAAGATTCTTTCCGGAATTGGGTCTATGATGGCTGAGCTGATGTTAGTTTGGCCCTCAGGAATATATATTGCGTTTATAATTGGTACGAGAAATAGATGGAGTGTGGCTTAACTTTCATGATTATTTCACCTTTAATGGTGGCTTAGATAATGAAAGGGTAGATGCGATTGAAAATTGGACTCTGAATTGTTTAGGTTTGAGCTAACACTCAATCTTTTGGTTACAGATTTGGCTATTTTAGTTCTAGATGTTCAATAACTAATGCTGAAGTAAACCTCGATCATGTGACAACCGACGAGGTTCAAGGAGAATCTTCAACTATTGAACCACCTGATTGTCCGGTGCCAATAGTTAAACTCAGTTCTGAAATACTTGAGACTAAATCCCTCAACCTACTGAGTGGAAGCACCTATGTAGATTGTCTCTTGACAGCATTACCTGTGGGTTATTTTCTTCTCATTATGGTGTTCTTGGGTGTTGTCTTGCCGTCTCTCATCTTTCTATGGTTTGCTCTTCAGGTTTTGTCCCAAAAGGAGCAACATGCCCTTGCGGCTACTCCTGCCCACCCAACTGCATTATATGGTAAGATACTTCCTGAGTTTATTAAATTCATCAAATCATGGTGATTTTTATGCATGTTGTGAAAAATATATTTATGATTCTTGTATACTACTGTACTTCTATTTTGGTGTCTCGCAAGGTTGATGTTTCACGCTTCTAAGTAGTAAGCACTAATTTTAACCACAATTTCCAAATTTATATTTACAAGATAATTTGGGGGGGGGGGGGGGTTGCTTATATCTTAATGAATAAGAGCATTTATTAAAAAAAGAAAAAAGAAAACTTGTCAGAAACCCTTGAATGACCTTTGAATGCGGTTTTTGTTTATCACTGGACTATTTGAGTAGACATATTGTTCATATTATATTTCATCATTGTTGAATTTATAATTGGTTATTAATTTAGATTATGCATCCTTAGTCTTTCTGCCCTATACCTTGATGTGATGGACTTCCATTTATTTTACTAAAGTTGATCTTGTGTGGCATTTGTTCAATATTGTACCCCATGTTTAGCAGTACAAAACAAAATCTTGAGTGCTTGCTGGATTATATGTTTTTTAAGCTCAAAGTATTCTCCTTAGCTCAATGTCGTGATGCCTTTACATTCTGTCTGTCAAGCTTAGCCTTGCCTTACAGTGTGTAATTTTCCTACAGATTAGTTAGTTGATTTAGTGAAGTTAAATTATCTCAGCAACTTCTTCTTATATGTTTGCAGCTTTCTATGCTAGCTGCATAGCTGGAAATTTAGTGGAACAGCTTTGGAATTTTGCTTGGCCTTCTGCCATTGCCTTGATACATCCAAGCCTTTTACCTGTTGCGGTGATGGGCTTCTTCACCAAAGTTGCTATTATTGTTGGAGGCCCCGCAGTTGGCAAAGTTATGGACCATGTTCCTAGGGTGTCTGCGTACAATTGCTTAAATATTGTCCAAGTAAGATGCATAATGTCAAGTAGGATGTGATTCTTTTCTTAGAAAACATTTTTTCATTTCACATACTTCCCCATTTTCAGGCAGCTGCTCAGTTGCTCTCTGCATCAATGATCATCCAAGCCCATTCTCTTCATCATAATTCATTGTCTTCCCTGCTTCTACGTCCATGGTTTTTCATACTAGTTTCAGCTGGGGCTATTGAAAGGTTATGTGGTGTTGCTTTGGGAGTTGCAAATGAGCGGGACTGGGTTGTGTTGGTAATTCCATTCGGAGCTTCTTTAGTTCCCCTGACATCATATCTGAATTGTTGATCTGACTTCCCTTCCCGTTCTAACAACAGCTGGCAGGAGTGAACAGGCCAGTTGCACTTGCTCAAGCAAATGCTGTTTTAAATCGAATTGATCTCCTATGTGAGGTATTTTCTGGTTTCATTTCTATAGGAGATTAGCTTGTGTAAACTGCATAGAGTCAGATGCTGTCAGATTATAATTTCCATTTTCTAGTGGTGTTTAGCTTGCAGAAACCATCATGACATTGTTAATTTACAGATAGCTGGGGCATCACTATTTGGATTCCTTCTCTCCAAATTTGATCCAGTAACCTGCTTGAAGTTTGCTGCTGGTTTAATGATGGGATTACTGCCCCTTACAGTAATTTCATTGATTCTTCTTGTTTTATTGTTTTACTGATTATTGATTGGGAAGTGATTTCATATTTCAATTTCTGCTCTCGATTTCTAGATTTTGCTCACATGCTTAGCCAACAAGCTTTCTACCGGGGTTCTTGATCGGCCCAAATGTTCACAAACCTGTTCAAGAACGTATATTGAACAACCTGAGCCACATGATGACAATTTAGGTACTATTTAAACTGATAACGATTCATATGAGAATCTCGTAACATGGCCATGTAAACTATACTTATTTCTATCTGTTGGAGAACCAGTAATTAAAGGTGCGGAAGCCATCAAGCTAGGTTGGAAGGAATATCTGAGGCAGCCAGTTCTTCCAGCTAGTCTTGCTTGGGTGCTCTTGTACTTCAACGTTGTTCTTACACCAGGCAGTTTGATGACAGCATTTTTAACTCAGCGTGGTATGTGAAACATATCCTTCATCCAAGCCATTTTATTTGGGAAAAACTTCTGTCAAGACTTCTATTGGTACCAAGATAATAGTGGAGCACAATTTTAAGTTTCAACCACAACTTGTGAATCGAGTTAACTCGTGTTACTTATTTGATTCTTTCATTTATTTATTTATTTATTTTTTATGTATAGTAATTTTTTCTTATCCTATCAAGAATAGTCCTTGTATGCTGTCATGATCTTTAGCATGTCCTTGTTAAAACCAAGTGCAATAAGTTGTTAAACAGGCTTAAATCCATCTATTATTGGAGGATTCAGTGGATTATGTGCTTTCATGGGTGTTGCTGCGACATTTATGTCTTCAACTCTGGTCAAGCAATTTGGCATCTTAAAAGTTTGTTTTTCTTCTCCATCTTGTTTCCCTTCCCATTTTAAGTGCGAGAACTTATTTTGTATGCGGTTCTTGAAAATATTCTCTCCTTACCAGGCTGGAGCAGTTGGGTTGGTATTTCAAGCTTTACTTCTCAGCATGGCTGTTGCCGTATATTGGAGTAGGTCAATTTCCCAACAAAGTTCGCTTCTCTTCTTCCTGTCTCTGATTGTAAGTGATTTAATATGTCCTTTGTCACTGATTATTATCGAGAATCCATAGAATCTTCCTTCAGCTGAAAGATGCAAATAATATCACGTCGGTATCTCTGATAAGCTGATCTGCTTCCTTAAGCAGATATTATCACGGCTAGGACATATGTCATATGATGTTGTTGGGGCACAAATTATTCAGACAGGGATCCCATCATCCAAAGCAAATCTCATCGGGACAACAGAGGTTGCAGTTGCTAGTTTGGCCGAGTCTATAATGTTGGGGGTTGCAATAATTGCAAATGATGTTTCACATTTCCGATTTCTGGCAATATTGTCACTTGTGTCAGTGGTTGGTGCAGCCTCAATGTTTTGTAGATGGTTGTTGAATCCAACAGATGAACAAAAAAGCCTTTTCAGTTGCGATCCTCAATTTTGTTAGTTTTTGTAAGTATCCCTCATATTTTCCAAGCGTTCTTTTATTTCATATATGTGCCAAATCTTTTCATGACCTGCTGACACTCATCTAGATGTCTTGTGATTCTTCATGTGTTTTGATTCTCTTTGCATTGATTGAGGGAACAGAAAATATATTATCTTATCATGCATAATGCCACTTCTCTGGTGCAGTTGTTCCACTAGCTACCTGAGTGCAAATAGAGGTTGACTTGAAGAAGAGCACAAATACAAGTATCTACATGACTACATCCTGGTGGGTAATTATCCACGAAGCCTGAGGCTTTTTTCTTTTCCGTCCTGGTTACTGTATGGATAATCTAAATGCTGTACCTGTAAATATATTGACTTTGCGTTGTATGCATATCAGAGTGTAGAAAATGTTAGTTACAACCCTGTACAAACATTTTGCAAACAATTCAACTGATTCAAAATTCTTTTCTTGGCCATAAAATTGCAACCCCATCTGTATTGTTGTTCGACGCAGGAAAGAGAGTGCGAGGGATCATTTTACGCTCATTTGCATACTTTGCTTGTGTGTGTGTGTGTCCTTTCAAATTTAATAAGACGATGACTGTAAGTGAGCACATGGCAAGCCATTCGAATGCAGAACAATCTATTTTAATCTTAAAAGTGCGTAAACATCCTATTTTAATTGGGAAAAAATACTGAGCATGCACTTAGTTGTAAGTAAACAAATGTGTACATTGTAGAAGAAGAAGAAGAAAGATAAACAAATGTAATAATACATAGTGCATCAAATACATTATATCGCGAAATCTTACCTTAGTTGTCTGTAGAGTGAATGATTACTGATTAGAGCGATTGGTTGATCGTGTGCTTTTAATATTCATGTTTGAGCAGTGAGTGCCTCAATTCAACTCATCTGATCTGAATGAACATTAAGGAAGATGGTGATGCCTCACTCAAAAAAGCCCGCAACATCTCAATCTAAATCATGTTTCTCGACTCCACCTCTTTTCTTTCCCAACTGATGTCATGCATCCACAATATTTCCCTTAGGAAGCGAATTAAAATTTTTTATCGAACCTTAGGATTATTGTATAAGCCAAGCTCATGAACAAAGATTGCATAGAAAGCCCCGCTCGATATCAATATGGTTAAAAGGTTCACCAAAATGCGAAAAAAAACTTAGCTGATCTGTAATAAGATTAATAGGTGAAGCAAGTAGTCATTATCTATTTTTGCCTAGCCATGAATACATGGACAACAATATCCAGTCCCAGTTTCGCCGAAATCAATCAAATGAAGAATTTACCGATGGATGCGATTATTTTGTTGTTCTTCTTTTGAATTGTGAGGCGAGGATGGGAGACAAATTTAAAAAATCAAAGGTGAGACATAGTACTCGGATTGCATCATGATGACCTTCAGCAGTTGTCTAGTTTCATGAACAATAACCAGATATTAATATCAACAAATCGATCTTATCGCTGTGGTTCCTTTTATGGCTTAAAAGAAAGGAAGGTCGAATGTCATCCTCTAGCCCTTGCAAGTCTCAAGTGTTGAAATTGTTTGGCTATCCCTACCAAATAAACTATAATGTCGTCTTCTTATTTTCCTCATAAGCAGGATTATCATGGCATAACTATTCCTGAAATTGAATAATAATTTTAGCTTTGTTTATTTTGTTGGAAAGTATTTTTTGTAAAAAAATCTTTTATATATATATATATATATATATATATATATATATATATATATATATATCAATGAAAGAATAATATACATTTACATTTATGACTAAAAAAATGATACTTAAAAGTTTAGAAATAAAAGAAAATATTTTTTTTAAAATAAAAAAAGTTATTTTCTCTAAATTATTCATATTAAATAAATTCCTTTTGTAAAATAACTTTTTTCATTATAATATTTTATAACTATATTTTACAAAAAAATAGTTTTCAAAGAAACAAACAAATCCTTCTTACAACTTTCGGGAAGTAGTAATTGGTTACATTCTGATTTTCATTTGGCAGCCCACCTAATTTCGATAATTTTTAGGTGGACCATAACATATCGATTTCTTACGGTGTTAACGATGCAACAGTGGGATGAAACTTTTAATCATATTAGTATTTGTTAGGTGGTACTTAACTTGATTTACACAGTATAGCATATGAAAATGACATCTAAAAAAGGTGCATGTTTTATGTTCGGGAAAGAAGCCACTGTAAAAACTTCTATGAAAATAATGGTTCAAAAGAGAAAGAAGGGTCAAGCCACTTAAATTGACTTCCACAACACTCCAATTGAAGTTAAATGGAGCCAGTATTTGCTTTATAGAGAAATATAGTTACCATATCAAACAATCAAAAACAGCCTATAATTAATAATTAACCTATAAAAGGATCACTCGTTGGCTGACTAGGCAATTCCCAGAGCAACCAGGTCCAAGTTCACTTCTTCTTGCTCCATAGCAATGGTTGAAGAATCTACAGGGCTCAACAAAATGGGCATCTTATTATACCAATCAGCTGCATTTTTTGGAGTTATTTTGCTTACTTTCAGCTTCAGCTTCTGCTTCTTTCCAGGGCTTGTGGTTGCAAAACATGGAGCCGTTACAAGGCACTACGCATTCGACGTATGTTTATATATGTCGTCAAACTCAGTAGTATATAGTTAAGAATTAATACCAGCTGGCATTGAATATCTAGTCATATCCATTTTGGTTGAACTTTTGCAGATAAGAATGCAAAATGTGACGAGGTTGTGCCACACGAAGAGCGTGGCGACAGTGAATGGGAAGTTCCCAGGGCCTCCCATCATTGTAATAGAGGGTGACCATGTTGTAGTTAACGTGGTTAATCATGTTCAATACAACGTTAGCATTCATTGGTATGGAATATAGACTTCCCAGAGATCGTACATAAATCTTCAAATATTACCTTACTGTTTAGAATATTTTACGATGAATGGTTGCTTTCTTTTTTTAAAAAAAAAAAAGGCATGGGATTCAACAGCGTCAGAGCCAGTGGGCGGATGGACCAGCATACATTACACAGTGTCCCATCCAAACAGGGCAGAGCTATGCGTACAACTTCGGTGTGATTGGCCAAAGAGGGACGCTCTGGTGGCATGCTCATGCCTCCTGGCTTAGAGCTACTCTTTATGGTCCCATTATTATTCTTCCCAGTGTCTCTTACCCATTTCCAAAACCACACAAGGAAATTCCCATCACCTTCGGTACTTTTCGTTAATTTTCAGGGACAAAGCTCGCGTTGTTTTAACGTAAATATTTTTTTAAATATAATTACAAAATATGAAAATAATAAAAAATAATTTATATATTCAATATTAAATATAAAAAGTTTAATAAGAGCATTTTTTATTTTTATTATATCCCTAATTATTATTATTATTATTTTTTCAATTACAAAGTATAAATATAGATGATATTTCTCTGTTAATATATAAAGTAAAGAAATTTTCCTTCAAAAAATATTTTCTGAAAAATAAATGGAGCCTAGATAAACATTTGTCAACGGAGTATAACTTGTGATGCACTATGTATAACAGGTGAGTGGTGGAATGCTGATACAGAGGCAGTAATTAACCAAGCGCTTCAGTCTGGTGGAGGGCCAAATGTTTCTGATGCTTACACCATCAATGGACTGCCTGGTCCTTTATATAAGAGTTGTTCCCAAAGAGGTATTAGTGATGATATTTATCTAAATTAATGATACCTTAATATTTAATATGATGCTATATCATTTAAATGCACACATGTCATACATGATACGATATCTTTATCTTTATTGTAAATGCTACATCCTTAGATTCTGTCACCTTCAATATACAAAATAATAATTTATTTGACCAGGTTTTCAATTTTTCTTCCCTGTTTTAATTTTCATATTTAAATAGAGGATAAATTTAGTGTTAACTAATAATATGCGTAATATTTTTTTATTATTTTCCTTCATTCCTCCATATTTAAATTTCTAATTAATAGAGGATACATGCTGTGCGACTACCATTTTCTATGCATGGGGTGCGTCATTAACCGTATACCTGCTTTTCATGGCTTGTCTTGGCAGAAACTTTCAAGGTAAAGGTGAAGCCAGGAAAAACTTACCTCCTCCGCCTGATCAACGCTGCGCTCAACGACGATCTCTTTTTCAGCATAGCAAACCACAGCCTCACGATCGTTGAAGCTGATGCACATTACGTAAAACCTTTCAAAACCAACATACTCATGATTACATCGGGACAGACCACAAGTGTTCTTCTCAAAACCAAACGCCACCCTCCAAACGCTCGTTTCCTTATGGCAGCAAGACCCTATTCCACTGCGATGGGAACTTTCGACAACAACACCACTGCCGGTATCCTTCAGTATGTCGTTCCGTCAAACACTTCAAGATCAATAAGCAATGCCCTCGTAAAACCAACTCTCCCCGCCATCAACGACACCGCTTACGCCGCCAATTTCAGCGCTAAATTTCGGAGCTTAGCCAATGCTCAGTCCCCAATCAGCGTCCCTACAACAGTGGACAAAAGCTTCTTCTTCACCGTGGGCCTCGGCAGCAGGCCGTGCCCCCAAAACCAAACTTGCCAAGGTCCCAATGGCACCAAAGTCGCTGCTTCTGTCAATAACATATCCTTTACTCTACCCAACACAGCGATTTTGCAGTCCTATTTCTTTAAGAAATCAAATGGGGTTTACACCACTGATTTTCCGAGCAAACCCTTGAATCCTTTCGATTACACGGGCACTCCGCCGAATAACCCCATGGTTATGAATGGAACTAAAGTGGTGGTGCTTCCGTTCAACGCGAGCGTCGAATTAGTATTGCAGGACACAAGCATTCTGGGCGCCGAGAGCCACCCTTTACATCTCCATGGATATAACTTCTTCGTTGTCGGGCAAGGCTTTGGTAACTTCGACCCGAAGAAAGACCCTGCCAACTATAACCTTGTAGATCCTGTGGGAAGGAATACTATAGGAGTGCCATCGGGTGGCTGGGCAGCTCTTCGATTCTTTGCAGATAACCCAGGTAAAATAAACGAGCTTGCGTAATAAACTATTTTATGTGCTAATCTGATAACTTAAAAATGTTTCAAGTTTTTAGCGGAAAATAGTGGGACTTCAATGAGCACTGAATTTCCATAAAAAATGCATATTTTTGTTCATTGATTTGATTTGTGCGATATAAATGGATAGGGGTATGGTTTATGCACTGCCACTTCGAAGTGCATCTGAGCTGGGGGTTGAAGATGGCATGGATAGTGTTGGATGGGAAGCTCCCCAATCAGAAGCTGCCTCCGCCGCCACCTGATCTTCCGAAGTGTTGATATTTCATTTTGAGTGCTTTTTATATTGCCTTTATGGATTTGGAACTTACAGGATGGAGCAAGATGAGTGAAACCATTAAATGAGTCAAGTCATCCATTAACTTGGATTTGGCCGCATCCCATAATTTCCAAATCCACTGAGGTAACATAAAATTCCCCTTCATTTCTTTCTCCAACTTTCCAGATCAAACAGCGATCAAGTTCCAATCCTCTTTTATTTTCTGTGGATCCTGCTGATAATGGAAGTCATACGGTGGAAGAGATTATGAGAGGCAGTTTCCATTTAAGGTGTGACCGTGTGATGTCAGTAAGGGCATAATATTTAATTTGTTCTACTTCTCGCAAAAATTGTCAGAATTTTTTAATAATGAACTATTTCTAAGTCTTTTCTGGCAATGGCAGCTACTCAATGTTTTTCTTTTTGGTATTCTTTATCAATAGGAAAATTCTATAACTATGGTATATCATTATATCAATATATTAACAAATTTAATTATTAATATATTATTAAAGAATATATAAAATTTGATTTTAAAAATATATAAATTTAATATATTATTATATTCGTGATATTTCGAAATTTCATCCTTATAAATCAGCATTTATCTATGGATGATGCTATTTCATCCAACAATTTTGTGTGGAATCTGTTTCAAATCCGCATAGCAGTTATATAAGACAACAAAGCAAACGTTTGAAATTTATGCCATTAAAAGAAAATATAACAGCTGAATTTGAAAGGGTAATGCACGCTGTAATTTCAGTACATTTGGGAAATTTATTTCGGGAAATGTAGTATTATTCTTTATCTAAGGTTAAGACATCCACTCCGGATATCCGTTCGGGGCGCATATACTTATATATATATATAACACGGGTAATAAAGACATTTAGCTTCTCTTTTTTATGGTTGTTCATGATACAAGGATCATGATTACTTATGGTTCCCTATAATTATGTCTAAATTGAATAATGACAATCATTTTCTTCATAATTGGATAAAAAGTAAAACTTATGAAATCAATATTCCTTGAAAAATTATTTTTACAGACATTATGTATTATTTTTCAATTCTTTTTAATATGGGGGGCTGATCACCTATCCAATTAAGAATGGTAGGCATTATATGAACAATATTGGAGTTTGAGATACAAATGAATTAAGTCGGATTGAATATTTATATATTTAAATTCTAGCTTGATAATGATAAATAAGTTTTAACTCGTAAAATTTGAAAAGTTTGAATTTAAATTCAGGTTCTTAAATTGAGTATGAATTTATTAAAACTTAAATTAAAAGAGTTGTGCATCGTTTAATTGAAATATCTTATGAGTTTAATATTTTTGAGTCTAAGTTCAAATTTAAATGAATATAAATAGATTTATACAAATTTAAATGGACTTAATTCTTAATTTGTTATATATTATTTATATTTTAGTAATTTAAATTTTATATATTATATTATTTATATATTATATTAATAATATTTAAATATAATATAAAAATAAAAATATAATTAATAATAAATTAATTTAAATTCATAAAAAATTCAAATCACATAATAAGAAGTTTAAGGTCAATTTATAATTTTTATATTAACAAACTTGACTTGTTTAATCTCAACACATTTAAAATGAATTTCGAATTCGACTTTTTGCACCTCCAGACTGCATAACCCTTTGCCTTTTTCTTTCAAATTCAATTCAAATGTTTTATAATATGCGGTCCCCCTTTCCCCCTCCTAATTTTTTTTATAATAATTATGGTGTATAGTTATATCATTATATTATTAATTTAAATTATTAAAATTTTATTCATTTAAATAACAGTATGTAATATAATAAAATTTAATAATTTATTAATCAATGTATCATAATCTCATATATATATATATATATATATATATATATATATAAAAGACAATTCTAATATATCCAAATTTTTATTCTAATATATCCAAATTAAAAATTTGTGCATCGATACTTAAATCACTTGTCTTTATATTTATCATTAGATTAAAATGTTATTTGAATTTATGATCAAGAAAAATAAATAGGTGAAAGGGTTAACTTGTAAAAAATGATAACATGATACTTTTTCTATTCTACCCATATATTTTAACTTATTTATATATTTAGTAATGATTTAAAATGAACTTTTGTAATGGGCTCTTAATATTGGGCAAATATTATTTAATTAGAAGTGAACTATATAATAATTTATTAAATCATAAAATATATTCAATAATTAATACATGTAATCTACAAATAATTATTTATATTGAGCCAAAATTATAAATGATAGACCTTGTCTATAATATATTAAAAAAATATTACAAAAATTTTTATCCATAAATATATTTATAATTTTGGCATTTAAACTATTTATCCAAAATTGTATTGTGCTTAAAATAAACTTTTAATCTATATAAATGAGTAACCAATACATTTTTACTTGTAAATATATATAAATGAGTATTTGTACATAAAATATTTATCTCTGAATATATATAATCAGTACACTTTTACCCATGAATATATATAAATGATTATCTATGCATAAACTATTTATCTATAAATGTCTATAACCAATAAATTCTTATCTGCATATTTTTATTCATATTTGTAAAGAAAAATATTTTTTTAGATGATAAAACATCAAAAATATTTTTTTAAAAAAATTACCCATTTTTGCAAATTTATTCTTAAAAAGAATTCAGTGATAATAATCATACACCTAAAACATTGTTTCAAAAATCAAATTATATAATATATATATATATAATGCAAATCCTAACTTTCAATATGTAATTCTTAAATTTAAATCGAAATACTCAAAATATTTTAAATTTTTAAATTTAGATATAAAACATCTAAAAGTTGATCAAGTCAACATTTTATTAAGAGAAATTTAATTTTCACTTTATTTGTAAATTTATTTTAAAATTTTTATTTTTATTTTGGAAATTTTCATATATATGTAAAATAAAGTTTGATCCAAATCTTTAAATCTATATAGAAAAAATATTTTGGCCTAACTTATTTTTATAAATTCATAAGTTTATTAAAAAAATTGGGATAAAAATAGAATTAGAATAAATTTAAATCTTAAATTGTAAGATTTATAAATAAGTGAATTATATTTTATATAAATAAGTTTTATTTATTTATTGACTTATCACTAAAGTATTGATATTCAAATTTTTAATTTAAATATGGATGAACTATTCATATATATAGGAGTTTTCTATTGTACAAATGCCCATTTGTTATATGGCATACAACACTCTTATAATTATCAGTATATTAACAAGTGAAAAAGGAAGATTGACTTTTTCCTATAAAGAAAAGTTGGAAAAAATGACTCCAATTGGTTCTCGGGCAATTTACATTTTGTAATAATAGAATTGACATAGAAATTGAAATTTTCCTCCACCTAAGCAAATAAATAAATATATGATGTTATAAAATATAATTAATTAAATTTTAAAATTTTAAAATATTATTTTGAATAAAAATAAATGAGAAATTAATATATATGTAATATCATAAATATAATTAATTAGATTTTAGGTAATCATACTTTTATTCTTAATTTAAATATTTTTATTGTATTAAATATAATTTAATTTTAAAATAAATATAAATTAATTTAATTAATATGCCTATTTTTATTAACATGTCTTTTTTTGTATTTTTATATTTTTAGCTAATTTAATAGTTATTTTTTTAAATATTTATAATACAAACAACTAATTTATAAATATAATTTAATCTCAAAATAAATATGAATTAATTTAATTAATATATTTATTTTTATTAACTTATCTATTTATATCATTTTATATTTTTAGCTAGTTTAACAATTATTTTTATTAAATATTTATAATACAAATAACTAACTTATAAGCTATTAAGTATAAGCATTTAATTATTAGTTATCAACTTATTTATTAACTACTTGCATCAAACAAAATTTAAATTAGATAAAATTATTTAGGAAAAATATAAAATACCCCTTCAACTTTGGAGTGGTCAAATTTTCTTTTCTTCAATTTTGAAAACCTAAAAATTAGCCCTTTAAATTTTACAAAACTTGAAATTAATATCAATTATTTATTTAATTAATTATTTTTATCAAAGTACATTATTTTCATAAAATTTTAAATAGAAATTACAATATTATAAAATTTTATTATTTTTATATAATTTTATACTTTATTTACAAGTATTTAATTAAAATTTTTATATACAATTTAATTTCTATTAATAACATTACATAAAAATTATGTGTAAAAAATCCAAAGAATTCATTCTTATTTAAAAATTTTATAAAAAAAAATATATAATGAGTATTAGCTCAAAATTGTATGAAGTTTCAAGTTTTTAAAATTAAAAGAAATAAAATTGAACCACCATAAAATTAAAAAGGGTAATTTACATTTTTTTCAATTATATATATACTTGAATATGTTACTTATTTCACACAAAAATGAAGTATTTTTATTTACAATTTTTAAATTAATTTTTTATTATTTTATCATTTACAATAATCAAATCTAAGTTTGAGTCTTAAAATACGAAGTGATTGAGATTAAAGGTAGAGCATATATATTATCATTAATCCAAAGGTATATTTACGAATCTTATGTCTTTATTTGCAATAATCTCACTTTAGATATTTTCGTCATTTAACTTTTAGTAACATGTTATGTTTAAAGATCAAATAATAACATACTATTTTTTTACAGTTTAATTGTTAATGAGAGTTAATTTATCTATTTATTTTAAATTTTGCATTGATATTATTGTTTAAAGATAAAAAAATAACATACTCTTATTTAGTAATTTAGTTAATAATAAGACTTCATTTATCAATTTATTTTAAATTTTTAGTCGATATTACTGTTTGGAGACTAAACAATAATATATTATTTTTTGATAATTTAATTATTAATGAGACTTGATTTATCCATTTATTTATGATTTTAATTGATATTATTATTTAAAAATTAAACAGTAAAATACTATTCTTTACCAATTTATTTATTAATAAAACTTAACTTATCAGTTTATTTTAGATTTTTTATCGATATTACTGTCCACAAACCAAATAATAATATTTTATTATTTGGAAACCAAATATTAATATGCTTTATTTTGCTAGTTTTATTATTAATAAAATTTAATTTATTTATTTATTTTAAATTTTTTATTGATGTTACTGTCTAGACATTAAATAGTAACATATTCTTCTTTAATAGTTTAGTTATTAATAAAATTTTGTTTATTTATTTATCTTAAATTTTTTATTGATATTACTATTTGGAGACTAAATAGTAATATGTTCTTTTTTATTAATTTAATTGTTAATGAGACTTAATTTATTTATTTTAATTTTTTTTATCGATGTTACTATTTGAAAACTAAATACTATTATGTTACTATCTGAAAGTTAAACAGTAGCATGCTCTTTTTCAGTAATTTAGTTGTTAATTAGCATATTTAAGATAAAAATTGTAAAAATTTTTAAATATATGAGAATAAAAATTCACACGTATTATCGCAAAAAATTAATCACTACTCTAATTTGTTAAGAAAAAAATAGAGCCATAAAAAGACAGTAAAAGATTTCATATTAGCTTAGAAAAAAAAAAACTCATCTTTAAATTTTACAAATATGCTTAAAAATTATCAAAAACATCAAAATGAAAAATTAGAAAAATAAATTGTGTTAAAATAGTATTCAAAAATTTAGATCTCGTGAATTAAAAAATTAAAAAAAATTTAATTTTAAAAACCCATAGAAATTATAAAAAAAGGTAATTGTAGCTCCAACTTATAAAAAAAAGAATAAAAATACAAAAAGAAAGTCAAAATCTTTTGTTCACCTTAGAAAAGAATGCTTATGTTCAAAATATTGTATAAATCTATTTAATTTTTTTTTAATTTTATTTATAAATAATAAAATATAATATAATAATACATATAACATTAAAATTAATTTGATATTATAAAATATATAATATTATTATCATCATGTATGAATTATTATTATTTATTTATATATTATTTAGTAAATATTATTATTTATATATTTATTTATATATTATTAATAAAAAATTAAAAAATTAAATTATAATTTTATTAAATTAAATGTCAAAAGATAAAATTATAATTTTAGGATGTTGAAGAAGTTGAATCCATCCTTTTCCACTAAAGAATATAACAAAATTGATAAATTTGAATATAACAAAATTGATAAAAATTTAATAATTAAAAGAGTGTTACATAAGAAAATCTTCCTACCCTAATAATTATCGGATTATCGGAAAATCAAGTGACAAAATCAATATCAATCACCGTTACACAATTTTAATATTAAAATACTGCTACATCACTTTATTGTGTCTTATAGAATAATTTTAACCGTACGAAGCAACAGAGGAGAACGATATGAAGCAGTTTGTGGTAACGTGTCTCGGTAGTTGTGAGTTGTTGTTACTTGTGTGAGATGGTCCGTGCAGTTCAGCCAACAAAGACATGATTGTTTCATGTAAGGATTGCCGCTGCCCAGAACGAGCAGGACGTAGGACCCATCTATGATAACTTGGACGAGCGTGATAGCACGAACGCCAGAAAAGAAAGGAAGCTCACTTTAAGAAAAAGAAGAAAATGGCAATCGTAGCTTTTCCCTCACTTTCCCTAAATATTTTCAGGGCCACTTTTATCGATCGATGATCGTCACTCATCACTGGATGTGGTCCAAATATGTACCCGAGCAGCCATCGAGCAGCTGCATTTATATCAGCTCGTCTAAACTACGGAGTATATCTTCTTTGACCACAGGCAGCACACTTGGGAAAATGCTCTGCACACAGACCCAACACAACGAAATGGTATGTGAATTTTCTGGGATTCCAAGACAGAGAGGTGCCAGCGCATACCCATGTACAAATACTATTCACTCTTTTTCTCAATATTTTGATATGGCTATCAAAAATCAGAATATCTATATTAATTCTTGGCTTGCAAACACCATTATTAATATCGCGTTAAATGATGATTTCCATTTGATTATAAGATGCACTTGCCAACTTTGGTGTTTATTTAACATAGAATGGAAAAAATTTTGTATACTCATAATTAATAAATAAAGAATAATTATTAATTTTTATAATTTTTAATATCTTAAAAAATAAAAATTCAAAATTTTAATATGCAGTAGCCTTACAAAATTGATAACTAAACAAATAAGTCAACATAAATTCTTTATTTATTAATCATGATTAAAATTACATGTTCTAATTGGTACATACAAAAATTTCTTCTTAGAATATTTTGAAGTATAGGAAAGAGATAGGCGAGTAACCTTATTTCATATTATTTTTTTAATTATTTTGTAATTACTCATGCCACATCTTTATTTCACAAAATTGAAATATATATTAAGGCTTAATTATAATTTTAAGCTCCTAATATTTATATTACTTGAACTCAACACATTTGACCAAATATTTCAAAGATAAACTCAAATATTACAGCATTATAAAAATATCTATTATTATTTATTAATTTTTCAATCATTGATTTTATCCAAAAGGAGACTGACACTTTGCTTTGTCTTTCGAAACAAGGATTTCAAGCCTCTATGAGTAGCCCGAGTCTCCATGAGCGCGTAAGTTTCGGTTTGGATTTAGTCTCTCTAAAATATAAATTTTAATTTAAAAATAAAATGAATATCACAATTTTTAATAAAAATTATATAAATTATTAATTATAAATTTTTAAATTATTTTTTAATTGATTATTATTTATTAAATTTTTATAATAATATAAATGATAACTCTTTCAATATACATACATAAAAATTTGAGTTTAAAACTCATATATGAATGACAAATAAAGTTTCAGAGTTAACTTCAAATATTGCTGCAACATACAAATACCTGTAAGTATTTATTAAATTTTCAATCATTGATTTTATCCCGAAAAGAGATTGATATTCTAGCTTATCCTTCGAAAATTACGAGGAGTAAATAATAATTTTTTTCATATTCATGTCAATTAATATTTAAAATTCTCAATTGGATTAAAAAATTATATTATCCTTATCAACTTAGTTTAGATCTACAAAATATATCATTGTGATATGCTTCATAAAATTATCAATAATACAGTATATATGTATTGTTATTTATAAACATCTAAATATTTTTTTTACATATATGCCATGTACCGTAATAGTTTTGTTTTGTCCTTTGAAGATGTGTTGTTAAAATAAAGAAATAAGATTAATATGTTTTAATTATATTGAGAATTATTGATATTAATTCACATAAATATCACTCCACTCACATGTTATTTTATCTAATTTCATTTATGTTATTTATTATAATTTTTTTATAAAAAAATTGAATAAAAAAAAGTAGGTGGAGAAGATATTAATGGTAAAAAATATAAATAAATTAAATAAAAACCAATAATAATAAATAAAATATAATTTTTCTTTAAATTATAGTTATAATATCAATAAAGTTACAATTATTTTGAGTATCTAGATAATCCTTTTGTCTGGCCGATTATTCAATTGCACACTAAGCTTTTGCTTGGTTAAAGTAGAAAATAGGGGAGAAAGAAATTAGAGAAGAAAGAAAAGTAGAGATAAGCTATTTTTCCTAGGTGTGCTTGGTTGTAGAAGAAAATAGGGAGAAAAAAATAGAGGAGAAAATATTATATTTAATTATAAGAGAAGAGAGATGAGAAAGATATAGGGAGATTAATTTTTTTATACCATTTAAATGTAAATTAGAAAATTAAGAGGAAATAAAAATCAATACTTCAAACTTGTACAAAGTTTATATTAATCCAATTATTAAGTAAATAATATAATATAAATAATTTTATATAAATTAATTGTATATTACATAAACTTCATTTTTTAATTTGGTAGTCATCTTAATTAACAAAAACACAACAAAATAATAGAAACAAACCAATAGGTCTTCAATAAAATATATTAGAAAAGTTATCTCAAAAGATAATCAGATATAATTAAAATTTACACTTATATAAATTTTATATGATAAAATTAAGATTACATGAATTTATGTAATTTGATATTGTTTTCTAAATTTTCCAAAATTTAATTACATAAAATATAAAAAGTCAAGGCTATAATAGTATTAGTAGCTTAATATCAAATAAATAATTATAAAAACTTCTTGGGAACGTCACGTAGAAATTTCACCCAAAAAGTGTAATCTTTAGTGAAAAATTACTTTTTATACAAATCAAACGACTCCTAATATGAGCAACAATAATAGCAATAATAATAATTCTTACTCAGCGAAAATCAATCTAAGTGCTATATGGGTTGGTGAAAAAAGAGAATTTAAACTCTTAAAATTGTCAACCCATGGCAATTGCTTAAATTTATAGAAAGGATGCAAACTTTTATGATGTTTCCCGTGTTAATAATCATTTATAGTTGTCTTTTACTATCTAATTGACAAAACAAAGTTAAGTCATCGCATTTTACAATAATAACCTTTTTAGTCAATATGTTCAGAACTATAACCACGTTTTAGATATATATAAAAGAGGTAAACAACAATGAATAATTTGTCTAGCATATAATTCAATATTGTGAAGAAAAATAATGCTCAAGTAGTAATATAGTTAGACAACCAAGGTTATAATGATCCAATCTTCAGGTGCCTTTGTACTTTATGCTACACATTATATCATATAAGGTTATGAGTGAATCCATAACCTTTGCAACAAACTGGCCCTCCATAACATTTGAAGCAATTGGTTTTTAACAATAACCTATCAGTCAATAGAATAACACAATCATGCATCTAACAGAAGTTATGATTGCAATTATAATAATAGTTGTGGACATATTGAAATACTTGGTTCTTTAACCATATCATTGTACAAACTTGACTAATCATGTTCTATTAACTACAAATATCGCAACAAGGAGGAGGCATAAGTTGTTTCATTCACATTTGCCCTATGGGCTACCATAAACACAAAAAATAATAAGAAATATTAGAGACATACATACTTATAAAACTCTACATCAAACATGCAAGTACTTCAAAATAAACTTGCATCCTTTATAATTTTGTATAGAATATTCCAACACATCTCCTCTAGCATGCCAAAAAAATTGTTGCTTCGCGTCCTCATTTAAGCATAGGAAACGATAGCATCGGATTTGGAGTTCTGGCATCACTTTTTGTCCTCAAACTCACTCCAAACATCCACAGGGGTATAATGTTGATGTTTACTCTTTCAAATAATGGTAAGACCTTCTTTGGCTATTTGTACCTATTCTTTGGCCAATTCAACTCCTTCCCGTATTACCTTAGTTAAGTTGTTTATTTCCAGATACATTTTTTGGTATCCACCTTCAATCACATCAATCATTACAACTTCCCTTTTGGTACCCTATAAGATGATGTTTCCTATGATTGATTTCCTTATGATTGATTTAAACAAGCACCTATAGGATTATAGGTGTCTATGTTACCTGTAAAGCTTGGGGCTTCATTTCCCCATTGAAGGTCAAGGTTTGACACACCATCGAAATAGTCATTTAGGTCAAAGTTTTCCCTCTCCCATTGCTGCACTTTTTCCTTTGCATTATCAGCTCGTTCACCAGTTGCTCTATTTTTGCCAAATAGATCCATCAATTTATCATAGTTGTGTATTGGGGTTCTCCTCCATTTTTGTGTTTCAGGTTTCTCCTACTTGTTATAACCATGATTAGTAATGTCAATACTTTAGGAATAATTTAAAATTCATTGCCCATTAACAATAAACATACAGTTTAAATAGTAGTTCATTATCAACTTCCTTTATTTCACTTAGACAATTACCTTTATGATCTTCTCCCACACCTCAGGTTCTACTTCAAATAGTCAGGTTGTGAGATTTCACCTAACTCCACTCCATATATGAAACAAATCATAATATTCATTGAATGTTACTTTCAACGTTTTCATTCTATTTTTAATATGTCGCTTTTGCAAAAAAGGTCTTATTGTTGCTTTCAATGTGTTCACCATAGTGACATACGCATAAGAGGTAAAGATACCATTCAACCTATTTCATTTATGAACTTTATTTAGCAATGTATCTAACAATATAATATCTATCTATGCTATTCATCGTAGGTTATCTTTAGAGGAACTCCTTTCTCTAATCTCCTATTCTTAGACATGATTTAATCTGCAAATTGCCACATAAATCAATATCAGTACATAAGCTACAAATAGGAAAGTGATAATGAAGGGGAATGACATGTTAACTTGCTATGTAGTCCATGACAAAATAAAATGATAGCAGGTGGACGATGTGGAACCGTCGAACAAAAAGTAGGAATAACAAATTGACAAAATGATTTACTTCAAGTAAGGAGAACTTATCGAAGGAGAAGAAAATCACAGGATTAGCTAGTGGTTCCAGCAGCTGGAGGATGTGACCGCTACTTTACTTCAAGCACGGAAAAGAATGGGGTGATTGCAACTGCTGCTTCGATGAGTGACCAACACCTTGCAATGTACGAATTTCTCTCATATTTTCTTCGCACATTTAAGGGAAAAAATATTGATAGGTCCCATTGTAGGGTTTCTGCCTTGATTTCTCTTCCTTTCCATTTTCTATAATTATCAAAGAGGGAGAAAATTGAAAATTCTCCGTACTTTTTTGTTGTACAAGTTTTTTCTTCTCTGTTTTACTCCAAAACAAGTAAGGGGTAAAGATATATTAAAGAAATGATTATGCGCTCAATCTCAGCGTTCGAGCCCAAGGGCATGTGTGGGACTAAATTATATTCTCAAAAGAACATTTGTAATTACAACAATGATTGAGTTATTGGCCTTGTTTGGGAAACAGCTGATAGCTGGAGCTGTTAGCTGGTTTGATTAGCTGTTAGCTTATAATTGATTGTATTAGCTGATTTGACTAGCTGATTATATTAACTGTTTGAATAAGAATGTTTGGTAAAATTAGCTGTTTATATTAGCTGTTTGTATGTAAAATGACATATAAGGGTATGAGTATATTTTATGAATTATTTGAGTATTTTTTATTTTAATATTTTTAAATTTTATATATTAGTCAATATATTTATTATATATTTATTCTATTAAATAATTTTCAAAATTATTATAATTCATTATTAAATTATTGGATATTTTAAAAATTAAATAATTTTTATAAGTAATATTATATATTTATTCTATTAAATAAATTTTAAAATTATTATAATTTATTATTAATTTATTAGATATATTATAAATAATATATTATTATATATTAAATATTTTTTAAAATTAAATTAATCTACTTTTTATAATTATTAAATTTTTTAAGAATTTTTAGAAAGGATAAAATGAAAACTATGAAAATTTATTTAGGGTAATTTGGTCATTTTTCAGATAAGCTAATTAAAAAAGCTCCTTTTCTTAGCTTTTTCGTTTTTAGCTTTTTGGGACCAATAAGCTAATTCAATAAGCTGATTACCAAACACCAAAATCAGCTTATTGACAAGTCAACCAGCTGATTTTGGTCAAACCAGCTAAAAGCTAATGAAAAAGCTGTTTGCCAAACACCCCCATTAAATTAGAAGTTCTCAACTTTTGGGAGAGCATTTTGGCATCTGTTTTTTCTGCTTTCATGTATCAAGCGCACCCCAACCGCTTACATTACAATTTACAACCAACATTGGGCATTATATTATATTATAAATATAATAACAACTAAAAAAATGGGAAATCGAGCTTGACATAAAAATTTAACCCTATAATACACCGTATGTTCTCATGCATTGCGACAAAAACCGTGACAATAGGAAACCAGTTGAAGACTTGCGGATTATGCTTCTTGAACATCCCAGAGGCTGAGAGTCATCAAAACATAGTGGCCCGATTTTCCGGTTACACTTCAAATTCAAAATAAAGTTTGGAACTTTCATTCATTTCAATTCTCCGAGAAAAGTCAGATTTAAGGGAAAAATACGGCCTTGGTCCCCTGTACCGTAGAAGCCAACATAAAAATTGTAATAAAACACAGTTTATTCATTTTTATTTATTTTTGTGATTTTTTATAAAGAAGAGAATGCAGCAGATCAATTTCAATATCAGTCCTCAGTGAGCACGCGCAGTGCGCCAAGAATTTTGAATTCAGTTTTTTTTTTTTTAATTGGAGAAATATTCAAATATGAATGTCTAGTCGTCCAATTTCTGACACAATTTGAATCACAAGGTACAGTTTTTTTCAATATAATAATTTAAAAACTGCCCTGACACGGGTCACGTGATCAAGCTCATAGTCTCTTTAAGTTCTCTGAATCCACGCGCCTTTTTTCTTTCAGACTATTGTTTCTCCTAGTATTTGCTGTTACACTCTTCAACTTGTTCCTCTAGCTCTGTGATCTCTGGGGCGGATTGGCCTTCCAGATCTGCTTCCACAGGCTAGGTAAGGTTGATTTCTTCCTCTTTTTGATCTGTTATTACGTTTTTGAATTCTATGTTGCTTGGACTTTTCTTTTCTGGAATTCTCCGTCATTTCGTCACTCTGCAACTGTTTTTAATGGTTGATACTTAATTAGACATTATATTATACTTTTTTTTTGCTTTCTTTTCCCGGTTTCTCTCGTTGCTCTCTCGAAAATTTAGCTGCAGTTTATGCTAGCGACATACTTCTTCGTCTTGTTTCTGTTTTTTTCTTTTTTTTGGCGCCTCTTCTTGAAGAATGGTTGTTATTTCCTTGTTCTTCGACTTAGTAGATCCTAAAAATTGATCTAATCTGTTCAACTATGTTTTCCTTCTTCCATTTTGCTATTCAGACTTCTATGTTTTTCCCCCCCTCTTGGCTGCTAATCAGTTCATTCTGTCCGGACTGTTTTTTTATGATTGATTCGGGAAGTTCTGTGTGGGGTCTGTGATTGCTTGTTTTGTCGAACCTGAGAAGTCATGCTTTTCGGATTCTAATTTAGTTTCTGTTTTCTCTCGCTTTTTTTTGGGGGGGGGGATTTGCAGGAAATGGGTTTCATCTCTCGGAAGATCTTCCCAGCATGTGGGAGCATGTGTGTTTGTTGTCCTGCATTGAGGTCGAGATCACGCCAACCAGTCAAGCGATACAGAAAATTACTCGCAGATATCTTCCCTAAATCTCTTGTACGTAGCCTATTAATTCTTAGTTGACATTGTAGCCGCATTGAGTTCTAACGATTTCGTGTGGAATTATTGTATCTGATTTGGCTAATGGCGTTGTTACACGGACATGACCACTTCATGACAAAGTAGGGTGGCGACTGTATATCTACGCTTGCTTGTTGAGGATATTATTTTGTAGTTTTTTGCATTTGTTATGAGAAATATTTATCCTCTGAAATCGATATTTGAATATTTTTGTTGTTTGTGCTTTGATCTGGCAATTTCTTACAAAAAGTGGACCTTTTATCCACTCCTTTCAATTAATGCACAACTAAAATCACTATAGCTCAGGAAAAAATAAAAAAGGTAAGTTTCTGATTATAGCTTGTTCTTGTGAAAAAAAATTGTGTGATTGCATTTGCTGTTAGCTTTATCCAAGATCAATCAGCAGTTTCACCCCTTAGCATGATTATTTGACATATTTCAACTCTGCTCATAAACATCATATTTGCTTTTTTGTAATGGAGATACTGGAGTCATCTGAACTGCACTGTTTTGGCTTTTGTTATCACTGTTTTACTAGGCATGTTTGTTAATTTATTTGATTGTTCAGCCACTGCTTTTGCCTTTGCATTTCCTTTGTACGAAATAGGTGCCCTGGTTTTGAAATTAAAATCTTGTAATACTTCTAGGATGGGCCTCCAAGTGAAAGGAAGATTGTCAAATTATGTGAATATGCAGCCAAAAACCCTGCACGCATTCCCAAGGTATCAATGCTATTTCATCTCATATATCTGGTAAAAATGAAGGGGGGGGGGGCAGAGAAGAAATTTATATGTTTAACTGAATCTATTTCTGAGTTTCATGGCATCTTTATCTGCTAGATTGCAAAATATCTTGAAGACAGGTGTTGCAAAGAACTCCGATCTGAGCACATCAAACTCGTTAATATTATAACAGAAGTTTTCAGCAAGTTGCTTTCTATTTGTAAAGTGCAAATGTAAGTTCTCTTGATTAAATTTGGCTTTTCTGCATACATTTCTACCTTCTGTCAGTGTTGTGTTAATGTCAAACAAATTGACATCTTATGGAACCTTTCCATTTTATACGATGGACTATGCCATATTACATTTTTCTTTTTTTTTTTTGCACCAGTTCTTCGTCAGTAAATGGGTTTTCACACTTGTTCTTGTTACCATCCCCTTGACCCTCTTTCCTCTTTTTTCTCCCCCCCCCCCAAAAAAAAAAAAAAAAAACTTTGCAGATCGTACTTTGCTGTTAACGTGCTTAATGTGATTTCTGAGCTCTTGGGCTACTCCAAGCATAATGCTATTCGGACAATTGGATGCCAGATCTTAACAAGTTTCATCTACAGTCAGGTCTGAAAATGCTAAGATAGTTGCAGGGTATCTGCTCCTGCAAGTTTTACATGTCTGTAATTTAATGAAACTAAATTAAGTAAGTATAATGATTTTGGAAAAAGGAAAGAAGATGTTGCAATATTTTTTTGCTTATGACCTCAATATGGCGCATCTTAGTTCTGCTGTAATATAAGATCAAATTCACTTGTAGTTGAGTAATTTGCTTTTTTTTTTTTTTTCCCTTTTATTCTATCAAAAAAATCTTTTGCTTTGTCCTTTTTATTGGGAGGGGGAGACTGAGCATATAAATATTTCATTGGAAGGAGGTATTTTTAAATAATTCTTTCAATAATTATAGGTGTTGGTTTGGTTTTCTGACTTCCGTTTTTCTGATTAATCATGAGTAACCTATCCTAGTCATATCCTAGTCACAATTGATAGTAGCCGGTATGCTTTTTTATTACTTACACTTAGATGCTATTGACTCAATGAATGAACAGGTAGATGCCACTTATACTCATGCCATTGAGAAGTTGGCAAGGAAGGTATGTATGATATCACGAGAGGAAGGTGAAACACATGAAAAGCGCTGCTTGAAGGCATCGAGCTTGCAATGTCTTTCAGCTATGGTAGATTGTAATTCCTTTTTTGAGTCTCATGTTATATGTTTCAGTTCATGGGGTGCCTTTTGCTTTCAAACATTTATTTTTCCAGTAATATGTCATTGCTGGTGACTCTTTGATTGTTGTTTGCTTGTAGCACATCTAGGAGTAAGCATAATTTGTTTGACTACATATGTTTTTGGCAGGTTTGGTTCATGGCTGAATATTCTCATATTTTTGCTGATTTTGATGAGGTTAGTTATTGGGTTGCTCTCAACTGAATTTGTTGAATCTGCTATTGTGAGTTGTTGCTAGACTTAGTATTTCTCTTGTTCATGGGTGGGTGAATGATGATAAGCACATTATTGCCAATGACCACATTAAGTGAAGAATATATATGATCTTTTTTCATCTGTAACTATTTAAACAAAGCGTTGCAGTTAGGAATTCATATACGGAGATGTTGTATATTCCATGGAAATGCCCTTTCTGTTCTTGGAAATGTGAATGATTAGGTTGCTATAGGAAATCAAAAGGCCAAAGTAGATTGTCAGCTTGCAGAAACCTTAATAAAGTAAACTTGCAGTTGACTTGAAATTGAAATATTTTTAGAAGTGAGGACCAATTCTGAAGATTTTCTTGATCTGATTTCTCTTCTCTTATGGTGATTGGTTCTCAATGGCCAAGCTTCACTTCTTAAGGAAACCAATATGTGATTTCACACTGATGCTAGGAAGATATTTGAACCCTTTTTTGGTTTTCTTTCTGTTCGAGAACCTTGGTCTTGGCAGAAGTTTACTCCACAAAGCAAGCCTAATGCACACTATGCCTGCTAACTTGCAGTGTCTGAACTGTGCTCGAAACACTTCAACAGAATTTAAAACAGAAGAAAGGACATGATGCATGAATAACTCATCATGAATCCAGGATCTAGGGGACAATGTGATCTTAATTTCATTTCAAATCATTTTTCTCTCCAAAATACAAACGAATGGAATTCAAACGATGATCTACAGCAACCTTGATAAGATTGTTTAAGCATATATTGAATTCCTGCTTCCAATTTTGAGCAAGACATTATTCTTGATATGTTAGTTCATTGGAAATGCAGATTGTTCGAGCCACTTTAGATAACTATGAGCGGGTCAGACACAATGATAATGCTGATGTCAGGGGTGAGCCGCATCATAATTGGGTAGATGAGGTCATCCGATGTGAAGCTAGAGGCAGTGCAATTGTTGGTAATGATAATCGCTCTAGCTGTTTGATGATCATGCCCCGACCAGAAGTGAAGGATCCTTCCTTTTTGACCAGGTTTTGGTTATGTGGAGAGCCTATAGAAGTGTTTGTCTGGCATTTGCCAGTTGCTGTATGTTTGGCCTCTGGCTTTATTCCAGGGTTTTATTCATTGGTTTAGTTTTATATTGGTGATCATTTGTGGTATTATAGGGAAGAAATTGAGACACCAGAAGTGTGGGCTCAGATATGCATTCAGAGGATGGCTGACCTGGCTAAGGAAAGCACAACATTGCGCCGGGTGCTGGACCCAATGTTTGTCTACTTCGATTCTGGTCGACATTGGGAAACCCAGCAAAGATTAGCTATGATGGTTCTATCGTGCATGGCTTACTTTACAGAGAATTCAGGTATTGTTATTTCTCTTCCGGCACAATTACTTGTCTATTAAAACTGAGCCTGTGAATCTATCATCCTTGTTCCACTTTGTATCTTTGAGCATGTGTTAGTGTATGGCTTGGAAATAGCTAAGAACCTATAAAACTTGTAAAATTATCAATTTTAATCCCAGAATGTGTTTTTGTTTTTGCTGCAGGAAATCAGCGGTTAATTCTGGCTTCAGTGATTCGGCATCTGGACCATAAAAATGTTTCGCATGATACCCAGCTTAAAACTTGTATAATCCAGGTTGCCACATCTTTGGTTATGCAAATCAGATCGGGAAAAGGGTTGGGAGATATTGGATTTGCTGGTGATCTGTGCTGGCATCTCAGGAAAAGCCTTCAAGCATCTAGTGAATTGGTTGGAGAGCTAGAGTTGAACTTGGATTCCTTGCTCCAAAATTCCATTGAGGACTGCCTACTAGAAATTGCTAAAGGGGTGGGTTAAAGTGATGTATATATATATATATATATATATATATTCCAACTCCTTTAGCTATAGATTTAAATGGTGTCAATGCTATCCATTACTAAATTACTTTTTGTTTCTGTGGATTGACTAGATCACTGATGCACGACCACTCTTTAATTTGATGACAATAACATTAGAGAATTTGCCATCTGGTGTTGTTGTGACCGCAACCATTGGATCAATGATAATCCTTGCTCGTACGATCTCCTTAGCATTGGTCTGTTCACATTCACAGGAGGTAAGAGGAGCTGTCTATGATCAGACAATTTTTAAGATACAAGCCATGCTGCAACTCGAGGATCTATTTACTTACCTTAGTTAAATGAAATATTAATGATATAAACTAAATTTAAAATTAGGAAAGAGGTGAATCAAATTGAGGCACATCGCTGGACACTTATTTGGCCAGATCAAACAATTTGCTATTCATTTTCTTTTGAAGATTCAAATTGAATAGGATCCATTGTTTGCGAGAAATTTCTTGTTGTATTCAATGGTTGAAGATATAAGGTGGGTTATGTTAATTGGTGTTAGGGTCTTGTAATGTAATACATCCCATTGATCATCTCTGATGCTTACTTCTAGGTGTTCCCTGAATCCCTACTTGTGCAACTCTTGAAAGTGATGTGGCATTCAAATGTAGAGGCACGTGTTGGAGCACATCAGATATTTTCTGTGCTTCTTTTTCCAAGTTGCTTCCATCCACATCAAACTGCTTTCTTGCAGACTGGGCACAATTATAAAACATGGCATTCCCATACTGCATCTGCATCTGACTCAATTACAGCTTTACTTGAAAAGCTCCGAAGAGGCAAAGATTGCATCAAGACTGAGAGTCATGAAAATACTGTTCATGATAGTTGCAAAGAAAAGGATTTTGTGATTGAAGACAGGAGGCAGGGTTGTGGCTTGAAGAATTCTCCTAACTTATGCAGACTTAGCCCCATCTTTGATAAAACTACTGGTTCAGCAAGTTTGACTGAGGGAGTAAGTATCTGGGTTTGTTTTTCTGAATAAGTTTTGCCATGTGTTGTTCAACATGATGAATGTATGTTATTTACAAAGTATAAATTTTGTTGTTGAATTGGCTCAGGAACCATATGTTGTGAAGCTTAGTGAAGATCAAATAGCTCAGTTGCTTTCTTCCTTTTGGATTCAAGCCAATCTTCCTGATAATTTGCCTTCAAATATTGAAGCTATAGCTCATTCTTTCACATTGACAGTAATGACTTTGCGCTTGAAGGTAAAATATTTAAAATGTTTTGGTCACCCACTCCCCCCCTTCCAGCTATGTTTTCATTGTCTTATGCATCCAAGTATCACCTTGTGTGCCCTTGCTGAAGCATATAGAATTCTTATCTTAATACCGGTTTTTCTGTAATTTTGCACGTGCTTGAGCATCAGAGTCCTGAATGATAAGTATTAAAGAGTTCTAATTGTAACTTTGCAGAACCTTAATGAGAACCTGCTGGTCCGCTCCTTTCAACTTCCTCTGTCACTCTGGAATATGTTGTTGGACCCAAGCAATGGTAATGATTCAAATTATTTTAAAACTATTACAAGTATTAAATGAAACTACATTAGAAAAAAGGTTTGCAAATTTGATGTATTTAAATACTGGCAGGCATGTTGCCCCCAGCATGTCAGAGATCTGTCTTCGTGTTATCTATTGGCATGTTGATGTTTGCCTGCAAAACATATCAGATTCATGATCTGAATGAAGTCTTCAAGTTATTAGTGACATCTGAAGTGAGTGGCTGATCTGATTTTTCTTTGTTGTATTTCATGTCTACTAAAGGATTACCCTTGCTAATTTTAGTAGCATAAAAGCTGGAAATGGTTGTGCTTAACTTATGATAAACAAACCTTAACACTGACCTGATTCCATGCGGTCAGGTTGATCCATTCTTGGCTATTAGTGGTGACCATCAAGTATTTGTTAAGAGCCATGTGGATGAGAGAGAATATGGCACTGCTGCTGATAATCGATTGGCCATGTCAATATTATCTGAGTTACGGAACAAAATATTCAAATATAACCAGACCATCAGGGATGCTTTGGTTCAAAATCTTGCCTGCATCACTCAGGTAATTTACCTTGTTCAGGGACCATACCTACTGCATAACCTGCTACTCTTGTGTCTGATTTTTACCATTTCTGTTATTTAAAGCTGGAAGCAGATGACCTGGCTATGCAACTGTCAGAAGCATTCAGACCTGATGAAGAGTTCATGCTTGGTCCCCAATCAATTCTTGACCAGAATCAAATTTTGATTTCTAAGGAATCACTGTCCTTTGATGGGGTATGTTTTGCTAATGACATCAACAATCACCTCAGTTCATGGTATTGCTAGATGGGTGATTTGCATGATTGCATCAGTGGATTAATTGGATGAAGCTAGATTCCTTGTGATTACTGTGCATATTAATAACAGTTTATAATGTCCCCGTTACTATAACTGCTGGGTTTTGAAACAAAAATTGAAAGATACGCCACCCTTTCTTTGGTTGTTTATGCAGGATCTTCCATCAAATTCCTTAGTTGAAGAAGACACGGTAAGTGAAGCATCTGTTTCTGATTTGTCTCGATTTATTCCAAAGATGCCTGCATCTCCTACTGTGTCCCATGTTATCAGCATTGGACAGTTGATGGAATCGGTATGCCCTCTATCCTTTTGTGTGTGTGTGTGTGTGTGAGAAGCATTGTGGAACTTATTTAGAGCATCATTATCTATCCTGGGGAAGGGGAGTGACTAGGTGGTTTTGATAGCAATACTTGTAAAATCTCCCCGTTATTCTGCTTGAGCTCCTCCTTTCTCTCTTTTCCGTTTTTTAAGCAACGTCTTTGTGCATTACATGCATACAGTTTGTTTTTATCATTCATTCTCTCCATAACCTTAGAAGTGCACACCGTGTTCTCAGGCACTGGAAGTGGCTGGTCAAGTGGCAGGAACAGCTGTCTCCACATCACCTCTTCCATACAATACCATGGCTAGCCAGTGTGAAGCACTAGGGACATGTGCGAGGAAGAAACTCTCAAACTGGCTGGCTTATGAGAATCATTACAGTCAAGCAATGGATGCACCATACCTGGCATTTCCTGATGAAGAAAGTTTAGCACTAGAAAAGGTCTGTGTTCCTATTCCCTATTCTGTCTATTCTTTATTTTGTTTCTTTACGTGTAACATGTTCCGCGTATCATTTAGTATGTTTTTTGTACATGTTTTAATCCAATTGACCGGTGAAGCCAAATAAGCATTCAAAAATGCATCTTCTGCAATCTTTCAGGAGGCACATACACATGTATTGTATGTTTAATATAATCTTCCAAGCATGTTTGTGGAGCTGCCAATTGAATTCTCATATCGAGTTAAAGATCCTTCTATTCTCATTGTAGTTAGCAGTTGCTCTAGAACTATGGTTCAAGCATTAGGCTTCTTGAAGTCTATTCTATGAGTAACTGTTAAATGTGATAGCAATGACATCTATCATTGTCTTGATGTAGGTAAACAATGGTGGGGGGAATGCTCAAGTAGCTGCACTGCCAAAGGACCCATGGCTGGCTATGAAGCTGCCTCCTGCCAGCCCCTTTGACAATTTCCTCAAGGCCGCCGGTTGTTAGACTGGATGCTGTATCTAATCTGCTATATTTTGTGTATAGCTAACAGTTTTATTCTCCCAGACACCATAGCATCTAGATTGGTTGCTCGATCTTTTTTGTGAAACCTTGAATCTTTTGGAGGTGCCTGCTCATTCAAGTTAATCCTTATCTAATCTCATTAAGCGTATACCTGACTAATGCACTGTTGCCTTTTTCTACAAACATACCCACAAAAAAAAAAAAAAGGAAGAGGAAAAGAGAAAAACACTGTTGCTTTCTGAATGTTTGACTCTTAGTAAAAGATTCTAGTTAGTCATATCTAAACCACGTAGAACGTATTGACAGGGGTGCCATTTGAGCCTAGTGTTAGTCATTTGGCTCAATTCGATCAAATTCTTATGTAGCTTATTTAATTCATGATTATATATACATATACAAGGTAATATATAATTAAAATTTTAATCTATTTTTATGGTTTTAAATGTGTATTATTTAATAATAATTTAAATTATATTAAATATTATATTTTTTAAGTATATTTATTATTAAAAAATTAGTTAATTTATACTTGAGTCAAGGAAAAAATTTGTTCTATAGTAAACGAGTTATGATTGATGACATTAGAACTTGAGTTAGACTGTTCAAACCTACCCCTAGGCATTTATAATGTGGCGAGTTGAAAGTAGGTAAAATTGTATTAAGTAGTTAGTTTTCAACATAATTTCTTTTCTTGTTCTTCAGAGATCTGTTATCATTGGTTTAATACAGTAAATATAAGACAATCTGTTTAAAGTTAATTCCAGGGGTTTAAAATAGTAGATTAAAGTTTTGAACGTGTTGTGTGTGTGGGGGTGAGAAGATCGTAATAGGTTGTTAGTGATGTCAATGCTATTCTCTTTCACCATTGGTGAATTATATATCCTTTATTTTGTTTAGGAAATTCGGAGGATTTAAAAGAAAAATGAATATAAAAGTATTCTTTATTAAAATAGCGAGTTTTAATTAAAAAATGTAATTTTATTTCTAAATAAGAATGAAATTAAGAAATTAAAAGATCAGGGAATGCAGATCCTACTTTTACTGTGTATATGGAATCCTGAACTGGAGTGTGGTGTGGAGGGTCCCAAAACCCTGGAGACTGGGGCCTCGAAGTGTATTCGACAAGTTTATGAGCTGTGCGCCCATTTGAGAGTCAACTGGCCCCCAAAAGTAATGGGCAACTTGCTTGATTTCTTTTTAGGAAAAAAGAAAAAAAACTTTCTTGGTTTCCGAAAAATCCAAGGCTTCCTTGTACTATTACTGTTTCTGATAAAAGCTCTTGTGGCGGTTGCCTTCGAGTATGAATTTCGTGAGATTCTATGATCTGTATCCCAAACTCCACTATGATTTATACAGAAAATGTAAAACCAATTGGATAACATGAATGTGGAAAAATACGCCGCATGTATATATAATCACTTCTAAAATATGCTTAAAATACGGAATCTAAGAACACTCATCCATGGTGTTGTGAATGTTGCTGAAAGAGTAAGAATGGATAAATTCACCAGTCAACAAGTAATTCAGGCTTGTATCGTTTGGATCTTGGTAAATTTTGTGGAAAGATTATGCCCCACAAAGTGGGGGGACACATGGTATTTCCCCTTTTTTCTCCTTCTTCGCTTGCATTTTTGCAGGCACACACCTTTAGAATCTTTACATAATAGAACCCCCATCATTCTTTTATGTTTGGACTAATCATAATGGCTCTTCCTAATCGAAAATACAGACAATTCACGCGGGAGCCACATTTTTCAGTTTTATGATTAATTTCTCTTTGGTAAAATTATCTTTTACCATATTTTCATTAACTTTCATTTAATTTATTTATATTTTTAAATATTATAATTTATTTATATGTACTTTTGACTTTAAATGTTTGTTGACCTGTATTTTATTCATTCAATTTTTAACAGAAAATTCTATAATATGTGAGTTAAGTAAAATTGAGAAAAATCACATGTATATAAAGTGTAAATTTTTTATATTTATATGAGTTGATATCAAGAATTCTTAATAGAGATTAAAATATATTAATTTTGTCTTTTTATTTTGATAATTCATCTTAAATAAAGAAAAAATTTATTATAATCCATGGTATAAGTAAAATAAAATTAACTAAAGCTCTTGATCTTTGTAAATAACAAAATTTATATATTCTATTACTAATAACTTTTTAATGAATATAACAATACATAGTTTGTATGTAGATCTAAATTCATGAGACAAGATTAATATAATTTTTAGTTCTAATTAAGAATTCTAAATATTAATTTGTATAAATATAAAAAATTATAATTTATTCTGTTGTTATTTCTACATAATCTACTTAATTCACTTGTTATGAAATATTCATTAAAAATTTAGATGGGTAAAACATCAATATTAGAGAATACAAGTGGATAAATTACAGTATTTAAAATATAAATAAATTAAGTACAAATCAATAAATTATAAATAGATAAAGTATAAATCCCTACCCCCAACTGACGCCGTTAAACTTCTCTCTTCAAAGTACACTATGAAATCCAAACTTGCGGAATCAGATGAAAAGGAAACTCCCTAGATCATTATAAAAGCCTTCCATGAATTTCAGTCTTTAAATTAATTCAATTTATGTTTGCTAGACATAACACTTCCTTGTTAATACATGGGTGGAAAAATGTTAGGAAATATTCCCTCTCTAAACATATAAATATCAGATAATTAAATTAATCAAAATATTATAATAAAATATACAATCAATTTAATGTGGAAGACTCTAACTTATAGGAAAAAAATCACGGATGAAAAAAAATTATTGCATTATAAAATAATATATGTAAAAATTATAGGCCATAACTTCATGACTCTTTAACTACCATTCCTACGTTCTTCACAAATTTTCATATAGGTTCTCACATAATTCCATAAGCACTTATTAATGATGCAACTAGGAATTCTAGCTTAAAGAAGTCGCACAAAATTTTATTTTTATGTATACTAAAAATTTATAATTATTTAAAAAATATAATCTTTTTTATAGTTTTGATTTGAGATGTTGTAATTTTTACAAATTAAATATAAAAAATTATGAAATATTTAATAAAATTATAAAAATACATTTATAAATATTATAACAGATCAATTATTAAGACTTTTATAAAAAAAAGGTTATGAGAAAAATTAATAAATTTTTAGAAATATAAATATTTTATTGTGAAAATTTTGGATTATAAATCAAAACGGATAGTAAGTTATAATTCTATTACACTTATATTATGTATGTAAAAATATAATTAATTTAATAAAGTTTATATATATATATACTTTTTTTAGGCTTGTGTACGGGATTATGAAAATCTAAGATGAAAAAATTAAAATGGATAGCAAGTAGCATTTTTAATACAATCATATTATACGTGGAATGTAAGTAAGTATATATAAGTTTTATCGCACATAGTATTTTACAAAAGTAAAAAGTAAAATTAGTTTCGACAAAAGTTAGAAGAATATTTTATAACTCATGTAAATTTTTGGTTTCAACTAAAAATATACTTCTATAAAGTATTTTTGAGATACAATACAATAAAAAACTCATATTTAACAAGAAGAAACAAAGTCAAAAAATTAATCACTTATAGGAGAATTATGATTGTACACCATGTATTTGTATTTTCATCTTTTTTATAAAGTTTATCTTTATTGCATAAGTTTAAAATTTTCTTATTATTGTTGTATATGTTTTAATATTTTAGAGAAATAGAGCATATAATAACACTCATATATAAGAGAATGCTTAGAACTTTGGGGGTTGAGACCATCAATAGCCCTTTAGACTCCCCTATTAGTGTTCACAATATTATTTTTTTCATACTTTAAATTTTTAGTCAATATATATTTATAACTTATAAATACTTGTTAGATAAATAATATATATCTTACTCTAATCCAAAAAATTAACTTGAATAAGAAGGTAACTTATAATAGGAATTAATTAATAATCGATAATAATTAGAATTTGAGTTAAATCTAACAATTTTCATCTTAACATAAATTTTATTATCTTCTTCAATCTACATGCTTTACCTAATACCAAAGAAATCAATTATTGGGCACCAACCATAAAATTTCTTCATCATTGCAATTTTTTTAAAACTATAGAAATAATCTTCATATCAAGAAGTTTCACTTCATTCAAGTGTCACAAACTTCACGAAAATTTATTGATAACATTCTCATGTGTAGGAATTATCCACATCTGTAAAATATCAAACTTGTAAATATTTCCAGGAATCGACATGATTTTTTTGCGTCTTCATTATCATCATCAACTATAATTATCATCATCAACTCCCTATAATCAAATCATCTTTATCGCTATTAATTTTATCCATCGTTATCATACAATATCAACAAGGTTTGTTATCTCTAATTACTATTTTCAAAAGGCTAAACTACCTTTGATACTAGTTGTTGGGAAAAACATCCTTTCCCCAAGGATACAAACATCATCAAGTAATTAAATTAATTAAAGTATTATAATAAAATATATGATTAATTTAATGTGAAAATTTTTAAATTTTACGTAAAAAACCTCTAATAAGAAAAGATCTATTATATATCATAAAAAATTATATGATAATGGATGTAAATATTCTCAATTATAACCCTATAATTTTCTAATCACTATTCTTATATTTTTTATAAACCTCTATCTAAGTTACTACATAATCTTCATAATTACTTATAATATTATTTTTTTCATATCTCAAATTATTGGCTAATATAAATTTTCTACTTCAAAAATACTTAATTGATAAAAAATTTCAATTTCATTCTAATAAAAAACTTAGCTACAAAAATTTAATTTAAATAATAAAAGAACTTATAATAAAAAAATAATCAATAACCAATAACGATTAAAATTTTATTCAAATTCAAAATTTAAGAAGCATTTTTCTTTTAGGTCTAGGCTACTCTCTGTTCGAAGATGAGGATCATCCTTTTCAGTCAAAGATTTGTTTTGATAAGCCTTCAATACTGTTCCCGATCTCCCCGATTAGAGGCAAATGTGTTGCTTGGTGGAAATCTATTTCTTTCTTTTACCCCCTGCCTTTTTTGGCCCGTCGCAAATAGGAAAACCTGTGCGTATATTTTATCGTTTCCTCAGACTGTATTTTACTATTTATCACTTTTTCCTCTCTGTCTTCAGTTTGTTGCTCTACAAAGCATGTTTTTACAGTTTGATAATTATGCTCGACTAAATATCAAACAGAATTGGCCCGACTCATTTGAGCAAATTTGTGAGACCTGAAATGTACGTGCAATGAACCTTGGGACAAGCGGACAATTATTAAAATTGTATCCTACAAATTGATTAGATACATGATGAAGTAGAACACTTAAGTGTTTTAACTGAATCAATGATTAATAAAAGGAGTTTTTTTTTTCTTTATCAATCGTTTATAGTTGATAATTACTCATAAAATATGATCACAAATAAAAGTAATAATCATAAAACATATATGTTATAATTCTATATCTAAAAATTCTTTCTAGTCATAGGGTTTTTAGAACTAAATATTAATAATTCGGATAAATTAGTACATATGATGTATATTTTAGTGGAAAAAAGTCTTATTTGATAGGCATTTGAACATTTCTATTTAAATAATTCGGATTGAGCATTCCTATTTAAATAAGTTAGAAAAAATGTCTTGTTTGATAGGAATTTGAGTATTCTTATTAATATTTTATAATCACTTATAAAATATGATCATACATAGAAATAATAATCATAAAACATATATGTTATAATCCTATATCTAAAAATTCTTTCTAGTCACAAAGTTTTTAGAACTAAATATTAATAATTCAGATAAATTAGTACATATGATGTATACTCTAGTGGAAAAATGTCTTGTTTGATAGGCATTTGAGCATTCCTATTTAAATAAGTCAAATTAGAATTCTTATATTATAATAATATAAAGTTGGTCTTTTTAATTTAAGACATTATGTTAATTTTGTATATAATACATTATATTTAAATAGTATCCATATTCATAGGAGTCATCCAAAGGTCATTAGGTGTAGTTTTACCACGTATAAAATTTTATGAATATCAATAAGGAATTCATCATTTCTTATAAAAAGAAAATAATATATTATTTTATCTCAAAAATCTTTACTTGGAAATTTTTTACCAAGGTAGGTGAAATGGAAAGGAAAAATTTATTTCATGTGATAAGTTATAAATTATAGACTGAATATAAAATAATTTAATAACAAAGATTTCAACTTATACACCATGGTGTAAGTTCAATTAAGATATTTTATGACCAAAAGATTATGTTATATGATAATAGCAATTGAAAATGTTCATATTTGTAATTCTCATTAATTAATTTATAATATGTTGCTAGACGTTAATTATGATTTTTGAAATTTAGAATTAATGTGATTTATTTTAGAGATTAAATTAAAAAAGTTTAATTTAATCGTAGCACTTTGCTAGTTTAATGATGAATCGAAAAGGTCATACACAAAAGATCATATATATCTATATTAACTTATTTAAAGGGAATTGATTCGATTATAGAATAATTGAAAATTTGATCAAAAGATAGTCGATGACAAAAAAAATGTAAATAAAGGATTTTTTGTTTATTTTTTTATTAGGACAATGTTTTCTAGAAATAAATATAAATAATGAGTTTATTTATTTATTTTGTGTGACAATATCCTAAAAAATTCTTTATTTTGACTTGAATTCCTAAAAATTCTAATAGGATTTTAGAAGGAACTTACTTAATAGGTATATTATGAGATGATTATAAAATAAGATCTACAAAAGTTGTAAAAGACCTTGATATATAATAATATAAACAATAATGACAATCAAAATTGTAGCCATCAACTACTAATATGTATGTGCTCTTGTATTGGTCTAATCACAAAATATTACTCTTTTCTTCCTTTCTCTTTATAATCATCATTTACTAATACTATCGCAAATGTGTAATATATTAAATAATTTGTAAACTATATATAATTTATTAATGTAATAAGATTATTATTATTAGGCCCAATATGATTTAATTAATGGGCAATTGGATACTTAACTTAATACTGATAATATGGGTATAGATCCTATGATGGACAGGATTTATAACCCATATCAACTTATAAATAATAAGGTCTCTATCCTACATCTTTGTGGTCTAGGGTTTGAATGCCCTATCAATTCTCCCTATTATGTATATATAAAGATTAATGAGAGAGTTAATCCTTTTACTATTTTGCGTAATGATAAGATTGCGAGATAGATTTACACGATACATGCATGTTATTTTTCATAATTATTTTGTAATTTCTATTAATTTTCTCTTATGTCATAATATAGAATTTAAGATTTGGGAATAATTATGAGATTGAAAAAATAATTTTCTTTCATAATAAAGTTAAGACTAATTATATGAATTAACCTTAAAAGAAATATGATCTTTCTATTGAAAGTTGTAATTTTAATTCTAGTAACTTTTCTTTTAATGTGAATATTACACTATCAACCCTTAATTAAAAAATTTAGCTTTAAAATTATATTTTTGATTCCTTGTACAATTTGATCATGCAGGGTGTGTTTGAAAATGTTAATTCAATGTTTAATTAAATAGATTCAAAATAAAAATGTATTTATTTGTTTGATTTGTTTAGCCTTAATATCAAATTAAGTGAAAATGGAAGTTTCTATAATACAAATGACCTTTTTGTAGTATTTTATACAACACAAATTTAACCATTAAATTAATGACAAGTGAAAATTTTAATTTTATAAGCCATCGTTAGTTACTTAAGAAAGAGTGAGAAAAATAGTAACAAATTGGTCCCTGGAAAATTTAGGCATTCGGAGAATGGAGTTGATTTAAAAATACTTTGAAAAATATAGTTTTTGAAGAATAGATATAAACCCAAATTGGACGAATAAGGAATAACGTGAAAAACTTAAGCAAAATAAATCGAAGTCAGGCAATGATGATTTAACAAAAATTAATGGCTTTGACGTTCTAGAAGGAAAAGAATATTTAGCAAGTTTCCCACGAGCTTTTAATTAACATTAACCAGCATTTAAATACTAGTTTTTTGATATAATAATTGATGCTTTTTTGGTTTTTTAACCTCCCAATTGAACTCTTTCGTTTTCTTCCTATTATCCTACATAACTTATCAAGGCTTGGAATTTGTTATTAGATATAGACAGTTAAGAATTATTTTTTTTCCTGATTTGTGACTTTATTGAAGGATATTCCATTTAAGGGAAATAGAGAGATTTTGGAAAATATTGTTATAAGACTTGTTGGTTGAATTATGATAATGGTCTTTGATAGAGTATAATGACATTGATAAAAAAAAAATGTAACTGATCGTGTTTAATGTGATTAAACATGGTTGTTATTTTGGTGAGAATTGTTTCTTTTCCTAAATTTGGTTTGAAAGAATATATTTAATTTTTGCATCTAGAAATAGACCATAGAATTACATTTCGGGTCCTTGCATCTCCATAGGGTGCAACTACTTTCCCCTAACTTGGCCATTACTTTGAAGTATGTTTCCAATTAAGAAAACTTGAGTTCAAGTGGTCAAAGACCATTCTCTTCTCTTGATGAGTTACATAAGTCCACAAATTGCTCATTTTTTGTGACATTGCAAAAGAAGTACAAATAACTATTGATGGTTAGCTTTAGTTTGAATGCATAAATTAATAATTCAAAGTAAGTTATCAATACCTATCCATTGTAGGATAATTAAGAGGGCTTTATGTTCATCTTCCTTAACATTGCTTACTAGAGGTTACTAAGCAGTAATCTAACTTTTACTTTTTCAATAATGGCATTATAAAAACATATGACATAGTTTAGTGTTAATTGTAAATTGATTGATTGGTTATAAGGTAGTCATCCTTTGTTGTATAACTTAAGAATTTTTGTGAGTTCAAACCAAGTATTTGAAGAATTCCATGCTTTCACATTGTAATTTATAAAATGTTTGATGTTTAACCCTTCTTAGAATAAACCACTCGCTCCTGACTTTTTGCATCTTTTGAACAAGAAGTAAGTAAATCTAAAAAATGACATTGTAGTTATTTACAAAAATGGTGTCAATCATTATGATAGTTGATTCAATGTTTATAAAAGTATTAGCAAATGACCCATTACATTATCTCAAGATGATAGAATTGTTGCTTTCTCCAATCTTTTATTCCCTAACCTTTCCAATTATGTGCTTTTTAGTTTCCCTGATTATTTGTTCTTTAACGTCACTAATCTTCAAATCCCAGAACATATTATGACTACTAAAATTAACACTCATATAAACAACAAACAAAAAGAACATACATATATATATATATACACCTACAAAGATTAAAATAGAAAATTCAATGCATCTTTAACATGAAGACAAATAATAACTTAAGAACAATGAAAAGTGAATAGTGCAAAACAAATTGTTTAGGCAACAAGTTGCCCACCAGTGATTACAAATTTCATATTAAAAGAAAAGGAGAAAGATGAGTAAAAACTAACTAGTATAAGCATTACCTTGAAAATATAAAGAAGATAACTTTGAAAGTCCTTTTGAGTAAGGTAAACAAAGAAAATAAGATAATAAAAAATAAAAGCATTTAACATGAAATGAAAGTGAAATTTTCAAAATGCCAAAACTGAAGTAAAAAAGAGGGTAATAGCTATTTATAATGGATTGAGCAATCTAGATAAAGTGCTGACAAGAAAGATTTGATGGAACAAAATGAAATCATGAGGATTGCGATTTTCTTTCATCTACATTAAATGACAAAGATGAATGATCATATGGATCGATTGACAATTTAACAAATTAAAGAGTTAAATTTTAAATTCAAAAAATGCAGAGATCTAATAGTTACATTTTTATGGAGTAGATCTCGATATGTCATCATTTAGTGTGCATATATAACTAACTCACCATTAATAAGTGTAATAATTAATGATCCTAACCTATGAAGAGTTGCATAATCATCAAAGAGATAACATTCCCATTCAACTAGTACTTATCTTTAATGATCAGTTTGAATTATCAAACCTATTGATGCATTTCCTATAAGTAGTCGACTACCACAACATGGTTGTCCAAACATGGTTTTTAAATATAAACTGCTCAAATAAATCTCGTAATGTTATTTGGAGGTTAGATGACAAATATAATATTTGTGAGTCAATAGAGCCAACACTAATCACTAAAATATGGACCATAATCCGTGATATTATGATAAGCCAATTAATTAATGATCAGTTCATTAAGTGAAAAACAACCTTTAAAAGCCCACCCAAGAATAGATTGTTTCTTTTTAAGAATCATTAATAGACTTGTGGAATGATCATTCCATCACTAACATATGCAGACCAATCTAACCAAATAGTTAGGATCGATGCATTTGAGCTAGCAGGTAACCAAATCTAAAATATCCTTTCATTATGTAAAGATTGGTTTGCCCTTAATTAAAACGACCAATGTACCTTTTTCTAAGAGTTTATAGATAATCACTAAAAAGAGTTAAGTATGCTTTCTTAAGGACTCTTATCACATTCTTACTATTTTTTACATTTATGTTTCTCTCTCTAAAGTTAAAATTAACTTGAAAGGTTTTTAATGGTACACACCACGAGGCTTGCTTATAGATGACATTTTTTAGTGATTGCTCTTTTATTGTCAATAATAATCTTTTATAATAAACAACTTTTCCTAATAAAAATGATCACAACACAATTATATATATAATTTTTTATTTTCAAGGATATTATTGTTATTAATATATTTTCACAATATTTATTATATCAAACATAATATGGAACCTCCATATCATAGTAAAAGTGATGAAATAGATCATTCTATCATTCATAAAATAACCTTTTTATACACAAATTTCTTATTTTTTATATATTTAAGTATTGCCTTTAGTTAATATATAATAAAAAATATTGGTTATTAACTACTTCTCTATTAAAATACTTTAATAATTATATTTATAATAATAAAATTTAAAATATAAATTTTATATTCTTTATAAAGTGTTTAACATAAAATTTTAGTAAATTAAAAGTTCGATGCTATTATTATAGAAGTTTTTTTAGTTATAATTTTGATGACAAACTTTAAGTTATGATAATTTCTATTATTGATTATATCACATGTTTTAATAATATTAAATTATTTAATAAGATACTTATTATTTTTATAATAAAAATATTATTATCATTAATTATATTTTTTTATTTAATTCCTATATTATTTATTGTATTAAACAAAAGAATGAAATAAAATATATATTTTATTTCTTATTATACTAAATATAATTATAAAATGATTATTTCATTTCTAATAGTCCGTCCATTTCTTTTTAAACACTATTTTAGAGATAAAAATTTATTCTTATTTATATATTATGTTAAAAATTAGATTTATATTTATTATTTTTTAAATATTATTTTTATTTTTAAATATATATTTAGTAATTTACTTATTAATTAATTTTTAATAAAAAATATATTAATAAATTATATTTTATTTTTTAAAAATTAAAATTATTTATCATTTAATTTAATTTTTATGCATTAATCTTAAATTACATTTAAAACGAAGCGGAGGAATTATAAATTTTGATAGATGTTTTAAGGATTAGTTTTTTTGACATCATGTTGGTAAAAATGGAGAGCGGAAGCTTAGAGCGCATTCGTACGTGATCATAGTTACGAGAACCGACAGTTCAGCTATCAGCCCAATGAAGCATAGTTACGTGGCAGAATGACAAGTCTTAGTGATAGAATCCCAGTGACGTCTACAAATACGGCCTTCGCAGAGGCCATGGGGCTCAACAGTTGCGCACCTTAACCTTGTCAAATCCTCTCCACTGTTTCAGTCCTCTTTCCTTGCTCGCTCTCGCTCTCGCTCTCGCTCTCTCTCCCCCCCCTCTTTCACTGTTACTCCTTTCTTTCTCTCTCCATCTCCTTCCTCCATCAAAGTGTTTCTTTTTTTTTTTTTTTCATCTTCCCAGGTCTTCTTGGAAAAGAAAAAGCCAGGTCTCGTCCCTTTCCAGCTGCCGTATTAAACCAAAACTTTCTCCTGCCCTTCTTCTTAAAACCAACACAATCATCTCCTTATTTTCCTCGCTTCCTCTGTCTCCATCTCCATCGGTACATATATGTTTATTAGGCTAGCCCATACACACCTTCACTTGTTTTTATCCTCAGTACGACTTATCTTTATTCTTCTTTGTGTGATTCTTCAAGTTTAAGTAATTGCAGGCTTGCACCTTCTAGTAGTCGTATAATCGTCAGATGGGTCACACTGTTTTAGATCAGTTTATTGATATTCCAGAATATTCTACTGGTCTTATCCTCAATATGTAATTCCAATTGTAGATCTTTACTTCAACCTTCTCTTGCAATAATTTCTGTACTTTTGTTCGAAGCTTCAGCGTTTGTTCATTAGGTGGCTGATATTGTTCACCGTGAAGAATTTCAACCCAGAATTCAGTTGCGTTCAATTTAATTCAACTTGTAAATGGACGAATTCTACAGGTTAAACACTCTGCCTTGTTCGGATGACGTTGTTAGAGTTGGCAACGTTTCAGCTGCTGCTGAATTTCATCGTGACCCGGTGGTGGTTAATAACTATTTCCAAGTTGAAGCATCCGAAACGGATGTAAGCGGGTCAGATATGTCGGATCAACTGATCAAGACCCAGATTGCTAGTCACCCTCTTTATCCAAATCTAGTATCTGCATACATAGAATGCCAAAAGGTTAAACGGCTGTACCATTACTATTATTATTTCATACTTCATATTGGTCTTTTGAGGTTCCTCGTCATCATAAGGCACTTTGTAGATTTTACCGTTTCAAACACCAGATTTTAAATATATTTATTTATTTTAATAAATAATTTGACTACTAGCAGACAAAATAATGGAATATTATATTGTATTTAAAGGTTGGAGCAACGCCTGAACTGGCATCCCTACTTGAAGAAATAGGCCGCGAAAATCACCCAAAGAATGCTACCCGTGAGATAGGGGATGACCCTGAACTTGACGATTTCATGGTATATATCTTCAAAGTTTGTGTTGAAATTTTCTGTTTTATTCCCAGACATATGTTTACCCCCCACCTGCTTGTCTTTGCACGTATTGATTTGTTAGTTTCATTAATTGTTATTGTGTCTGAGTACGTGAATTGTTGTTACTCTAAGGAATCGTACTGCGCGATTCTTCATAGATACAAGGAGGAGTTGTCGAAGCCATTCGACGAAGCAACCTCGTTTCTGACCAATATGGAATCACAACTCAACAACCTTTGCAAGGGAACATCAACAAAGTCATCTGATAACCGATCTGGTGAGGAATTCAATTTCTTAAACTCCCACATTTTTATGATCTCTATACTCAGCTGATCTGGTTAATCGCATTGAATATATTCCTACCTGTTTAGAGTTTCCATTAGCCCAGCTATGTTTGAGTCACGGCTATGACAATATCAGTGGAGTTATTGATATTAATTGAGGAATTTGGGTGTGTTTAATTATATTTTTCATTTTGTGTTTTCAAAAATTATTTTTAAAAATAGTTTTTTATGTTCAAAAATTATTTTCGAATGGAAGGAAAACAAGAAATATAGATAATGGTAGTTGCGTACAAGGAAATATTATATTGAATTACAAATCTAACACTAATAATAAGAAAATAAATTAAGAAAATATATAGAAGTTATTTTTGTTATGTTTTTAGAGTCATATAAAACAGATTGTGAGAATTGGTTTCCAATCAGGATTTTTTGTTTCTAAAAACAATAAACAAACAGACATATGATTCCTTTTTATTTTCAAACTTCCATAGAGCACCTTCATTGAGGTCTGCGAGCTATAATTTTGCCATTCCATGTCAAAAATGCATTTTCATTATTTTGTTCAATATTGAGTTCCCATTATGTGTAGTTTGCATAGAACTTACTCTTTTGACAGATTATGTAATGAAGTGAATCAGCTTTGGCTCTGGTTGCACCTATAGCATTTGGCCCTTTTAGCTATTACTTTTAAGTCTTAGTGTTTCTTGCTATTGGTTTTATATCTAGTAAAATTATGTGTGGTATGCCCTATGCATATATATGAAGCAATTGGCATTTTGATTTCTGCATGTTGAACTTTCCGCTGTAACTGAGAGCAGCGAGTTGCTAAATTTGAATTAAAGAAGCAAGTTAATAGCACTGAATATTGGAGTGGAGCAACATTTTAGTCCAATTGCCATCTTGAGATGGAAGATAATGGAGAACCTGAATTTGGCTTAAAATTATAGGGTATGCTTACATGTTGCACAATTGAATGATTATCGTTTTAATCCACATTCTCTAAGTTTATGTTCGGATTTTAAGAGTTTGGCTTTACAACTATAGTGTCCTGTCAATCTGTGATTGCAATTAACAGCAATAAGAAATTTGCTTGATCTAAAGGGAGAAAGTATCCCATAGTTGTGGATCCATTCGACTTGTATCTGCTTCTCTCCTTCTGGAGTGAAGATATCTCCTCCCTTGAGGAGTGTAACGGAATTTCTTATCTATTAGGGACAAATTTGCAATGTATTGTGGAAGTTTCCTTTCATTAAACCCTAGAAGACTTTGTAGTCTCTAAGTATGCTACCTTCTAAATGAAGTTATTTTGTATTTGTTTACCTTGACCCTTGTTGAATGATAAGTTGTAGGAATTCTTTGTTATTGCTCCATTATTTTCTTCTCTATTCTTAATTAAGGTACCCCAAATTTACATGCAATTTCTCCAATGGTTCTTTATTTCTCAAAACTCACGGAGCTATAATGATAACACCTTGAGTTTCTGGAGCAATTAATTCATTGGATGCATTTTAAATTGATGTGTTCTAAATCCATGTCAGATGAAGCAACTGGGACTTCAGAGGAGGAGGAGTTAAGTTATGTGGAGGTGGAAGCAATTGAAAATAATGAATCCTCTAGGAGTCGTTCAGGTGATCAAGAGCTTAAAGAAATGCTTCTTCGTAAGTACAGTGGCTATCTGAGCAGTTTGAGAAAGGAATTCTTAAAGAAAAGAAAAAAAGGTAAGTTGCCAAAGGATGCAAGAATGGCACTGCTCGACTGGTGGAACGCCCATTACAGATGGCCTTATCCTACGGTAATTGCAATTAGCATCTTCTAATAAAAATCTTGTCATACAATTCTGCGACTCCCCACAGTTGGAGTCCCAATTCACGCTTCACAGCCCCTCACATTAAATTCGGCAATATTTAGTTCTGAGAGGAACCTAAAATTCAAACATGGGACTTAGTGTGAGCATATTATTTTTATGTTGTATCATTTACTCAGGAATTTATTGTTGAATCATGGGGTAAACGATGTTTGGATTTTGAAACTAATGAATGGTGACACAGGAAGAGGAAAAGCTGAAGCTATCAGAAGTGACTGGACTGGATCAGAAGCAAATCAATAATTGGTTCATCAATCAGAGAAAACGGCATTGGAAGCCATCGGAAGATATGAGATTTGCCGTTATGGAGGGCGTAAGTGGCGGCGGCAACAGCGGCATAGGAGGACCAATGTACTCTAATTCCGGGGACCAACCTCATCAATGTGGTGGTGACCTATGAAAGAAATCTCCATGCACATTAAGCTAGAGTAACGTGTCCATTTCTCTTTAAATGTCCTATGATAAATTAAATTTTGGAGCTTACTTTATTGTGCAAATTAAGTAGTGCTCCCTTTTGCATAGGTAATTACTGAAATCTGTAGTTTATATATATGGTTTATTACTGTTCTCTCATCACTCACTGCATCTCCTTTATTCATCATCTTACAATGATGTCATGCCAAAGAAAATAGAAAGGAAGGATGCTGCTGTCATGTAGAAATTTAAGCTGTGTTTGCTTTAGTACAATTTCAGTAAGAAGTAAATTTATTTTACAGTTTTCATTGCTGTAATGCCTCAAAATACTCCGATGTTTCAGCTTGAACTGATTCAAGCGTCATTCTTCGAATATAAGGGCATTTTTTTCCCCTTTATTTTTTCTAAAACTTTTTTGGTTAATATTAACAGTAGTTAGATTACTAAATGCATGCAAGGTTTTAAGATTGTACCTAGAATGCGAAAGAAGTCACTTCGGAGAATACGACGGCTAATGAATGCAGTATCTTCTTTGGAGTAAAATAAGTGTGTTATTATGGAGAGCCCTCTTTTGGAGTCCACAAGTTTTCTAGGGTTACATCCTATCTGCCGTTGCTACAATGCGAGAGTAGTTTGACTTTGAAGTCAATATAACACGCTGCATTAATGCTTTGCCTATCTGTCCTAACCTACCATTATTGGCCAATGTAATGGAAGGCGGACAGAAGGAAACGACACGTATTTTGGTTAGGAGTCATGATAACCCCACACGGGGGAGGCGCGGAAGCTGTGTTTGTACAATAATATTAGTAAGTCATTCAACGAACGGCACTTTGACTGCTTACGCTCCATATTAGCAACACGTGTTTTATTGTAGAGTCTGCTTACAACGGTTTTAAGGAATTGAAAATTTTGTCAGTTTCTGGCTCGCGTGGAATGGTGAAATGGCTGCTTGCTGGGTAATAAGGCCCAATAATGATGGTGCGGTCTCTCATTTGTGTTGTAATCAATGTTTGAATAGGAGTAATGTTGTCTTTTGTCTTAAATCCTGCACTATGGGTTGAAGATAGGATTCTGACATTTTACGAGTTGGTTTTGATCAAGTACTTTTGCCACTCTCCTGGCAGATAGGATAAGAAAAGGCTCCTCCAACGTGCCATATGCGAGTATACGAGACAGACAGACAAGGGAATCATGGTGAATAAATGAAGTGGGCATATTGAGCCACTTTTTTCACTCATGGTTTTGTGGGCTTTATGTTCTGCCAGTAAGAGTTTGGTTGGCGCTTGCGGCTTTCCAATTTTGGTGAATCCTCGTGACGGAACATTATGGGCCATGCACGGTTGAGCAGTCCATATATCAGTAGCGTCGCAAATGCTGTAGCATTGGGCATAAAAAGACAATTAAAGGAGCCCTCTGAGCTTGCCGAGATGCTGAGGAGGTGAAAAGATGGGATCTGACGTTTTAAACCTATTTGTGATATCTCCGAGGCTCTTGGTTTTCAGAAATTATTTGTGGTTAAAAGATGCTAGAAAGTGAACTTTCGGCTCTTGGGATTGTTGGCCGCAATTTACATCTATGAGCGAAGATCCTTATAAATTTATTTCAACTTGTGGTTAGATTAATAGTGGGCATGGGGATAAAATATTGGTAAAACTAACAAGTAGGATGACGTTAATTTTTGTTTTATATGATGAAAGTTTGCACCTCAATGATTGGCCTTATAGAGGGGCCCTTTGAAGCTAAGACATGCATGCTTCGTCTGTAATTCCACCCCCACCCCCACACACACACGTCTAATTGTCTTTGATCGATCAGAGTCTTCACTTTTCAGTTCACGAGACCTTCTAATTGATTTTTAAACATGCGTTATGTTCTTTTAAGACAAGAAGAGAGAAAGAATGAAGGACAAATCATCTTTATTGAATCAATTGCTCATGTGTCATTTGATGTGCCCGGATTCGATTTTTGTTCTAAAGATTTAATTATTCTTATTATTATAAAAAGAAATTATAAACAAAAAATCAACTCCTCAACGGACTGAAAGATAAATTGAGATACATATCCTGATTCCTGGAGAAGGCACACAGCCACCCTTATTTTTGGTCCGTAGGAAGGCGCACAACCCAAACTAGTTAATACGATGTGGACCTAAACAGTAAACACTTCGAAGCCGAATTATACGGTCTATAAATTAGGATATATAATTTATCATTCCTACTTTGGAAGTAGCAAGTTATCCCAAATCCATGCATTTTGGTTGTTCGAAATTTAGGGTAAGATTTTTCTTTTTTTCTTCTTTGATAGATAGAGTGAGATTCAATTTTATCGTGAGAAAGTATAAGAATAAAAATAAAATAGAAAATAAGATAAAAAAAAAAAAGATGAATTCTACAGTGTTCTTAATATTTTGAAGTTTTTAAAAATAATTAAATTAAAATTATTTGTTGTGATTGAATAATTTTAATTTAATAATTTTTAAATTTATTATATTACTTCAAAATTTGAAATTCTTGAAGTACTACCGTAAATATTGAAAAAAACAGCGATAGTGCTGTAAAAAACATATATGGAAAATGATGTTGAATTTCCATTTTACAGGACAGGATGATATTGAAAATGATGTCATCCATGTAAATTTTACAACAAAGACAAAATTATTCTATCAATTACAGTGAGAACAAGATAAGAAGCATCCTATACGTGCAGCAAATTGTGGGCTGCCTCTTTTTAAGTGATTGAAAGGGATTGCAATTGAACAGAATATGTCAAAAACCTCGCCGAGGCCTCTATGCTCTATGTAATGTAACTTTTTATTCATATGATTTTGTATCCATCCTTTTGCATCCAATATGGATATTGATTTATTGAATACAATTATATATTAATTTATAATTGGTTTTATTTAACATATAGTATATAGCTCAAAATTTCTCTTTGATTACAGGAATAAAAAAAAAATGAAACTTTTTTATGGATGGCCACGAAATTTGAAACTCTCCTATAATTTCTCTTTATTCCTTGAAAATTGGATGATAAGGTTACTAGAAACATATATGTTGCTCATAAATGACAACAGGTGATTAGATATGCATGAAAAACATATCAACTAATTAAGGTGCTACCAAACACCCAAATCCCGAGCGATCAAACTTGTAGCAAGAGATATAACAACAATACAGAAAATTAAATTAAGCTAGAGTGAGATATTAAGATGTCACTACTTAAGTCTGCTCCTCAATAGCAAATTCCTCAATCATGTTCCCATGGTTGAAGGAATTAAAAACCTGAATCTCGTCAGAACACTTGTTGGGCAATATCTTGGAGCCAGGTCCTTGATCAAGCGATGAGTGCATAGCCACCGGATACTTACGTGCTACGACAACTGAATTAATAACTTCATCAGTTGGATGAAACACAGAGAGAACCTCAAACCCACCAAGATCGCAAGGCTCGACCACCGGATACAGAAAAGCCCGAGCCCCATGCGCACTCCTCAGCATCAAAAGCGCGCCCGGAGCCATGTGGTTGGCCAGATGATCAATGATTCGAGCCTTCTCTTCATTGTCCATGCCCACGAGTGCAGCCAAGTAGACAACCTCGTACTCTTCCAAAGCGTTGGTCACATCCAAAACATCAGCGGTGTGAAAAACCATACGCTTGGCCAAGTCGGAATCGGACGAAACCAAACGCATGGCTTTGGAATTGGCTAAAGGGTCAATATCAAAGTTGTGAAAAATTGTGTTTGGTAAGTGGTTTGAGGCCAGGACAATGGAAGTGAGAGGAAGAGGACCAGAACCCACAAAGGCAATCTTGTTTGGGAAATGGGTGCAGTGTTGGCTAAGGATAGTGAATTCTAGAAGGCCGAGTTTGAGGTAATTGGAATAATAAGGGAAGATGTGAAGGTGGTGAAGTGGGTTATGGTAAGAGCCTAAGATGGAAGAGTAGTGGCTTTCTAGAAGGCCTTCCGCTTCGCCGCAGAGTCTAATGAGTTTGGATCTGATTTCTTGAATTCTATTGGGGAGCTTGGCGACATCGATGGGACTAGGTGGCATGCATGTAAGGACGAGTTGAGTGAATAGAGTGTCTACATTTTTGCAGGGTCTGAGGCTCTCAAGGCTTGAGATTTGGTCGTAGAGATCGCACACTTTCTCGATCAACAATTCTTCCTGGCAATCCATGTCGACACTATGAAGTTATGAGCAGGCTTTGGCTGATAGAATAATGGGATTATTGAAAATGAGACTTTAGAAAGAACAGATTTGAGACTTGCGGATAGCTTGGGAGGAGTCAATATTTATGCCCACTCCTGGGGCCCACTTTAGACTTGCTTATTGCCTTATTATTGGCTTCTTCTCATTGCAATAAAGGTTTTTTTTTTCCTAATAAAATAATAAAAGCATTTTAAAGATAGGTGACATAATCATAGCGCAGGAGAATTTTCGGAACAAACACGAACAACTTGATCCCAGTGCCGCCGGCCTTCTTATTGCCAAGTGACGAAGGCATTTTTCTACGACAGTTTATCTTGCCACTTACAGGAAAGATGGCTGACCGTAAAATGAAGTATGTGATTATAATATATTATTTATGTTGCGTCAATATATTATTAAATTTAATTTTTAACTTATTATATAATTTATTAAATTTAATTTTAAATATAATTCATGACCACTTTTCCGAAAATAAAATGAGGTTCCGTGGATGCCAACTTGAACATGATTCTTCCCAACGCCGATGTATGCATTTGCACAAAACAGGACGTTGTTTGGTTAGCACAAATGGTACAATAAGTACAATTTTTTGAAAAATAAATTTTTTATGTTATTTAATTGTTCACTGACAAAAAAAAAGTGAAGAAAATGGAATAAATTTTCTCATAAATTATGAAAAATTATTTATCTATATTTCTCTGGTTAACAAAAACTCTTCATATATTTTATAAATAAAAATATTAAATTATTTCTATTTAATTTGATTAATCATCATTTCAATTTTTTACGATTATTTGAAAATTATAATATATATAATTTTTTAATTATAAAATATAAATATACTTATTTAAATACATAATAGATAAAATAAGTATTATATAAAATAAAATTTAAATATTATATAATAAATACTAAAATATAATTATTTTATATTTTTATTCACTTAAACTAGATTTCAATTTAATTATATTAAAATAATTTAATATATATGATATATCTTAATTTTTTATAAACCTATTTTTATTTTTATTTTTTAGTAAATTAAAAATAAAAATTACCAATTTATAAAAATTGTAATGGAAAGAAAAATTATTAACAAGTATAAAAATAGAATTAGAGAAGATTAAAATCTCTCAATATTTTTTATTTTTATATTAAAATATTAAAAGATATATTAGTCATTTTTTATAATACAGAAAGTCTAAAGTTGAACCAAAAAAATATAAAAAATTAATTTTCTAAAATTATCAATTTTTTAATATCAACTAAATAATTTTAAGTATTTTCTAGAAATTTTATAAAAAAACTATTTCTTAATAAGTTTAACTTCCTATAGAATCATATTTTTTATATAAATCAAATGATTCTATGTATATGCATGAGAAAATCATAAAAGAATATATACATCATCTATAAACACATAAAAATCTAAAATCCAATCATAGGAAATCAATTTTTTTAATTTATTCTTCTTCATTTAATTAATTAAATATTTATTTTTTAATTATATAAATATAATATAAATACCTTAATTTTAGATAATTATATCTTTATTTCAAATTAATTATATTTTTATTTTAACTAATAAATAAAAATTAAAAATGTAATTTTATAAAATATAATTAATTAAATTTTAAGTTATTATATTTTTTATATTGAACATCTTAATTGTATTAATATAATTTAATCTTGAAATAAATTAATTTAATTTATATATCTATTTATATTAACATATTTTTTTATTTTATTTTATATTTTCAATTAATTCAATAACTAATTTTATGAAACATTTTTAGTACAATCAATTAATTTATAAATATAAGCTATAAGCTATCTATAGTTGAGTTTGATCCAAATTTTTATTATTAATAATTATTGATTATTTTTTATTGTAAGCAATCTTCCTATACAAACTAAATTTTTTAGTTAGAATACGATTGAGATTGCTTGTTTAACAAATGTTTTTAACTAATATTCTTGAGTTATAAATATTTGTACTTACCAAGAATTTGAGGTATAAAAGTGATGTAATATAAACGTAATATGAATACTTATATAAGTTTTGTAAAAACTCATAGAGATTTGAGAAAGATATAGAGATAATGACTAAAAAATTATAGAGAACTGTGATTAAATTTTTTTAGATAATATAATGAATATTTTCTCATCTGTTATTTTTTCTAAACATGGAATTTTCTACATAAAATTATTTGTGTAGTTCATTACACTATTCAAATTGATTTAAAATCCTGAAGGCATGTATGTTTGGAGATGGGAATTTTCTTTCTAACATTTACTAGTAAGTAACTCATCAATTATTTGTGCAAAATAAATTCAAAAAATATTAATATTTTTAACTCAAAATATGTAAATTCCACTTTACCTTTTTAAGGTGCAATCTTCCGCCAAAGTGGAGTCCAATCCAATAAACATTCATTCATCTATACATATTTCTTGCGCGATTACGGAATCAATTTTTCACCATCTTTGATGAAGAATATGTACTTTCCACTGTTGTTAGTCGTAATTAAATTAATGTTAAGTACTTATTAAGACTTGATTTTTTATCTGATATATTGATTCGAAAATTCACATGATTAGTCCTCTGTTTGGTCTTATTAATTTTTAATAAATTTATTATACTATTTTAGTAATTTTTTATTGAAGACTCAAGAAATCATTGATGTGCGTTCAAGTCTTTTAGTAGGATAAAATTTAAAAATCAACAGAGACCTATTAAATTATGGGTTTTGCTAATGGTAATCGCTATGCTTTAATAATTAATAAATACCTATTATTTATTATTATTTTTAATTTTTAAGAAAATTTTATTACATATAAATTATAATTATTCTTAATTAATATTATTCTCTAAAATATTTTCAAAATTTAAATATAATAATAAATGAAAATATTTATTAGTTTTTAAGTATAGCTGGTTAGTAAATCTCTTAAATTATACATGTAATAATACGTACAATTTTAAAATGTTCAGTAAAGATAGGGCGCATGCAGTCGGGCCCTCTCTGAACCGGCCAATGCAATATATATATAGTTTCTAATGGGAAAAGGAAGGGAATAAAATAAGGTTATTTCGATGCTTCACTCAGTCAATTGATTCTAACATTTTTGGCTTCACATTATCTTATCGGTAACATAGTTGATTACAGTTTTGATTGTAAACATCAAAATACCAATGTCCACAAATTTTAAGAATAACTTAAATAAAAAAAATTGAATGATGGGGAAATTTGGCCTTGTCCACGAGTATTCATTAAGCTACCATGCTTGTATCGGTATCAGTTCTGTTCACACCAGATTGCCTATTTATTACATCAAACCCCCACTTGTCCTTATCCTTCAATTTAATACAACAAAGTTATGACGTTGTAATACTTGCCACTCTAGATTTTCTTTTAATTTACTCCCACAAGCAAGAGGATTTCCTATGGAAGTTGTTTGGAAATCATAAAAGTTACAAATGTTTTTTTATTTTTTATTTATAATTAAATATATATAACTTAATTATAATATACAAAAATTTCTCTGCAAACATACACATCTAACTATACATAGAATAAAAGTATCGTTGGTATTAACCATTTTAAACTATTGACTCGAATTAATATGCTTATTCTTAAAAACAATACGTATCATTATATGCATATAAATATTTTCAACTGATTGTGTTGAAATTTTAGTACCGCTACCCTAAACATTTTAATATTTTGATATTATCATTAAGCAGATAATCCTTGAATGTTAATAAATCAAACGTCCTAAAATGATCATCAAATAAATGATCAAATTAGAAATATTGATTTTCAGACTTAATAAAATATAAGTGAGAGTAACGATCAAATTTTGCATGATACATGTTACTAAAATATTTTTCATACCCACAGCAGCTATTATCAATGATTAGATTTAATCAAAATTTTCATTTGACAACTTGCAATTACGATAATTTTGTGATAGAATTGATTTAATAATATATCAATATATCATTAAATCTGATTAATAATTTATTATTTTATAACATATTAAATTTAATTTAAAAAAATAAATTTAATATATAATAAATTTAATGATATATCGTTATATGAATGACATAATATATTAACAACATATCAAGGTGTCTCCTTTTGCAACTTGAGATATGACCGATATACAACTTTGAATCTGACTCGTTGACAGTGCCTCATCATTCATCAAACTTGTTCTCTTTTCGGAATTACTTTCTTATCTTCCTTTTCCATTTTTCTGGTCAATTTTCTTCCATTGCCACAGAAAGTGTCTTTCCGAAAGCTCTAAGGACACTATATGACCACTTTGAAACGAAGATTGATGTGAATCTCATGGCGTTGACATTCCGCCCTTTCAGTTTAACCCATGTATTGCGGCGGACAAAACAATTTTTACATGTAACGCTCCTTTGAAACCAATCTCTTAAATGATGTCCTTTTTAACCCCTATTCTTTTTAAGGTGAGTTATTTGAGTAACTCCATCCTTTTAAAATGAGTTGGTCAAATTAAGAAACTTCATTATATTTATAAATTATGTTGGTATGTACTTTTAAAAGGTATGGACGGAATTTCAGCAAAACTGATGAATCACTTTAAACGTATGGAATTAGTAAATGTTGTTCCCCTCATTAACAAAACTCCAATTCTTTTAATATTTTTTAAAAAAATTTGCATCTTTCTATAAGTGTTATGATTTGTTTGAAGGAGGGAGAAGAAGGGATGGGAAGGGAGAGTGTTGCTTATAAAAAAAAAAAAAGGAGATTAAAATTTATGATTACTCCTCCGAAAGTTTTTACTCTTCAATATTTCGTGTTCCTTTAAAGTGGAAGTTTTCAATAATTATCTACTTAATTTATTATCTTAACCATATTTAATCCTTCAATTTATATTTATATTTACATTTTTAATATTTTATTATTGTTTTTATTTAAATAAAAATATATTATTTACATTTTTTGAAAGATATCTAACATGTAAAAAACATATGTTATAATCTTAGATTATTTAATAAAGAATATAAAATTATCCTTTTTGTTATTAATAATAATTAGACTTGATAATTATAATCCATATTTATTTATCCCTACACATTTATTCTTATTTTAACCCATCTTTATTAATTTTAGAATAAATGCGAATTGGATTATATCAAATAAGGGTTATATGAAGTCAACCTATGATAATTTTTTTTATAAAATTTTTAAATAAGAATTATGATATTATTATATATCTACTTATAATATTATTTCTCACAAAGAAATCTTTTAAAGAAAAAATTTAGAGAGAGATATTTTTAAAAACTTTTCATCATAAAAACTTATTAATAAATTAATTTTTTTCAAAAGGCAAAAATTACAAAAACATGTACTAATTAGTTATATTCCTTTCTTGTATAATTTTAGATATTTAAATAAAGGAAGGAAAAATCATAACTTAACAATTCATTCTTCTCCCTTCCCTTTCATTAACTTCCTTTCCTTTCCCGTCTTAACTCCTAAACATATCATATTGGTGTTTGTTACCTTATGAAAGAATGCATTAGGTAAAACAATACCATATATATATAGGGTAGAGATCAATTGACATTACTTTAAACTTACATTAAATCTACACCGTTCATTTAAGATTCATCCGATGGTTATAATACATTTAAATTAATGTTCACCCATCAACTTTAATAATGAGAGAGAATTAATATAAAACTTACATATTACTTTCTTTTTCTTATAATATATTCTCTTCCTTGTCTAATTTCATAAGAATTAATTTTAAACTATCATATAAAAATATTTTAAATTATGAAATTTATTATTAGATTTAATTTAATTCAATATCAACAATTTGATATAAATTTTATACGGTACAAAAATCAAAACAAAAATATTAACTTAACACTTTTATAATTATATTTAATAATACTTTTATAATTATCAATTTGTTTAATAATACTATTATATTTATGTGTACTGTTTTCCGTATCATTATCAATTTGTTTAAGTTTGTGTAATACTTTTATACTTCTGGCATGCCACTCTGTGGTTTAGTGTTCAGTAGTTGCAACCGATGGCCAAAAAATTGGGTCTTTTCAGAGGCTTTACAGTATGGTTCCAGTGGCCAAACACTTCGTTAAAAATGCTGATGGTGTTTCTTTGGGGCCGTTCATGTACATGCTTCAAGGTGAAGTCATATTGGATAGCTGGTTAGTTTCTGTCCTTTTGACCCCATCCTAAATAAAAAAGTTTATGGTTTAAAATTAAGTTTTAATTTTTTATAGTGATTAAATTAAATTTTATAAATTTATTTTATTATTTTACATTTAATAATAATTTTTAATTCATATTTAAAATTTTATTTTTAATGTATATAACATTTCTATCCTACAATAATTGATTTTTTAATAAATAAATTTGTATTCTGGGAATTTATTTGGTTTAATTTTATAATTATTAGATACACACGTATCAGAGTTTTAGATTGCGGCAGACCATTCCATAATTGTAATTTTCTACAATTTTACTTTATGTGTACTGTTTTCCGTATAACAGATTAACAGATGAAAAAAATGTCTTTTCCCTATTTTTTTAATTATTTAAGTTTAATATTTTTATTAACAAATTAAGTCAGCTTAATTTTTGAGATTACCCATGGTAAAAGGATAATTTATCTCAACTAACAAAAGCCATTTGCTAATAAATGCTACATTTAATTTGCAAAATCTTTTTATAAAATATTAAGTTAATATTTTTGTTTTGATTTTTGTACCGTATAAAATTTATATCAATTTGTTGATATTGAATTCAATTTAGACTAAATTAAACTCAAAGCACTTGATTATCAATATCGATAATTGTAGAATTTAATTTTGTGTGAATTCAAATATATAAATTAATTTAATAAAAGAGTTTAAATTTATTATATTATTAATGGAATTTTTTTATATTATTAGTGAAAAATAATACTTCATTAAAATATTAGAATATTAATATTAATTAAAAATTTTTATTGGTAATAAAAAATTTTAATATTTTTTAATAATATAATATTATATTAAAATAATTTTATATAACAATTTAAAATTAATTCTTATAAAATTAGAGAGAAAAGAGAAAATATTATAAGAGAAAGAAAGTAATAAGTAAGTTTCACATTAATTCTCTCTTATCATTAAAGTCAGTGAGTAAGCATTAATTTAGATGTATTGTAATTATCAGATAAATCTAAATAAATGGTGTAGATTTGATGTAAGTAGTATAAATTTAAAGTGATATCAATTAATTCTCACTTATATATATTAAATAGTTAGCAGCAAATTTCTAACAAACCAAGTTCCATCGAACAAATTGCACATTTTAGAGCATCAATTATATAGGATGGGAAGAAACCAGGTTCCATTGGATGATCTACAAATGATGGAGACACCTGTATGCACCGATATTTAAATTAGTAAAATGTGGAGGAGAGTAAAGAGAGAGTTGCTAAGTAGATAGTAAATACTATTTTTCATTTCTGCGAATTCAATTTTTATCAATTATATACCTATGAAATATTTTAGATCAATTTTATTATTCTAAAATATTAATTTGTTCGATTTCATCTTTTTATTAGTATACATACAAAAATTAATTTGTTTGGTTTCACCCTTTAGGAATAAAATTGAATAAATTAATATTTTGTAAGAATAAAATTAATATAAAATATTTCACAAAGATAGAAAAAATAGTTTAATTTTTAGACTTTTGAGGGATACTATTTATAAAGAGAAAAATACATTGACCTCCTATAAATTTTAATGAAATTACATTACTTCACTTGAAACATAAAATAATATTACTCTTAAATTCAAATTAATAAAATGATGAGAAAAGATAATTACAATATTCAAATCAAATAATATATAATAATGTAAGTATTTTGTTATCAAAAATATACTTTGGTTAATTAATCGAATGTTAAAAACATATGATGTCTTGTTAGTCAAATGTTACCTATTAGAGCTTAAATAAAAAATATTTTTTATTACAAAATATTTACAATATCTTATTTTGGTATATATTATTTTATTTGAATATATAAGAATCTTTTTTCATCATTTTATTGAAGAAAAATTTAAATTTAAGTGTAGTATTTTTAACTAATTAGTTATATACCTTTCTTGTATAATTTTAGATAATTAACTAAAGGAAGGAAAAATCATGACTTAACAATTCATTCTCCTCCCTTCCCTTGCTACCCCTTCTCTTTCATTAACTTCCTTTCCTTTCTCATCTTAACTCCTAAACATATCATTAGTGTTGGTGTTTGTTACCTTATGAAAGAATACATTAAGTAAAATAACACCATATATATATATATAAATTTACACTAAATTTATACCGTTCATTTAAGATTCATCTGATGTTTATAATGTATTTAAATTAATGCTCACCCACCAACTTTAATAATGAGAGAGAATTAATATGAAATTTACTTATTACTTTCTTTCTCTTATAATATATCCTCTTCCTTGTCTAATTTCATAAGAATTATTTTTAAAATATCATATCAAAGTATTTTACTATTAGATTTAATTTAGCTCATTATCAACAAATTGATAAAAATTTTATACGATACAAAAATCAAAACAAAAATATTAACTTAATACTTTTATAATTATATTTAATAATACTTTTATAATTATCAATTTGCTTAATAATATTATTATATTTATGTGTACTGTTTTCCGTTTAATTATCAATTTGTTTAATAATACTTTTATACTTCTGGCATGCCACTCTGTGGTTTAGTGTTCAGTAGTTGCAACCGATGGCCAAAAAATTGGGTCTTTTCAGAGGCTTTACAGTATGGTTCCAGTGGCCAAACACTTCGTTAAAAATGCTGATGGTGTTTCTTTGGGGCCGTTCATGCACATGCTTCAAGGTGAAGTCGTCTTGGATAGCTGGTTAGCTTCTGTCCTTTTGACCCCATCCTAAATAAAAAAGTTTGGGGTTCAAAATTAAGTTTTAATTTTTTATAGTGATTAAATTAAATTTTATAAATTTATTTTATTATTTTATATTTAATAATAATTTTTAATTTATATTTAAATTTTTATTTTTAATGTATATAACATTTCTATCCTAAAATAATTGATTTTTTTATAAATAAAATTTGTATTCTGGGAACTTATTTGGTTTAATTTTATAATTATTAGATACACACGTATCAGAGTTTTAGATTGCGGCAGACCATTCCATAATTGTAATTTTCTGCAATTTTACTTTATGTGTACTGTTTTCCGTATAACAGATTAACAGATGAAAAAAATGTCTTTTCCCTATTTTTTTAATTATTTAAGTTTTATATTTTTATTAACAAATTAAGTCGGCTTAATTTTTGAGATTACCCATGGTAAAAAGGATAATTTATCTCAACTAACAAAAGCCATTTGCTAATAAATGCTACAAGGGCACCCGTTAAAAACATTTACCTCGCATTTAATTTGAAAATACTTTTATATGAAAATTTAAAATTAATTCTTATGAAATTAGAGAGGAAAGAGAAAATAATTACTAAATCAACTATTTCTTATATTTGATAACGAACTTATTTAAGCAGTTAATTGGCTTTAAAATAGCTAAATCTAAAATACTGCTCTGCCTAGCATTTGTGGTTACTTGTTTCATGAATGGCTAAGAAAAAGATTTTACTATCCCTCATTTACATTTCTATTTCTGGCCTTGTTTCATGAATGCCCAGCGTCTGTCCAAATGCAATTTATGGCTTGGATGTACATTCTGCATCCAGACAAATGATTGGCCTAGGCGTGAAGCTTGTTATTTATCCACTCAAATTCCATTTCAATAATAAACAAAAATTAAATAATTAAAATTATGATTTTTAAAATAAAATTTAATAATTATAAAATTATATTAATTTAATTTTAAAAAATATAATATATAATAATTTATAATAATATATTATTTATAAAAATTTAATTTATTAAATAATATGTAAATTTTAAAATATTAAAAATAAAAGAATACTCAAATAAGTAATAAAATATAATTATATTTTTATATGTTATTTTATATGCAAATAGTTAATTATAAATAACATATTTTATTAAACTTTCTTATTCGAATAGTTAATGTAATTAGTTTGTCAAATTAACTAATATAATCAATCATTAACTAATAGTTAATTGAATCAGTTAATTACCAAATAAGTCAATATCGAAATTCGATTTAACTCAACTTAATTATATTCTTAATTAGATTTTTATAGAATATTTACTAATTATTAATAGATTTATATAAGTTAACAGATTAAGTTAAGTTAGGCGTTAGAAAAAATTATACATAAATTAGGTTAGGCCATATTGTAAGCCTGCCACAAGTTTATAAATCAGGCTAAGTCAACTTTTTGTTTTCTTTCTTTTATGTAAGCTTAGCTTATTTTAGATAAAACTTAACAATGTAAATTATTTTCATTCCTAATTAAAGGCATTGCTCCATTTTTTTAAGGATATAATATGTTACTAACCTTTTTGAAAATTTAAAAGGAATTTAATTCATGAAAACTTATATGAAAAATGGAAGTTTTGATAAATTAGAAAAATACACGAATTATATTTGACCAATAAAATGTCAAACTAAAACTTTTTAGGACATGAAAAGTTAATTGGATTTATTCCCTTTCTACTCCCTTTGTCTTTATTTATTTATTACCATTAATCGATTTCACACATATTAAGAAAGTAGTTAAATTTATTTATTTTTAATGAGTTTTAAAATATTACCCTTTATGAACAAAATTCAAGATAGTTGAAGATAGAGAGAAAAATATAAAGAAATAAATACAAGTTGACTAATAGTATAAAATAATAAAGTATTTATTCATGAAAGAGAGGGATAAATTTAGAAAAAAAATATTTAATACTTCATTGGATTCTAAAGCGATAGATAAAAAGGAATAAAATTTTTTTAAAAAATGCGACAGATAAAAAGGAACGGAGAGAGTATAAGAGAAAGAAAGTAATAAGTAAGTTTCACATTAATTCTCTCTCATCATTAATATTAATGGGTGAGCATTAATTTAAATATATTGTAACCATCAAATAAATTTAAATGAATAGTATAGATTTGATGTAAATAGTGTAAGTTTAAAGTGATATCAATTAATTCTCACCCATATATATTAAATAGTTAGCAGCAAATTTCTAGCAAACCAAGTTCCATCGGACAAATTGCACATTTTAGAGTATCAATTATACTAGATGGGAACAAACCAGGTTCCATTGGATGATCTACAAATGGTGGAGACACCTGTATGCACCGATATTTAAATTAGTAAAATGTGGAGGAGAGTAAAGAGAAAGTTGCTAAATAGATAGTAAATACTATTTTTCATTTCTGCGAATTCAATTTTTATCAGTTATATATCTATGAAATATTTTAAATCAATTTTATTATTCTAAAATATTAATTTGTTTGATTTCATCTTTTTATTAGTATCCATACAAAAAATAATTCGTTTGGTTTCACCCTTTAGGAATAAAATTGAATAAATTAATATTTTGTAAGAATAAAATTAATATAAAATATTTCACAAAGATGGAAAAAATAGTTTAATTTTCAGAATTTTGAGGGATACTATTTATAAAGAGAAAAATACATTGACCTCCTATAAATTTTAATAAAATTACATTACTTCACTTGAAATATAAAATAATATTACTCTTAAACTCAAATTAATAAAATGATGAGAAAAGATGATTACAATATTCAAATCAAATAATATATAATAATTTAAGTATTTTGTTATCAAAAATATACTTTGGTTAATTACTCGAATGGTTAAAAATATATGATATCTTATTAGTCAAATGTTACCTATTAGAGCTTAAATAAAAATATTTTTTTATTACAAAATATTTACAATATCTCATTTTAGTATATATTATTTTATTTGAATCTATAACCATCTTTTTTCATCATTTTATTGAAGAAAAATTTTAATTTAAGTGTAGTATTATTTTGTATTTAAAGAGATATTTCTATAAAATTTGAAATTAAAAGAGATATTCATATAATTTTACTAAAACTGAAGGGAGATTAATATATTTTTCTCATTTATAAATGTAAACATAATACTAAAGATTATGAATCAAAGTTAAACGTTCATTTAGATGAAAACATTTAAATCTGTAACAGTAAGAACTCAAGTGGCATCCAAACGATTATTATGTTTATTGAAGTATTGAAAATCTGTTTGAAATATCTATATCAATTGACATTAGTAAAATAGCTTTAAAGTAGTATTTCCTAGCAAAATTCTGCTTCCCCCAGTATCAGGCAAGTTAGACTTGCTAACATTCAACATCCGGAAAGATATGCTGTTCGACTTGAAATTTCACGGACATAAATATGTTATCCTTACTTTGATTCCTCCCCTTTTTCCTTCAACTTCAATGGTGTATGTGAGACGCTATCATTCTCCTTATTTCGTGCAAGTAATTCATTACACCACTTGCACGGTTGTAAGTTTTTCTTATTTTGACCTCTTTAACAATTTTTATAAATTTTAAAATATTTTTTTTCATGATTTGTGAGAATATTTGAGTTTTTCTTCATCATTTTTTTTAATTATTTATCAAATGGCATTTGAATTAGTTTACACGCACTTTAGCTTATTTATGGGTGAAAATCATAAACTCACCACCTTTAACTTTTGATAGCTTACGAGAATATAATTTAATCTAAGAAGTAATTTTATTATAGATATAATTTGACATATAGTATACGTCTTATTGCATCATCATATTTTTCAAATCATGTTATCAGATATAATTCTGGCTGTGATCATGGTGTTTGTAACAGTAGCACTAAATTTTCAAGCAAATAATAGTAATTAGTATATAAACGTAAGTACATAATTGACAAATATTAAAAAAAATAATTTCAATTTAAATCAAAATTTGTTAAAACAATTTAAATTATTGATAGCAATTTTCCAATCAACCACGGGGATCCAGGCTACGATCTTTCAGTCTTGTGTTTGATTAATTTAAGAGAAATAAAATACATTCTTTTAGTATGAAACATACAAATTCTTTTATGGAGATATATCATTTTAATAAAAAAATTGTATATATTTTTCTCTTAAATATTCTACATACTCAATGAAATTAACAATTTTCAGAGGATTGAAGGGCTTGAGAAATTATATAAAATTATAATTTTATTTACGAATAACTAATAATTCATGCAGATAATTTTATCTTTTAGGATAAATTTTTTTATATATATTATTATTTAAAAATAAAATTATAATTTTATATAATTTAAAAAAAAATTACTAATACTTTTTAATTTCAAAGATAGAATCGTATATTTTATTTATTTTATTGAAATAACCTGTCAACGAGGCCGTTGGTATTTGCTAAGATGTAGACATTGGATTGGATGTTTGGCTTTGGAAAGATGTGCATCCATATTTAGAGCGACTTTGATATATTATTAATTTAATAATATATTAATATATTATTAAATTTAATTTTTTAGATTAAATTATATATATTATATAGTAATTAAATTTAATTATATTAATAATATATTGTGAAAATTTCCTGATCAATCATATAGACATGGACCCAAACCTGCTTTTCAGGGTTTGAAATCTCATTGCTTTTGGCCAAAATGGCCACTTTCTTTCTACCAAGAGCACCAAATGCGACAACTCGACGCTGAATAAATAAAGGACAAACTCTTCCACCGCACATCCCCTTTTCACAACAGAAAGCAATGAATCAAGATGGTTTCAATATGGAGTATGGATTCATCATATTGTTTTCCACATCTTATAATAAATGGTAGATATTTTCTTTTCCTTTTTGTTTTTACATAATTAAAATGGTTATGATAGATGAATATCAAATTTGAATGGACGGCGAGCATGTTGGCTGGCTAGTAGTGAAGTCAAATTGAGTTGAACCAACTTTTCAATGGATGTGTGGTAGCCACACGACGCCGTGTGACACACACTCTCCCTGCCACACGGAAAGTCGAGAGTCGTCTCTCTGTTCCCTCACGCTTCATATTTTCTGGTCCCTCTTCAAGTTCCAACTCTGCCATAATAATCTGCTTTCGTTTTATTTTTCTTTTTTAGTATATAGTTGGGCTTGCATGAGAAATAAGTTTTTATTGATTAATTTTTTCAAGTAAATTCTATTATTAAATTTTTGAAAAATGTATGAAATTTTTATTTGATTGATTATGAAAATTTAAAATTTTTACAAAAAACTCTTTTTTATTTAAAAAAAGAAAATAAATAACTTCCTACACTTCTTGGCATGAGAAGTAAAATTTTTGAAAAAATATTAGTTCCTCTATTTGTATAACTTTTTTCGATTAATAATAAATCAAATAATTCATCAAGGAAATAAATTATTTCCATTTAATTTTTTTAATCAACTAAAAGAGAGAGACGGAGAGAGAATTTAATGTCAATGACATTGACTAATATGGTAAGTTTTCCCTATCGAAGTGTTTATCTGAATTGTTGGAGGGTTATATTTCTGATGCAAGCAGTTTGAACGTGTGGCCAATAAACAATACTCTCAGCTTCCATTTCTTTTTACGCTCTTCGTGCCTCCCAGGTCAATTGGAAAAAGAAAAAAAAAAGGGATAAAAGAAACTAGGATTCCGTTCAGATGAGTGTTATGCTATTTCGTTTCATCTTAAATGTTAGAATGCTAATTCCATACGATATTTGGGGGGGGGGGGATTAGGGGAATGGCATTTCCCATGCATGATGTTGAAATGTAGAGGAGAATTTTTAAAATTTCTTCTTTGAATAATCTAACATTCAACATCTTATTTTCTTCAATTATTAATCCATCATTATCACCATATCTCGTTGATCTCACCCTGAAATTTCTTCTTCATGAGTATTAATTTGATCAAGAGTAAAACCTGCAATAATTCTTTTTCATATTATTCCAATAATAACGATTATGTTGTAAGAAAAAGTGATTTTTGTTAAATGGAAAAAATTATAATCTATTTAATCAATATATCTAAAATTTTGAGTTCGAATTCAAATATAACAGATAAAAAATAAAATTTCTAAGATAATATTAAGTATGATTGTATCACAAAAATACTAACGGTAAAAATAATTACGTTTTAAGAGAGGTGGTTTAACAAGACTTACGCAAAAGACTATGACTACGAGTTTTGGACAGGTCGAACTGCCTCGCCCTATTGTAAGAGATAGAAAAGAAGTGGTTCCAATATCTAACTTCATTTTTAAGGCCCAAAGCTATGTAGTTTCCCAGTAATTCGATCAGGATTATGGCCCAGTAATTTTGTGTTCGCTTGTTTTGATCCAATCAGGATTAAGGCCCAGTAATTCGAGTCCGTCCTCGTAGGATCTCGAGACACTGCAGGCAGCTTGGACGAAAAGAAGTGGGCTACTGATTTCTCAGCAAAGTCAAAAAAGTAGTTTAAAAGTACACCACTTCCATTTTCCAATATACTTTTTCATCCAATTTATTTTCTATTAATTAATGTAAAATGATTTAAATTACACATCAAATCACAAAATATATTATTTTCAAATAATCAAGACAATTATCATTAAACCATTCAAGCATTTTAGCACATGTTTTTTTGAATTTTATATGTTCTTAAAATTTGGCAGTCGTGGTTAATTTTAGGCTGTATATATGTAATTTAAGATTTTCTAAATAAATGGTAAAAAAAATTGCTTCGAAGTAGCAAAGAAAAAGTTTTTAAAATTATTTTGATAAAAATTAACCGACACAAGTTATAACACCGAGGTATAGAAAATAAACCTTGGAGATGTTTGGGAAACAGCTTTTTCATTAGCTGTTAGTTGGTTTGACCAAAATCAACTGGTTGACTTGGCAATAAGCTGATTTTGGTGTTTGGTAATCAGTTGATTGCTCCTAAAAAGCTGAAAACGAAAAAGTTAAGGGGAGTAATTTTTTCAATTAGCTTATTTGAAAATAACTAAATTACCCTAAATAAATTTTTATATTTTTCATTTTGTCCTTTCTAAAAATTCTTAAAAAATTTAATAATTATAAAAAGTAGATTAATTTAATTTTAAAAAATATTTAATATATAATAATATATTATTTATAATATATCTAATAAATTAATAATAAATTATAATAAATTTAAAAGTTATTTAATAGAATAAATATATAATATTATTTATAAAAATTATTTAATTTAAAAAATATTTAATAATTTAATAATAAATTATAATAATATATTGTTTATAAAAAAATTTAATATATTGACTAATATATAAAATTTAAAAATATTAAAATAAAAAATATTCAAATAATTTATAAAATATACTCATACCCTTATATGTCATTTTATATACAAACAGTTAATATAAACAGTTAATTTTACCAAACACTCTTATTTAAATAGTTAATATAATCAATTAGTCAAATCAGTTAATACAATCAGTTATCAGTTAACAGCTAATTAAACCAGTTAACCGCTACAGCTATCAGCTATTTGCCAAATAAGGCTATTCAAAAACTAAATTTTGGATAGTTTATGATGGCTTGGGATAGTCGGGAACTGAGTTTGATGGTGGCAATCTTCCTCCTTCCTCCCCTCCGATCCCAATTGCGAAATTCCAGCCCTTACCATATGATTCTGGAACCTAACAACCTGATTGATATATGAACATTGTACGATGTCTGCAGCTGAAATGTCATGTTTGCCCCTTCGAAGCTTTATTGCCCAGAGGCCAGAGCAGGGGTAACTTTTTTTTTTTTTAAATTTATATATTCATGATTTTATATCACTTTTTAAAAACAAAAGAAAAATCTTATGTTTTTAAATAGTATCAATATTACCTTCTTTTATAATTAGTTAAATAAATATTATTTTTGTTTAAACAATTTTTTGTTAATATAATTCATTTTTAATTTCCTTATTTTATATTTCACATGACTTTTGCATTTATATCTCATTATTGATTATTAATTATTACTTAAGTTAAGAGATTTTATTGGTAACTTAATCCCATGTTCAATTCAATATTGTTTCCTCTAGGGTAGGGTCGAAAATAAATCAATGCGATATATAATTTGACATGTTAAAAGTTTAATTTAATTAAATAACTTAGGTCTAGATTAATATATTCACTTATTTATTAAATAAATTTTGTCTATTTAACTTTAAATTTAAATTATTAATTTATTTAAATTAATATTAATATATTACTCTAATATAATATTTTTAAGTTAATCAACTAATTATATTATAATTATTATTTTTTTATCATTATACTTCTTTTCCTTCTCTAACTCAACCGTCAATCTTTTAAAGTTTATAAATGATAAATTTATATTATCATATTATTTAATTTTTAAATTACAAATAAATATAATTATAGTGTGTTATATTAAATTATTAATAATTTTATAAAAGTGAAGATTAAATTTTGTTTGATATTTTATTTATTTAACAAAATTGTCATTCCTTTTTTTATTAAAGAGCTTGTTTATAAAATATATGCCTGAGCTTATAAATCATTTAATAATTTATTTAAAATTTAATACTTAAACTTAAATAAGTTAATAATTTAGACCAAATTTTTTATTTGAGATTTTATAAACAAGTTGGAACAGAGTAAATAATTTTAAAATAGTTTTAATTTATATATAATAAAATCTGACTTAAATTGATTTATTTTTATCCTTAATTATTGTCATATAATAAATAATGTTTGCTTCATTTTTATTCAAATATTTGTCACATAAAACAATTATTTATTTTTTTTGTATTCTAACAATGAAAATATTTAAACTTAACACCTCCAACATATAAAGTATTTAAATCCTTCAGGATCAATGAGCTATTTGTAAAATATTTGTTTTAAAAAATATGTTAAGATTATTTTAATTTAAATATAAGATATCATTACATTTTTTTATTTCAATTTGATTTTTAAAACTTTTATTAAATTTAAAATGGGATTTGTCTTTTGTTAAAAACAGTAAATTAATTAATATTTATTGCCATATTATAAATTCAATCTATGACTATAATATTTTCAAATAAAAAATTGAAAGGAAATTATACATTTAGTTTATATCTTGTATAATTAATACGTCCTAAATTAAGTAATTTTTTGCCTATTATAATTCAAATTGAATCTATTTCATTGAAGTTCTTCATATCATACTATTTTATTGTACGAAATTATTGATGCATTAGATGTACGTTAAATATGCCATAATATATTCATATAAGATAAGATAAAAGTGATTTTATTCATAAAAAATAAAAAAAAGATATCTTAAACATGTCAAAATTTGTATTTAATTTTTTTAAATTGAAGTATACAAAACAACAATTTTATTTTCTTTCATTGGTATATTTGAAAGGTTTAGTAGCCTTATTATTTTATTTTTCAATCATTATTATTAAAATCAATTTGTATTGATTTTATTTTCAAAATAGAAGAATAAATATAACTTTAATTTTTTATTTCTAAAATTGATAACTATTATATCTTTCAAATTTCATAATTAACATTATTCATTCTTATTTTTATTATAACTATTCTTTCCTCTTTTCAGTTGTAACAATAAAATAATCTATAAAAGAAAGAATATAATTGAAAATAAAGCACATGTAATATTGCTAAAGAAATATTTATCAATTCACTTCAATAATTTTTTTATTTTAACATTCTAAATGAATGGGAATAAATAATTATAATATAAAAAAATAAGAAATTAATAATATTAATTATGAAAATTTAAAAAATATAATAGCTATCACATTTATGATTAAAATATTAATTATTATATTTATTCAAGAAATTAATGCATCAATCATATTTTATGGTTAATATTTTATATTTATACACAAACTTTTACACCTATTAGATTTTAAATTATTTTATTATTTTATTTGAGAACAAATAGTTATAAAAGGTTGAGAATTAATTTATTTTTATAAAAGCATGGTTTATAAATAGATGAGTAGTAGTGATTTAAAGTTAATTATTATTAAATATAAATACATAAAAGTAAAGAAAAATTAGAAAAATATTTCCTAAATTACCCTAAAGCCTCAACTCCTCGTATTTTTCCTCTAAAATTACTTAAAGCCCTCATTTTCTCCAAAATGCTCCTAACTTTTCCTCTTCATCCTTCAATCCAAGTGCAACCTCAATCTCTATCTTCATCTCTTCATCTTCCTAATCTCACCAAGGTTAGGCTATCACATTGGAAACCATGTAATCTTACTCCTTTATTTCTTTTTTTACATTTGGAAGATTGAAGTTTGCAATCAAAAATGGGGTTTTGATGTCTTTAACTCTAAAATGGTGATTTTTAGATGATTACAAACAAGTGAACCTTCAATCCTACCATTTATAATCTCTTCTATAATTAATAAGTGAATATTTTACCTAATCTTGCTTGTTTTGGGATGATTTGAGATAAAATGTTATAGGTTAATGTTTGGTATAGATTGTATGATGAATCTAATGGCTATAATATTATTTTTATATTGTATAGTGGTTGAAATGCATAATGAGGTTTGAAAGGAATTCTTCACGGGTGAATAGTGAGTTTTTTTATAAAATGCATAAATTCATACATGAATTAATTAGTAAATCAATTCATCATCTAAAGAAACAAAACATGGGTATATGAATTGACTTAGTGGAAATAAAGGACAAACTTCCCTACACTAAATCAATTTAGGAATTATGAAAAGTTGTAAAAAGTCTTCAACCAATTCCTGGATTGATTCAAACCTCACAAAAACATATTAAATATTTTGAATCGATTATGGGATTCAAATATCATTTTTTTGTGAATAAGTTGATTATGATATGAGTACTCATGTATATACACTAGAAAAGTGGTGATAGAACTATAACTCTACTTTAATTGTGTAGTTGTTGAATTGTTATATTATATCTGAATTGTGAATGTGATTATGGTAATATGTATTGATATATGTGTTAAGAGAGAGAATTATTGAATATGTGACATTTCTATTGAATCCAAAAACTTGCTTATAATGGATAAAGATGACATAAAGGGACATGATAAATTCATGAGGGATAAGAATAAATAAGAATTATAAGGAAATTTATATGTTTTGTATATTTTATGATTGGTGGTAATATATTTTGCATTCCAAAATTGAGATGTGAAATTCATTGTGTTACTCTTGTAGAAATCATATGTAATATTAACATTTTGAGTTCATTAATTTCATCAATAGTAAGATGGAGTTATAGAAAGTAATTTGATTGGTATGGCTTAATTATTATAAATTGATCTATTTTCCTAGAATGTTTACTTACTAGACATCAATCTTGCTCTTCTGCATTTAATTTGCAAGCTCATAAGTAGATACATTACCACTATAATAAAGATAGGATCATTAGAGCTATCATTAGTTAGTTCGAGTAGAAAATAGATATTTTAACTAAAAATAAAATTGACCATTGAATCAATCCTTAAAGGCTTTTCATTTGCAAAGGTATATTATATTGGTGGTAGACAATGTAAATATTAGATAATTTTGACAAGAGTATCAATTAGACCTCCTTATTCTCAAATAAGTGATAGATATTATAAACAAATATAACTCTTATTTTTATGTTAAAATTGATTAGGTAAATAATGGTAATTCTTAACAAGACTAATAGTATATTAATAATATTCCCAACTTTTATTTAGATTATTGAGTAATGTTTTAGTGTGGGAAGACCAGTAAAAATCAAAAGGATGAATTCTATATCGATTGCAACCTAAGGAAGGTTATGACAAGAGTAAAATCAGAATATGATTTAAAGTTTTTTAATAGGACAATGTTCTAAGATTGGTTACTTAGGATTATAACTATTTGTTGTTTGTAATTGTACCAGTTGTATCATTTCACTTAACCCTATGACTTATGTGAAATAATGATGATAACTTTCTTACTAATTGAGTTATTTTGTTTCTAAGTGTTTGAGAAATTGATAAATTAGGTAATGGTGAATACTAAAAGTTAATGAATTAATAAATCCAATCAAGAAGAATCATTCATAAGTTTGTAATCTCAAAGTAGTATATGTGAGGACGAAGAGTGGAAACAACAAAGTCCTCCTTGGACAAGTAGCCAGTTATGAGTTAAATAACTGAAGTTCTTGATCAAATTTGGGATAAAATCAACGTAGAAATGATGGCAATCGTAATCATAATAAAGACTGAAACCAAGGAAATGGACATAAGCCAGCGTGAACCGACTTGTTTTGAATCATATATTTTATATTTAGACGTTTCAAGAAATGAAATGATATATAACATTATTTATAATTTAACATTGAAAAGTTTTTCCTTGATAATATAGCAATTTCCCTTTTTAAATTAACATTGTTGGAGTCAAAATTTCAAATATTCAATGCGCAACCTTACCGACAAATGTATTTATATTCCTGTTAAAGCAAGCTTGAAACCGTAAGTGGAATTTTATATTTATATGATTCGTATATAAATTGTTATTAACAAGCGTTATTATGTATTAACAAAATTCAAAATATCTTTTTAAAAATGTAAATTTATTTTTAAATTAAAATTAAAATGATGGTGTATATATATATATATATATATATATATATATATATATATATATATATATATATATATATATATATATATATATATATATATATATAACTGATATGTCTATATATATATATATATGGGGCAAGGCACAAACCCAGCAGGATATTCCAATATATATTTTCACTGGAAGATTAAGAGAAAATAGAAAAATGAATGCTTGCTTATAAAAAGTGTAATTGCATTCACGTTTATCTTAACTATAATATCGCTTTTCTCACTTATTATTAGTTTTAAGAAATTTATCCTCTTTTAAAAAATTATTATAATAAATTATTTATCATTTATTAATAAAATTATTATTAAACTATCATCGAATTTTCACAAGTTATCAATAAATTTTAAAAGGTTACCATCTATTATAAATTGGCGGTATGCGTGGTGGGTGGAAGTATTTTTATTCTGAAAAGAAAAATGAAAATACGAGTAAATCCCTTTTAGTCTACAACAATGTTATTGTTATGACAACGGGGCAGAGCCGTACTTATGTTGCAAGAAAAGGTTAATTTCGTCAAACAGCCCACACGAGGGTTTATGTGGGGCTTTAAACAATTCAGAATGCCTTCCATTTCCGCTTCAACAATGGCGGTTTCATCACAACTTTAACAATCGTTTTAGGGCACGAACTAAGCTTCCTTTTATAAATAACAACTTCGTATGCATTGATTTATTCATTGCCGAATCAATGTTGAAGCTCATTTCGTCATCATGCATCCAAAGTCGTTTCCATCATCTAACTTCGAGCGTTGGACCGGCTCTCTGGCCTGGAACTGAGTCCAATCTACCCTTGCTTAGAGTGTTGAATTCTATCAAAAGGTTAAGGGGGAACAATCCTAGCTTAAGTGGGCGGGTGTTTTTCTGCTCGGGTTCGGACTCAAATTCGGTTGATGGCTCTGGGTCAGAGCAGGCAGTTGAGTCCGAAGTAAAGGCAGCTGAGAACAGCGCCGAAGAGGCAGGCTCCAAGGCTATAGTGTCCACCAATCCAAGACCGGAAGATTATCTCACGGTTAGCTTTGGAGTTGTGCTTCTGTTTGATGGTTTGTTCAGTGGCAGAATGGTTTAAGAACCACTTAAAAAAATCAGAAGTTTAATATTTTTAATCGAAATTTACTGTTCTATAATTTCATTGGAAAACGAGGAATACAAAATTGTAAGTTATTGTAGAAATTGGTGTTATTTTGAAACTAGAGAAAAATGTGATATTACAGATATAATGTTGCTTTATTGTCAGTGAAATGTGGCCAAAATTACAGAATGGATTCTTCTTTTAACCGTATAGTCGTTAAAGGCTTTAACTGTGCGGCAAATTTTCTCCCTTTTTTTTCGGCTGTTATGTTATTGAAATTTTCATTCTGTTTTTCCTACAGCAAAGTAGAGGGAGATTAGATTTTAGTGTTTTTCTGAAGTTGGGTTATTAGGATTCATTTGGTTTATACAAAAAATGAGTTCCTGTGGAAAGTTGAGTTTGCTAAGAATAGAATTTCTTGTGATCTTCTCAAGAAGTGCTAGAAGTTGTTTGATTAATAATGAAAAGTAAGTTCTCGTGCGAAGTTCTTCTTACCTAATGGAGGGGTAGGCAAGTAACAAATTTGCCAGGAAGTCTTACTTTCTTTAATTTACCAATTAGTGACCAACAAAACAACTTATTTAGTTATATGTTTTACTAAATATTGTAATCGGAGCTTAGTAGTAGTTAGCCTTGTTTGCATTGCTTTCTTAATATTGCTGTGCTTGCCTATGAAATAGTTTTCTGTAAGTTTATGTTTTCTCTATTGTCTTCTATGGGTCAGGTCTTGGCGTTACCATTGCCGCACAGGCCACTTTTTCCAGGATTTTACATGCCAATCTATGTTAAGGTAGGGTCTTACTTGCACGATATATGCTGCTGGCTCAATCACACCAGGGTTGTAATCTGACTGGTGGATGGATGGTATTATCTCATTGGCTGAAATTTAACATGAAACCATGGTTGCCTAATGATTATTGTACTATCCATCCAGGATCCCAAATTATTGGCAGCTTTGCAGGAAAGTCGAAAACGACAAGCCCCTTATGCTGGGGCTTTCCTTCTCAAGGATGAGCCAGAGACTGATCCCAATGTAACATCTGTCTCTGAAACAGAGAAAAATGTATATGATTTGAAGGGCAAAGAACTGTTCAATCGTCTTCATGAAGTTGGTACTCTGGCACAGGTACATAGTTGTGTTTAAATTTTAACTACTTTTTAGTTGCACTATGGCATGTCTGGTTGACTGGTACTTGTTCCAATGCACATTTGTGTTCTGTTGCTAATGGTTTATACAATGGCAGATATCCAGTATCACAGGGGATCAGGTAATCCTCATTGGCCACAGGCGTCTGCGTATAACAGAGTTGGTGAGTTATAAATATGTGATGCTCCACAGAATGCTTCATGTTTGAACTTTTCTTTCTCATGTTCTTTATTTGTGCGTCAAATTTTAATTGATAGGGCTTCTGATTTATTGATCACTTGCTTCCTTCTTTTGTGTGTGCGTGTGTGCATATACTCTGTGGCTTAACTATTCTAGCCATTACTCATCTTTGAATCTCTTGTCTTTTGTACAGGTTAGCGAAGATCCCTTAACTGTAAAAGTTGATCATCTCAAGGCATGCTATCTAGGACTATTTTTTCCTTAGTTTTACATTTTCATTATGATTAAAAATTTCTTTAGTATCTATTATTCTAATGACCTCTATTTTATAATTCATACCTTATATTTGGTTGTTCTTGGTGCTGCAGGAAAAGCCTTACAACAAAGATGATGATATTATGAAGGCTACATCATTTGAGGTCATATCAACCCTAAGGGATGTTCTTAAAACAAGTTCCCTTTGGAGAGATCATGTTCAGACTTATACTCAGGTTAGGCCTTCCATGCAGTACTGTGAAACTTTGATCCTTTTTGCCAACATTATGTTCTATTTTTAAATTATATTGTATTTACTCACTTTCATCCCATTTGGCAGCATATAGGTGATTTTACTTACCCAAGGCTAGCAGATTTTGGAGCTGCTATATCTGGGGCAAACAAATTGCAATGCCAGCAAGTGCTTGAAGAGCTAGATGTGAGTAAATCTGCCTAACTGGCAGTTAGAATTTCTAACTCGTTGTTCTGCAGGCTACACATTCTATGTTTGCCAAACTCTTGGAAGTTTTAATTTCTTGGCTATATTTGCTAGGATACAAATTTCTCTTTACCACTGAACATTATTTATGCTTTTTGAACACATTAAATTTGTTATATATGGAGTTGTCATGTGCTGTTTTCTTGAATAGGTATACAAACGTTTGAAACTTACCCTGGAATTGGTAAAAAAAGAGATGGAAATCAGCAAGATTCAGGTAATAATGCTTTAGTTTTTATTTCTTGTTTTTCCTACACTTGATGTTTCTTCATAATAATATGTTGAAGCTCCTGTGGATTTTTGCAGGAATCAATTGCAAAGGCAATTGAAGAAAAGATAAGTGGTGAACAACGCCGTTATTTGTTAAATGAGCAGCTTAAGGCCATAAAGAAGGTATGAAACGCTTCCATGTGAGTGTTGGGGGGCAGATGTTTGCAGTGTTTTGCAGCATTCACAGCGTGTTCTGAAGTTCAAGGATTCATATAGCCTTTGCATTTTTGGCATAACTTGGGATTTGTTAGGCTTGTTTGTTAACCAAAGCCTCTGAAATTGTTGGTGGCATTAGTGGAAGTCTTTGGGTTAAATGAGATGCTTTTACTGAAATATATGCTCTAATGATTTTTTTTTTCCTCCTTAAATTTATTTGCTTAGTTTAGTCTTTTCCTTTGGCAGGAACTGGGGCTGGAGACTGATGACAAAACAGCTCTTACTGGTTTGTTCCATTCCATTCTATCTGTTTTATTAGTGCATGATAGCAAATTTCTTCTTCTTCTTCTTGGCATCATTTCTTCCATATCAGTTGATTATCTCTGCTTTCATGGATGCATGATTTTTGTAGGACCTTGAAATGTGCCATTGAAGTCTCCTGACTGTCAAATAACAAATAAATTTTGATTTAGCTGTTTATTTACCTCGTTCCCTCCTTTTTTATTCTTATACAGACCAGTTTCCTTCAAATTTGTTTTTTTGTGCATTCATTTAATAGTGCCTTCTTATCACCGTACATAATTTGAGTTGCAAAATGGCTTCTAGCCTTTCATTTAAGGAGTGACATGTTGGCTGGGGTGTACTTCTCAGTTAAATTTGTTCTGTTATTGCATTACCTTTTATTTCTTTTATTGCAGCTAAATTTAGAGAAAGGATTGAACCAAAGAGAGAAAAATGCCCTCCTCATGTTTTACAAGTTATAGATGAAGAGCTCACAAAACTACAGCTGTTGGAGGCTAGTTCAAGTGAATTCAATGTTACCCGTAACTACTTGGACTGGTTGACTGCACTTCCTTGGGCAGAATACAGGTTTCTATACATTGAACTTGTTTTTTCTTAATATCAGCTGCAGCATCTTTTCCACATGTTAAGGTATCCATGACTGCTCTTGTATGTTTCATCTCCAATCATCATTCATCTGGAGCTGATGAGACATGCGTGGTTGCCTTTTGTTATAGGAATGGCCCTTATGTAGTGACTGCTGACTTCCATTAACATAATTTCCAGGCTTCAGTTATATAAAGATTTGAAGTTGTGAATACATCTAAATTAGCTAACTTGGACTCTCAAGTTTGAAACTTCTTTTTTTTTTTTTTGGTTTAAGTTGTGGCTGATATTTGAGATTTTTTTAGATATATTTTTAACCTGACTTTAGCAATTTAGGTTGTTTAATATTGAAGCAATGAATTTTAAATTATTTTGGGGCTTGAAGCAGATATGGAGATGAGTGTGAATGAATAATTATGAAAATATGAATTCTGGTGTAGGACACAGGTAGACTTAATTGCTATCAAATCATGACATAAAATAGGGGAGAATGTATTTCTTAACATCGACATGGCCAGTATCGCAAAATCTGAATGAATGTGGACATCCTGCCATGAGAAATTTTATACAGTTGCAGAAATTGGTTATTAACTGTGAAGTCTTTGATTAGATGCTTATATTGTTTAAAGTAGGACAGTCGTAAGCAATACAAGTATTTTAATAATGTAGACTAATTATTTAGTTGTGTATTTTAGGTTTTTGGATCTTTTTCTCTCCTTAAAAATTTCTGTTGTAAGAATTGCGGTTGTTTCTTAATGTAATATATATCTGGCAATGGGTGATTTCAATATCTAAATGAGGGAAAGCTATGCCTGTTATAAGTTACTTGTCGGCAGTCTTATAGATCCTGTTTATTTGCAAATGACCCAAATCCAGTGATGAGAACTTTGATGTAATTCGGGCACAAAAGATTCTTGATGAAGACCATTACGGCTTAACTGATGTGAAGGAAAGGATATTGGAATTCATAGCTGTTGGGAAACTGAGAGGGACTTCACAAGGTAAACCATTATAATTTGTTGCACTGTATATCCTGCTGTCTTAGTGTCTACTGCATGCTCCTCAAATATTGTGAGTGCTTATTTTGAAATTAGGTGGATGGCTGCATGCCATGAGTACTTGTAAAAGTCGAGCCAAGCTCTCAGCAAGTGAACTTAAATTGCTATGTCTATATGTCTTTATGCATGATGCTTTTGAACTTTGATCATAAAAACCATTTTATGACGAGACTTCTGGATCTGTATGCTATGGACTGTGGAGTATACCAATTGAACTCTTAACTGATAAAGTATTCCTTTTCAATAGTAAAGGTATAGAAGAATATTAACTTCAATGATTGGATCAGGCTCTGGGATATGGTGGTCCATTTTTTGATCTTGTTGGGTAACCTAACTTGCATCTTTACATGTCTATTTTGCTGTTGTGTTTAAAATGGCTTTGGGAAGATGCTGTCTCTAACTTCCTTAGTGTGCTTATTTAAAGCCTATATGACTGTCTTGTTTGCTAGTTTAAAAGTTTTGACATGATTCTTGATCATTCTTAAATATGCAGGGAAAATCATCTGTCTTTCTGGCCCTCCCGGGGTGGGCAAAACCAGTATAGGCCGTTCTATTGCACGTGCCTTGAACCGCAAGTTCTTCCGATTCTCCGTGGGAGGATTAGCTGATGTGGCAGAAATTAAGGTAGCTGAAGTTTCTTTTTGCTTGCCTAGAGTTGATTAAATATACAGTTTTATAATAATATATGTGGTGTCTTCATCATTAATTATTTTATCTGACAGGGCCATCGACGAACCTATATTGGTGCTATGCCTGGGAAGATGGTACAATGCCTTAAAAATGTTGGAACAGCTAACCCTCTTGTTTTGATTGATGAGATTGACAAAGTAATGTGTTGCTAGCTGACTCAATTTACTGCCGAGTAATTTTATTTTCTGATTCCTTTTTAATTTACTAGTGGTTCTTCTTTAGGTTTTTTTTTTTCTTGGACAATATATCTCATTTTTTACGGTAGATGATTAGTATTCATATTTGTCTGTGGAATTGACAGTTGGGCAGGGGACATGCTGGTGATCCAGCAAGTGCCTTGTTGGAGCTTCTGGATCCAGAGCAGAATGCTAATTTTCTAGACCACTATCTTGATGTCCCAATTGATTTATCAAAGGTATGTATTCGATAATCCAGGGCCCAAAGACTTAGGTAAATATGAGTCAACCTTTGTGCATGATTTTACTATATGTGGAAGACAAGTCACTGTAGTGTTTGAAGAGAAAGTAGGCATATTGTGGCTGTTTTGATAACAGTAACTTGTACATGGAAATCCTACTGCAGGTTTTGTTTGTTTGCACTGCAAATGTAGTGGAAATGATACCAAATCCTCTGCTGGATAGAATGGAAGTCATTGCTCTTGCGGGGTACATTACTGATGAGAAAATGCACATTGCAAGAGATTATCTGGAGAAGTCTACACGTGAAGCATGTGGAATAAAACCTGAACAAGTATTTATCCCCTTGTTACCCATTTTGCGGTCCTTTTCCTGGGGAAAAAATGGAATTTCTTTAGTATTAAGATGGAATTACTGCAAAAAATAATTCCAAAATGTATTTTGGTTCAGGTGGAAGTGACTGATGCTGCACTTCTTTCCCTGATAGAAAATTACTGCCGAGAAGCAGGGGTTCGGAATCTTCAAAAGCAGATAGAGAAGATTTATCGAAAGGTCTATTTATTATTCATGTCAATATTGTAAATATTGCAGCTGCTCTAAGACAATATACCCATTCTATTTTTTTTTTTTTGGGGGGGGGGGGAGGGAGGGGGTGGAAATTATATAAATATTGGACGTGCAAAAATGCTTTGGTTACAAGCCACTTAAAATGCATTTTTTTATGCCATGGCAGATAGCTTTGCAACTTGTTCGGCAAGGAGCAACTACTGAACCTGCTGGTTCTAGTATTCAGGTTATTGAACCTAAAGAAAGCAAAGTAGATTTTGTTGAATTGGATCAAAAAGCAGCTGAAACAAATAATTCTAAATTAGTCAAAAGTGAAACCTCTGCTGAAGTTGAGAAGGCGCAGACAGATCAACCAGGTGGTCAACCTCAATGCGTTGATGACCCATCTATGGAGGTATTGCAATAGTCACGTGCTTATGATTTTTTTTTGGGGGGGAGGGGGATCACAATTCTATTTTAAAATGTATCTATGTATTCTAATATTGGTTCAGTGAGCTATAAACAAAAACCCAGGAAGTATTGGTAATGCTGTATATGTTTTGTGTGGATTACCATATAAATTGATTTTTGGGCATGTAGATCACTTCTTTAACCAGTTCACAGCTGATATCATGTTACCTGTGACTGACTGATTTTGAAAGTTGACCAAATTTGTTTTGGAATCCAACAGTTACTTCTCCATATACTTGAAAACAGTGAATCTAAATTTTGGCAGGATGCAAAAGAATGTGGAGAAGATAGGGGTAGTGAATCAACGAAGGCAATTGAGAAAATCTCGGTTGATAAATCAAACTTAACAGATTTTGTTGGCAAGCCTGTCTTCCATGCTGAGCGTATCTATGATCAGACACCTGTTGGTGTTGTGATGGGTCTTGCCTGGACTGCAATGGGTGGTTCCACACTGTATATAGAGACTACCCTGATTGAGGATGGGGAGGGAAAAGGATCGCTTCATCTCACTGGTCAATTGGGAGATGTCATGAAAGAAAGTGCTCAGGTTGCTCACACAGTTGCCAGAGCAATATTACTGGAGAAAGATCCAGAAAATCATTTCTTTGCAAATTCGAAGCTACATCTCCATGTTCCTGCCGGGGCAACCCCGAAGGATGGACCCAGCGCTGGTTGCACAATGATCACTTCGCTGTTGTCCCTTGCCATGAAGAAGCCTGTGAGGAGAGATTTGGCAATGACTGGCGAAGTGACACTTACTGGAAAGATCCTTCCAATTGGCGGGGTATGTTAAGAAAGCAATATCTGTATTCAAAATTTTTTTCCTTTAATCTTTAGTTTCAGAAGATTTTTGGTGACATCTTTAAATAGCTCTGGCTTTTGAAACAGATTTTAAATTCTCAGGGTATATTATTTCTTCATTTTGGTTGTTGGCCTAGAAGAGTGTGGTTTTCGTGGAGTTTTCCACTCTGAATGGTGCTTATAAGAAATATTAGAAATAGGAGATGAAGTAATTTAGAGCCCTTGCATGTTTGTAACCTCAAACATATGTCAACAAGGATTTATTCATCAGAACCCTCTCTCCTCTTTCACTGTCTTTCCCTCTTGAGATCCTGTAATAGGAGCTGCTTTTTGCATGTGTGCTGCCTCGGAAACTCATAACCTGATATTGTGAAAATTGCAGGTTAAAGAGAAAACAATAGCGGCAAAGAGGAGTGAAGTGAAGACAATTGTATTCCCTTCGGCTAACAGGAGGGACTATGATGAACTGGCACCTAACGTGAAGGAAGGCCTTGATGTTCATTTTGTTGATGACTACATGCAGATATATAATTTGGCTTTTGGTAATGACCAAACTGAGAATGTGGAGAAGTGAATCCAGTCAATCATGGTTCTTTAGATGGATCTCTATTCTTTCTTGAGCTGGGAAACTGGCATGATTTTTGTATTATATTCATTTTCAATACAAACGCCTTTTGGAATTCATTTTTATCGAGGTAAAATGACAAAACAGCAATTTTTAGAACTCTATGCAATCGCGATCATCCAGTTGTATGTTATAATTTTCAGGGATATTCAAAGGTGAATGTTCTTATATCGCATTATAGAATAATACTTGGAAGTTATCCTCTCTGATATTTCCCCTTTCTCAAATTTACCATAGTAAGAAGGAGCTAAAGGATGTACGGCTTCAGCCTACCCTTGCTCGCCATCCCAGAATTTTAATCGAATTAGACTGAACTACCAACCCTGAGAACATTTGCACTTGGCGTTGTGAAGAAATAAATGATTGGATGCAAGTCAGCCGACTTAACATATGGTGCCTGGCAAGGCACTAAACGATATTTTGAGGACGGCTCAGTCTGATAACACCAACAACATCTAAAATGTATGCACATTCGTCGTTACATAGTGAAAGAGAATCAAACGACGCACACAACATGGAAAATTAATGTAGAATTCTCACGTGTGTGTGTGTGTGTGTGAGAGAGAGAGAGAGATTTGTGTTGGTGGAATTTCTAAGAGGAAGAAAGCCAACCCTCCATGAAGATCACAGGAATGGGGCCATCTCTTGCTTTTGTGATTATACCTTTTCCTTTTTGAAAGAGAGGGATTTGGGCATGCACTTGTATAATTTCTTTGTGATCTAATTCTTTCCCACTCACATTATCACGCAAACGATTTGTTCTTCTACTCGGTTTGAAAAAAGTTAAAAGCATAAGTTGTTAGCAAACCGTAGAAAAGCAACTGTCTGTTATTTCTTAATTTTAAAAAAAGTAATAAACATAACATATCAGCAAACATTACTTGATATAATTAAAAATAAGATAATATTTTATTTCATTTTCAAATAAATTTCTTTTTAAAATGATGTTTGAATTTAAGTAAATTTTTTTTATTTTATTTATAATTCCTATTTTAATTATATTTATAGGATTATGAAATCTGTCAAATTTAACAATAAGAATTTTACTAGAATTTAATTTATTTGTTCTAAAAATATATTTTATAAATAATTTATTCTTTTTAATATTATACTTACTACAATACCATCAAAATTTATTTTTTAATTGAATTTCATGTAATTTTTAATACAATTCAAATAAAATAATTCATCTGTAATGAATTTAAATCTTTACTTTTGACAAAATTTTTGAATAATAAAATTTATCTATAAATAAATTGAAATTACTTTTATTAAAATAAATGAAATTAATTTGACAAAAGTTGCATACCAAACAATCCCTTAGTTGAAATGAGACGAGAGACCAGCTATTAGAGACTTCATTAGCAGCCAACCAATGCAATTTATCCTTAAGTCCAAGCTGGACTTTGGCCATTTTATTCACTGGCTCAATATACTATACCAACCATTAAAACTAAAGCTATTATATTGTACAAAACAAGATGGATTCTCCTTCGCGTAGCCACGGAACTACAGACAAATTATTGAAGGGCCTGAAAGTGCATATTATTCTAAAAATAATATATATTCTGTTTTAAAGGACTATATATTAACTTTAAAATGTTAAAAAGGTGCAGAACATTTCCCACTATAAAATTTTTGAAGGACTATAATCGCACGAATATATGACTCTCTTTGTACATTCCATTTATTGTTAATTTTTTAATAAAATAAAAAAAAAGGATACATAAACTCATTTTTCATAAATCAACATAAAATGAAAAAAAGGGGAAATAAAAATGCTAGATATTGGATAGGTGGTTTTATTATCGTATAAAAGGACGAAAAAGAAGAAGGTGGTTTTATCAATAGCAGATGTTTAATTATCCAATGTCAACAGCAGATGAGTATAAATCATGTATACCTATAAAATGATATATAAAAAAAAAAATTAAAAGGCACATTTTCTTGCCAAAAATCCACCGAAAACGAATGGCATCACACGTTAGCTCAATCTTAACAGTATATCATAAATTAAGAGAGTTAAACCCAAATACGACATATGTAATTATCTTATTATATTGTAAAATTGAATAAAATTTCAACTATTTATTAACCTTTTTTTTGTTAATAGTTATCATCTGAACGATTTTTATTAATACTTATCATCTTATAACTAACTTGCTAATCATTGTAAATGGTAACTATACAGTGATATCTATACAAAAATTTTCTCGTGACAACTGACATGATAGCTAGATTTGAGTGTTCCCAGTTTCCAACCCCATAAGATTTCTGCTCAAATTAATAAATAATTACATGATGACGTGTGTTTACAGCAATTACGAAATCCCTTCCATCCCCTCTTTCTGACCCATTCTGTTACATTTCTCACACTCATTAAATACCACCTCCATGTCTCACCGGGCAACTTCCAAACATAGACTCCAAAGAAATATTCAAAGATTTCAGTTTTGAAGGTCTCATTTCCAGTCAAAACCAATGGATCAACTCAAACCAACGGAAGAAAATGGTTCCACTTACGAAAATGGCTTCTCTTACTTCATGGATCTGAATAATGAACTCTCCATTCTTGATTTTAAAACAAGGGTATGTCTGCATGCATTAAATCCATGCATGAATGAATTTGGATATAACGTATGAAAGTCATTCTTTTTCGGATTCGTTTTGTTCAGGAAATGTTGGAATACTGCAATCATGGACCAGTTTTGGGATTGAAACTCCAAATCTCACCAAGTCTTGCAGAGTTAATAGAGAAGAGAATATATTACAATCTAAGAAGTCAATGGTTCTCTGAAAGGTTCAAAGCTATGTGTTTTCCCATTTCAGTGCTTACAATAGGCAGATTCACAATAGCTTCATTACATGATTCACACTTAGTGGCCAAGTGTTACTTCGGAAGGCGGAAACTGGTATGGGAGATATTAGACAAAGCTTTGAAGAGAAAGATTGAAGTTAACTGGAGTGACATCTTTGCCATGCGAGCTGTTCTCGAGGAAAATAAGTCAGGAATTCTTGAAATGGAGGTATATTTTATGTTTCCGAACTAAAAATAGGGAAATTGTTCTCATTTAACTTTGATATTTAAGAATCAAGTTTGCATTTTTTAAACCTCTCCAGCTAAGCCAGCGGCCTAGGTTCTTCTATGAGATTGATCCACGGCCTCGAAGGCACGCCTTGTGGAATGAATCACCAGACTTCACTGGAGGTGAAGCTTCCTTATTTCGGTATATATATTTTTTGTTTTGATTCTGAATCTTAACTTTCTTTTTTTCTTAGGGAAATCTAATCTGTCCCGGAATCTAGCTAGCCATTTCCATTAATACATATATACATAAGAGATATATCAAGTGAAAGGAGGGATATTTTTATGAAAGAGATGAGAAATCATGACTATCAGATATTTTATTGATGGGTTGCATTAAAATATAATGAAAGGTTATGTGAAAACTTAAAATGATTATGTAATCTCTTAAAAAAATTACATGATTTTATGTTTTAATGTAAGAGTAAGCATAATATTTAATCCTTTATTTATAAAAAGTGGTGAGTGTGACATTTTTAAAATTTTATAATTAACATTATTGATTCTTTGTTTTTACTTTTATTATAATATAATTATTTATCCTTCCATTCACTTGAAATATTAGAATAAATGAAAAATATTAAAATTAATTATTACTCTCTCCATTTCTTTTTATTTATTGTATTTTAATTTTTTTTTATTTTTTTATTTATCACTTTAAAATTTCAATAAAGCATTAAATGTTCTTTTTTCAAATCTATCCTTCTTTTTTATTAATAAATACTTTATTATTTTATACTATTAGTTAATTTGTATTTATTTCCTTATATTTCTCTCTCTATTTTTAACTATTTTAAATTTTGTGCATAAAGGTAATCTTATAAAGTTTATTAAAAATAAAAAAATAAAATATTTTTTTAATATGTGTGAAATTGATTAATAATAATAGATAAATAGAAAGTAAATAATACTTTAACAATGTCAATATGTTTATTTTTTTGGTTATATTCTTTTTTTATTTTTTTTAGTGTTATATATGAATGAAATGATGAATAATTATAATAAAAGTAAAAATAAAGGATTAATAATATTGATTATAAAATATAAGGGATATAATAATGATTACTTTTATGAATGAGAGACTAACTATGGTAGCTATCTTTGTAAATCTCAACTTTCAAGTTTAATAGTCATGATTAATTTTTTTACTCTCATATAAAAATAGTTTTCTCATTTGATATTCTGAATGCGCGCGTGGGTGTGTGTGTGTGTGTGTTTCTCATTTGATAAGCGACAGTTTTAACTTTCAACAATCCCCTGTGTAAACAGGAGGCACTGCCTTGAATTTTCTCCTGGAATCCTTGACAAACACTACGAGAAGCTGCTACAATTTGATAGCCGACTTTTACAATTGAGTCAAGGACAATATCCCAGATTTCCTTCCCCATATTTTGATCAGGATAACAATAATCATCATAATAATACGTATTATGGGACGACCAATGGTTTCTCTGGTGTTCATAATGATGCAGCAAGTGGGCTGCATTCCTACAGTGAAGCCATTCAGCAGCAAACATTTCCGTGCATGCCTCCTCCTCCTGCACCTGTGCATTTAACTCAAATAGTGCAACAAATTTTTGGGAATGCTATCGCTACGCCATCATCTCATGGTTTATGCGTATCATCTTCACCAACTTCAGGTAAATCATTGTCCATTTTATTCCAAATTGGTTAAAAAAATGCCATATGATGAAACTTGCTGACGTTTTTAATATTTTGTTTTCCTGTTTTGTGGCTGAGTTAAATTAGTCACAGACATTTGTTCTCCTCTAGCTTATAGTCAAGTGGTCAACGACCAGAGACTAATCCGAGATCAAGATCCATCACAGATGGTCCTTTGGAGTCAAAGAATTGATACTGGTTTTGCATATTTATTGCCCACAGATTTTACGCCAATTAATGCAAGCAACGGACATATGACCGAGTACAATCACAAGTTAAGCAACTATGCTGTTAGGAGGCCATTGATTACAAACACCAATTTAGAGGACCAGTATCCTGCAAATGATTGTGGAGGATCAACGGGATTAGTGGATGCTGCAAACTATAATGCCATCAACATTATTGGCACACCAACCGATCATTTCTTTGTCACAAATTCAAGCTCAGAGAATGATGCACTTAATTATGATGTTGAGGAACAGTATCATGCTGCAAGTAGTATTGCTTATGTGCAGCAGCAGAGACATGGGGCTGGGAAATTTTCTGCTGAAGGCATGCCCCTCTACCCGGAACCAAACCATTACATGCATCCTCCTCATAAAGATGCAAATGAAAATTAGGAGACAGACACACCTCACTTATGGCTTCAAGATTGTAATTTGATTTGGTTTAGGAGTAGACAAGATTCGCATGAGTAACGTGGGTAAGATTTTACACTACGGAAGAAATGCCCCCCTCCTCCCCCCCCCCCAGATGGGAAATTTATGGCAAACCAATTTTGGTTTGGAGGGGGGAGGGTTGCAGTTTATTATATCGTTTTTTCATTAAAAAATGGTTAAGTTAGCTTACACGCAGAGGACGCAGGCCCTATTTTGTCGGACCTGTGCCCCACACGAGAAGGGGTAAGTTCTTTATTTGAAAGAAATATAAGGACAGGATTTAAGGTTCGAGATTTAGAATACCGCCCTTGGTTTACAATGCAGTCGAAAGAACACGAGTTATGCAGCCCACTTTTGTTTTCGAATGAATAATATTATGAAATTTGCCCCGAAACATTAGTTGGTTCCATTAATTTATATATTAGTGCAATTGTCCTCAAATCTCCTTCCTACTAATCTGATCGAGATGTTTATCCTATTTCGACAATTAATAATTGTAAGTCATTCCTTTATCTCTGTGTTGTTATTCGAGCATAGAGCAGCAATTTTTATCCAAGACAAACAACGAACTTTACAGTATTGATGTTTATAAAAGATAGACAATAACTAAAATTGATTTGCCTAAGTGTATGCTTCTTTGTCCTCGTAACCGAGCCCAACCACATAAAGTTCAGCCCTAAATATGCCAAAACTTGGAAACTCGATTTAACCATCATTTTCATCTTTATCCAAAGAAGATGACAAATAGCTCAAGATGAAGCCATCCAGATCTCCATCAAGGACAGAATCAGGATCTGAAACCTCATAATTTGTTCTGAGATCTTTCACCATGCGGTAAGGCTGCATCATAGACGGAAATGATGGTTAAAAGTAATGCAGACATTATCATAATCTGCTAAGGAAAGAAAGCTAAGAGTACAGAGGGAACATATGATATGAGATCGTACATGTAGTACGTAACTACGTAATTGGTTGCCCCAAGTTATTTCAGTCAGAGACTGCGTATGCTGTGAATTCAACTGTGCCTGGCGCGACATCTCCAGCTGGTCTAGTCGAGACTTAAGCACAGCCATTGCGGAAGCCTTATTCTGATGTTGTGATCTGTTTTCTTGTCATATTCAGTTCGGGCACCAAACATATAGTACCTCTTACCTGATAACTAGTGCGAACCAAACAACCCCACCCCCCCCCCCCCCCAACAAAAAAAAAAAGGGTAGGCCATACCTTTCATTCTGACAAGTAGCACTAATTCCCGTAGGAATGTGAACAATTCTTACAGCACTCTCAGTTGTATTAACGTGCTGGCCACCAGCGCCACCAGCACGAAATCGTTCAATTCGGAGATCAGATTCATTAATTTGCACACGGGTATTCCCATCACCCAGGATTGGAATCACTGCCACAGCAGCAAATGAAGTATGCCGTCGCTTATTACTGTCAAAAGGTGATATGCGCACAAGCCTGTGCACTCCTACTTCTGCTTTGGCATATCCAAAGGCATATTCACCATCAACTCTAATTGTTGCCCGCTGAAAACATAAAATGATCCAAACTTAGAAACTAGCAGTTCTCTAGAATACAAACAAAAATATTAATGACGCACAAAACAAATTAATTTTGAGAACCCAGAACTATAATCACACAATAAGACACTCTAGGACATGAAAGCTAACATTCAAGAGCTATCCTGAAGTAATTTGAATGGAATATATCGAGTGTGGACAGACGAAGAACCTTGATTCCAGCAATCTCACCAGGCATTTCATCCACCATGGTTACTCTATATCCACGTCTCTGGGCCCATGATTTATACATCGCCATCACCATTGCAGCCCAGTCCATACTCTCAGTACCCCCAGCCCCAGCTTGAACCTAGGTTAGATACCAAAACAACAATCTTAAATAGGCAAGTATATAATGACAGTATATGCTTACTGCAACATCAGTGCCAGAGACACAAATTATTAGTTGCAATATATTCTGGTGCAACCTTATGTTCATAGATCCCGATGGTAAAAAACAGAAGGCATTTAAATAGGAAAACACTAATGCAATGACAGCCACTTATGAAGATCTACGATGACAACCTCAATGAAACATGAAAATGGATCCTGCTCTCCTGCGAGCAATGCCTCAAGCTCTTTTTCTTTTGAAATCATTCTCATGTTCAACAATGCTTTCAGTGAATCCTGCAAAGGAGGAGAGTCTCTGCTTAAATTAGAAAGTCACATTTTTTGTTAAGAAAGGCTCAGTACACAACTTCAAACACTGTAAGAAAAGAAACTATAATTCTCCATGATCCGAGTTTTATGATAATCAAACCAACTTTCTATTTTCTATGTGGCTTGTAGTCATACTAAAGGCATCATCCAATACTCTCCAGTGTCATCATTTTCTCATTTGTGTCTTCCTCACTAGAACAGGCTAGACTTCCCACTTGGATTATTCTCAAAATCTTCACTATACTCTTTATTGTGAATCAATATCAATAAGGTATTAGAAAGTATTCCACTTCTATTTACAAGATTCCAGTAATAAAACATATGAATACATGCCTATAATATGAAGTGAATGCCCACCGATTCCAAATCTGCATCATCCTCTTCTTGAGCGAGCTTTATCATGTCAATATGATCAAGTAATTCTTGCTCCAACGCATTCACCTCTTTCATTTTTCCGAGAAGCGAGCCATGCTCTCGGCTTATCTTAGCTGCATGTGCGGGATTCTCCCAGAGGTCTGGCTTGTTCAGTTCAACTGATAGCATATCCAACCTAACCTTTAATTTTGTCCACTGTCACACACAAATAAAGATGTCAGCTCAACAAGTCATAGGCAGTCCATTATTATCGACAGATAATGAATATCTTCCAAATAAACAACCATATCCAAAATCCAAATTCAGTGGAGCCGACAACAATCACCAAGCATTAATAGTTAAACCATTTTATACCATAACAAAATCATTAGCACTGAAATAGGCTATATTAACAAGATTTTGAGATTAAACTTGAAGCTTTACCTGTAAGCGCCGTTTGATCACGTGAATAGATTGAGCTACAGCAGCTGCATGACTTTTCCAATCGCCCTCGTTCTCATCCAGAATCGTCCAATTACTGGCTAGAATACCCTCCACCGTGAGCCCATCAGAGGTTGAATGCTCAGTAGCCGCTTGAGAACCGCAAAATCGAAGTCGTGTGGGAGAGACCAGACCTTGGTGACGCCCGTATGAAAAACTGGAACTTGGAAGTGAAGTTGAAGAGAACCAGGGAATCTGCTTCCTTACAAAGCTACATCGAGGACTCAAAATTGTCTCTTGGGGAACGAAATGTGAGAAATGGCGACACCTTGATCCAAACCAATACCGGCTTGAAGAAGTGTAAATGTCATGTAAGTCAGAGGAAAACCAAGATGAGAATAGAAGAGAAATTCGTGGGTTTTGAGCACTGCTCTTGCACCTTGCGAACGTCCTTCGTACAAAACAGGACATATTTTCGTCCAAATTGTATAACAATTAAATCAAAGGCCACAATTTCTGCAAGAAAGAGGCTGGCTTTTACTTCCTCAGGGTTTAACCGAAAACGCCTTCAACTCGCAGGGTTTATTCGGTTCTAACAGATGGCATGACGAAGATGACAAAGCCAGTCCACCAAAGTGACACCGTTTTGTAGAACTCGAAACGTTTCGTGGTTCGTGCCACAAAATCGGTAAGCTGCTCGTTACTTAACGAGAGATTTCGAGCTGACAGAAATGCCCCTCACATCTTCCCTTCGACCGGGCTTCTCCTCCGTCAAGCTCTGGACCATGTCTCCCAAAGCCTCGCTTTCCCTGAACTCCACCATGGCGATCCCAAATCAAGCCGAACCAGCGCCTTCTTCTGCAATTTCCGCCGTTACCTCTGAAAATTATCCCGTGCCACTGTCCCCTCCGCTTCCACCCATCTCGAAGCAAATCGAGCTTCACAGAGCCATGTCTGCTTCTTCAAAGTCAACCCTCTATTCTTTGTCAAGAAGTGACATCGTGTTCGAGGATGAGTGGCTAATTGCTGTGAATAAGCCTCAGGGAATTTACTGCGAGAGCGTGCTTTCCTCGGTTCCTTCAATTCTCGGTCAAGCTTCACAGTCGGATGAATTCAGTGAAGGTTTCTCTCTCGGTTCTATTTGTTTATTCTTTTAAATCGATGTCAACGTCAAGTACAAATTTCATTTGTGACCAACCCAATTGAAGAAGCATGCAATAATTCGAGAAAACTTAAGTTGATTCTTTTTGTTCATGACTGGTGTAGATTGTCTACTAATAAGTTGAATAAGCTCCAGATGATGTATGTTTTCAATATCTTGATATATTTATTATTATTTCAACCGACAAGCAGCTGCAAGCTTGGTTTAATTTGCCAAATTTTATTAACATCGTTGCCATTGAATTTAGAACGTGGTGTGATACTGGAGATACGTTGTTCTTCTTTGAATGCAGCACTGACTGCATTTGTTTTTGCTTCAGAAATTCATGTCAGCTTGCCTGAGCTTCATCTTGCCAATCGACTGGATCGCGACACGAGTGGAGTTATGATTATAACAAAGTCCCACAAAGTTGCCTCTAAACTTGTCAAGGCATTCACTGATCACAAGGTTAAGAAAACATATATTGCCCTTTGCATTGGTTCAGCTCCAAATTGGAAGACTGTCACTGTGAGATCAGGTCATGGTAGGTCAAAGTTCGGTGCCTGGCGAGTTTACGCTGCCTCAGATGTTGGCCGGACACTACCGGGTGGCTCGGTGGTCAGAGACATGGAAACTTCATTTGAAGTATTATCAGTAAATGGAGATGGAAGGTTCAGAGAAGTGTCTGAATTTCGAAAAAATGAAGGAGATACTATTTTAGTTGATGAAAAAGCTATTAAGAAAGATGTTGTGATGAGGGATGAGATACTGGTGAGAGCTTTCCCTCAGAGTGGAAGAACACATCAGATCCGCCTGCATTGCCAATATCTTGGCATTTCTATAAGAGGTGATGTGAAATATGAGGGTGTCTACGAGTGGAAAGGTAAGACATATGATGGCCATGAACTTCATGCAGAGAGCTTGTCTTTTGAGCATCCAGTGACTGGTCTTCAGGTCGTGCTACGTGCGCCGCTGCCATTGTGGGCGAGGCAGGCATTTCAAACTTAACGGTTTGTTTGGTCACAGCAAAATGAGGGGAAAAGAAGGAATCAAAACTATGCTTTGGTTTATTGCCAAGTCAATCATCAGGGTCGATTTTGCCCTGAATGAACCAGAAGATTGGGGCTTATGACCCCGCATGCCACGTTGCAGAAAAATAGAGCCAAGCAGAATCTCTGAGTTACAGCATAAAGCCTTTTAGTCATTTATGAAACGTCGGTGCTATCAAATTCTATATCAAGTTTGTCAGGCACCCAAGATCAATTAACTGGAAATACCAAGTTCAGGATTCAAAAACCAGCAAAGTTGCATAAAACCTGGGAACTGACTGAGGATTGTTCTTATGTGAATACTTGCTCACGAAAATTTGAGGCTTATGCTTAATTACATGTCATAGTTTTGTTACGCTTGAATGAAGTCTAATTAATCTAGCTCTATATCTCTAAATATCTATACTACTATTAGTGACTTCCATAGCAAATCCGCTATAAGGGGAGGGGTAGAGCTGTATATATTATCAGAGTTGTCAAAATTCCTGTGAGCCCCGATTCCAATGTAAAACTTCAACTTTTAACGTTCTAGAACATGCTCAAATTTTCTGTTTTCAAAGGGAACTTAAGTTTTAAGAAATCTGAGGCATCCGGACAGAAGTTTCTACTTTCAGCTTGGAGAAAGATATAGAGTACTAGATTATTAACAAAAACGTATGAAGGTAAGACAAGCACGATGATCACTTCAAGCCTAATGACCCGCAATATTTTTACTTTTGTAACAAGGCTTCCTCGAGTCAAAAGGAAAATATAATTCAATTTGGATTTGTCCCTTCGAATGGAGCCATTGTTTCTTGGCCCATAGCCTTGAACTTCCCACGCAGATAGTGATTTCAGCATGCCATGCATCTGACGAATGACTAATGTTGAGTATATTTCAGGAACAAGAGCATTATTCTCAATTTCTTACGTGGGTTCAATCCAACCAAGCCTTGTGTATTTGCCAACCCTATTACTTATTCAAATAGAATTCTTCTTATTCACTTCCATCTTTTTTTCTAACTTAATATAAAATTACAGAATCATGAATATACTCGGCATCGATGCCGAATCTTGATGTGCAGAAATAAATAGTGGGAATTTGAGATCATGTTTTGGCGGCTTAAACTTTCATGTATAGCTGCCAATGAGACATAAGTTCTCTTACATGCCTACGGTTCAATCTTTTTCGTGAATCTCAATTAAATTTCAGTGACATAGAATATACTTGGCATCAAAAAACAGGAAATAAAATAATTTTTTTTTTGGCATGCAGCATGTCAATGGTATTTCAATCATTGAATTGACTGACTTTTTCGTTTTATGGCTCCACTTTAAATTGACACTTCTAGAAACTTGAGTTGAGTTCACATTTATGATGAACAAACAGTGAAGGTGATTTTTTTTTCCATTTTGGTGGCATTCATTTTATATTTTATGAAGTAGAATAACATGAATTCCTTCTTACTCAAGGAACACTGAAGAAGTGATAATATATAATAAACCTCCTACCAATTAATCAAAACCGCTAGTTTACTAATTCGATGCTAGGGGAAAATAGATCTGTTTAGTCCTAATCTGTCATTCAAAACAACCAACTTTATAAATTCCAAGGGCCATTCAGGCCTCCTTCATAGCAAGACCTTCTAGATAACGAACTCTCTGGACTTGAGCAGAGAATGTACTTATAAAAACTCTGCTGAACGCTTGCTCATTAGCGCTAGAATTTTAATCAGTTTTCGCATTTGAAAATGGGTGTGTTGAGCGAGGGTATTACACAGATTCTGATACCTGTGGCAGCATTAATAGGAATCGGATTTGCTTTGTTTCAATGGATTCTGGTCTCAAAAGTCAAGGTCTCAGCTGCTGATCACTCGGAACCAGAGGAAAGCTACAAAAACAGCTTAATTGGGGATGAAGAAAATGGGGTTCATGGTCTTGAAGTTATTATTAAGTGTGCTGAAATCCAGCATGCCATTTCTGTTGGTGAGTTCTTTCTCCTCCTTCACACAACTTATGATTGGATTTCATTTAGTGGTCATGTTTATGTTTGCAAAGGAAAAAAAAATGGGTTTAATTGATCTTATTTTGCTGTGTTCTCAGGAGCTACTTCATTTCTGTTCACCGAATATAAGTACCTCACAATATTCATGGGAGTTTTTGGTGCTATAATATTCCTTTTCCTGGGTTCTGTGAAAGGCTTTAGTACCAAAAGTGAACCTTGCACATACAACGCTGAGAATCTTTGTAAACCAGCACTTGCTAATGCTGCCTTTAGCACTGTTGCCTTCTTGCTTGGTGCCCTTACTTCTGTCCTTTCTGGCTTTCTTGGGATGAAGATTGCAACATATGCCAATGCCAGAACAACTCTTGAAGCTAGGAAGGGTATCCGGAAGGCTTTTATTACAGCTTTTCGTTCTGGAGCAGTGATGGGTTTTCTTCTTGCTGCGAATGGCTTGTTGGTGCTATATGTCTCCATCAGTTTGTTTAAATTGTATTATGGGGATGACTGGGAGGGACTTTATGAGTCTATCACTGGTTATGGGCTTGGAGGCTCGTCAATGGCACTCTTTGGAAGGGTTGGAGGTGGCATTTACACAAAAGCTGCTGATGTTGGAGCTGACCTTGTTGGGAAAGTTGAACGCAATATTCCGGAAGATGATCCGCGAAACCCAGCGGTAACTTCTTTCATTTCTTTCTCAATCTGTTTTATTACCAAGTGCTAGAATATTGTTCATCTTCATTCATCACCAGGAAAGCTAATTTGCAAGCTTTCCCTTGTTTTATATTTGTGATTGAATTTCACTGGTTATGTTTACTCAAGATTATGCATATTTTCAGGTGATTGCAGATAATGTGGTGATACTGTAGGAGATATTGCTGGTATGGGTTCAGACTTATTTGGGTCATATGCAGAATCATCCTGTGCAGCATTGTTTGTGGCATCAATATCATCGTTTGGAGTAGGTCATGACTACACAGCCATGTCATATCCTCTGATCATAAGCTCGATGGGAATTGTGGTTTGCTTGATCACAACACTTTTCGCGACTGATGTATTCGAAGTTAAGAGTGTGAGTGAAATAGAACCATCCTTGAAACGACAACTTCTTATCTCAACTGTCTTAATGACTGTTGGTATTGCCTTGGTTAGCTTCTTCTCTCTGCCATCAGAATTTACGCTCTATAACTTTGGGACTAACAAAATTGTCAAGAACTGGTATGCATAATTTTCAGCTAATGACCTTTTTCACTGGCATCAACAATTTGATCTCTCATAAATGTTTATTGTTAAATTAAATTAATTGCATGGCTACTGCAGGCACCTTTTCTTCTGTGTTGCCATTGGCTAATGGGCTGGTCTTGTTATTGGGTATATTACTGAATACTACACTAGCAGTGCTTACAGGTGAGCAGAATTTTAAACCTATAAAACTAGCACAGAATGTCTATTGGTCTTTGGACTGCTGCCTTGAGTCTCTTGCCTCTTAAATATTTGCTTCTGAAAAGATCCCAAAATTTTGACAAGAGTTATTTTGAAAGTAGAGATCCCGACGTCCTAAAATTCTACATGCTGTAAATCTGAAGTTGTGGTGTACAAACATATTTCAACTTTCTTTTTTTTTTCTCTTTCTAATTTTCAATTAAAGCTATATTGTGTTAATGACTATCAATATGGCTTACGATCCTGGGCTTTCAAACATCATGCAGAGCATAGTCTTTCCCTTAGCATGGCGCCCTTTGTTTATGCTAGATGCTAATGGCAGTTTTTTGTATTTGTAAACTGCAGTCCAGTGCAGGATGTAGCCGATTCCTGCAGGACTGGCGCAGCAACAAACGTGATTTTCGGGCTGGCTCTGGGATACAAATCAGTCATCATACCGATCTTTGCCATTGCTGTTGCCATTTATGTTAGCTTCAGCTTAGCTACCATGTATGGAATAGCTGTGGCAGCTCTGGGAATGCTCAGCACCATTGCTACCAGTCTTGCTATTGATGCTTATGGCCCCATAAGTGATAATGCTGGGGGTATTGCAGAAATGGCTGGAATGAGCCATGAGATACGCGAAAGAACGGATGCCTTGGATGCTGCAGGAAACACCACAGCCGCTATTGGCAAGGTCACTTTTTTTTTTCCCTCTGAATTAACAATACTTTGAACTCCAAAACTGTTATAATTCAATAACACATGCTGACTTGCTTGAAATTCTTGTGATTTGTATCTATGACAGGGTTTTGCTATTGGATCTGCTGCTCTTGTCTCTCTTGCTTTATTTGGTGCCTATGTGAGCAGAGCAGGCATCAAAACTATTGATGTGCTGACCCCAAAGGTTTTTATTGGTTTGATTGTGGGAGCAATGCTTCCTTACTGGTTTTCAGCCATGACAATGAGGAGCGTAGGGAGTGCAGCTCTCAAAATGATTGAGGAAGTTCGGAGGCAGTTCAGTTCCATTCCAGGTCTTATGGAAGGGAGAACCAAACCAGACTATGCAACTTGCGTGAAGATTTCCACTGATGCTTCCCTTGAGGAGATGATCCCGCCTGGCGCTTTGGTTTTGCTTACACCACTTGTTGCTGGAACCTTCTTTGGAGTAGAAACTCTAGCCGGGGTTCTTGCTGGTTCTCTAGTTTCTGGTGTGCAGGTATACAAGCTTTACATTCAAGAAATGCTAGACTTTTTGATTTTCTTATAAATTTTCATTCACTGCACAGTTGACGGTATTTGATTTAAACTGGTTGCACAGTTACTAATCTCACATGTCCAAATTCTACCTATTTACGCACGTACAAAATTTAGTGCATTTATCATTTTTCTCTATAATTATTCTCTTGCAAGTGTATTCTTTATCCCATTGTTTTTGCCTTTTAGTTTCTATCAACTGTCACATAATTGATAATCACAAGGCACAAAATTCCCCCTTTTTTTTTTCCTGAGGTGGCAATCTCATCCTCAAACACTGGTGGAGCATGGGATAATGCAAAGAAATACATCGAGGTAAAAAATGAAATCCTATCATGTCTTGCAGCACAAGAAATCCTGTTTGTTTTTTGCCCACTTCTTATGTTTAGAATCGACAGTACACTTTGTTTTGGATGGCTACAGGCTGGTGCTTCCGAGCATGCTGTATCATTGGGTCCGAAGGGCTCAGATGCTCACAAAGCAGCTGTAATAGGGGACACGGTTGGGGATCCTCTCAAGGATACTTCTGGTCCCTCCCTCAACATTTTGATCAAACTGATGGCGGTTGAATCATTGGTATTTGCTCCTTTCTTTGCCACTCATGGAGGCCTAATCTTCAAATTGGTCTAATTCGGAGCTCCTCGAGTCATGTTATTAGCTTAATACATGATAGAAATTTTCATTCCGATAGAGTTTGATGTGCTTACTTCTGTAATTCATAGTCCAAGGATGAAGAGCAAAGACAAAATGGACTGGTTTTTGACCGATTTCATTCTCGATAATGTCCCAAGTTCCTGTTTTGCAACAAGTTACTAATGTAATTAGTTTGGTTCATTTGTCACTTCCGGTGTTGACCTTTGATCTTTGTTCTCCCAACTCAGTGGGAGGATCTCCTGGTTAAGTGAAATAGCATGCATGCGGTTGCAACGGGTGAGGTGGATCTTCGATGAATATGAGCTGATGTGCTTGACTGTATTTATTTTAGCAGTTCTAATAATACCTGTCAACATTTATTTGCCTTGTTCGTTGATGTACGTCCTCTCAAGTTAATTATTATGGATGTTCGATATTAAAATGTTTTTTTTTAATTTTTAAAAATAGAAGTTTTTATTTGATAAATTATTTTTAAAATATATTTTTAAAAAATTATAATTTCAAATATATAACTTTAACATAAAAAATAAAAACAAATTTTTTTATGTTTTCTTAATTTGTTTTTGTTTTAAGTGTCAAATTTATAATTAAATAAAATATTTCTTATTTACTTATCCAAACAATTTTCTTTAAATTAAAAAAATTGAAAATAAAAAAGGAAAACAAATCCAAAAAGATTTTATGTTGCTTGCGTGTGATGGAATAATGGAATGGGATAAAATGATTATGTATTTGGTGCTTTCAAACTCAATTGTTTATAACTTATTTACTTGAATTTATTGATGAAATCAATAAATTATAAATTAATTTTTAAAGGTATTTACAGGCTAAAAGTTAATAATTTATAAGTTCTTATTTTATAAGCTTATTAAGGTAGCTTATAACTAGCTAATAACTATTCAAATTTTTTTCAAATTTGTCTATTTTCTTTTAATTAAATGATAACTTATATTTTAATTATATAAAAATATTTAATATATTTTTATTAATTGAATATAAATAAATAGTAAATAAGTAAATAAATAAATATGTGATGTCATAAAATATCATTAGTAAAATTTTAGGTTATTATAATTATATTTAAATAATAAATATAATACCCTAAACATAATTAATTAAAATTTAAGTAACTATAATTTTATTTTAAATATTTTAATTACATTAGTATAATGTGATCTCAAAACAAATATGAATTAATTTAATTAATATATCTATTTATATTAACATATCCTTTTATACCATTTTACATGTTCTAACTAATTCAATAATTAATTTTATTAAATACTTCTAATACAATAATCTAATTTATTACCTAATTACATCAAATAGAACTTATTTTATTCTAAATGCTAATTTTATAATTAAATGAAACATTTTTTTTTTACTTATCAAAATAGTTTTTTTCAAATTTAAAAATAATTTTTGAAAATAAAAAATGAAAACAAAGCCCAACAAATTTTATGTTGCTTGTGTATGATGGAATGGGATAAAATGATCATCCCATAATTATGTGTGTATTTAATACAACAAATAAGTTTATTTATAAATTACTCACTCAATTGCTTATAACCTATTGACTTAAACTTATTGATCAAATTAATAAATTATAAATTAATTTTTATATGTATTTGATATACTAAAAGTTAATAACTTATAAGTTCTTATTTTATAAGTTTCTCAAGTTAACTTATAACTTTTCAAAAAAAATTTAAATTTATCCATTTTCTTTTAATTAAATGATAACTTATATTCTAATTATATAAATAAATATTTGATATGTTTTTATTAATTTAATATAAATAAATAAAAAATAAGTAAATAAATAAATATGTTATGTTATAAAATATCATTAGTTAAATTTTAGATTATCATAATTTTATTTGAATAATAAATAAATAAAAATAAATATAATGCCTTGAATATAATTAATTAATTTTTAAGTAATTATAATTTTATTTTAAATATTTTGATTATATTAGTATAATTTAATATCAAAATAAATATGAATTAATTTAATTGATATATTTATTTATATTAAGATATCTTTTTATATTATTATATATTTTTAACTAATTTAATAATTAATTTTATTAAATACTTTTAATACAATCAGCTAATTTATGCTAATTGCACTAAATAGAACCTATGTTTGGTATGCTTGGGAATAGAATGAATGTTTCATTCTATAATTATATTTGGTACAATAAATACTATTGGAATTTAATGGAAAGAATGTATCAATGGTAGTAATATTATTAAAAATAACAAAAGGTAAATTGAAGCCATTTTTATTTGAAAATTGGTATTATCATTTTTTTATTTATGATTTTTTATAATTGAGCATAAAACATCATAATTGGAAATAATATAATTAACAAATAATTTTTATAGTAAAAGCATAAAATTTAATTTATCAAATTTTTATATTAAATAATTTTTTAAAGAGAATATAAAAATATTTTATTTTAAATTGTATTATTAAAATATGATCATTAAAATATTTTGATAATATAATATTAAAAAATAGATATTATTTTATTATTTATTAATAAAGGATAACATTAGAATATATAAAAAATGTAATGAATAAGAGTGTAAAAAATCAATTTCATAAATGATGAATAATTATTCCATCATTTTTATTATGAAATAAAAATTCTATCATAGAATAGTTATTTCATAAAAAATAAACATTCTCATTTCATGATTGCTATTAAATAAAAATTTATTCTTCTATTTAATCACACTAATACATAACATTTCTGTTAATGAATGTGAGTGGAAGGGCACATAAAATCCTTTTTTTCCCCTTTTATATGGGTGTCTTTAATATTGGATAGGTAAAGAATACACTTTTTTTTATTTGATCAGATGAGAGAATCATCATCATTTTCATAAGTATTCAAGAGTTGTTTGTTTCATGCCAGAAGTAAATTTTTGAGGGAAATTAATTTTTTTTAAAAGCAACTCTCTTGAAATTATTTAAAGTTATTTAATTGATATTAAGAAAGTATAATTTTTTTATATCTTATTTAATTTAATTTTAAATTTTTTAGAAAGTGTTAACAAAATTATTACTCTATCATCAATATTATTATAATATAAATTAATAAACTTTAATTATTATTAATTAAATTTAGTGAAGATAATTTTATTTTTATATTTATAAAGAATACAAAAAATAAAATTTATTCAAGGAAAGGTGAGTGCACAACTTTTTATGTAGAATTTTCTGAAAAATCTTATTTCTTATAATTGATCAGATAATGATTAACTAAATAATTTATCTTTTTATATTTTGTGAGAAATAAAACTTTTTATATTATCATTTTAAATGAAACCACCTCCGATTATCATCATAAGAGGAGAGATTGTTAGGTTTAATCATCCCATCTCGTCATCTTAGGATATTAGGTTGGTTTAAAGATCCAATTGCATGCCACTAAGTAATAATGTTACGAGGAAAAATTATTCGACTTATTTAAAAATTTGGTATGACTTGTCCAAGGTAGAAAAGGACTTTGATTCGGACATTGGCATTGCATTATCGGCTAATTTCCTTTCTAGTGGTTTCCATGTTCACTCCCCGAGTCAATTAGAAGATTTAGTTTTAAATTTAACTAAAAATATTAATGAGAATTGAATGTAAATCATATGATATTATTTGCATATTAAAAGGCAAAAATAATATATTACATATTTAAGAAAATAAAATAAAATAATTGTAGAAATTAAAATTAGTATTAAATCAAATTCTTAAATACTCTATTATAATATATGCCATTATTAAATTTAATAAATGAAAATTAATTATCAATTTATTAAAATTTATGTGCATTAAAACTTTGAATCACAAAAGTTAATTTGACTTTTATTTTTTTAATGCATTCTTAATAACATACATATAAAAATTTTGAATGGAATTTTTTAGAGTATAAAATATATTTCCAAAAATAAAAAAATGATCATAATTATAAATAAAAATAAAAAAATTATAAATAATAAATAAAATAAATTTTAAATTTATAAATATTTATTATCATAATTTTTTAATATTAATTATAATAATATATTTAACTCTTTAAAACAAATATTTACTTATAGAAGTCAAATCCAACAACTTCACTGTTTGGATCTTCTGAAACTGTGGAAGACTTTTGGACTTAAATCCCATGTTGCGAGAACGAACTATTAATTGATGATGGTAACAAGTGTTTGTGTACTCGAAGCAAAGTTATGTTAGAGTGTATTATGTTCGTATAAGTTTGATAGTAATTTTGTAGACTCAAATAATAAATTTTTAAAATTTAGGTAAAAATCTTATAATAAAAAATTTATAATATTTTTTAATATCTCATTCAAAAAATATAATTAAAATTTAAGAATATAATTACTTGAATTTACCAATATATAACGAGTATGTATGAGTGTGAAGTCTCTTTAGATTTTTTTAAAGTTAATATGAAAAGTAGAGTAATAATATGACATGACAAATCTTATTTTTTGAAAAATAAAAAATGAATTATTTGATTGATCATTATTCAATAAATAAATCTCATTTTTATGAGAAGTGAATGCTACTTTTTATAGAGTATGAAAATTTACTTATTCATATTTTTTCATTTTTTATAGATATAAAAATAAAATTATTTTTATCAAATTTAATTAATAATAACTTTATCCAAATAATTATATATGTGCAATTTGTTTGAAATGTGTTTAGTTCAAACATATTAACTTATTTTTTATTATTTTTATTTTAGATAACATTTATTATCAACATATTATTTATTGACCTATTATATATTCTTCATGTATTAGATATTATTTATCATGGACATATTGTTTAGAATATGGTATAGAAGAATTTTTTTTTAAATATTTTTTGTTATTCATTGCTTGCTTGCTAAAGAGTTTTTAGAATTAAGAAAAGGTAAGTTTTTGGAGGAATGAAATTCCCCAAGGGGATGTTTGGTTCAAGAGATGTTTTTCATATTCTCGGGAATATTTCATGAAAATGTTATATTCTCATATTTGATTCAATTTTTAAAAAATTTATTCATGAATTTAATATTTCTGAAAATATTTTGAAAGCTAATTTCCCCATCAAATATTCCCATGGGTGGGTATCCCACATTCCCATCCCATGAGAATATTGATACTAAAAAAAAAATTTTACTCTCATTCTTTTATACTCTTATTTATAAATATATATATAAATAATATTTTTTAATTATTAATATAAATAATATATCATCCCTTTATAAATATATATATAAATAATATTTTTTTATAAAAAATATTTATTAATAAAATAAATGAATACTTAATTTCTTTTCTTATTTGCACGAAGAAAATGGATAAAAAAGAACATTTAAAGATAAAATATGTGATTATTATATTTTAATTATTTAAAATTTTTATTTTCTTTTCAATTTAAATTTAAAAGAGATTATTTCTCTTCTTTCTCTTTTATTTTCTTTTCAAAGAAAATAAATTTTTTTTGTCAATAATGGAGAAATTGCTTATTTATTTTATATAATTAATTATATAAAAATTTAAATTCAAATTCTTAAAAATTTTAATATTTTGTATATTAAATTATTTATTATATTTTAATCAAATATAATTTAAATTATTAATTTATTAACTCTTCAAAAGTATTTATTCATATATTTTTAATTAAATTTTAAATTTATTTCAATTTATAACAAAAAATTGATAAGGGTATATTTGAAAAAAGTAAGAAGATTCATAAGAATATAAAGTGTGAACCAAATATGAGAATATAATATATTTGAAAATGTAAAAAAATATTCTCAAAAATATTTGTATTGAACCAAACATAAGAATCTTACATTTTCAAGAATCATATACTTAGGAATCACATTTTTAGGAATGTATACTTTTTTATGAATGTAAGATTTCATGAACCAAACGTCCCTTAAGGTGTAAGCTATTTTGACAATATGAATTTCTTTTATCATATATTATTATTTAAGGGTATAATAATTTTGATGGTATAGTATATTTGTCAAAATTTTTAAATTAAATTAAATAAAATATAAAAAATTCATTTTTAAAAGATATTATTTATTTAATATTAACTAAATAATTTTAAATATTTTTTAAAAAGTTTATATAAAAAATACTTTCTAAAATATTTAATTTTTTGCAAAAATTATTTTTAATGTGAATCGATAAACTCTCTCGTAAAGGTGTACATGGGCCGGACGGGTTTCGGGTCGGGCCACCCGGCCAAATTATATAAAATTAAAAGTTCAAACTCGGCCCGACCCGATTAAGTTTTAAAAAAAATTGGCTCGGCCCGACCCAAATTTTAAATGAAAAAGCTCGAAACCCGGCCCAAAAGCCCGAAAAACATAATTTTTTTTATTTTTTAATAAAAAATAAAATTTTAAAATAAAAAATATATATATTTAAAGAGATAATATGATATTTAAATATATAAAATATTTAATATGTTAAATTAATATTTTTTATATTAAAAATAATTAGATATAATTATATTTTCTAATATATAATTATATTATTAAAAATAAATTATTATAATCGGGCCGGGCCGGACCTATTGGACTTTTTTTGCCTTGGCCCGAGCCCGACCCAATTATTAATCGGGCCATAAAAAAAAGTCCCATCGGGCTTATCGAGCAAAAAAAAAAAGCTCAAATACTCTATTTTTTCGGGTCGAGCGGGTCGCCCGACTCATGTACACCTCTACTCTCTCGCAACTATTGAGGAAGCAGACACAGTAATAACTCCAAAGTAGAATTAGACTTTTTTAAAGTATATGCTTTTTGAAAATATAAGATATATTTTAAAAGATAAGATAACATATTATAATTATTAATAAAAAATAAAAATAATTTATGATTACAAATTTAAAAATTATTTATTATTTACTTAATTCTAAAATTTTAATTTTTATTATAATTTCTCATTTTATTTTTTAATATGTATATTACTGTGGGCCGGCCAACGTGGCATTGTAGCTAAAACTCGGCTAATGCGATAATAGGCAAGCATGGATAAGCTTCCGATCAAGGCATCAGAAACAACTGTGAGGATGGTATAATAAAATGCCGAAGGTTTCTTTGGTACTAAATGTTTCTCGTACTCTCATATACTCATAGTTAAAATTGGCTATCGTGCTTACATGTGGGTGGGAAACGTTCTTGTGCTAGTGGCTTCAAACTTGACCTTCTTCCCTGAAGGTAACATATGGACAATTTTACCCTTACTAATTAAAAAGAAAAATGAGCTGCATTTCTTCATTTGAGCTTTTGAAAGAAAGGCATTTGGGAAGAGAAAACCCTTTCCTCTGTTAGGGCTGGTAGAGATGGCGAAAGGAAGCTGGACATTGGATACACTTTGTGTGATTCCCTTAGATAGAATACGACATAGGTTGCAGCTAGTGTTTAGTTTTGTATTAGCAATAACGAAAGGCTGTTGGTGATGGCATTGGAGGAAATCGAGAAAAAGGTTCATTCCTATAAGAAACTTCTAGAATTTCTTATCCATACCTCATATTACAATATGAAATTCAGATAAAGTCTAAAAATAAGCCACTCGATCAAAGTTGGCACACTTATTGCTAGCGTAGGTATTGGTTATACCATAAGTGGTGTCAGGAAATATCTTGAAGAGAAAAATCCTAACATAAAGCTAGGATTTTTCTTCCCTTCTTTTCTTATGTCTAATGGAATACATTTCCCCAAAAATTGTTGATATGCTTTTCTTTTTCTACTTTTAGCTTTATGGTGTAGAACCAGTTAAAAGTTCAGTCCTTTCAGAAGGAAAGTGTAGTGAGAGTCTGCTTTTGTATTTTTTTCACATGAATGCTAACAATTTTCTTAGGAATTTTTTTATTTGGTTATATGTGGCAAGTTTGTTTTTGGTTAAATTCCACTATAGGTACCTATAGTTTCAAGCTTTTTTATCTAGGTACCTATAGTTTATAAGTTTTGATTTGGGTACCTATAAATTCAAATAGTTTCTAATAGAGCTCTTACCATCAAACTCCCATCCAAATTTACCCACTTGGATTACACTTTGCTGACTTAGCTTTAGCTAGTTTTCTTATTGAAATTTACCCACTTGAATCCTCTTCATTCATGTTGCTGTGGAATTGGACCCTTCTTTTCTACCCTAATATAGAAAACACAGAAAACATTAGCTTCAAGTCGATCGTGACATTCATTCAGCCTAACAACAGCAAGCTCTTCAAATTAAAGTGCAAAATCTCCCTAATTTTTTCAAGTTCAAAGTTTTAGTAGAAAACATCAAAATAAGGGAATTTTTTGTGACTTAAGGGAGCAATAATGCTGAAGCATCGAGCTTCAGTCGTAAGCCGAGGTGTATCTACTACTATGGAGATGCATTACTTCTTCTAACCTCAAAAAGATGAAAATTTCTTAGATGCAGGAACTATAAGATCTAGGCTTCATTTTCCACTCATGTTAGTCTGTTTTCCATCTTTATTTCTAAGTTAGTTGATGTTAGTGTATATGCCCTAAAACTAATCATATTGATGATTGAAAATTTGAACCGTATTATTTTAATGACAATTCTAATTATTATATTTATATATATTTTCTACGTAATATATTTAATTATGATAATAACCTTAGAATAATTGTAATCTTAAATGTCCCTAGTCATATATCATTATAGATTAGGTTACTTTGATATGTTAAGATTAGCATGTGTGGTGACTTATATGGGATATTAAGTTTACACATGAGTACAAGTTAGAGAACTTATATATTGGACTGACTCATCCTAAAAATACTATATAGATTATTATATGAGTATCATGAGTGATTCTTAGTGATCATTATTAATATGGTCCTTTAACTTGAAATCGACAAGATTCCTTACATGTGAGTTTCATATTTTAATACTATTCTATGTCACTCATGGTTGAGTGAATGTAAGGGCAGTTATTGGATATGTCACATATCATGCGGAGGAATTTGTATGATCAAGATGGAATTTGTTCCTTCTATATAACAGAAGTAACATCTGTGGCCCCTTGATTAAGTGAAGCTGAGAAAATACATGGCCATGCTCAGATGAATTAACATGGGATGTCAATTACATTTGCTTCAGTTAGCTTACTTATAGATCAATAAACCTTAAGATTAAGCTATACGGAAATGACAGGGTCTATGTCTCGCGCTCAATCTAGATGTTTAGGATAAAAGGACATGGATGATGATCACGTATAAAAGTTTAATCAAATCACCGACTTTCTCATTACTTGGATAATAATGATGTATTGCTAGACACTACTCATTATTTATAATAATTAATATGATTAATGATCATTGCCAAAGTAATGAGAGCCTATAGGATCGCATACTTAGAACCTAGTGGATTTGGAATTAATGAATTAAATTGTTTGAGCCTAATATTTGAGAATTCCATGTTATAATTATAAGGTTCAATAATAAGCCGATAATTATACATGGAACAAAGCTTAATTAGTTAGGATTTTCTATACACCTATTTAAATAGACTTGTTGGGTAATAATAGAGATTATTCACGCATCCCAAGCATAAAAATCCTAACATCTCTCCTTAATCAAAAACTTTTGAAGAGATATAGCTAGCACTATGAGGCAAAGGAGAACAATTTGAGCTGGTGTTCGTGTGGATGTTTATTGGTGATTTGCAAGTTCGTGTGGGTATCTCAGAGTCTTCGACCAAAAAGAAGCTGAAGAGGCAATCAATGATCGAGTTCTTGAGTCATCATTAACGATATTGAATGAATCCTTATTCTAATTTAATATTTTACATGAATCTATTGGTTAGGATCGGTTTATTCCGCTACGCTTGTTTGGCTCCTGATCCCAACAATTGAATAATTATGGATTGTGGTTTATGCAGTTAGGAAGCTGCTGTAGATATTTTAAGTGGATGGATGAAGCAATTGAAGATCAGAATGATGAATTAATTTTGGAGTTGAAGGCGATGATTAAAACTTTGGAGTCTACTGTGAAGACTTTAAAGTATTTGTTACTAATTTCTTAGTTAATATTAGCCATAGTTTGGTATAAACAATAAGTGCAGGGTTGCTTGTATGGATGGTGGAATGTGTGATGTATCTGCTGAAGTAGCATAATTTATAGTTGTGATGAGGAAACAGGGTAGAAGGAAATAGAATTCTCATGGGTTTGATTTTGTATGGATCTTGGATGTGATTATTTTGTATGGATATCTATCCTTGTATGACTATGGAATTTAATGGAAATTGAAATTTTCATTGTCTCCAATGTTGAGTTTGACAAATTTTCCTTCTTATCTATGACGGTGTCTTATGTTGGTGATCAAATTTATTTTCTTATCTATGATGGTGTATTTTACTCATGTAGAAAATGAAAGGTTTTTCATAGGAAAAGTGATTTTGATCAAAGTTATTTTGTTGTCTGTGATGTTGTCTTATGCTGGTGACTCTGTTTTACTTTTTGAACATGAATCTTTCACAAGCTACCAACATAATATAAGTGCCTGTGATCCTTGGACTCACTAAAAATATGAAAATAGTAGCATGATACCAAAATCAAGATAGCAGAAAATGCATAAAGTAGAACAAAATTTGAGTTTTGCTTATTAAGCATAAACATTCAAAACAAAATATTTAAAGTTAGCAACCTATAATTATATTCCATAATCAATTTCTATTTCTTAACAGTTGTTAATACTAGGTACATTTAAATAACAAATTGATTATCTATTGCTTTTTGATTTGGCAAAGAAATCAAAATGGTCTTAATGTAGAAACTACACAAATTTGTAACTTATTCGTAAATCAAAGAAGCCTTTTAGCAATATGAATAAGGTATTAAAATAGCCAACTAAAAGGAACCAAAATAGCCAACTAGAAATAGAAACTCTATCAATTTGATGTTAACAAGTTCAATTTAGCCAACTAAAAGGAGGGGCAAAAAATGGACAAAATCATAGCATTAAAAGATACAAAGCTACAAACTTCACTTGTAGAATCCATGACAGTGCACTAATTCTCCTTTTTCAAAGTATAGCTATTTCCCTTCAGAGTATTGAGATACCACAATACTTCAGGCTTGGAATAGAATTTGGATCACTAGATGGATCAACATAACACTATAACAAGAACAATTTCAAAGTGTGTTAAAATACAAAGCTAATAGAGCTTCTTAATAAATGGTTAAGCAGTCAACGATATTTTTAATATGCAAAAAAATGCTATAAGCTTAGTAGTTGGATGACAAGTGAAAGATAACAGATGCAAAAAAAAAAAAATAGAAGTAGTACTACATGCTAAAGTCATAAAATTACAAATGTGTAATGAATTAGACACATGATATTGTAATAGAAAAGGCTAAAAACCTAGAGAGTATGCAAGTGATAATGCCTACAGCATATCAGTTATAGATTTGTAATGCTTAGCAACAACTTAAACTTTCAAAAAAAAAAAGAAAAAAGAAATAGATAAAGAGGATGGTCAAAATAAAATCACCAAGGTTCCACAGCAATAATAAAGTTTGTTAAGTACCTTATACATAACTCCCATATGTAATATATCTTTTTTAAATTTAGCACATACTTGCTTAGAAACAAATAGTAGTGTGCAAATTAATTGCTTTGGACTTTTGAAAGTGAGCTCTTTCCATTTTTAGTTAGCAGGTGACATCATTTTTTAGAATTAATTTTGCCTTGACTGCTGTGGAATGGGATATTCTCCTTCAGCATGTGAATCAATAATTACCCGCATCAACATGATTTCTCTTTTGAGTCTGGACCTTCATGACCATGCTTCTCTAACTAAACTCAACAAGGTAAAATAAGCCTCCCATGTAAGGAGAATAGGGATCTACCAGAAGACTACAATCTCAAGTCATCAATTTTGATTTCCATGTCTCACCTAAATAAGCTTGCCATTTTAACAACATAATATAAATATTTGGAAATGAAAAATTTTTAAAAAATAAAATGAAATCTGATAAGTAATTAAATTCATATTTACACTTTAGCTATTAAATTTTCACCTAAAAAGTGCAATTGCCAAATTCCAAATTTTACCTGTTAACACTCAATTTTATTTTGTTATTTGCCTTTTAGTATTCTAAATTCTGCCTATAACTACTAGATTCATCCACTTGGATTTGCTCAAAATCTTTTTTTTTTTACTTTTGGAAATATTAGGAAGTTTAAAATTATCATTTATTATAGGCTCTTTTATAAAAATCTTAAATAATTAGATAATTCAGCAAAGAAAAGGGGCAGTTAAGCAATAAAGTAGAATAAGCTATAAATGATGCATCTACTTCTTCAGTTGCTTCTTCTATTTTTAGGGTATGATACTCAACCAAGTACTTACCATTATAGGTTCTTTATGGGACAGATGATGCAACACCAAGCTATAAGTTACTTTTTAAATAAGTGATAAATGAAATAAAATTAAACGAAATGAGCTCATTTCATTTAACAAAAATAGTTATTGTCAGCAATAGTAGTATATTCTATTCCTAAGTATGCAAAAAGAAACTCCTATTGTTTGATTACATTATGGCAAGATCATAATTTCTAACTGGATGTTAGATAATTAACACACCTCATGCTAAACTACTACGAGGTTGTTGTATGGCATTAATTATCTCTTGAGATGCATTATTTGATTTTCCTCCTTTCCCTTTTACCCTAACTTCTAGCTTTCTTCTTTTGTTTGCTGCCTATGGCACTACTCGCTAATTTTCTCCTTTTTGCCTTTGTTATGTTGGTGTAGTGACTGCTGCTTGTTGATCTAGTTAGCTTTCACATAGTGGTCCATGCTTTGGTGCTCAATTTCCTTTTTACCTAGTTATAGCTTGTTTACTTTGCTTTCAAATAGTTATTTGCTCTCTTTTCTTCTTAACTGCTTATCCTTTGCAAGTTCTTTGATTATGGCCATATTTTAGGCATTTAGAGCATCTTAAACTAGTGCCAACCCTACATAGCTTATGTGTTGGTTCTTGTTCATCCGACTCTCTTCTTCTCAAGGTCTTTGGTCTGCTAGGAAGCTTTTTATGTCTTGGAAGAAGGATGTTTTCCTTTTTGTTGACTCCTATAAGCTTTCACCATTTATAGGGTTTACTATAGGTCCATAGCATGCCATATATGTTGAAGGATGGTAATACTTACTAACGTACTTTTCTAGTTCATATCCTATGTGGAAAATACACGCATAAGCATGCCTATAAGGTAAGCCTATGAGTCCCCACCAATTGCAGTTGTAGTAATGGTTTTGTAAGTCAACTACAAACTTATTCGGGTAAATGCCTACTTCAAACTTGTGTGCACCAACCTACTTAGTTGTCCATTTTCTAGAGACTCCAATTTCTTTCTCTAGTATTTTCAAAGGCTTTAGGCAAACCTTTCCTTTGTATGCTTATCTTTTAGCCCTTTTTTCAGTAAACCTAGTCATCCAATAAATCCTAATCCAATCAACATAGTGATGATAGACTTGTCCCTTACCTCTATGATTCTCCTATTAAAAGCCTTTAAAATATTGTTCATAATCATGTCACTTTGGCTTAGAAAGAAAAAAATGATTTAGCCCATGATTTCAACTCAATTCCCATTAATTTGTTATACACTTCAGTTTTCACCTTCCTTAACTCTTCCATTTGTCTTTCCCACTCTTTCTTGTAAGTTGCTTTTGCAGCAACTAATATGAGATTTTTAAGGACAGATCTTCCACCATATTTTGCTTTTATATTAGCATAAATGTGTTTAACCCCTGCATCAAGTGTGATCAATACATAAATCAATGCACACATTGAAGTATGTATTACAATTAAACACATAAATGAAGCAATCATAGCTGCCAGTTTACCTTTACTGATCAAAGATGAATACCTAACTTTTTCTACCAATGTCAGTTAATAATATGTCGAGGAACCAAAACTAAGAGTCTTTAGTCTCAAATTCAACCATAGCAATACATAATGGGAAGTATTAGTCATTAGGATCTTTCATTATAGCTACAAGCAGTTGCCCTTCATACATGCCCTTAAGGTGGCATCCATTAAAGCCTATGATAAGTTTACAGGCAATTAAGAAACCCTTTCTCACAGTTCTAAGGCACATATAGTACCTTAGAAACCTAGGGTGCTATTCCAAACTCACCTTATCTAATAAAATTTTAATAGTTATTCTAGGATTAGCTTTTCGTAGTTCAGCACTATAATCCCATAACTTTGAATATTATTCATTGTACCTCCCGTTTAACCTTTCTAATGCCTTTCTCCTAACCCAATAAGCTTTGTTCACGGACACCTTAGCCATGTATCTTTTTTTAACCATCTTGATTATATTAGTAATTTTTAGCATTTGATTATTAAACATATTTTTTATGATTTTCTCGGCCACCCAATCAAATTATGCTAGATGACCTTTCACCATTTTGATACAAGTGTGTTTCGACTTCCATGTCTTCAACCTAAAGGTCTCATTTCCATTAACCTTACTTACAAAGCATAACCAATCATATCCTTTTATTGTACACTTCACTCTATATCTTTTTAAGTCATTTGATTTCATCTGTACATCTTTTCCAGTTAAGAGACACCACTCTCTTATAACAATTTTAAACTCTTAAATGGAACTAAACTCTAAACCCTTCCTTCATGAATTATTATCACTCATTTCATCTGGGTTATATTTTGGATACTTAGGGTGGGAAGATTGTTATCTATCACCATCAGAGTTGAGCTTAACACTGTCTAGTGAATCTGTCTCATAATCACTATCTAATGCTCTACCGGTTGGTTAAAATTGAAGGAGTCAAGCAGACCAATCATTAGCCATAAGTGTAGGCTCTTGTATTGAAGAATCAACATCTATGTTGAAGAAGTCATCATCATCCCGGTCATTTGTACTGCCCTCTAAGTCTATGTGCCTCACACTACTATCATCATTACTTTTATCAAGTTCATTAACTTCATCCTTATATAACTTATCTTCAGCAAACTCCGTATCAGGTTCACCTTCACCATAATTTTCAACTTCTAAATTATCCAAAACTTCTACATTCAAATGAGAGTCCACCTCTGACCTAAAATCTTTTTCCACTTTTACTCTTTGCTTCAAGTGCATATCCATATGTTCTAAAATATCCAAATGTGAAAAACAATGTAAAACATCTAATGGGTATTAGTAATAGTTTTACTATTGGATTTTAAACAATGTAAAACAAACAAAACATGCACTAGCCAAGGCATTTTAAAGTGGTAACAACAGCTGCACTACTTAATAATTTTAGCAATAGATTTTAAATAAAGTAAAATAAACCATGGATATTAGTAACAATTTTGGACATTTAAATATTCAAAAATCATTAGGAAATTCATTAACACAGTCCTAGTTGACATAAAGCCTTATATAAATTACACTTATTTTTGAAAGATTTGCAAAGAAACTTGAGCCAACTTTATAAATAAAAAAGGTAAAAGGAATCTGAGAAAAGAGGAAAAGCTATCAATATTAACTTTGTTCCCAATGCATTGCAACACCATTGGTCCACCTCTGAAATTGAAGCTCCAGTTAACCTTAACAACAGTAGTTACAAAAGGATAAGGATTTAAAGAAGCTTTTCCTACAATATGGTGAGGCAAAGTAAATCTCATAATCAATTTAAAAAAGTTGATGTTTTCTGTGTTAGGGTAAAAAATAGGGGTCCAGTTCCACAGCAACGTGAATGAAGAATATTTAGGAAGGTAAATTTCAATAGGAAAGTTAGCTAAAGCCAGGTTAGTAAAGTGTAATCTAGGTGGGCAAATTTAGACAGGAGTTTAACGGTAAGAGTCCTATTAGAAACTATTTGAATTTATAGGTACCCAAATCAAAACTTAAAAACTATAGGTACCTAGATAAAAAAAGTCTAAAACTGTAGGTACCTATAGTGGAATTTAACCTTTATTTTTTAATGAATACTTATTAATTTAATTCTAAGTGCTCAAAGTCATCCATATAAATATAACATGTAACTAAGAGTTATAATGTGTGGTTATTGAACAATAACATTATTACATTTAACTTTATATAATCATGTCTTAGATAAAGAAATTATCGAACATATGGAATGCAGGTGGACTCAAAATCAACCAAGCTTACATAAGTACAATACTTCCAATTGTGGTCTACATGATATGAAAATATGACCTCAGAATCACCACTTAAATATCAAACATCTTAATTAGAATAACACATGAAATTTTGACATGATAATCAAACATACAATTAACAGAAACATTTCCACCACGTCATAAAAATAGACTGAAACATATCGATTCCAAGAGACTATTACTGTAAAAAAAATTTGAAAAAGTTACAGGAAAAGTGTTTTGATGAAACTGCACTCAATGATTTTTTGAATTCCTCCAATCCATATACATGCTTTCCAAGAGCTAGAGCTTTGAAGCCCATGATGGTCGTCGATAATCCCTTATCCTTTGAACCTTACAGCTTTTCACAGGAGGCTATTCTTGTAACTCCTTAATTTTGAAGGATTGTCCTTCCATTTTCTACCTATAAAATAATAAAGGTAAAATAAACATCTTAATCTTCCTCCAAGATTGTAACAATAGGTTGCAGGTTAATTTTAGTGAAGGGCTAAGATGAAAAGGGGTTTATTCTACGGCTCAAATGAATTTTTTTCTCTAGTACTCATGTTTTCATAATGAGTACTATAGAATCCTCCTAAAATGCCTCATAACTATAATTGGAATTGACTTTACTACCTTTATACTCTTTTCCTGGTTTTATATTTTTTGTGAATGGTAAGGACAAGAAGGTTAATAGCTACCCTGATTTTAAGTTCATATTAGCAAACCTTAATTTAGAACATATGCCAATTCAATGGACCCTCTTCATTGTTTTCCATCTTTTTTATTTGAATAAATTAATTTTCCATCCCTTTAATTTAAACTAAATACACTATTTACCCTTATTTTTTGAAATTAGCCTACAACCCTCGGAATATTTGATTTATTATTTGCCTACCCTTATTACTAAGGTGTTGGAATTAGTTAAATTAATTTAAAAAAAATAACATTGTAAGATGGCATGGTAAGATGTATGGTGGTATCTTTGTAAAAAAGGAAACTAACTGAAGATAGTAGCTTATGAAGACACAAAAAGCAAGCTAAAATCTTAGAAGACAAAGTGAGCACTGAACTACTATATTACAACTTGATAAGATAAAGCAGCTTAAGAACTTGAAATGTATTATTATATTTTGTAGCTGACTAAACTAGACTTATAAATAGGAACATGTACTTTAGCTAATTTTAACTTGAATGATATTAGAGTAGTTTCACTTGAAAGCACGTTTTGAGTTTGCTCTGTAGAGCACAGAAAAGATTATAGTTTAAGAGAAAAAATAAGTATTATTTTGTGAGAGAAAATTATAGTGTATTTGTGAGATTTATTGTGATTTTGAAAGAAGAGTATTTTCTCTTATTTCTACTCCTTTTCCATAAATTTCCTTTTATTTATTTTAGTGCCAATATTATTAGTAAATATATTAGTTCTAATATTTAATATCAGTGCTCAATTATATAATGGCAACAAATTTGATCCAATTGCAGCTTTTGAAATTTAGTGGTAAGAATTTCAATAACTGGAGTATTAGGTTGAAAGTATAGTTCAGATTAAGATATATGAAATTTGGTAGAAAATGACTATACAGAGGTGAAAGATTAGTAGGAATTTGATATATTGGAGAGAAACAAGCAAAATGCATTATTGAAAGCCTAAAAAAAGATTAGAAAGTACTATACGCAATCTTTAAAGTTGTTGAAGATCACATATTTGAAAAAATATCATTTACAAATGCATCAAAAGAAGCGTGGGATATTCTGTCAAAATCTTACAAAGGTGATAATCATGTCAAATAAATACAATTACAAACGTTATCAGGTGATTTTGAGTTTTTAAACATAAATGACTTAGAATCTATTTCAACATATTTTGATCAAGTTTAGATTGTTGTCAACCAATTGGAAGTCAATAGTGAAGATATTTCAGATACCAGAGTTATATCAAAGATCATATGATCTTTGATTGCAAAGTTTGAATATGTTGTTATAGTAATTAAAGAAGCACATGTTATATTATCTATGTTAATAGATATGTTATTGAGCTTGTTGTGCACACATGAACATCGAATGAGCAAAAAGCCCACTAGCTTGAGTTGAGCAAACTTTGCAAAGCAAGATAGTGTAATAAAATTGTAGAGGTCATCAAGATGGTTGAGGTCATGGAAACTATCAACATAGTAGACAAGAAAGAGGATGTGAAAAAGGTGATTATTTAAATACCACCAATAAAAAAATCAAATGATGATAATTTTTTTAGAATACGAGGAGATTATGGCAGAGTAGGAAATAAATCTAATGTCCAATGTTAGAGATTCAAAAAATTTGGATATTACAGAAATGAATGTTACTACAAGATGCTAGATGAGTCATCAAGAATGTATAAATGTAGTAAATGTTGAAGAAAATTTAATACTTGCATTAAAAACAAATGAGTCAGATATAGAGTATACAAATACATGGTATCTAGATACTGGAGTTAGCAATCACATGTGTGGAAAAAAGGAGCTTTTTTCACATTTGGATGAATCCATACATGTAGAAGTCAATTTTGAAAATAAATCCAAAATTTTTGTTATGAGGAAATGTAACATTAGCATACAAGTCAAAGATAGTACAAATGTTACTATTGATAATATTTATTACATGTTGAGACTGATGTTTATTACATGCTAGGACTTTTTCAGAATTTATTGAGTGTGGGCCAGCTTTCTAAAAAAAGGTATAAAATTGATATTGAAGATGGAGTTTGTACAATCAGTAGCAAAAATAGCAAGATGATTGCAAAAATACAATGACACGGAATCATATATTTTCTTTGAATCTGCAAATAAAAGCTTTGATAGGTCTTTCAATAATCTTGAAGGATGAAAATTAGTTGTAACATCTCCAGTTTGGTCATCTAAACTTTCAAAGGTTGAAGTTGTTAGCTCGGAAAAAGATGGTTACTAGTTTATTAGAAATTAGTATTCCTAATCAGCACTATGAAGGATGCATTCTTGGAAAGAAACATATAGATTCTTTTTCAATTGAGAAAGTTAGAAGAGCTAGAAAATTATTAGAGTTAGTACACACAGATATTTGTGACCTGATTATGGTAGAATCACTTAGATATAAAAGGTATATTTTAATTTTTGAAGATGATTTTAGCAAAAAAATCTAGGTATATATTCTCAAATAAAAATCAAAAGATTTTAAAAAATTCAAAGAATTTAAAGGTCTTGTTGAAAAGTAAAATAACTTCTATGTGAAAATTCTAAGATCTTATAGAAGTGAAAAGTTTACATCAAATGAATTTTCAAACTTCTGTAAAAGTCAAGGAATTCAGCATCAATTAACAGCCAGTTATACTCCTCAATAGAATGGTATAACTGAAAGGAAAAATAGAATAATTTAAAAAATGGCCAGAAGTTTACTGAAAGCTAAAGCCTTGCCATAATCCTTTTAGGTTGAAGCTGTTGCTTCTATTGTATTCTTATTAAACAGATGTCCAATAAAGAATGTTCTTAGAATAAATCTTAAAGCAACTTGGAGTGGTAACAAGCCAGATTCCTTCTTATATGTATTTGGGTGTATTGTATATCCCCATACTCTAGATGAATGAAGAAAGAAACTAGATAATAAAAGCCAAAAATGTATTTTCATTGGCTATAGTAATGTGACCAAGGGATACATATTATATAACCCAATGATAAAAAAAGTAATTATTAGCAGAGATGTCAAATTCATTGAAGATGAAGCTTGAACTTGGAATCAAAGTGATGAACAACAGCATGAAGGAGTCATTATAGGAAATAAACCATAATTAACTGAAAGAGGTAACCCTATTCCTGATAATATATCTCCTATCAGAGGTTCTCCTCTACCAATAACAATTCTAAAAACTTTAGCACATCCCTAATGAAAGTGAATGTTGCCAACCTGCTTGCATGATTATGTGATCATATCAGATAATGATAATAAAAATGCAACTATTAATGAAACAATTGTGAACTTTTGCCTATTTGCAGAATATAACTTAATTTTCTATAAAGATGCAAAAATGATGAATTCAAGCAATGGATGATCAAATCCATTCAATTAGAAAAATGATATACGGGAATTAACAACTTTACCACCTGATAACAGGCTTATTAGTGTCAAGTGGGTGTACAAGACAGAGTACAAGATAGATGGTCAAGTTGATCATTATAAAGCCAGATTAGTAGTTAAAAGCTATAAGTAGAAGCCAAGAATTGACTATTTTGAGGTATTTGCACTAGTTTCTAAAATGGATACCATTCGAATGATTCTTGCCTTTGCAGTATAGAATAAATGGAAGATCTATCAAATGGATGCAAAGTTAACATTTCTAAATGGTGTCCTTAAAAAAGAAGTTTATGTTGAGTAACCATTAAGCTACGTAAAGAAAGGATATAAAGAAAAAGTCTACCATTTGAAGAAAGTTTTGTATAAATTAAAACAAACACCTCAAGCATGTTATACACAAATCGATGCATATCTGTTACAAAATGGATTTCAAAAGTCTCCTTACAAGCATACATTATACATCAAGTTAAAAGCTAATAAAGGTCTAATAATTATATGCCTTTATCCTTATAAGAAATTCTAAAAAGATGTTTGAAGAATTCAGAAAGGCTATGACCAGCCAATTTGAAATGATAGATATGAAACTAATAGCTTATTTCTTAAGCATTGAAGTGCAGTAGATTAATGAAGGAATTTTCATCTCCCAACATAAGTATACTAATGACATTTTGAATAAGTTTAAGATGGATTCAGTGGTTCCAATCTAAGCCCTAGTTATTAAACATTTTAAGATAAAGAAAAAAGGTAGTGAAGAATTGGTAAACCTATCTTATTTTAAAAGCATAGTTAATAATTTACGTTATTTGACTTTCATTAGGCCAATTATTGTTTATAGAATTGGGATTATAAGTCGTTTCATGGAAAAGTCATATCAATCACACTTGTAAGTAACAAAGTAAGTTTTACAGTATATCAATAGTACTAGAGATTATGGACTCTCTTACACTTATTCTGATCATTTCAATTTAGTTGGATATACAGATAGTAACTGGGCATGTGATATTAAAAACTAGAAAAAGCACCTCTGGTTATATTTTCTATCTTGGAGATAATATTTTTTCTTAGTCATAAAAAAAGTAACAAGTGGTAGTTTTATCAACTGTAAAAGCAGAATACATGGTCATAGCATCTGCAACATGTCAAGTAGTTTAGATCCATATATTACTTGAAGAATTAAAATAGATACTAGAATTCCTAACAACAATTATGTATGATAATAAGTCAGTAATCGCATTGCGAAAAATTCAATTTTTCATGGTAGAAGCTAGCATATTAGAATCAAATATCATTACATTGGAGAACTAATAAAAAATGGAGAAACAAAGTTAGAGTTCTGCAGATCTGGTGAGCAAATAGCAGATATCTTAACAAAGCCATCAAAAGCAAATGCATTCGAGAAGTTAAAGATAATGTTTAGTATTATTTCAAATTAATTTAAAGGAAGGTTGTTAGGACTAGTTAAATTAATTTTAAAAAAAATAAAAAGCGGCATTGCAAGATGGCATAGCGAAATTTATGGTGGTAACTTTGTAAAAAAGGTAGCCACCTGAAGACAATAGCCCATGAAGACATAAAAAACAAGCTAAAATCTTAGAAGTTAAAGTGGGCACCGAACTGCAATATTATAACTTGATAAGATAAAATAGCATAGGAACTTGAAATGTATTGTTATATTTTGTGGCCGACTAAACTAGGTTTATAAATAGGAATATGTACTTTAGCCAATTTTAACTTGAATGATATAAGAGGAGTTTTAGTTGAAAGCACATTTTAAGTTTGCTTTACAGAGCATAAAAGAGAGTAATTATAGTTTAAGAGAAAAAAATGTTATTTTGTGAAAGAAAATTATAGTGTATTTATGAGAATTATTATAATTTTTTAAAAAAGAATATTTTCTCTCATTTCTACTCCTTCTTCATAAATTTCTTTTTATTTATTTTAGTGCTAATATTATTAGCAAATATATTGAGTATTATTTTGTGAGAGAAAATTATAGTATATTTGTGAGAGTCATTGTAATTTTTAAAAGAAGATTTTTTTTTATTTCTACTACTTTTCCATCAATTTTCTTTTATTTATTTTGGTGCCAATATTATTAGCAAATATATTGGTTCTAACATAAGAGTCCTTTGGTATACCAAGAGATTGTTTGATTATAATTAGAAAAGTACGAGGGAATTGAAGATTTTTATTCTTTTTATATAATTAGTTTAAAAAAAATTTGATTCTCATTTTTCATTTCTTTAATAAAATTATTTCAAAGAGTATATTAATGATTCCTTTTAATTTTTTAGAAAATCAAATTCTTTCATTTTGAATATTTATTATCTCTAATAATAATAAGTTATTATTATAAAATAATAATTAATAATAAAAATTCTAAAATAATAATAAAAAATGATCATGGTAATAATAATTATAAAAAGTAATAAATGAATAATAACAATAAAAATAATAGTGATAATAATATAATAATAAAGATAATAAAATAGTTAATAATAAAATAATTAATAGTATTAATAAAATAATAATAATAATAACAATAATAATTTAGTGCTTTTGCTCATTTGTATTTAAATAAATTTACTTTTATTCACTTAATTAAAGGAAAAATGTCAATAAGTAACCATGAGAATTAGAGGAAAATTAGATTTTATGAAAAAAATGTTCTGGTTCATAATAGGGAAAATGATATTCTAAAACAATTGTTCTTCAAATATGGAAGTTTACAATTTGAACCTTTTGTGAGAAATACTCATTCAATCCTATTATTATTTTTATTAAAATAATTTTAATCAAACTACTATATTATTTTATTCCATGCAAGGCACAAGTTCTTTACTATTATATGTGTCTACATATATATATTAGTGTATAAATTAGAAATATAGTAATTTTATAATGTCAAGACTCTACGATACAAAATAAGGTATTATTGCTCTATTTTCATATTTTTATTTAAGATAAAAATTTATTTTATGCCTTACTTTATGAGGTAAAAAATTATACTATTTTCAAACTCTATTAAAGCAATTCTCTTGCGATATCATAAATTTGAGGTATTTTTTCATGCCTAATTTAATCTCATATTAATAGAATTTAACCTTATATTTAAGAATCGTTTGATTCATAATAACAACATGAAAAATTCTATTTTTTAAAAAATAAAAAAGAAATGAGTTATTTGATTAATTATTATTTAACAAATTTAAAAAAATAAAATTTTCTAAAAAGTTTTACTTCGTATGGAACATGAGAAGTTAGTTACATAAAGTAAGTTCTACATTTTATATACTTTATGAATATAAAAATAAAATTATTCTTATTAAATTTAATTAATAATAATTAGAATTCATTAATTTATATTAATGATATAATAATAATTTTATTAACACTTTTTTAAAAATTTAAAGTTAAATTAAATAAAATATAAAAAGTTACTTCTTCAAAAGTGTCAATTATTCAATATCAATTAAATAATTTTAAGTATTTTTTAAAAAATTTAAATAAAAAATTATTTTCTAGTAAGTTCAGCTTCCTATATGAACTAATTAATTCTTTAATAAGATTTAAACCCATGCTTAATAAAATTCATTATAGACTTAATAAGATTTAACTTCATAATTAATAAAATTTAATTATATATTTAATAGAAATTAAATTCATACTTAATGAGTAATAGTTATAATAATTAATAGAATTTAAATTTTAATTATGACATTTTTTTACATGACTACGAAGGAAAAAATATAAATAATATATTTTGAATTATTTTATAACAAGTTTTTTTAAAAAAATTGCATGTAAAATTTTTATTTCAAATTTCAAATTTCATCAAAATTAATATTTTGAAAACCAAATTGTACCAATTAATTTAATTGAAAAATACATGAATATTATATGCTCCTTTCAATTGATCCTTAAGCTCCGTTTTATGCAATAAATAAGTTAACTTATAACTTATTAATTTAATCAATAAATTATAAGTTAACCTCTAGAAATATTTTTCGCACTAACTTATAAACTAACTCTAATTTAATAAATTACCTAAAGTAACTTATTGCTTATAAGCTATTATTTTTTTTAAATTCTTTCCAAATTTATCATTATTCTTTTTATTAATTTACAATTAATATCTTTTGTAATATAAATTTAAGTAATTTTTAAAAATATAATTAATTATATTTTAAGTAATTATAATTTTATAATAAATAATAAAATAAAAATTATATAAGTAAATAAATATATAAATTTATAAAATATAATTAATTAAATATTAAAAATTATACTTTTATTTTAAATTTTTTAATTATATTAATATAATTTAATTTTTAGATAAATATAAATTATTTTAATTATGCATATATTTCTATTAATATATTATTTTATGTCATTTTATAATTTCAGCTAATTTAACAATTAATTTTACAAAATATTTTAGTTAACTTACCAGGTATAAGCTACTAATTAGTTTATTAGTTATTTGTGTGAAACAGAGCTTTAGACCTAGACCTGAAAAATCCCTAACTTTAATTTCAATGATAACTCTAACCTTTTTAATTAAACATGTGTGCCCCTTTATTTTATTATTTTAACCTTTTTCCATGGAGCAAGATGGCCTTGTATCAAAGAATGGCATCCAAAAACTTGAAATATTAGAAATTTATCCATGCGTGCCCGTTTATTTTATTATTTTAACCTTTTTAATAAATATTAGAAATTTATCTTCTATATTTTAACCTAAAATTTTTGAATAGAGAATATCAATATTTTGAGTGGATATCAAGTTAAATCAAAACTTGAAAAATAAAGATAACATGTAATTTAAGTGAATTTTTCTACTAAATTTTAGATGGAGAATAGTTTTGATAAATAAAATGTTAATAATTAAAAATAGAAATAGATAAATTACATCACTTATAATTACATATAAATTATGGAAGAGAATGAAATTACAGATAAATAATGTATTTTTTTCCTTTTATAATTGTAATTATGTAAATGATAAATTTAATTTAAATTAATTTGATTTAAATTCAATTAAATTAACATATGTATTCCAAAATTAATTTAATACAAACTATATTTAGAATTATTATGAAAATATTAAACACTTAGGGAATGATAAAAAAAAGAGATGAAGGAGAAATATAAGGAAAAGAAAGAAATACAAGGGGGAGAATAATATTTCATTCAACTATATACAAAATGATTTGTACAACCTATATTTATAGGGCAAACATTACAATATCATAATGATAATTCATAAATAGAATTGATCATAATTAAGGGTATAATTGATTATAATTAGAACCTAATAATATGATCATAATTGTGGATATAATTAATCATTAATTGAATCTTAATAATTGATCATAATTAGGGATATAACATTTAAACTGTAGGCATCCATATTTAATAATTATTCATAACACTCCCCTTTAGATGTCCATATAATACACAATAGATTACTGCCTCATTAAAAATCTTACTAGGAAAAATTCAGTAGGACAAAAATCATAGTGAAGGAAAAAAGAGTATAATGCGTATTAACTCCCCATCATGACGATATCAATTAAGATCTTTAAGTCAAAAAACTCCAATAGTATGAACTAACTTTTCAAATATTGCAGTAGGATGTGTCTTGGTAAATAAATTTACTAGATTATCACTTGATCAGATTTGTTAAATATTTATATCACCATTTTAACTCCTTCATATAGGTGGAGAATTGTATCTTGTTGACAAATTAATGGCAAATAATATATCAAGTTATGTATGACTAATAAGATACATTAGTGCTCCAATTGTATTAAGATTTGGTACTTCAGGACCAAGTAGCTCTATATCTTTTCTTAAGGACTAAAGGGATTTTTGTTCACATCTAGTAACCAAACAATCATTGGGATACTTAATGGATATGCTTTATCCATATAAAATATTTTAAGGATATTTTGGGTATAAGTTGATTAATGTATAAAAATTTTATCTTTTAAATATTCGATCTACAGGTTGAGGCAGAACTTTATTTTTCCAAGATCTTTCATTTCAAATCCTTTCTTCAAACAATCAACTACTTTTTGAATCTCTTCAGGAGTTCAAATAATATCCAAATCATCAATATATACAATAATGATTACAAATTCAAAATTTGTTTACTTTAGAAAAACACATGGACATATTTGGTCATTATTATACCCTTCCTTTAATAAGTATTCACTAAAATGATTATACCACATTTGTCCATATTGCTTTAATCCATACAAAAATTTTTATAATTTAATTGAATAAAGTTTCTGGGACTTTGAATTACATGCTTTAGGTATCTTAAATCCTTATAGGATTTTCATATAGACGTCATAATCAAGTGAGTCATATAAATAGGCTATAACAATATCCATAAGATGCATATCAAATTTTTCATGTACTGCCAGACTAATGAGATAATAGTGTGAATGTATCCATCATAGAAGAATAAGTGAACTCATAATCAATTCTAGGTCTTTGTGTAAAACCTTAGGCAATAAGTTGTGTTTTATATCTTACAACTTCATTTTTCTCATTTTGTTTATGTACAAGTACCTATTTGTACCTAACGAGTATTACACCTTCAGGTGTTTGGACTACAGGTCCAAAAACTTTACGTTTTTAAAGTGAATTCAATTCTTCTTAAATTGCGTCTTTCCATTTTGACCAATTATATCTACGTCAACATTCATCAATAGATTGATAAATGCACAATTGTACTTAAATTTTATGTGTTTCATCACTGATTTACTTAGTATCTTGTGCAAAAATTAATTGAAAAGGATACTTAGATGCTCGATATTTTGTTTTCAGGTTTTGGAGTGACACATTTGAGCATTAGAAAAGGATCCGGAGTCAAAACCGTGCGAATTGTGGAGAATCGAAGCAAAGTTGCTCACCTGGCAAAGAACACGGGGTATGGGAACCCCGTGTGGAGGGCCGTGTACCTTTCTGGATTGCTTCGAAGCTTCACTGAGCTGCTCAGCTTAGTGAAGAACACAGGGGTAAACACGGGCCGTGTCATACCCCATGTACCATACTACCCTTCACTTCGAAGGTAAACACGGGGATTGTCACACCCCGTGTATCATGCTGCTCAACCTTCGCAGAAGAACACGGGGTACAACATGGGCCGTGTCATACCCCGTGTATCATGCTAACCAGCCTTTGCTGAGAAACACGGGGTAGAACACGGGCTGTGTCAGACGCCGTGTACATTACCCATATAAGTTTTGCGCGAAAAAATTAGAGTGTGGAGGAAAAATCAAAAATTAAAAGAGGAGCTGCTGGGAGAAACCTGGGAGAGACCCAAACTCACCAAGGGCAACTTCTATCCGTGGATTCAAGCAAAGGATTGAAGATTCAAGTAAGGAATTTGTAGAGCTTCATGATTTATTTGATTTCCCTCTCTGTTTTTCTAGTTTTCTTCTAGTTTTGTAATGTTTTCACACTAAACCCTTGTGCTCAGCTGGGGGAAACTTGTTCATGGATTTATGGAATTGACTTTTATATAATCTAGCTTGATTTACTGTTGATTTATGGTTTGATTATGCTGTTTTTGATTATGCTGTTTTGTACTTGAACAAATCAATACTTCCGGAATATTGGATTTGTGTGATAGATTAGTTAATTCTAAGTTGGAATGACCAATTAATTAATCGGACCTTGCATGATCATTGGGAATATCAATTAGACTTAGGAATTAAGCTAATTGGATTCTTTTGCATAGGATGAAATGTCTAAGAATGGATTCTAAAGCAATGTTAATGCAACCTAGATGAGTGATTACTAGAAAAATTCTGGGCACTTAATCTTTTGGTTAGTAGCTAGTAGCTAGTAGCCTTGCAATGAGGTATAGCTTATTTTTGGTAATCCAGCAATCTAAATTAACAGTAAACTAAGTTAGAGGATTATCTTCATCCCATAATGAAATGAACAAGGGAACCCTAAAGCTGAGTACGCTTTCATCTTGTTTGAATTAAACCTTTTTGATAACTAAGCTCTGTTTTGCATTTTACCTTTAATTCACAATATAAATCGGTACGCCTAGATAATTTACCTCGAAATTCAGTTAGTATTCAACATTCAATCCCTGTGGAGACGATATCTTTTATACTATAACTCGACTTAACCCGTGCACTTGCGGGATCACGTCATAAATCTAGGTTCATGATGTTTATTATCATTCATAATATTAAGCATTACATTATATGTAAAAATGTTATCGACAATAATTTCTTTGTGGTTTAATCTTTTTCCTATAAAGATATAGTTTATTGATATCTCTTTATTTTTATCTTCTTTATCATTTTCAAGTACTTGAACTTTTTCTGGAGTTATATTGTTTCTTATATCTTTAGACTCTTCAGGAGTATCTATTTTTTTAATGGGTTCATCTTCAATAATTGTTCATTTTCCTTTACAGGAATATTTATCTTTTGAACTTATTAGTCTACCATGCTTCTAGCATGCCTTAGATTCATTAGTTTTCTCATTAATGGATTGTCCGAGGATATTAATCCTTATTGGAGCATTAGTGTTAAGGCTTCATGTGATGAGTTTTGATGATGACAAATAGGTGTTGCAATAGCATTGTATATTTTAGGCTAAAGTGATATATTGTATAAATTTTAATAGACATACTATTTTATGATTAATGCATATATAATATAATGAATATGCATATTCTTGTATATGCATAATCAAAACTAAGTATTTGTAATAGTATTGCATATCTTTATACCAAAATATTATAAAATCTTTAATAGACATGCTATAGTATAATTGAAATAGCAATGCTTGGTTATATGCTAAAAGAGCTATATTATAGACAAACATTACTAAGCATATGATTAATTAAGATATATAAAAGGATGATCATGCATGAACTTGTGCTAATTGGTTTTATATGGATTATGCATCAATATCTTGATATATTAGATTGGACTAACTTTATTGTTTGCAAGTTTGATGAACTTGTATATAGGAAAGTTCAAGATGAAGAAGAGTGAGCATTGAAGCAAAAGAATGGAAGATCGCATCATGCTCAACTCAACAACAAGAAAGAAATACAAGAAAGAAGATGTGGTCCAAGTATTGAAGATTGAGAAGATTAAAAGCTTAGAAGCATCAAGAAAGGTCAAGGAACTTTATTGATATAATTTTTCATCTTAAGGCTTAGTCTTTTTTGTAAAATAGAGTATTTCATGATATAGAGCTCAAACATATTTTTCACAATCTTAACTTGATAAAAAATGCTTTAAAATATAGCCCACAATCATGTTTTTACAAGATAGCCTATGGGAACATTTCAAAAATAAATTAGATATGAGTTTTTGATGTTTTTAGTTTTGACCTTTAGTCATTCTCTCAATTATATCTCATAAAATACTCATTATTTTATCGTCAAACTTTTTTCATATGAAAATACACTCAAAGAGCTTTCCATGGACTGGTTATTTTCTTAAAATGACTAAGATATGAAAGAGTTATGATTTTTACAAGTTGAGTCTCAAAATTAGATTTTCACATATTCACTGTTTCTGACCTTTGCTCATTGTTTTAAACATATCTTATAAAATATAACATATATGAGAATTAAATTAGTCCCAATTTGAAGTATACTCAATTAGCTTTTCTATGATAGGTCATTTTCTTAAAATGAACTTAAAATGAAGAAGTTATGACCTTTTAAAGTTAAGTCTGCATTTTTGTTTGGGTGAATCGATTCACTAATCAATTCCAAGCATCTAGAGAGCAAACTGGCTTGCCCGAATCAATTCAACAATCGATTCTTAAGGTCCAAAATGATTTTCAAAGGAAAATCAATCGATTTTCAAATCGATTCATGTTTTTAAAATTTTGATCTCTCTTTTCAATGAATTGATTGCTCAACCCACTCTTTATGTCTTTTTTTTTCTCAGTCTTATTTCGAAAAAGGCTAAATCGATTTCTGAATCGATTTAGCTCATCCAAAGCTGAAATGGAGTTAAAGTGAATCATTTAGCAATCGATTCACTAAAGATTTTTTCAAGTATGAATCAATTCCTGAATCAATTCATCAATCTTTTTCAAATGTTTCGTAAGGTCCCTAAATTGATTCTAAAATCGATTCACAGGGTGCCAATAACTCCATAACGGCTATATTTACTAAGTAACAACTAGTTTTCATTCCTAACAACCCCAAATGGATATAATACTCCATGGGCTTCATATATAAGCTAAGAAATATAAAATACAATGTAGAGAGAGCCTGAACATCAATTGTAAATATCATTTTATATCCTTCTTCATCCAAATCATGATTTGAGCTTAAATTTCTAAAATTCTTCTATTCTTGGTGCTTCATTTGTATTATCCACTCTTTAAGAGAGTTTGTATGAATTATTCTTCATCATATATCATTTCCTAGTTATAAAGGGTGAGGTATCCCTTGGAAAAACTTAGAGAAGGTGAAGTATCCCTTGTAAGAAAGTTTTTGCTCAAGAAAGAGCAAGGATTGTAAGGCTTCTTTAAGTGCCATTGAAACTTGAAGGGATAGTGGATTAATACAAGCTTAGAGAGCTTGGAGAGTGGATGTACACCTTGGTGAGGATATCCAAGGGAGGAACTACTATAAATCTTTGTGTTTGATCTCTCTACCCTTACTTTTTATTTTTCTGCAACATTGCTTTATTTTTTTTACTGGTTTATGCTATGTTTTACTGTTGTTATTAATAAATATATTGTGCTCCAATTTTAATCTTGTTACTTGGATAATTAAATGACTAAAAGAGAAACTCATTTATGCATTAGCTTCTTAATTATTCATCTATGCATAGTTGAATGAGTTACTTTGCACAAGTGAATTGAATTGCTATATATTATATGCAAACTTCTCTATTAAATTATCTTAGATTGATTTCTTAATGATTTATTTGATGTTACATGTTAAATTGTGATCTAGTGCTTATGATGATGCATAGATGACTAAATATGTAAAAAAGGTATATATCTATGCATTGACTTATTAATTCATCATCTATAGTTAAATGAATTTCTTTGCACTAGTTCTTTGAATTGTCATAACTTAAGTACAAACATATTCATAAAACTTTCTTAGAAATATTTAAATCAAAATTATTTTTATGACTTCCCAAAATAAAAAGCTTCTAAAAAAGAGTCTGAAAAATAAAAAAAATTTAAAAACGCCTAATTCACCCTCTCTTGGGTATGGGTTGCCAAGGCCAACAATTAGCAGTTGGTATATGTGACTTAGTCACTTTCTTTAAGTCAATGAATGTATCTGGCAATTGATTAGTTATACTTTATAAGTGGATTATCATTTGAACTTCAAGTTCACATTGCTTTATGCGAGGATCAATAGTTTGCAAAGTATTCCATGTAATTTCTTTGACCAACTGTTTATCCTTTTCTCTCCCTAATGTTGGAAAAACTGATTCATTAAAATGATAATAAGTAAAACGTGTTGTAAATAAGTTCCTTGTCACTAGTTCAAGATATTTTATAATAGAATGGGAATCATACCCAACATATATTCTTAATCTCTTTTGAGGTCCCATCTTAGTACGTTGTGGTGGAGCTATTGGAACATATACTGCACATCCAAAAATTCTAAGATGGAAAATATTTGACTCCTGATCATAAGCCAATTGTAAAGGGAAATATTTATGGTAACTAATTGGTTTGATACATACAAGTGCTATTATATGTAAAACTGCATGTCCCTAAGCAGAAATAGAGAGTTTTGTTCTCATAAACATGGGTCTTGCTATTAATTGAAGTTGTTTAATAAATGATTCAGATAAGCCATTTTGTGTATAAACATAGGCTATAAGATGTTCAACATTCATTTCTATTGACATGCAATAGTCGTTAAAAGTCTCAGAAGAGAATTCACCAGCATTATTAAGACGAATAACTTGATGGGGTAATTTGGAAATTGTGCTCTTAATTAAATAATTTGAGCAAACAATCCCATAAAAGCTAGATTACGAGTTGATAATAAACATACATGAGACCATCTATTGGATGCGTCTATTAATACCATAAAATATCTAAATGATCCACATGGGAAGTGTATAGGCCTACATATGTCACCCTATATATGTTCCAAAAAGTTAGAGATTCAGTTCTAACTTTAGCTGGTGATAATTTAATAATCAATTTACCCACAAAACATGTAGCGCATGAGAATTCTTTAGATTGAAAATTCTTCAAGTTTTTCGATGGTAGTCTATGTGAATTCTCAATACTTTTCTTCACCATTAGTAATTCATGATGCCCCAATCGTTCATGCCAAATAGTAAATATTTTTGAATTAATAAACTTTTGATTTATTATAGTATGTGTTTCAATTGTACTAATATATGTATAGTACAAACTAAATGAAAGAACAAGTAATTTTTCAAGTATGCATTTGTTACCTAAGATCATACCAATGATAAAAAGATATTCAATATTTCTTTCATCAGTATTTCTTTCATCAATTATCTCGATATGAAATCCATTTTGACAGATATCCTTAAAACTCAATAAGTTTTTATAAGACTTAGTAGAATATAATGCTTTATCAATATGCAATTTTGATCCTCCATGTAACAAAGCATTAGTTCTTCTGGAGCCTTCAATTAAATTTGTAATACTAGATATAGTATTAACATTGGCCTTTTTTTGTATTACTAAGTAAGAAAAATAGAATTTTACATGCAATAAATAGTAAATATCCTTAACCCAATGAGTCACAGAAAGTTAGGGTAGACATATATTATGACTTACCTTTAATATCCCTACTTATAATTCTGCTTGGTTCAACAGTGCACAATTTTATACTATACTACAATCTAAAACCTTCCAATACCCATATAATATCTCTTAAGAAAAAGTTATGACACATTTAAGTAAAATTGGCTAGTATTAGAGTGATATCATAGCAATCATATAAGAACAAATCATAATAAGGTGTATATTTACATATCCAGATATTATGATTACTTATATAAATAAATTTTGAGTATCCTGATACAGAATAAAATGATAAACATTATAGAAATATTTTTTAAAATTAGTTAATGAAAAAAACCATTAAAATAAAATTAATTTATGAGTATATGAATAATGGGCATAAATTAAATGTTTTAATGCAATAAGGATGCTTTGCCAATTAAATTTTCAAAAGAAATAGGTGGAGGCCAAACATTTATATTTAGTAATTTTTTTTTTCATAAAAACTTCTTAACAACTTTGAGATAAGTATACTTATAAAAAATTAAATAGACAATAGACAACTACATGAATTCTTCAAGAAAATCAATTCAAATCCCTTTGCACATGTAAAAATTGTCTTTCTTATATGTATATATTTAAGCAGTTCTTAGTAAAGGTTAATAAAATGCTTTAGAGTATGATAGGTACGAGACTAATGACCTTTACTATCATATATGTGCTTGTTATTTGCCTACCCTTTTATCATTCTTTTCTTTATTTTTCACTTCTAATGGAAAGTTAAGTTTTTGATATAAGAACATGATCACGACTATATTTAAGGTCATAAGTTTGTTAATAAGTAAAATAGTCATGTATTGCTACATTTTCTTTAGGAAATGGAGTAAAGTTAGTCAAATAAGGCTCATCAAAAGTTTATTATTTTATTTTAGTCACAAGGAAATAAGAAATTAACTCAGAATATTTTTTGAAACCCCTTTTTTTTAATATTGCTACTGTAGGAGCAAATTGGATACATGAAAGTGGAGATTTTTTTTTTGATCATATGTTTCTTTTAAACTATTACAAAGAATAAGTGAATTTTTTATCGTAAGGTAATTTTTTTTTTCATAATATCAAGAGTCACAAATTAAGATTTATAAGATTTGCCATGTAAAAATGAATGAGAAAAATTTTCAATATAATAGAGATTGAATATTGAAGAAATTATTAATCAACATATTGATTATATAATTATTAATTCAATCTTCTATTTCATTGTTAATTTATATGGTGATCAAACATTATAAAAATTATCAAATTTATGAAAAGTATGCTTCGGGTTATATGTACATTTATACACTAGTTGCTTTTAGATAATTCTTTTCTTTTTTCCAAACTTAATTTCTTGAATATTTGCATTTATCTTTGCGTAAAGTCAAACCTTATAATGCAAGTAAATTTTATTTTTATATCAACATAACATTTTTTTTCATATATATATATATATATATATATATATATATATATATATATATATATAATATTCACACATTTTATAAAAATTAACATGCATTTCAAAATAGATAAAAAAATCTATTCATTTAGCATTTAGGAATAAATTCTCAAATATGTAATATGTCATATGAATTATTTTCTTTTTCACAATTTAATTCATTATTTATTTGTATTTCTATACATCATATTCAATATTTTGTAACTATTATTTCTTCAAATAAAACTAGAAAAAAATTAAAATCATTATAGAAATTAAAATTAAAATATGAAGGAAATAAGGAAGAAGAATGTGATGAGATGGAAGAATTACTATATTAGTATAAAGTAACAAAATTAAATAAAATAATTTATACTTGGAAGAAATTACCTCGGTGGATCAGAGCCTCATGCTAATAACGTATTATGAAAATATTAAACACTTATGGAATGATTAAAGAAAGAGATGGAGGAGAAACATAAAGAAGAGAAAGAAATACAAGGAGAGGGAGAATATTTTATTCAACTATATACAAAATGATTTGTATAACCCATATTTATAAGGCAAACATTGCAATCTCAAAATAATAATTCATAAATAGATTGATTATAATTGGGGGTATAATTGATCATAATTAGAACATAATAATATGATCATAATTAGGGGTATAATTAATAATTAATTAAATCTTAATAATTGATCATAATTGGAGATATAATATTTGACTTGTGGACATTTACATTTAATAATTATTCATAACAAGTATTTAATTATAAAATAACTAAAAAATATTAATTATGGGTTTGCTCATACTTTCAAGTAATGTATGTAAAATCAAACTAAATTGTCAATTGATCCTAAAATAGCTCAAATCAAACTTTGAGATTATTCTAGTGGTCCGATCAGTTCAAATCGCATGAAATTGATAGAAATTGGATTGAATTGGAAATTGATCTAATTTTTAAAAACTGTTATAGTTTTTTTGAATTTTTTTTATAAAATTAGATGAATATTTTTAAAAATATAACCTATAAATATGTTATTTTTAAAAATATTGTTACTAAACTAATAAAAATTCCTATTTACTAAATAGTTTTTATTAATTTTATAATAATTTTATTTATAAAATTTATCATTTTATATAAATTAAAATTTATATTTTAAGAATAAATATTTAATTTGTTTATAAAATTTTATATAATTTAAATAATTTTATAATTATAATATTATCTAATTTAATTATTAATTTAATCGATAAAATTATCAAAATTAATTAGAAGTTTTTCCGGTTTGATATTCTGATTTTTAAATTATTGTTCTCAAGTCTTTGATGTTCACACGAGCCCAAACATGCCACATGTTGACCGTAGCCAACAAACTCAACGTCTAGATGACTAGCTCCCAAGTATTAGAGGATTTACAGCCACTCTCTCATATCCATTTTCTCATTTGCGTACATTAGAAGAATTTTTTAATTTTAATTAGTTATTAGTATATTATTTGCATGTCCCTTATTAATAAAATAAAAGTTAACATAATTATAAAAAAATTATTTATATTAATTATTAAAATTTTTTATTTATTTTAATTTTTATTCTTATTAATAAATAATTAGCACATAGACCGACATTTTTTGAACATTCTAGAATTCAAAATTCTAGAATCCGTCAATTTATGAGAGAGAACACGAGTAAATAGCAAGTAAAAAATGCGGATTAAAAATTATTCACAACCATTAATTATATTTTTTAATTTATATTTATAATTTAATATAATTATAATTAAATTGGATAATAGATAGTTGAATTTTGTTGTAAACGAATCTACGTTGATGTACCGAAAATAGGTCAACGCATCTCCCTTTTATACACTCCCGCACTCCTTCACTTACCAATAACATATCGCCAGATAATAAATGTGACAACAGTCAAACAGGTGGCAACACCTTATTAGGTACAATCGCCACGATGCATGCCACATCAGACTCGGCCACGTCACTTTCCATTTGGTGCCCACCTCAATAACTCAATGAAAACAACACCTTATATAATGCGGAGAGTTCACTAAATCCAGGCGTTTTCTGTCTGTCTTCTTTTGAACTAAGTAGTCATGGCGCTCGGGGTGCAGCACCCTAATTTTCTCTCTCTGATTCTACTTTCTTTGGTGGCGATCACATCTGCGAAGGTCTACTTCGAAGAACGTTTTGATGGTATTTTAAGTTCCTTCACTTCGTAATTATATTTACCAGCATATATTCGTATTGATTTTCAGATTGCTGCAGTAGATCGTGTTTCGAATTCTGATGTTTCTTGCATTTCCAGCGTATTAGCGGTTTTAGGACTCCTTCTGTGCGTTGCATTGTATGCAATTTGTTTAAGGATTAAGGATTTTGTGTTTGATCCCCGATCTGAAGGTTCTGATATATACTTTGTCAACTTTGAATTCATGTGCAAATGTGGCACTCAGAGTGTAGATCTGTTAACATGTGGACTGTGTTGATTTAATTTTTTTTATCTGGTATTGGTTTATATGTATAACCTAAAGTTTTCAGTCAGCTGGGGAAGTGTCAATATGTGGTTTAGTCATAATTAGGTTTACGCAGTTTTGAGCAGTGGTTTTATTTGTCACAGGAGATTTTTTTATAATTGTATCCGTATTGAGTAGATTGGAACGTGAATAATCTACTAGAGCGTGTGCGTGTGTCTGACATCACTGAAGCTGGGATACACAGACGTATAAAAACATGGGTGTCAGTCAGTGTGTGGCATTCGTATAAGACATAAATGTCTTCACTGTGTGTCATGCCTGTGTGAGGAATGCCGTGCCTGATGGCTACTGAACTTTGCTATTCCTTTTTGGATTATTCAATTTAGTACATTTTCATGGTACATCTGTAATTTGTGCTGTTGAATCAACACTTTCCTTTTTGTCTCCTCTATGTCCTGACGAATGCTTAAGATGGATGGGAAAGTCGATGGGTTAAGTCTGATTGGAAGAAAGATGAGAACATGGCTGGGGAGTGGAACTACACCGCTGGTAAATGGAATGGCGACTCCAATGACAAAGGTAAGCTAGATTACCTATGTGTAATCACAATGTTGCATTCATTCTGAGTTTTGATGTTAGCTAATGTACTGATATCTGATGGCCTAGTTTGAATCATGATGTCTCCCCAGGTATACAAACTAGTGAAGACTACAGGTTCTATGCCATCTCAGCTGAGTACCCTGAATTTAGCAATAAGGATAAGACACTGGTCTTCCAATTTTCCGTCAAGCATGAACAGAAGCTTGATTGTGGTGGTGGTTACATGAAGTTACTTGGTGAGGAAGTTGATCAGAAGAAATTTGGCGGGGATACTCCTTACAGGTGATTAATAAATCCCCTCGGGGATTTGGCCACCCCTGCTTTTCTGTGGATATTTATATTATCACTGTTGATTTGGTTGATGATTGTTGTTCTATTACAGTATCATGTTTGGCCCAGATATCTGCGGATACAGCACCAAGAAAGTGCATGCTATTCTGACCTACAATCGGACAAACCATTTGATTAAGAAGGATGTTCCTTGTGAGACTGACCAATTGACTCATGTATACACATTTATCCTCCGCCCAGATGCCACCTACAGCATCCTAATTGATAATGCGGAGAAGCAAACTGGAAGTATCTATTCCGATTGGGACCTTCTTCCTCCAAAGAAAATCAAAGATCCCGAAGCCAAAAAAGTAACTGGCTATTTATTCATAAACTAGTTTGCTCTAACACTTGTTATTCTCAGATTGATATTATATACCATAATTTCCAATCTTAATATACTCACAGCCAGATGATTGGGATGACAAAGAGTACATTCCAGACCCAGAAGATAAAAAGCCAGAGGTAATGCATATTCTTTTACCCTATGTTTGGACATGTGGAAGCAAAGAGGGAGGAAGAAAAATTTTTACATTTGAAAATTTTTCGTTGTTTGGTTGGGGTGGAACATATATGTAAAGAAAAATGAAGGATAAAATGCGTAGCTGTTTTCATTCCTATTTGGAAAACTTCCTTTCTCTCTTGTTCTCTTTTAACTAACTTTTAAAATTTTCTTTCTTTATCCTTTTCTTTCTACCAATTTGCCATCAATCCAAACATAGGGTGGGGGGGGGGGGGGAAGAACCTCTTCTTGTTTGACGTTATTGAGTATTATAATTTATACTAAATTTCTGTAATTGTAGGGGTATGATGACATTCCAAAGGAGATCCCAGATCCTGATGCCAAGAAGGTATTTTTCTCTTTATTGCCCTCCAATATTATATATCAAGCAGTTTATTGTAGCGATGAGTTACTGATATGGTAGGATTTTGCTTTAGCCTGAAGACTGGGATGATGAGGAAGATGGTGAGTGGACTGTGCCAACCATTGCCAACCCTGAGTACAAAGGCCCATGGAAGCCAAAGGTTTGTGCAAGTTTATAGCAGGTCACATGCTTTGGCAATTGAACTTTCTTCTCTTTAGCTAACTTTGTTTAACGTATGTCTGTAGAAAATTAAGAACCCCAACTACAAAGGAAAGTGGAAGGCACCAATGATTGACAACCCAGGTTCACTTCTGTCCAGTTTACACAGTTGGCCATGGTTACATAAAACTAAGATAACTTTTGAACTCAAAAAATATAGAGCTATTTGGTGCAAATTAATGGAGTTCAATGAGACTATTGGTAACATTTGCTACTCTGAAATTCTTATCAGATTTCAAGGATGACCCAGATATCTATGTTTTCCCCAACTTGAAGTATGTGGGCATTGAATTGTGGCAGGTAACCTTTTTTTCCTCACATTGCTGCTTCAGTTGATCCATAGAAAGCCTATTTCTGAAAAGCAAGCTGTTTTTCAGGTGAAATCTGGTACCATGTTTGACAATGTCTTGATTACTGATGACCCGGATTATGCTAAGCAGTTGGCTGAAGAAACCTGGGGTAAACAGAAGGATGTAAGTTGTTTTTATGCTCTCAGTCTTTGCATTAAGGCTGAAATCAATGTTGCATTATCTTCTAAACCAAAATAATATATATTTACAGGCTGAGAAGGCAGCATTTGATGAAGCTGAGAAGAAGAAAGAAGAGGAGGTACTGATTTGTCCATAGCCTGCTTCATCCTCTGTTTTATATGTACAGGGAAATCCCAGTCGTGAATTGTATTTAAGAAACTTGTCTTTTTGGTGCCTTTCTGTCTGAGAGAATACTAACTCTGGAATTACATCTACTATCTGTTGGATCCATTTCCAGGAATCGAAGGATGACCCAGTTGATTCTGATGTGAGTGCTGGAATGGATTTCTGTGACTTTGATTCAGAACAAATTATACTGGTTCTAATGAAATTACCTATTTTCAGGACGAAGATGAGGATGATACTGAAGAAGCTGGGGAAGACGCCGAAACTGAATCAAAGACAGAAGCGGAGGAAGACACCGCTGAAGCCAAGAAAGAGGATGCACATGTAGGTTTTAATATCACTTAATGTCACTCAAATTATGTTTGACAAGTATTAATTCCATTATGCTGTCTTCGCAGGATGAGCTATGAGGAGTTACGGGGGCCTCTAGTGTGCTTCCAAGTGACTTTCGGGAATTTCGCGTCGAATGTCTCTTAAGTTTTTCTCCTTTCTTTTTTTAATATATATTTGTAGTTGTAGGAAGTTTATGTTAGGCAAGCAAACCGTTGAACGTTGAAAGCAGAAAGTGTTGGGGGTTTTGCTTGAATCACAATTGACTACTTCGGTTGATTAGAACAGAGAAGAAAAAATGCTTCTTTTATTTTGATCATATTAATGGTTTGGACGAATTAAGCTGCCACTTATAGCAAGTTTCTTCGAAATGTGATTGATTGCGAAAGAATTCTCTGGATTTGGTCATAATTAAAATAAAAGTAGAGAAGTGATCATAGCATTATAAATAACGGGTGAGTATTCGCAGGACAAAAACTGTGCAACCGTGGTTTGGTGTTGGGGGGGGGGGGGGATGGCGTCGATGTTGTGTATTTTGGACTCGCTAGCTAAGAAGTGTCAAGTAGTTCAAGTCGGAAATCATCGAAAAATCAATCATGTTCTTCTGCCAATGAGCTCATTTTCTTTTATTCAAAGCAGAGATAGTAATGTTGATGGTCGTCCAATTATGACTCCTGTACGTACTTATATTATAATCGTCATCTATCAACTATCTTACTGTTACAATAGAGTCATGTATGCATCCCTACGCGTGTCAGCTCTGTTATTCTTTTATCAGTTTTATATTCATTGCTTCTTCTCGGCTTTGACTTTTCATTTCTCTTGCTTCTATTCCAACATATTAAGGAGTTACTTAAGTACAGATTTTTGTAATTGTATTCCATTATATAACCGATTATCTAATAAAAGATAAATTGTTGATATCATTTTGGGACATGATGTTTTTCTATGAAAAATTTTTCATCCAAAATATTTTTAATGATATTTTAGATCCCAAGTATAAACACAATTATACAATAGGAAATTTAGTAATAAACTTTTCTTCAACACTTTAAAAAAATGTTATAAACATTGCAAAGGAATTTATATATTATTTTAATAAAATAAGAAATTTTAAAGAACATTTTACTTCACAAATAATATAAAAAAGGAAGATTTATATACAATAAGAAATGTAGACTCCGTATGTTTTGATAGAAAATATATGGAAAGAAAGAGATGAAGAAGAAATATATGGAAAGAAAAAAAATACAAGAGGGAGGAGAATGTTTCATTCAACTGTATACAAAATGATTTGTACAACCCATATTTATAGGGTAAATTGATCAAACATTATAATCTTATAATGATAATTCATAAATAAAATTGATCACGATTGGGAATATAATTGATCATAATTAGAACTTAATAATATGATCATAATTGGGGATATAATTGATCATAATTGAATCCTAATAATTGATCATAATTGATGATATAACATTTGACCTGAGGACATCCACATTTAATAATTATTCATAATACTCCCCCTTGGATGTTCATATAATTCGCAATAAAATACTGCTTCATTAAAAACCTTGTTAGGAAAAACCTAATGAGGCAAAAATCATAATGAAAGAAAAAAGAGTACAGTGCGTATTAACTCCCCCTCATAACGATATCAATTAAGATCTTTTAGTAAAAGAACTCCAATAGTATGAATCAGCTTTTCAAATACCGCAGTAGAATGTGCCTCAGTAAAAAAATTCACTAGATTATCACTTATAAATAAATAGCCTGTTTGAGATCGAGCTTTGTGTGGATTAGATAAATATCTAGTATCATATGAGTTATGATTTAGATCCATTTGCACATAATAAGCCCATATCAATAGTACCTTGGAGGTATCGAAAGACATATTTAATCTCGTTCCAATGTCTTTGAGTTGGAGAGAAACTAAATCTTGCTAACAAGCTCAAAACAAAAGCTATATCAGGTTTTGTATTGTTAGCAAGACACATCAATGCACCAATAGCACTAAGATATAGTACTTCAAGACCAAGAATCCTTTTCATTATCCTCTTGAGAAAAAAATATCATTTTTCACATCAAGTGACCGAATAACCATTAGGGTACCCAATGGATGTGCTTTATCCATGTAAAATTTTTCAAGGATATTTTGTGCATAAGTTGATTGATGTATAAAAATTTCATCTTTTAAATGCTCGATCTGCAAGCCAAGGTAGAACTTTATTTTTCCAAGATCTTTCATTTCAAATTCTTTCTTCAAATAATCAATTGTTTTTTGAATCTCTTCAGGAGTTCCAATAATATTCAAATCATCAACATATACAATAATGATAGCAAATTCAAAATTTGTTTGCTTTATGGAAACACGTAGACATATTTGGTCATTATTATACCTTTTCTTTAACAGATATTCACTAAGACAATTATACCACATTCATCCAAATTGCTTTAATCCATGCAAAATTTTTTGTAATTTAATTTAATAAAGTTCCCGGGACTTTTACATGCTTCAAGCATTTTTAATCCTTCTAGGATTTTCATATAGACGTCATAATCAAGTAAGCCATATAAATAGGCTGTAACAATATCCATAAGACACATATCGTGTTTTTCATATACTGCCAGACTAATGAGATAACGAAATGTGATTGCATCCACCATAGAAGACTAAATGAATTCATAATCAATTCTAAGTCTTTATGTAACACCTTAGTCAACAAGCCATGTTTTATATCTTACAACTTTATTTTTCTCATTTTGTTTACGCATAAATACCCTTTTGTACCCAACGGGTATTACACCTTCAGGTGTTTGGACTACAGGTCTAAAAACTTTACGTTTTTTAAGTGAATTCAATTCTTCTTGAATTGCGTCTTTCCATTTTGACCAATCATATCTACGTCAACATTCATTGACAGATCTAGGTTCATGATCCTCATTATCATTCATAATATTAAGTGCTACATTATATGCAAAAATATTATCGACAATTATTTCTTGCAGTTCAATCTTTTCCTTATAGAGACATAGTTTATGAGATCTCCTTATTTTTATCTTCTTTATCATTTTCAGGTACTTGAACTTCTTCTGGAGTTATATTATTTCTTATATCTCTAGACTCTTCAGGAGTATGTATTTCTTTAATGGACTCGTCTTCAATAATTGCTCTTTTTCTTTTATGAAAATTTTTATCTTTTGAACCTATTGGTCTACCATGTTTCTGGCGTGCCTTAGACTCATTAGCTTTCTCATTAATGGATTGTCCTTCGAGGATATCAATCCTTATTGGAGCATTAGCAACTGGTATATGTGACTTATTCACTTTTTTTAGGTCAGTGAATACATTTGGCAGTTAATTATCTTTTGAACTTCAAGTTCACATTGCTTTGTGTAAGGATCAATATTTTGTAAAATATTCTATGTAATTTCTTTGACCAGCTGCTTATCCTTTTCTCCCCCTAATGTTGGGAAAACTGATTCATTAAAATAACAATCAGCAAAACGTGCTGTAAATAAGTTCTTTGCCACTTGCTTAAGATATTTTACAATAGAAGGGGAATCATACCCAACATATATTCTTAATCTTCTTTAAGGTCCCATCTTAGTAAGTTGTGGTAGAGCTATTGGAATATATATTGCACATCTAAAAATGTTAAGATGGGAAATATTTGGCTCTTGACCATAAGCTAATTATAAAAGGGAGTATTGATAGTAACTAGTTGGTTTAATGTACACAAATGCTGTTGCATGTAGAATTGCATGTCCCTAAGCAAAAATAGGGAGTTTTGTTCTCATAAGCATGGATCTTGCTATTAATTGAAGTCATTTAATAAATGATTCAACTAAGCCATTTTGTGTATGAATATAAGTTACAGGATGTTCAACATTTGCTCCTATTGACATGCAATAGTCGTTAAAAGTCTTAGAAAAGAATTCACTAGTATTATCAAGACAAATTGACTTGATAGGGTAATCTGGAAATTCTGCTCTTAATCGAATAATTTGAGCAAGCAATCTCGCAAAAGGCAAATTACAAGTTGATAGTAAACATACATGAGACCATCTGCTGAATGCGTCTATTAATACCATAAAATATCTAAATGGTCTAAATAGTGGGTGTATAGGCCCACATATGTCACCCTGTATACATGTTGGAGATTTAGTTCTAACTTTAGCTGGTGATGGCTTAATAAAAAATTTAACCAGAGAACATGCAGCGCACGAGAATTCTTCAGATTGAAAAATCTTCAAGTTTTTTAATGGGTGCCCACATGAATTCTCAATAAATTTCTTCATCATTAGTGATCACGATTAGGGATATAATTGATCATAATTAGAACTTAATAATATGATCATAATTGAGGATATAATTGATCATAATTGAATCCTAATAATTAATCATAATTGAGGATATAACATTTGACTTAAGGACATCCATATTTAATAATTATTCATAACAAAGGTGAGTGAAAGTATTTTATTTATTTAATTTAAAATATGAAAAGTTTGAAAAAAGTAATTTCTTTTTATTTATAAAGAAGAATATTTTTTCTTCCATTATTATGAATTTAAGTATTATTTTTAAATTAGAAATATAAGTGGCATATCATTTTTTCATTAATGTATATGCAAATGATACTTTTTTATGAAAAATAATTTTCAATTAAACAAGCAGGCTTCATAAAAATTCTTTATTTATTCAATTTCAAATCCACGATCTTGTATTTAATGAAAATGGAAACCCTTACAAATTTATCTTTTGACAAATTTGCCTTGATATGTCGATAAATTTTCATGATGTTAAATTTTAAGAATTTATTTTACCATCTTATTATATATAATGATAATCCTTAATTTATATTTGAAAGATAATTTTGAGTATCATTTTTTGTGCATATATCATAATTATCTATTAATATCAATAGGTAATTGGCTTCAGGGTACAATAAAAAATTTCTTTTAAAACTTCAGAATACATGTTCTCCGATATTAACATCAATAGGTAATTGAATTCATGTTCTCCGAAAATTTTCTTACCTTTAAGACTTCAGAATACATGTTCTCCGAAAATAATGTCAGAAATTATTTGACTTAGCCCTGGAATATATGTTCTCAGAAAATAATGTTCCAGCTGATTTATCAGAGATTTATAACCCTCATGTTTCACAATTATTGCTAGCTGTTCGATTGATGACCCATTACAAAACAAGCAAAACTGGATCTCGGAATGAAGAGACAGAACAAGACAATCTCTCCATTCACATGACATTGCTCATTATTTTAAGTCAAAATTCCCTTGGGTTAGTATTTAAATCCTTAATCACCTTATCTATAGAGAGTAATTTCTTTTGCGTGTAGACTTGTATATTCTATTACAGAGGTGGGGTATACTGCTTAATTAAAGATTTTAATTGATTAATCCTTGTTAACCGGTAAAAATTTCTATCATATCCTAATTTATATTTTAACTCTTCAAGTTTTTTATTTTAAAATAAAAGTCTAAAATATCATTTATTATTTATATTAAATTCTCTATTTATCTATATATTAAAACTCTCATTTTTCGTTTTCCTTATTAACATGTAACATTTACTCATAATACTTTTTTTCTGCCTAAGGTTATAAAGTTGTCCCAATTATTTTTTTTCCTTCTTCTTTTTTCTCCTCATCCTTATATCACCTTTTTAATTTTTCTTTCCTTTTTCATAATTTTAATATAATTATTTTAAATTTAAATAAGTTAAAAATTAATGAAATAGAACTAATTAAATTAATTTTATATATAATCTATTTTATAATAAAAATATTTAAAAATTAAATGATAATTTATTTCAAATTAAAAATATATTAATTAAGATTTCATCAAAAATTTTTAACTTGCACATTATTTTATTTGCTTTAGATACTTCATTGTTATTTATTTATTTATATTCATTTTTATTGTTTTTAACTCAAATATTAATATCATTAAATAGTATAAATATAACATAAAATATTTTGCATAAGTTAAAGATTTAATTTAATTGAATTGCTTAACTTGGTTTATTTTTAACTCTTATTATTTATAACTCATATATTGTTTCTTTTTTTATTTTCTCTATTATATTTTTTCATTATTTATTTCTTCACATCTACTTGTATTCTTTGTAGCTTAGATATTAATATCACTAAATTATATACAAATAATATAATAATTTTTATTATAAAAATATTTTAAATATCTTAAAATTTTGATATATATATATATAAACTGTTATTTGAATTAATCAATTAAATATCTATTCTTTAATAAAAACATTAAAAAATCAAATCAAATTTGAACATTTCAATAATTTGAATTTTTATATAAGTTTTTAATTACTATATTTTAAATTAAATAAGTATTAATTGCAATTTTGTAAAGGATTTGCGACCCACGTTCTAGTTCAATTCTTTTTATTTATAATATCACATTTTTTTCGTTCCTTTCTATTAATTAGAGTTCAAAGGTTGATATCAATTTGCAGTGTGTGTATATATATAGAAAATATTTTTATTATAAAATATTTTAAATAAGTTAAAATTATTTAATTTAATTAAATTACTTAATTGTATATTTCTATTTTAACTCTTATTATTTTTTAGCTTATGCATTATTTCTCCTCTTTTTATTTATTCTATTTCATATTTTTACTTTTTTATATTGTTTATTACTCAAATGTTAATAGTATAAAGATATATGTTATTTTTCCTAAAAATAATTTAAACAAGTTAGAATTTCAATATAGAAAGTAGTAATTGAATTAATTACTTACATATTTTAATTTTTAATAAAAATATTTAAAAATTAAAATGAAATTAATTTATTTAAATTTATAATATTTTCTTAATATTAATTCTTTAGTATTATATTTTAAATTAAATATACATTAAGTGAAATTTCATGAAAACTTTATAATTCATGAATAATTGTTATTTTTTATCTATTTCATTGCATATTTTTTGTTTTGTTCACTCCTATGATTTACAACTCAAACACCAATATTAAGTAGTATAAATACAACAAAAAGTATTTTTATAAAATAATATTTGAAATAAGTCAAAACTTTTATTCAATGAATAACTGACTGCATGTTTTGTTTTTAACTTTTATTGCTTTATAATTTACACAGTATTTCTCTTTTTTATTTTCCCCATTACATATTTTTTCTTTTTATATATGTACTTATAGTTTAGATATCAATATTATTAAATAGTATATATTAATATGATATATTTTATTTTTATTATAATATTTTAAATAAGATAAATTTTTAATTTATACATTATTATTTGATTTAATTAATATTATTATATTTACATAAAAATATAAAAAATTAAATTAAATTTATTTATTTATATCTTTTCAATATTTTCTTAATAGTAATTTTTCACATACTATATTTCAAATTAGGTATGCATAAATTTGAATTTTGTCAAGGTTTAATAACTCACTCTAAATGTATAAAACTTATTATTTTTCAAAAATAGGATATATAATAATTATTTCAATTAAATAAAGTTTTGATCATTTTTAAATATTTTTATAATGGAAAAATATATATCATTATATTTATAATATTTAGTGACGTGCAAATCATTAATAATAGGGTTTTAAATATTCTAGACTCGAACTTTTTTAAGACTTAAAATTTGGCTTATATATATATACAAAAATGTATATTAAAATATTATATATTATATTGTATATATTATTTAAAGATTAATATGATAATAATTAAACAAATTAATCCGATAAAACTATAAACCAAATTTAAAGAAGATAAATTTGATCTATTTATGTAAATAAATTTATTTATTAATTTTAACCTAATTTATCTAGATTACACTCGTACCCTGACAGCCTACTTGCACAATGGCAACCTCATCTGAGCAGGTGATTGAATTTTGGTCCAGAACATCAAAATCTCTGTAGTGCTGGAGTTGAAGCTCGTTACGTTCTTTGTATGCTTACGACCTATAATGAGAAAACGACTGTTTAAACAAAAACAACTACTATAAACAGTCAAGTTGCTGATGATTCAGTCTTTAAGGAATCAATTATTCGCAATAAGGAATCCACTTGCAGTGGTCTCGTCATATACCAATCCATCCCTGCGGCTTCGATTTCTTTCGACAATTCCTCTGACATTGCATGTGCTGTCAATGCAATTATTGGAATCCGTACATTATATCGTTGTTCTTCCACTCTTATCAATCTTGTTGCTTCAAATCCATCCATTTCTGGCAACTGAACACAACCCAAAAACATGAAATCAATTCATTAAAAAGAAAGGGAAATAAACTTTAATTTATAAATTGATTACCTTACAATCCATCAAAACATAGTCGTAAATGGGGGAATTACGTTTTCCTCCATTCGTTTGATCACTCAAAATTTGACAAATTTTATCGAAGGCCTCTCTCCCGTTCGCGCATTCTTCAACTTTTGCTCCAAGATTGACAAGTGTTTTTGTTGTGATTTTCCGCAACACCTGCGTGTCATCAACAACCAAAATTTTCTTACCACTTAATGGCAGTTCTTCTTTAGTTTCTTCATCCACCGTCTGGGTCTGCTCCAATTCTGGGATTTTCTGGGAAGAAGAAGTACCAACTTGGTTTTCCAACTCAATTTTTTGAACACTTCTGAATTCCACTGTCAGTTTTGGCAAATTGCATTTCTTCAATTCGGGTATCAATCCCAAAACTTGATACAAACGTGATCCATGAAATGGCTTCGTTACAACATAATCAAAGGAACGAGCCAAGAAGGTTTCCTTCTGTTGATCATCCAACCACACTATTTTGCATCTGGCACCATGAATATCTTTCCTGAAACTGCCCAAAAAGGAATCCAATTCGGCCGGAATATCGGCGCTGGCATCAATCACAATCACTAGGATGCCAGATGAATTTTTTGAACTAGTTTTCCTAGAAGGCAATGAGTTATGGTCAGTCCCTTCAACGTCTACTCCTAGCTGAGAGTTTACTGATGTGGATTGGCTAAGACTCATGGTATCAAATGGACCCTCTAAACTTTTTCCAGAGTGACTAAAATATGACATGTTCAATCCCCCCTTGATTTTTTCGAGCACCGGCATAAGATCATTTCCCTTCACATTTGAGACTTTAATGTTAAGGCTCTCAATGTACTTTGTTAGAACTCGCCTTCTTTCATCATTTGCCATGACAAGCACCAAATGGGATCCGTTAGGCTTGGGTGAATAGCCACGACGGAATGCAAAATGCTGAAATGTGCTTAATGGATGTTCTTCCCCAGTTGGAGCCATTGCAGACTCAGACATGCTAAGTTTCACGTTGAAAGTGAAGCAAGTTCCCTTTTCACCCTCCTTTTTATCAATTATTTTTATATCTCCACCCATCAGTCGCACCTGATTAAAGCACAAGCTATTCAAATATAATTAACCTAAGATTAAGCACAAACTTTTTTCAGCGTGCACTATCAATTAAGATCGGTTAAACTTTCTAATATTAGTGGATTATGCAATTATTTGCATCAAACAGACACATTGGTAATGAAATTTTAAATATTTTCTCACTTACACTTCTTGGTATTATATCCACATTAAGAGGTATCTCTCATCACTCTAGTTATCTAATACTTATTATTTTTTAACTTTTCCTACTTTCCTCTGTATGTTGTTCGCACTGTAGGTAATGCTTGATTTATCGAGAAGTTGTCATAGTACATGTAGGCATCTAAGTTCTATATTTGCAAACTTAGTATAATTATTCTCCAAAACTCATGTAGAGCTCACTCCAATATCGTTGAAATGATAATATCGATGTAAAATTGGTAGATTTTGGAGATTTGAAATTTATAGCAGAATTATAGTTGTTAACTTACCAAAGATTGAACAATGCCAAGCCCTAAGCCGGTGCCTACTTGTCCAGGAGATGATCCTTTGACCTGGAAAAAATTTTCAAAGACTGATTTTTGCAGATCTCTAGGGATGCCCTTTCCAGTGTCATCCACCTCAATTACGAAGTCCCTAAGATTAGGGTCTTGATGAGCTGCATGGAGGACATTCAAGTTATTGTAATCTTCCTTATTCTTGGCCCATACCCATGACAAACACTTGACCAGAACACTGGTATTGGAAGCTATTATGGCATTTTCGAAACTAGGTTCCTTAAGCATGGCACGGACTGTGATGTGACCTTCATACGTAAACTTGACAGCGTTACTCAATAAATTCCATAAAATTTGCTTAAGCTTGACTTTGTCGCCTCTAACAATGCAACACTCAGTAACTGAATCATCAGAAGGATCAAGAACAAGATCTACTCCTTTGCTTATGGCTGCCTGATAAAACATGTCTACCACTTCCTCAAGAAGCTGAGCCAAATTGAATTCTTCTTCTTGAAGCTCCATTTTTCCGGCTTCAATTTTACTTAAGTCCAGCATTGAATTTAATATGCCTGAACCAAATTATCAAAGGCAAAAGAAAAAAATTATAATACGAACGCATGAATCTTAAGCATCAGTTTCATAATGAGATAGTCCTTATTTAATCAATCAAACAAAGTAGAAAAAGAGAATTGATGAACAAGTTAATGCAACACAATAAAAAGGATAGTTTGTAAAGCAACTGAATGAATATACAGTGTATGTATAGTCAGCACTTCTATAGAAAATTGTTGGGAGTATTTTTATCTATGGTTTACCCAAAAATGAAATAAGAAGTGAGCCAAATGGCCAATATAGATAGATGCTCTTTTTTAGAAAAAAAAAATAATAAGAGTGATTAAATTACTGAACATATGCATACAATAATTATGGATCAAATTATGAATATAATAAAAAATATTAAACTTTAAAAAAATATTCAATATCACTTAAGTCAAAGTTTCTCTTTAATATATACTTTATAAATTAGCTAGTTAAAGATTTTTTTATTTTTGTAAATAAATTGAAAATGTTAATTAATAATTTGAATTTCAAATAAGTATATAAATCAAATAGTATTAAATAGAAAGAGAGAAAAGTTACCAAAAAGATCGTCTATATTAGCTTGAATCATTGTCAAATTAGAAGCTAAGGTGTCACTCATAACATTATCCTGGCAGAGTTTTGCCAAAGCAGAAATAGCAGCCAATGAAGCACGTACATCATGATTTGCACTATTGAATGCTGTTGTCTTGTTCATACTCTTTCGTTCAGCTTGTTCAGTTGCATCCTTCTGTTTAACAAGTGCTGCACATAGGAACACTTCTCTTCTTGCTGCTCTTATTATAAAAAACAAGAAAACACAGATAGAGATTGCTATAAAAACAAACAAGACAATAAGTAGTGCAAGTGACAGCCTGCTATTTTTATGCACTGAGCTTGACACCCCTTTTCCTCTGTAGGCCAATACATACACCTGATGATGGAGCCAACCAAAGAAACAATGAAAAATTATCAATTACACTTACATATGTGTATAAACTTTCAATGAGGTATGCATTAGAATAAATGAAATGAATAAGTAAGATTAGTGTTAAATTATATTAAAGAATATTAAAGGCAACACAAGCAAGAGTATACTTTTATTTTTATTTGAAAAAATGGTAAAAGTATCTCTTTTTTTTATTTTTTGATAAAGATAAAAATGATTAAATCATTAAATACATATACGAATCAAATATCAGATATTACTTGAATCAAAAGTTCTCAATGTGTTTTTATTTTTTTGAGATAATAGCAATAATAGATTAATATATATTCATTGTCTAAATACTGGCTTTTCCACTGTCTCTCACATTTACAATTGAAACCCATTGTCGATACTACTACACATGTGAGAAAATGAACAAGATAGTTGATAAAAATTGTGAAGTTTATCTGAGCTATATATACATCAGGTTAACAAAGTGTCATTCAAATAGAAATTAGTTAAGAGTAAGATTATAAACAAAGTCATACCGTATGTACTCCAAAAATGTCCATAGTTGAGCAAAATAACATGTATTTGTCTGCCCCGAGTTTAGTATAAAAAGGGTTTGATTCACCATTATCGGATTGACAAGAGAAACTTCCAACTGTACTTACAAATCCTCCGTTTGGTTTCACTAGCTGTATTGTTACATTTTGATTTCTCACCAAGATTCTTGTATCTGGAATCTTAGTCTTTATAACCACAAATCCATCTTCTGTAGCCACTTGCAAGTCCCCGCCATAAAAATCCAATGCTGAAAATTGGTCCACAATTACTTTTGCCGATAGTCCAAGGGATATTACTCCTTTATCATTTATTGGTGCTGCAGTGAAAAACAGACTCTCTTTATCATTGATCCAATTTTTTCCTACCCATGAAGAACCATTTGGTTTATTAAAGGCTTGTTGAAACCAACTTGCATTTACAGTCCCTATAGAGCTTGAGATCGAATTGATGAGTTCTGGTTTTCCATATAATTTTCCAGTGTCCTGATTCACTGGCTGCAAGTACCATTTTGCAGAAGAAGAATTGAACATTAGTGCAACTATTTTATCATTGTCACTGCAGATTGAAAATAATTGTCCATCGGTTCCTGAGTAAGAGATTTGTGATAAATGCGGATTCATCGAAAGAGTTAGAAGCAGCTCCGGAGGCACCTGAAGAGCAAAAAATTAGACAAGATGAACACAAGATATTATATATGTCGCAAATGAAGAAGTGTGCATGAAAATTAGAGTACAACATACATACATACATACATACATACGTCAACATAAAAATATTTAAAAAATTATATTTAACTAATTTTGGTTATTTTAGTTGGTAGCAAATATCTTCTATCATTTATACCATACAAGATAATTAGCTATGAAATTATTCTCGATTATTTGAAGACTTGAAGTCTTATAATACAAGCATTGAAAATATATATTTTAATATGTAAATAAAATTGATAAAAAAAAATAATGACATTCTAAAACATATGAACAATAATTGCAAATCAAAGTAACAAAAGACATTAATGAAAGCACGGCAATTGTAAAACAAAAGATAAAGAAATTTGTTCAGAGGGAAATGAAATTAATAAAAACCTAACTGACAAAAAGTAAAGCAAATAATATATCTTGAATTTTAAATTTGTGTTAAATTTATGGATCTCCCCATTACGTTGGAAAAGTAGTTTCTAAAAAAAAAATCCCCCATTAAAAGAGATAATATTTTTCTATGATAATAAAATTATTAAATTACTAAATACTCAAATTAAAATTAAAGATTGAACCTTAAATACAAAAAAACTAAGATACAAAATTTTCACAAGACATCAAATGTCATTTGAATTATAAGGCTTTCAGCTAAAAGATATAATATTAAGTGCAAATCGTTAGATTCAATAATCAACTTTTTATTCAAGAAGTTTCTAAAGATAATATATACTTGATTGATATGTATTACACAAATGTATCCAGATTTATGATTTAATTTATTACCTATGCTTCATAGAAAATAATTTAAGGTTTACAGAAGTATCTTTTTGTGCAAACTTATTTTGATTTACGCTTTACACAATGATAAAATACGAAGAGATGATTCAAATTCTATTACATATACTTTTGAAATTGGATAAATTAAATATGATACAGACCTTTCTTTCATAGGCAAGATTTAATAGTCGAGATTCACTCGGAGACGAACCAAGAATTCTGGCCAAGGTGATGGCATAATGATTAAGAGGATAAAGCAACTTGCCAGTAGCTTTTACATTTGAAATAGATTTTCTGTATAATTCATCTCTTTCAGAGTCCACGATTCTATCACTTTGCTTGGTTATCACCCATATTTTCCAAATAATCAAACCAGAAAGTCCCTGTCATTAACAACAGATTCAAGTTTTAGTAACAATACAAAGCAAAGGTACAAAATAGAAAACAAGTAAATAGAAATTTCTACTAGAATGACGAGCAGACAAATTGGCCGCCATATGATTCTGGAGCAAAACTTCATCATGTGTTTTGGTTTTCAAAAACTAATGCATAGTATTTTCTGCAATTAGTTTACGATAACTCTATATATAGTTGAAATTTGAAAATGAGATGTTGGTTGTGAATCTGTTAAAATATTTTAAAGCTATTAAAAAAAATTTAATTAGACAGAAGTTAATTAGTCATAAAACAATTAATAGAATATTACTTAATTCATCAGTTGATTGTTGAAGTGTTTATCTATATTGACAACTCTGTTGCATTTGTTAGTTAAGGGGATTACTGATTGACATTAGCAATGGGTGACCGTCGAATTTAAAAATGAGCTAATTAGGATTTTTATTCTTTTGCACCAAAATTAAAGAGTTAATTAGTCTTTATCTTATAAAACTTTTAGAAAAATTATTTAAAATATTTTAATTAAAGTTAAATTTAGTTTGATTCTGTTTTTATTCTGTGAATATCAACACTTATTTCATGTGAAAATGAAGATATGACATTTCACCTCTATCACTTATTTTCCCTTATTTTTTATATGAAAACTCTGTTCAAATTGTTTTTAGTTCTGGCCTAAATAATCATGTCAAAATCTAAAAATTTATATCAATTATTATTATTTTAATTATATTATAACTTTTGTTATATATGATTGAGAATCCTTACCATTTTTTACCAATCAGGGCTAATTATTTCCGTAAGTCTTGCCTATGTATACATGGTAATTCCAATTTTTTTGCGATTCTTGTTTCAATTTCAAATTGCTAATTTCATAGGACTATGGCTATTAAAATCAAGAAATTATTTTCTATTTTTGCAGTAAAATTTTGTTATTTTGTTGACAATGACATTTATTTAGTGAAACATAGAAATACAATTTAAAAAATGAAAAATGTTTGCTACTTTTACCATCGTTTTACACAAATAAACACATTATCGATTCATAACCAATCATTTATCATACTTAATAATTTATCCATTTTTGGTGTTATATATAAACCGTAAATTACACATAACCTTATTATATTTGATGTGTGGTTTATAAATGTCCTAATTATCCTCCTAAATTTATTTGATGGTGCATAATCCTCTTTTGTTAATCCTTTTTTTAATATCCTAATAACGAAATCAACACATGATTCTTATATAATATGAATCAATCTTCTTTTAATATTAAAAAATTTGATGCTATTTTTAATTAGAAAAAATTCTTAATATTCTCTTTTTAATTTATTCACTATTTTAATTGTCACTCTAAGACTTCCTTTTCAACAAAGCAGAATTTTTTAATTTGATTACTTCATTTAACTATGAATTAGCATCAATTTCACTATAAATTTCTTATCTTTGGATGATATGATTTTGCTTTTTTTTCCTAATGTAACAATTTAAGTTTTTCTCCTATCGTGAATTTTTCTTAACTCCCAAGAAATATAAATTGGTTTTAGTAGCAAGTTTCTATTGCTTCAAACAAGAAAATGAGCCAAAATGAGAAGAAGGCTAGTGCTATATTAATACTAAAAATTCATTGTCATTCCTCCATAAATGTTATTAATTGTATTATTTTTTTAACTTTACAATCTAATTTAATAAAAAAATTAGCTATTTTTGACAAGACATCAATTATTTTTGAAAAAATTATATTACTGAATTAGAAGAATAATACACTTAGCAATATTTGTATAAAAATACTACCAAATTTTTAGTGTTAATATATCATCAAAAGTTTTTTCCAAAATGAAAGGTCTTTATTTGTGCTAATGAAGAAACTAATTAAAATCTTTGTTAAGGAGAAATAAAATACATATTAGTTATATATGATGTGGTAAAAAAATTCCTATGTATAACATTAAGGGACCACTTTCACAAGATGTTAGTGATATAATATAATTCTTTCTATTTTATTACTTTCAATTACTAGTTATGAATGGATGACAATTTAATCACAAATATACAATTTTTTAGAGTTGTTGTCAATGTCAAAGACAGATAAGAAAAAGCTTTCCTTTAGACTAAGAATGTTTCAAACAAGGCAATTTAAGTAACGCTTATTTTATTAAAAATGAGTAAGAATAGAATTTGTAATTATTTAAATAGTTCATAAATCATGATTTTTATTTGTTCATATTATAATTCTAATGTATTATTTATTCGAGGAGAGAGAATTTTAAAAGACTTTCTTAAAATTAGTATAAATTTCTTTTAATATTAAAGAAAAATTAATCCAAATAAAAATAATATATTGATTCAGTTAGGATATTTAACGGAGGAGGTTATGTGCACTATTAAATAATAGTCATTTAGTTTGCAACAAAAATGTGAGAAGTTGTATTTATTAAAAAATAGAAAATTGTAAATTATTTGGTTGCCCACAGAATATGGAAAATCACTTCCCAGAAAAGTGTATTTCCCACAGAACATAGAAAATCATTTACCTACTCCACCCTAGGTAACTTCTATTTCCTAAGGAATATAACTTTTTTCGTGTTAATCAAACAATATTAAAAACTTCTTGAGAAGTTATATTTCTCAAAAAATAAAAAATTGTAAGTTATTTGGTTGTTCATAAAATATGAGAAATCACTTCCCAGGAAATTGTATTTCCCATAGAACATGGGAAATCATTTACCTACTCACCCCTAGGTAACTTTTATTTCTTGGGAAATATAACTTCCTTTGTGTCAACCAAATAATATTAAGAACTTTCTAAAAAGTTCATATAAAAAATAACTTCTTAGGAAATTTAACTTCTCGTAAGAATTTACTTCCCATATAAACCAAACGATTCCTAAGTATGAAAGGATAAAAAGCACATTTTAATATTATAAAGAGTAAATCATACATTAAAAAAAAGTACATGAAGATTATATGCAATTTGCATATATATATATATATATATATATATATATATATAAACATAAGGTTGAAACTCCTAACTATAATTATTTGCTTAATTTTAACTTTAATACCTCAACATATAATTTAATTTATATTATAAAATTTTGAATAACACTACTTTTGCTCTTTTATATAAACTCGCTTTTTATTCATCATCTATAGCCTATGAGCAGCCAGATCTATAACTTTGCAAGCCCCACTGAAGAGTGATAGAATACAACAAACATTTCCTGCGAATATTACACTCATCACTATGCGCGAGTGAAATGATTAATTTACGGTGTGACTGCGTAATGGCTGCCCTTTTTGGTTGATATTTCAGCTTTTTTTCATTCAAATAATCGATATAATTAATAAATTGATAAATTAATTAATAAATAATAAGATAATTAATAATTTATAATTTATAATTTATAATTAATAAATTAATTTATTGTGTAAAATTAATTTTTAAATTAATTAAAATTATAAAATAATATAAAAAGATATATTAATAAAAATAAATATATAAATTAAAATAATTTATATTTATTTAAAGAATAAATTATATTAATATAATCAAAATATTTAAAATGAAATATAATATTTGATATTTAATTTAATTAATTAATTTTTATGAAATCATATATTTGTTTACTTATATTATTTTTATTTTATTATTTATAATAAAATTATAATTATTGAAAATAAAATTAATTCTATTTATGACATTATACATTATATAATTTAATTAATTATATTATATATAATTATGTTATGAAGGACATCAGTTATAAATTAATAAAAAAATGATTGATTTGAAAAAAAATTAAAGAGATAGTAATTTATAAGTTATAAAGTACTGAAGGTAACTTATTAAGATTTTATTTTATGCAATAAATAAATTAATTTATAATTTATTAGTTTGATCAATAAGTTATAAATTAACCTTTAAAAATATTTTGTGTACTAACTTATTAAAAAAAATTTAATTTAATAAATTACTTGAATAACTTATAACTTATAAATTATTACTCATTTAATTTTTTTTAAATCTATTCTTTTTTTATTAATTTATAATTTATGTTCTTCATTAATATAAATTATTTTAATTTATATATATCTCTTCCTATTAATATATTTTTAATATCATTTTATAATTTTTATTAATTTAACAATTAATTTTATAAAATACTTATTATATAATTAATTAACTTATTAATTATTAATTAATTTATTAGCTGTTTACATAAAATAGGGCTTAAATCAAAACTTTTTTTAAACATACTTAAAAGCTAATTTATAACTTGTTAATTAGATTAATAAGTTATAAATTAACTTATTTATCACATAAAATGAGACTTTTTTTATCTATATACATAATCTTAGCAATTGTTTACTTGTTAAATGGGAATAAAATGGCTTTATATTACTTTATATTGAGTTAGCAATTCATCATATAGGTCATAGTATTTGATTCGTAAAATTTTTTCACATTATCAAAAAAATTTATAAAGGCATATAATTTATATGTGTAATTTCAATTTTGAAAAAACACTTTTAAAAATATAAATATTTGTAAAAATATTTTTAAGTTAATAACCCTACAAAATATTTCTAAATATGATTATCTTTTAATTTTATAACATGAAAATATTTTAATAATACAAAAATTATATTACGTATTATTTCATTAAGACTTTATCATTTTTAATATATTGTTTTACTATCACTTATCATCAGCTATTACAATTATCAGTAATTATTACAACTATCATCCAATTATTGGTGACTACAATCAATCATCACACACTATCACCGACTATTATTATCACTATTTCTTATCGATAACTTTTATTAACCATCACTTACTCTACTACCTCTATTAGTTATTGACAATGACCTTAGTTAACTATCATCTATTATCATTAAATGGTATTGCTATTACTCATTGTAGATTACATCTATCGATTACTATTTATTATTAATAATTACTATTGATTAACATCCAACATCGTTGATCGTTACTACGACATTTATTGTTGTTAACCACTCAATTTTTAATAGAAATATTTTTTATAATTTAATAATATTTTTAAAAATACAAATTAATTAAAATATAATATTATAAATTTATAACATATTTTAAAATATTTTTAATTTTAATTAAATCAAATATGATAATATTACTTTTCTAAAAATTTAAATTCTCAAAAATTACATTCATAATAATATTAAAATTTTCAAAAAAAAAATGATTCCATGGATTAAACAACCTCTCACAGCCAATCAACGGCTGTTACGGCTCAAATCTTCAGTAAATTGCCCCCTATTCCCACAATCCCAGTTTCTGAATTCTGATTGGTCCAAACAAATCGACCCGGTAACCTGGTCTCCATAGACTTTTAACGTGCCTCAACGCCATTGTCGCAATCCCAGATATCAATTTGTTGTGACGTACACACCCTAATAAAGCTCCTGTCGCTCTCTATCTCCGGTTCTGGTCTTGGGAATTTTTGGGGTGGATCTTGTAGTTTCGGAACTGTGCTGAGATCGATTCAATAAACAAATATCGGATATGTTTTTGTGGGATTGGATTTATGGGGTTCTAGCGTCGCTCGGGTTGTGGCAGAAGGAGGCCAAGATCTTATTCTTGGGCCTCGATAATGCCGGCAAAACGACCTTGCTTCATATGCTCAAAGATGAGGTTTGTTCCTACGCTGTTTTTTGATCGAAGCTTTGCAATCATTGCCCCTTATTTTTCATGAGTTTCATTTCTCGAGTGGGTCAATTCATGGCAGATCTTCATTGTTATACCTGATTTTTTTTTTTTTTGATATTTTACACATAAGGCTGAATGTCCTAAAACTTACAATTGAAGATGTCATATGGCATTGATTTCAACAAATTTTATTCTAACTGAGAAAAAGAACGTGTAGTTGAAATTGAATACTGTGGGTCAATGTGGATGACAGCATGAAGCGGAAGAATCATGTTTTCTGGTTTTGGCATGACATATTGACATCAAATTTTCATTGCACAATAATTGATTTCCTACATTTCCATTGTTTATATTTCTGTATATTGATGTAGCTGTATTTTGCATAGTGTTTTAAAAATGAGAATTGCTGTATTTTGCGTAATGTTTTAAAAATGAGAATTTGCTGGCAGAGATTAGTTCAACATCAGCCAACACAGCATCCAACATCAGAGGAGTTGAGTATTGGGAAGATCAAGTTCAAAGCTTTTGATCTTGGGGGTCATCAAATTGCTAGAAGAGTCTGGAAAGATTACTATGCCAAGGTGTCTCTCTCTGCCTCTTTTTTTTCTTTTTCTCCCTCGTGCACACACAGGCATGCATGTGCGTAACAGCTCAAATGTGTAGGCACGCCTAGTAGAGACAAAATCTTTCGTATTTGCCTTTATCAAAATATATGATTGGTTACTTTATTGCTTTGTCTGGCTGTGCCATAAGTATGGACTTGCTCTCCATTGTCTTGTACTTGGTGTACACATTAGCATTTGATGATCATGTAGTGATTCCAGATAGAAGGCTGCTTTTGTAGCATGACTCAGGATTTGTGAATTCACGGATTATCTTAAATCCAGGATTGTGTTTTCTTCCTATGTTCAGCATCCATTACTGGAGTCGGCAATCTAATGATCGTTGTAGAATATTTTAGTTGTATTAAACATATTATATTTATATACCTATAGGTAAATCAAACGATTCATGCCTTGATAATCCCAGCTAAACATTCTGGGTTTATCTTACATGGTAATTCACTGATGGCACCTTTTGTCTGTCTCAGAAGGTCCGCTTGAGTATCTTACTAGACATGTCTGCTTGTTTTTTTCAAGTAATTTTTCTTAATTCATGAGGAGTATCTTATCAGGTTCTGCACTATACTTAAAAATATACACATGCCTTCTTAACCCCACCAAAATATTTCATGCTTATCTGATAAATAGAAAACCAACATCAGTGCTTGGAGTTTACTGATATTGCCTTCTTCAGGTTATACTAAGTACTAGTAGTTTATATCCAAATTTTAGTCTTCAGAACCCGTCTACTTGAATGCTTAAATTCTGTTTACATCATAAACTGTATTTTTTATGAATAATATAAAACCATCTTTCTTTGATTCAGGTGGATGCAGTGGTCTACTTGGTTGATGCTTATGACAAGGAAAGATTTGCAGAGTCAAAGAAAGAGCTGGATGCTCTCCTTTCTGATGAGTCCTTGGCTAATGTCCCGTTCCTTATCCTTGGAAACAAGATTGATATACCATATGCTGCCTCTGAAGATGAGTTGCGTTACCACTTGGGCCTGACCAACTTCACCACAGGCAAGGGTAAGGTGAGTCTGGCAGACTCAAATGTCCGTCCTCTGGAGGTATTCATGTGCAGTGTTGTGCGGAAAATGGGTTATGGGGATGGTTTCAAATGGCTCTCGCAGTACATCAAATAATCCATTTCAGTAGAATGCTTGGTATCGCGTCGCCATCAGTTAATTTCCTATAATCATGAATTGGAGGTGTTGTCATACGAAATTGTTTAAAAAAAAAAATGCAGTCACCTTTAATTGTAATTTTTTTTTGCTTAAGTTGTCAGACACCCCCCCCCCCCCGGGCTTTTCCTTGCCATGCTTAGCAAACGTTGGTTGATTTGTAGTGATGGTTCTTTGTCTGAAGAAAATGAGAGGGCCATGATTATACACAACGAACAGTACACACTGATACTGCCATTATGAGCTTCCAATAGGTACTTCATCCGAGAAGGTGATTGAATTTTAGTAGTTTTGTACTTGAAGTTCGTTATTTGTCTGCTTTCCTAATTGGGGTGACCCAGCAAATCGGAGCTTTTAACTTCATTATGTGCTTAATTCGCGACCCTAAAATGCGAAAATGACTGTTCTGACCAAAATAACTACTATAAATAATCATACTGGTAGGTAAACACTGCTTAATTTAGGTAGCGCATCATAGCATCAATTCAATCTAATTTTGCTTTTGTTACAATAACCAGTATTTATTATTGACTACTTTATCAGCAATGCATCTTTATTGACAAGCCTGGCAACTTTATACGAGTCAGCACTTCTGCCTCTCAAGTGTAGTTTGCCTGAAAACCTTTAAAGACTTTCCATGGTTTGTTACTTGGAGAAGTTCCACGGCTGCTACAAAATTGGTGGCATCTTCCATTAATCACAGGTCATAAGATCACTATTTGTTAAGTGAACTTCCAAAACAAGGTCGCGCAATGCTTCAGTGTGTCATAAAAAATTGTGAATTTTTATGAAAGTTCAATATAAAAGTAGTAAAACTTGCAAGATGTATTTTCTTAAGTACGTAAGAAAGCATGTTCCTAGGAGGTCATTCCTCAGTTAAACTTTTGCAACTATCCGGCTGCACTCTGCCCTGGTGCTTTCTTGATGCTGTTCCGTCGCATCAGAACTCTAATCTTCTCAACTTCATCCCATCTACCAACTTCTGCATATATGTTGGACAATAACACGTAGTTTCCAGAATTCCATGGTTCAAGACTGATGAGCTCTCTAATTACAGTTTCAGCAAGTTCCCTGTCACCGTGAGTACGGCAAGCGCTAAGCAGGGCACTCCAGATGGCGGCAGTTGGATCCATGGGCATGCTTCTGATCAAGTCATAAGCTTCCCTCACACATCCACAACGTCCAAGAAGATCAACTACACAGCCATAATGCTCTCGTTTTGGTTCAAGTTGGAATCGTTCTGTCATTGAGGCAAACAGTTCACGTCCTTTATCTACTAAACCAGCATGTGCACAGCATGTTAAAGTCCCCACGAAAGTGGAATCAGAAGGATTCACACCCTTTTGTATCATTTCATGCATCAAGTCAACCCCAAGTTCACCTTTCCCATTATATGCCAGACCTGAGATCATTGCATTCCAAGAAACAGCATTTTTGTGAGGCATTTCATTAAAAATGCTCCATGCAGCTTCCACATCGCCACATTTACAGTAGAAATCTACAAGTGAGTTTCCCACAGCAATGACTTCCTGCTGAAATCCTTTGGAACTTGCGTATGAGTGGATCCACTTTCCAACGTTTATAGCTCCCAGGCGCACGCAGACAGGAAGTACGGTGACCAAGGTTGCGTCATCTGGTTCAAAGCCTTGATCCAGCATTTCATGAAATAGTTCAAGGGCTTTACTATCCTGCCTACATTGTGCTAGGCAAGAAATCATCAAATTCCAGGAAACAATGCTACGTTCCCTCATCTGTCTGAAAAGATTTAGACCCGTTTCCAAATTACCCGTTTTGCAAAACCCACGAATCATCAAGTTCCACAAAATTACGTCTCTATCGGACATTGCATCGAACACCTTCTTAGCATCCACCATTCTCTCACAAGTGGAATACAAGTCCACTAACCCAATCCGAATGGAACTACGGGATCCGAACCCCACCCTGATAACCATGGCATGGACACACAGGCCGAGTTTATAGTCACGAAGATTTGAACTTGACTTGAGCAAAGGTACAAAAGTATATTCGTCGGGCAAAATGCCGCGGCTTTTGATTGTGAAGAACAAATGGAATGATTGTTCATAAGGTCCACACAAAGAATAGCCTTTGATCATGGAATTAAAGAGAAGAATATTGGGGTTGTGAATCTGGGAAAAGATGCGAGTCGCGTAAGGCATTCTATCAAGGGAGGAGCAAACGGAGACAAAGTGGGAGAGAATTTGGTTGGATTGGTGGAGACCATAGCGAAGGAAGTGGGCGTGGATTTGAGTGAGTTGGGTTCGGGTCTTGTGATCGTGAAGAAGGCGGAGAACTTTGCGCTCAATCTCTCGGCAACTTCTACTCATATCTCTTTTTCCAGACTTCGCGCACAATCTTCCCGCGAAAAACCTGCGCTAATCTGAAGGTTCTATGATAAACTAGAGGTGAACATATGCTTCTATGCATTGGATCGTGATGATTCAGAAATGCTTGCACAGTTTATGCAAAGGCTTACAATTTTGCATTTCAACTGTAATATATAAATTAAACTAGTTTAGATTAATTTTGCTACAGTTAATATATAAAAAAATGTATACATAACAGGAAAAAAAAAATGAATGATTCCAAAATCTGTTGAAATCAAGTTTTCCATTTTCATTTTCCTGTAATATATATAACTCTAGGAATAATCTTTACAAAATAAGACCTGGTAAAAGCATAGGTAAAATTATAGTAAAGGCGTTAAAGAACACCAATACTTCCACCCAACACCATTGCAACTGCGGATGCCAGTTGAAGTGTTGCATTCTCCCATGAAAAATTGTCTTGAGCATCTCTGAAATTATAAAATAAGAGTATTGTTATTTTCAATTATAATATAAATAATTGAGAATTCCAAGATAAATGACGGATTCGCTCGATTAATTAAATTTAGAGAGACAGAAACAAAATAGAGAAAACAAAGGAGAAGTTTAACATTCTAAGGTACCCAACCATGTTCCATAATTCTTATATAACTTCCTCATTTTTCTTCGGTAAGTAATATGATAAAATTGGGATGTACTCTATTCTTAAAAATTGTGCTAAATAGAGACTTAGATGAACAAAATTTTTTAGAATATTAGTAACCTTGTGCAGCATAGTATATTATCAGATCCAAATACAAAGCAATTAATTTTAATAGAATAATGATATATATATGCATTGAAAATAAAATTTAAAATTACATTTTGAATAGAAATCAAAGACCACCATTAAATGTAAAATGTTGAAATAAATTTATAAAATTTAATCTGGTAAATGTAAAAGATTCAAAATTTAATTTTAAAATCTATTTTGATATCTATAATATTTTCCATTTCGATAACAGTTGTGAAGTTAGAGTAAATGGAATGTGAACCAAGAGTAAATGGAATGCGAACTAAGTACTACAAGCCAAAATTGAGCAGTGTTATCATCTTTCATTGTTAAAATTAGAGGTATATTAGGGAAGGCAAAAAAATATATCTTGGGGCTTGCCTCGCGGGGTGAGAATTTAATATAAATTTTTGTTCCGCAAGATAAGTTTTTAACTCAAAGTAATTACATTAGGTGAGATAATATTGCTTTGTCCTGATTTCTCCTGAAATTATAAATTATTTTTATCTTTTATATTATACTTGAAAATAAATATTATTATAAATTTATTTTTTAATTATTTTATTTTAATTAATATTTTTCTTAATTATTATCTTTTATATTTAAGATTAATTAAAAAATTATATGTGATTTTAAATTAATATTATTACATTATGTTAAATATTAAATATTAATTATATATGCATTTAAAATTATAAATTTTAAGCTTCCTTTAATTTTTTTAGTTTTATTAAATTTTTTTGTGGATTATTGGTGCCCCATGATAATTAGGGGAATGGGGTATCAACTTACCTCGTGATCTTTAAATTAAGGCAATATTGTTTTATCTTGATTTGTCCTAAAATTAAAAATTATTTTTATCCTTTATATTATAGTTAAAAATATATATTATTATAAACTTAATTTTTAATGATTTTATAATTAAAAAATATTTATATTAATTATTTTTTAATTAATATTTATCTTAACTATTATCTTTTAAATTTAAGATTAGTTGAATAAATTATATATAATTTTAAACTAATATTATTATATTATATTAAATATTAATTATATGTACATTTAAAATTTATAAATTTTAATTTTTTTTTAATTTTTGTTAAATTTTCTCATAGATGATCAGTGCCCTGCGATAATTAGGGAAATGAGGTATCAACTTACATCGTGATTAGAGACGGGGGAAATTACCATGGCTACGGGGCAAGATAGTATACTACCAATTTATCATCATCTTACCTTATTGATGTTTAATTCGCAGAATCTTACATTCTCAGAAAAGTATATATTTTTAAAATTTTAATTAATGAAAATACAATATTTTTATATTTAATTTATTATAATTTTTTTTAAAAATATCTTGTTAGATTCGTAGATATACTATATTACTATGTTTGATTCATATTTAATATTCCTGAGAATCTTGAGATTATTTTAAAATATAATATAATAAATTATATTTTTATTTAAAATTACATAAATAATAAAAAAAATTTAACACCTAATAAATTAAATTTTAATATTTAACATCTAAAAATTCATTAATATATATATGTATAAATATTTTACACTTTATTATATTTTAATATGTAATGTGTTATATTTTTATATGTTATAATTTATTATATTTTAATATTTTATACTTTATTATCATAATTATTAGTATTATTATTAAATTAATTTTTAAAATAAAGTGAACATAATTTATTTAAATTATTATCACAATATTAAATATACTTAGTATTTCTCTTTTATAAAATTATAAATTTTCACAGTTAAATCATTTTTATAGTTATATTTCATACTGATTTTAAATTTTATATTATAACTTCTTCTTTAATATAAAAATATTATTATTTTATATTTTTATGTATAAATATACTTTTTTTTAAAGAAATTGTAAGCCTGTTATATTATTTTTTAACAAAAAAATTATATATATAATTATATTAAAAAAATTTCAAACATTAGAGATAATAATAGAAAAGAAATTATAGTTAAAAAATTAATGCGTATTTCTTAATAAATAAAAATATTTTAAAAATAAAGTAATAATTATTTTCAATTTAAATTAAAAATTATTTGATAAAGTGATCAATAAGACAAAAACAATTATTCCATCTTTATATCATCTAAGAGTAGTCAAATTTTAGCAAATATCATAAATTATTACTCTCTCTTTTTCTACTGTAATAAACCAATCCAAGATCCTTCCAATCCAATCATATGCAGCACATTTTTATGTTTAAATCCATCCTAGATCTATCATCCAGAAATTTCTTTGATCAATAGTATTCCATTCTGAAATAAAACAAACACTTCCAGCGCCAAAAAGTTTCAATTTCTGTAGGCACAAATCAAATCAAGAAGGAGAAGTGAGACCATAACAAAATAGAATATGACCTTCTAATCATTGGAGGACATGAGGATTACTTTCTTTCCGTCATTAGATTACAAGGCTGCAACACGTAAATGTTGTACACCATTTTACTTGTGTAACTGCAATAGCAACACCCTCGAAAATTGACCATAATATTAGAGGCTGCCATAATGCAGTCCATGAAAAGAATGGGCAAAAATGTTTCTAAACTTTCCATAAAAGATAATATTCTTCATTTTATGAAATCAAATGAAAATATAGAAAAAGAAAATCAATTCACTGCCATTCCATCAAAATGTCAACTTGCATTTAAATTCTAAGAGAAGTTGATTTACAATTTCAACTTCTCATTTGACCTTACATAATAGATAAATGTACATTATTATTATTGGCAGTGAGGCCATAAAGTTGCTCAAATTTAAGCATACGAAGAAAGCAATCATGGAAAGAAGAGAAGCAATGAGTCCAATTATTTCTCATTAGACGAAATTAAACAAAATTACATGAATCATGTTCTTAAAAAATTATTAGAAAACATGACAGGTTGATCAAGAAAGTAAATCACACATAAAGAGATGAAATTCAAAGCCCTCCCTCATTTCACATGTCGAATGAAGTCAGATTGAAAGTAGGAAACAAAGGAATATATTACGTCCTACAAATTACAAAATAAAGAGGAATGAGAGAAGACTTGATGAGAAGATAGGTATGTTTCTCCTTTGTTCTGCTTCCGTATTTTATGTCCAAATGCAAGATGACAACTAATACTTTTGACTAATTATATTTCAGAAAAATTTTAATTCAAGGCATTTTACAGAAGCTTATACTATCAAGCGAAAGACAGTGTTTCCTCAAATAGACCCAAAAAATTTCCAAATACTTATTATTTCCAATACAGGACAACAATAGGAAGTAAAAAGAATTAGTGATAAATAGCAATTAATCCTAATATACTATCATAAAGGCAATTCTCAAGAAGTAAAAAGAATTAGCAACAAATAGTAATTAATTTTGAAATATTATCCAAAGTAGTTGCAGTGTCCAATATAGGATGCCTGGGTTGGGGTAAGGAATAGTAAGCATTGAGCACATTATAAAGTTTGCAGAAAAACCCCTCCAAATAAACTTTTCCTAAACAGCAATTGAACTAAAGAGAATTATGACCATAGACTTATGATAAAGCCCAACAAATTATTTGCTACAAATTAGCCATTGTTAAAAAGGGATCCTTAAATGGGCCACCTGTTCATTGCCATTGGGACTCTGAACTTGTTAATTACTATTGGGACTTGACATTCCACTGAGCTCCTTCCTCATATAAGGAAATTTTTATGGTTTTTTACACAATGGTTGTGATATGAACTTATTCCAACTTCAGATTTCAAAAATTTTATTTCGATAAACTTTGAGTAAATAATGGACTATCTCATCTACAAAAATAACAGCATAAAAAAGGAGGAGAGATTCCTAAAAGCTGCAATTCAGAATTTAAAAAAAAAAAAATGCTCTGGAAAATTATGCTAGCGGGAGAAATTCCTAGAAACTCAAATGGAAATCAGGTAGAGATAAAATTCAATATTTTTGCGTTATGATAATACTATGAAGTCATAATATCACAACTCATGCAAAATCCCCCAATATAAAGTAAATTATTCATGTTTTAATTTTTATTACTTAAATGTTCAAATATGCAAAGATATGAAGTAAGAAATCCCATATAAAATTACAAAGTTCAAGAAAATAAATCAAAATGGATTAAAGAAAATAATAAAACTCAAAATATCATACATTCCTAAAGTTCTTTACAGCTATACGTATTGCATGTATCTTCCTTAATATTTCCTTTTGTCGATTTGGTGCGTTTTGGTTCAGTATAGGATATCTATTCCTTAGAACGATACTAACATATGTTCTCATACCCTGACAATTCTTCTCATTTTGCAGATCTTCCACTTCTGTCAGTTGATTGGCAAGCAAAACCAACATTCAATCTGCTTCTAATAGGTATGTTTCTAATATAAACTTATGAAAAATATGGGGAAGGTATGATCTTCTTTTCTTTAATTATTGATTTTTAAGAAGAAAATTTATCTTATTGATATAAAGATATTCTCTTGTTACTAAATGTTTGTTAATAAATCTTTTTATTACATTTTGTTAAAGAGAATTAATTCAGTTTCTAGATGAAATAGAGGGCTCCGACAATAGTAACTCATTCCTTGTGTTTATGTGCAAAAATGATGTGCAGTTCTTTCTGTTATGGGGAGGACTGCCACATGCTAAATTCATGAATTGCAGTAGATCAGGTAGTCAAAAACAGGGGCCAGCCAGATCTGTAATAGTTCATTCTGAAGACCAATAAGTGTGTAGCCAGTATTTAAATAATCATACTTGGATTCTAAATGCATTCTAAAAAGCCTTCAGTTTCATAATTAAGGTTCTTGTTTTCATCATGGATGAGTAAATCCATTTGGAAGTAATAGACACGGGTTCCACTATAACAGTATCACAACACTTTATTCTAACTATAGCAGCCCCTCAAGTCTGCTTGAATTTAATAAAAAGATTATATTGCAAATTTAAGTCACCTATACCTCATTAACATGTCATAAAGAATTAAAATAGTTACAAATAACACAGCCAACTCAATTTCATTGTAAAAATAACCTTTTCATTTTGAAAATCACAACTCACATCAATCAATATGTTATCATGTTCCGGAATTTTGGAAACAGTTTATACAACATAAGTAAAAAACTTCCTCAGAGATGGTTATGTTTTGAAGATGCATTATCCATGACTTCCCACAATTTAATAAACCAAAGCTATTTCTAGTGAGCATAACCCAGAAAGCCTCAACTACAGAATGATTAACTCACTGGCAACGCGGACGTGTTTTATCAACAAAGTTTTGGTCAAATAAGTATATACAGAATAGAGAAACCAAATGAAATTCTTGACACCGAGAAACACTTACGAAAATTACACTGCAACTAATGGAGAAACGTAACCGAGAAATATATAGAGATGGACACAAACTTCTAATACACTGATGCCTAGATAACTGAGTTTAGGGCACCCTCTTGCAATGGCTATCACTCCAGCATCTCCAATTTGAAGGCAACCACCAATACTCAGACGTTCCAGGGGGCATCTTTGAGCAGCTCCAATTAAAGACTTATCACCCACCCTAGTAATCCGAGAAAGAGTTTAAGGTACACATCCTCTATTACTCGGTATATTCAAAAGAAAGCTAGAATCTACATCATGCATATGATTTGAAAAAAAAAGGAAAAAAAATTGAAGATACAAGCTTTCAGGATGAAATTAAACAAAGAAACAAAGTATTAAAGCAGATAAAACTTTGACAGAGAGAGAGAACTATAAGTTGTGAATAAGGTTTACCTATCACAGAATTGAATGGTAAGATCTGTAAGCAACTTACAATACACACCAACAATATTAATCCCCGTGGTACAGATCTAGTATAGAAAGATAAACAGAGAGGAATGAACCTCCGTTGCCTAATCCAATTACTTAAATTAGAAAAGTAGCTACATCTATATCAACATCTAAAAAAGATCTATCAATAACATCCTTCTCCAATACCAATGTATCGTAAGCAAAATCCATTCAACTAAAATTAACGAGACCCTCTTGTCTAGGTAATAAAGATATGGTGTCATTCTTGCAAACCTTTCACAGGCGACAAAGTCATGAAGAGTAAGGGCATGATCAAAATGTGTACCTCGGCAGATGTAAACCCTGCAGCCATTAACTATACAACGCAAGGCTTTATCTCCAATAGCCATGCAATCTACCAAGTTCAGTTCTTGCAAGAACTTGCATACTTATCTGTACAAATTGAAAGCCGACGTTAATATCACAACAGAATACCAATGAAAATTATCCGACAGTTTCAGTGCACGGGCGCCATCCAGAATGACAGGAATGAACATGTCAACCAATAAGGATCTTTAGTCTCAAGATTGAGCCATTTGTCCTGACAGTGGATCACAGGCTTCTATTCCTTCTCAAGTTGGATCTCAGGCTACTTTTATCTAAAGGTTTGAATCATAAATGTATGTGGATGTGCTTGTGAAGATTATGCAAAAATATGCACCGTACTATGTATTCCAAAATTTATCTATATTCATATTTTTTAAAAGTTGTTGAAAGCATTTTTTAGATACACTCTTACCCACTGCCCCAAGATGCCGCAAACTTTGCCAAGAAGGAAGAAAGAAGGTGTTTGAAGCTTTTTTATTTATAAAAAATTAAATATTGATCATAAAAAAACATATTTATACATTAGACAACATCAATTATTAGCTAGGAGGCACTTCATACAGCAAAGGCAAATAATAACATTAATTAACCACAAAATTAGACAACAATTCAATTTCTTTGGCTTAGCCATACCTCAGAACCTGAAGATTTACCAGAGGAGCCTAGCTTGCTACATGCAAGGCATTGATGCTGTCTATATTCACAGTTCTTACAATAGAAAATCTGGATCCCCTGCGAACTTTAATCACAGGAAAATGAATTTGTACATGAAATTGTATATACAACGAATAAGAAAGCATAAAAAAGTAAAAATAAAATATACACATAAATAAAATAACATTAGCATACATCAACTTCCTTCTCCGCAAAACCCAGAGAGTCCCAAAGAGACTCTGCACCGTCCTCAGTAGTAGCATGAAATGATCTCATGCAGTCTCCATCACAACTGCATTTACCATTATTAACTTATGTATTATGAAAAACGTAAACAAATTATATTTTCTTGATAAAAAAATTAAATTATATTATAAAATCAGGAGGTTACTGTTAAGTGCAAAAAGCTTTTGTAATATATTACACATAATCATGCATACCATAGGATTTACATAATTTTATAAAAAAATATATAAAAAAAAAAAATAGAGTATAGAGACATAGTGCACTGAAATAAATTACCCATACAGAAAAAATTCATATCACAAAAGATCGCCATCATTGTCACAAAATGCATAGACAAATTCGAAACATTCATAATCATCATCTGACTTTATGGGAGCTTCGTCTTCAGATCATCATCGGTATCGTCAATTATAAATGCAGGCATTGTTAAATTTTTAACTTTCTCAATAAATAAATAAAGATAACATTAAAAAGACAATGCATACGAAGTGAATGAAAGAAACTAAAGGACAAATGATATCTCCCAGAGAAAAATGATTTCATAATAAAGTAAGCAGATAACAGATCTCATCAGACGACTTCTTATTCCTCAACTTCCGCTCAAGAATCAAGTGCAATAACTGTTTAGGACTTCAGGTAGTAATTTATGGTGATTTAATGTTGATGATTATGGCGATCTAATATTGATGATTACGATGATTTATAGTGATTTGATTGGTGATTACGAAGATTTATGGGAATTTAATTAGTGTTTAGGGTGATTTATTTTGTACATAATTAGAAATAAATATAATTTAATAACAATGTAAGTAATTGTCATTGCAGTAAGGAACACATTTCCAAAAGAAAAGGCATATAAGATAAATTAGCTTCAGTTATGGTCATAACAATGTATAGCAAGAGAGCAAGTAAATTAGTAAAAGTATAAATATAAATAAACCCTAGTCAAACACCCAAAGAGAAAAAGATGAATCTTAGAGGATTGAAAGCCACAAAACATAAACATCTTTAAAAAAAAAAAGCAATTTTACTGAGTAAAATTTTAATTCTGGTAAATAATATAACAAATCAGCAAATAAAACTAATATGACTTCAAAAGGTTGAGAAGAAAGATGTCACATGCTACTTTCATTTTCAGATTTTACCAAAACAATGTCCAAAAAAATATTTACAAACCCTGCACTCTGCACTTTGCCCTCCTTCGCATCCGATCATCTTGCTTCCCACTATTAGCTTCCTTTCGAGCAAATTTGTCTGGAATTCAGTGGTAGAAAAAAATAGAGGTATAGTAAAAGACTTAAAAATATCAATAATGACCGAAACTTCAGATCAAAGAGAACAAAATTAACAAATCAAAAAAAGAATAAAAAGAATAAAGAAATTCAGAAATTTCACATTTCAAAATTGAAATTTACTATAACAAAATCTAATAACTCGCCTATTGGAAAAAGGATTCAGGATGACATTGGTAAAATCCAGCGTTGGAAGGACAAAATCTCAGGCTGACCGGCACTGGATCGATTGCATTTCATCGCAACCTCAGTCTTTGCTAATTTTCCAAATCAATGCAATATTTATATTACTGAACGGGTTTTGTACATATTTCAATATTAAGAAGAAAAGCTTTAACATGCCAGAAATGATAGCTAAAAAAATTTGGGCGGATCAAACTCCTCATATGATGGAACCGATTGCAGTTTTGCCAGGGCTATCATTAAAGGATCTCGGTCAAGTAAGCATTACTAATAGCTCTTCGTTAAGCAAGCAAGTAATCCACAGACTGCTTGGAGAAACACGGATATATTTTAAGTGTTTCGATTATAATATGTATTTAAATGAATTATCAATTTTATTACTCATTGGTCATTTTAAAATCTGCATACATTAAAATATTAAAATTTCAATTTTCAGACTATTAAAAATCACAAAAATTGATAATCAACTTCTATTTATTGGATTGAAATAAAAATAGTTAGAATATATAAATATAAAAACTTTCCGAGAAACAAAAATTCCCAAAATGTAAGGCATGCAAGGATCGCTCATTAGCTGGTCATAAATGTACAGAAGCCACGTGAATCACAATGGAGTCCATCAGCGAGGCCCGGCTAAACGAGAACCCTTTCATGCGTGGGATACAAATTCTCAAAACCACCCAATGTCACGTTGGGAGAGGTTAGATGACAAATTATGCTTGAAGTTACAGAGGAGTTGCATAAATTTCTCATACAAGGCTCATTGGGCATGTAGATTAAAATGGCATCATTTCTTGGATGACCCAAAACCTCCAAACCCCATCATAGCCGCAACATCGGGATCTATTTCAGGCTCTTCTTCGAGTGCCTTCTCCTTCTGAACCCAGAAATAAAACAATAAGCATCAAAAGAATATAACATTAAAATTAATCGATTTCATAATATGTGCAGCCTCCGAAGATAAGGAAGCTTCGCTTCTTCTAACTCATTGCATCTGCATGACTCAGAGTAACTAAGAATATGGAACCGTATTCCAAGGCTACTAACCTTCTTTTCTTTTTTCCTTTCACGACGCTGCCGCTTTCTTTCTTCTTCTTCTTCTTGCTGTTTTATTATCCGCTCATCAAGATCTGTATAAAGTAGAAGTCAAAATCCATATTCAAGAAGGCACCAACCTATCTCAGATGGAGCATTTCTAGAGATTACAGGCCTAAATGAAAGATGACAAAAGAAATACAATTGTATACAGTCCTTATACACTTTGTCTACCGAACTCCCCCTTCCCAAATAAATAAAGACTTGACCTTTCTCCGTGAAGGTGCCAACATCTTTTCGCTTTTTTAGAACTTCAAACCGCTCCTGAACCTGTGCTTCACCAAAAGATATGCTATTTATATCCCATAGAGGTGCAAAGACAACTACATAAACCGGTGACACTGAAGGGCACAGATAAATGCATAAAAGAAACATGTCATCATCAAGTCAAAGGTATCCATTTTCTAATTTATCACCGATTCACAGATATTCAAAGGTACTTAGTAAAGCAAACCTGCTTAAGAGAAGCACGTTCTGCTCGCATAGACATGCCCAATGCTCTTTGATCTATGAGACAAATTAATCACTATCAGAATTTAGAAGAGTGAATGACATTGCAGCAAGTTCTTACACGAGAGAAATCAAAGCGAACTTGGCAAGAAGAGAGCATACGTTTTTTGCCATTAATATGATCCAGGTAGTTTGCAGAATCCTTCACCACACACTCACAAACTGAACAATAATATCCAGCCTGCAACAAACATGTTTAAATCAAATAACAGACACATTAAACACAGTGTAGAACGAAAGAAGACCATATACTATAGCATAACAGTAAGAGCCAAATATATAGTAAGTCCAGTTCATTCTCTTCCTTGGTTATATATACAAGCAAGATAGAAGCCCCATCGTGGACATTGCCGTAAGTAAGACCATAAACTAACACATTCTACAACGTAACACAACAGTTTATAATTACCGAAGCAGATAAGATAATTAGTCATAACTACCAAAAAAAAGGGTAAGCAGCTACCTGCTGGCTTAGTGGTGCAACTGGTGTAACAACCTGCAAAATATCAGTAATGATACCATCAGCACGAGATCATATTAGACTTTCAAGAAGAGCTCAAACCGTCACAACTTCAGTATAAACTTCTTGAGATGCTTTCAGATCAGAAGAAGCACCGGAAAGATGCTCATATATTAGGGAGGGTAAATAAAAGTACAAGGCAAAAGAAAGAGGAAACTGTCATGACTCATGATATAAAGAAACCATTCCTTTAGCATTCCACTGGACAAAAGCAATTATGAAGACAAAACCCAACAGTATCACATGTACATTCTACAAACGTGAAGCTAATGCAGAGACAGACCACACATGCAAGCAAAAATATAGAAACTAACAAAAGAGCAGGACACTGCCATGAAGGCCGTAATCAGAGTTGGCTAGTCAAGTTTCGGAAAGATAAGGTTCTTAGTTTAAGAAGGCAAATTTATTAAAGTAAATTCTGGTCAAATTTCAAACGTTAATATTTCCAAAATTGCATACCTGAGTTTTCCCCAAGCGGGATTCAAGGTCAACTTCATAATCTCTATGTTTCAAGGGTTGTCTCTGCACCGGAGGACCTTTTGCTGCAAGAATGAGATGATTCTACTCACCAATAAGCATGTCTGGACAATTGGGATAATAGACAAACAAACAGGTAATGTTGAGGGTAAATGCAGACAGAAGCATAAAGTATGTGACTTTACATTTGGGTCTAGATTTTGCCTCCGCCTCCTGAGCACAAATTCATCAACCCAATTAGCGAACCAAATTTATTTGGAAATCACAAGCAAATAACTTAGCAAATCAAAAGGGAAAAAGAAACTCGAAGATGTCACCTGCCGCTCACGCTCTCGAGCTCGTTCCAAATACTCTTCCCGATCAAATTTTCTTCGGAACGTATTATCAACGCCAACGACCTAAGAACATGATTCAAGCAAATTTAATACATTATTTTATGAACTTCATGCAAAATAAATAAATAGACTTAATAGTTCATCATTGCACAGTGCGGTAGGAAGAAACAGTTTTTGCATCCGAAAGCTGATGAAATCATCGATGCAAAGGAAGAAGCAGATTAAAAATGTGAACTTACATTTTTGCTGGTGTTAGCCATTGATACAGCAAATCTTTAGCCAACTACAGTTGCAGTTGGAAACTGTATTGAATTGACCGAAGCTAATTGAATCAACAATATGTTTGGCAAACCCTAGTACTGGTTACAGATTGATTAACTAACTGCATAAAACAGAACATCAGACGGAAAGCGCCAGGGAAGGCACAAATCCGATTTTGAACGCTGGTGACGATTCCCCCCTTTGTAATATTATTGCATCGAGAGCCACATTGAACGGGTGTTTGGTCTAGTGGTATGATTCTCGCTTCGGGTGCGAGAGGTCGCGAGTTCGATTCTCGCAACACCCCCGTCCCCTATTATGAGCCTTTTGCGAAAGTTCCACGAAGTGTCTCGGGATCTCGAACTGGTCCCTCAGACAGGCCTCGGCCCAGCCCAAAAAAAGGCCCGGAGTCAGCGCCATGTTGAATTTCACCCAAGTCTTAAAACCATTTTGAAAATTAGAATTTGAATCGACAGGAAGAACTAAAAATGATCATCTATCCATTATTTTTTATTTCTATTTTCAGAAATCCATTATATATTTCAAATCCAAGTTAAAAATAAAATGTGATTTTGGAACTATGAGTGCAACAACAATATCTACCTTCAAAACAAATAACAAATTTCAACATTTTAAGAATTAAAATTTAGGTTAACTTAGTAAGGAGAATCAGAAATAATTATCAATTCATAATTTTTCATTTGAAAATTATTTCTAGAAATTCATTATACATTTTAAATCTAAGTTAAAAATAAAATGTGATTTTATGATTATGAATACAATAATAATATGATTTCGGAACTATGAGTGCAACAACAATATCTACCTTCAAAACAAATAACAAATTTCAACATTTTAAGAATTAAAATTTAGGTTAACTTAGTAAGGAGAATCAGAAATAATTATCAATTTATAATTTTTCATTTGAAAATTATTTCTAGAAATTCATTATACATTTTAAATCTAAGTTAATGTGATTTTATGATTATGAATACAATAATAATATCTATCTTCGAGATAAACAACAAATTTTTGTATTTTAAGAATTAAAATTTGAGTAGTCTCCATAAGAAGAACTAGAAATAATCATCTATCCATAATTTTTTATTTGAAAACTACTTCTAGAAATCCATTAGACATGTCATATCTAAGTTAAAAATAAAATGTGGTTTTATGACTACAAATACAATAACAATATCTATCTTCTAAATAGATAGCAAATCTTAGCATTTTAAGGATTAGAATTTAGGTTGACTCATTGAAAAAAATTAAAGATAGCCATCTATCTATAATTTTTCATTTAAAAATTATTTTTAGAAATCTATTATACATTCAAACATAAGTTAAAAATAAAATGTGATTTTATGATTACGAGTGCAATAGCAATATCTACTTTCAAAATAAACAGTAAATTTTAACATTGTAAATATTAGAATTTAGGTTGAGTCAAAAGGAAAAATTAGAAATAATAATCTATCCATAATTTTTCATTTGAAAACTGTCCCCAAAAATCTTTAATACATTTAAATTTAAGTTAAAAATAAAATGTGATTTTGTGACTAGAGGTATGATAATAATATCTACCTTCAAAATAGCTTATCATTTACCAGGTACCACTAGAATGCATATTTGATATTAAAAAAATAAATAAATTAGAAAAGGTCCTAAGTTATGCAAAACTAAGAATAATTTTATAATATTTAAAAGGTATAAAAAATTGCCTAAGTTGTAAGAATTTTCTTATTTTTGAACTACCATTAATTGGATTTATTTTATGTTTAATTAAAATCATATTAAGCATATAGTTCAATTATATAAGACCTGAAAGTAATAAAATGATCTGGTGGATTATATATTTACCTTATATTATATATATATTGTGTCAAAAATGTAATTTAGACTTATTTAGACATATTTGATGTAAAGCCTATTATTGAAATTATGATAGGTGAATTCAACTAGGATTATATATTATTATTAAGGCTAAGTCCCCTTTACACACTATATGTTTATGATTATTCTCCTTATCAAAGCATCATGAACGGCAAAAGGTGTAAGAAGGGAAGACTTTAATCTCTACATAGATATTTATACAAAAGAATTGAAGATCACGAATAGATTCAAAAGGTATACATTATTATTAATTTTTATTTTTTTTTATTCATGATTCTAGTCTTAATATATAATTTGTAAAAGTATAAATTCTTATATGTGGTATCAGAGTAGATTTTATTATACTAGAACTCTAATTTAATTAATTATGATTTTAATTTAATTTTCATTGACAGTTACTTCTATATGATTTTATTAAAGAGAAATTTTAAATCGTAAAGCACTATTTTGACTTTTGAAATACATAAAAAAATTATTTTATATATATGTTTGGTTTAGCATTCTATGTATATATACATATCTTTGATTTAGCCTTCCATATATGTACATATGTTTGGTTTAGGATTTTCTTTTATGCATATATATATATATATATATATATATATATATATATATATATATATATATATATATATATATATATATATATATATATATTATATGCATGTGTGTGTGTGTAGCATATGTTTCGCCATTCTTTTTCATATATACATGCTTTGACTTTTTGTATTTATATATATATAATGAATTTTATGTTTTGACATTTATATAAAATGAATTTTTTATAAAACTTTTTAGCTTATGTTTTGACTTTTCATATATGTGCGTTAGCATTGTGAAGTTCTTATATATATTTGTGCTTAGCAATTTGTATGTATGTGTGTGTGTGTCTATATATATATATATGCACTCTTAACATTTCCTATAAATATTATATATATTCTAGCATTTTATATCTATATATGTTTAATGTTTTGTGTGCGTGTGTATATATATCATAATTATATATATATAATTTTGTGCATGTTATTCATGCTTCAAGTTTTATGTGTATATTCTTTCTTTCCATTTAATTTAACATGAATATATCAATATTTTGAAAAGTTAACAACAATCATTGAAAGTATTTTGATGTGTTTTGAGAATGAGACATATCTTAGGAAAACTTATATGTAAGTGAATTTTTTTTGGATAATTTGGATATATATTTTCCTTATTTAGAATTGAGTTAGTTGAATTAAATGTTTATCATTACAGTGATCATTTACCAAGTTAGTGAAATTCTTTTATGTCATTAGGGATGTTTTTATTATTTAAATTAGCTCATATAATCACTATCCATAAAAGGTTATTATGTGAGTTAATTTGAATAACTTAGAGCTTTTATAATAATAGATAAGTTGATAATCCTTCTGCCCATAGATTGGATTTGTAAAATATTATTTATTATTATATTAACTTAATATTTTAAGAATATATTAAAATTTATTACTTTTTTCCACCCATAGGCAAATCTGTAATAATATTTTAAAGTGCCTAGCGTTTAGAAGAAATATAAGTCATTATTTATTACTTATGATGTTAAATAAATTTCTACTATTATCATTATTTTTAGCTTTATATGCTTTTTCCATGAATAATTAATCTTTTTTTATTGAAACTCTGACTGGAGGAAATTATAAGAGATAGAAGGAGGTTATGAAATTAGTTTTGACCATGATGGATGTGGATATGAGAATTATATTTGAGAAGTTCGTTGATTTAACTGCCCAAAGTACTATTAAGCAAAAAACTAATTATGAAAAATGGGAGAGGGTGAATTGTTTAGCTTTGATGGTGATGAAGATATCAATCTTTAAGAGTTAATTCAGGCTATTCTAACTATGGACAATGTCAAAACCCTTTTTACTTTCATTAAAGAAAGATATGTAGTTTCTGTTAAGGCTGAAATTAATCAATTAATAGAAAAGTTTGTTAATATGAGGTATGATAGTACTAGTAGTGTTAGGTAGTATATTTTGAGGATAGTTACTATTTCTACCAAATTGAATAAGCTTGAATGCCCTATTAAGAATACTTTTCTTATTAACCATGTCCTAAATTCTTTACCTTTCTAATTTAATGCTTTAAAAACCTCTTATAATACCTAGAAAGAAAACTAGGATGCTAATACTTTGATATCTATTTGTACTTAAGAAGAAGAAAGGATGAAATATGAAGTTTCAAGAAGTATAAACTTAGTCAATTAGTCATATCCTAGAAAGCCTTTTAATAAAAGAAATTTTAAACATTAAGGCAAAAGTGGTCCTAAAAAAATCTCAATCATAATCACCATGGCCCTAAACCTTTAATAACTAAAGATGAATGTTAGTTTTGCAAGAAGATAGGTCATAGAATGAAAGATTATTTTGCTTATAAGAAGTACATGGAAAATATAAATAAGAAGAAAAATAAAAATAAATCAAGTAATTCTTTTATTCTTATTTGCTTTAAATTCAGTTTGATAGATGCTCCTGTTAATTCTTAATGAATTGACTTTGGGGCATCTATCCATGTTATTAATACCATGTAGGAATTTAAGAGTAAGTAAAAGTCAAATAGGGATAAAATCAATCTATATATGGGAATTGAAGAACAAGTACAAGTGGAATACATAGGCATAATATTGAAATTAGATTTAAGATTTATTTTATCTTTGAAAGATACTCTATATGTACTATCCATGAGGCAGAATTTAATTTCTTTATCAAAACTTTAAGATTTAAATATTTATTTGAGTTTTAATAATGGATCTTATCAATTATTTTATAATTTTTTGTTATTGGTAATCTTTCAAGATTTGATAGTTTGTATAAATTAAATCTTCATTCTAAAAAGTTTAATTCTCTTCATGTTATAAATATTAGTGTTAAAGTGCCTTTGTCTAAGAAAAATTATTTTCCTTGTGGTATAGACGTCTAGTCATATATCAAAGGAAAGAATCAATAGGCTAATAAAAAAGAATGTTATTCCATGCCTTGATAATTCTGATCATGATTATGTTAATTATATTAAAGGAAAAATGACTAGAAAAACTAATAAAGATTCTACTCATAGTAAAAAACTCTTAGAGATAATTCACACAAATATAAGTGATCTTTTTAAGAACACTTTATATGGGAATGAGTATTTCATAACATTTATAGGTGATTTCTCTCATTATGGTTATGTCTACCTTATACATGATAAATTATAATCTCTTAAAAAGTTTAAAATTTTTAAAGTTTAAGTAGAAAAGTAAGGTGGTAAGAGATTAAAATTGTGAGGTCTAATTATAATGGTGAGTATTATGGCAAAGCTAGTACTACAAGCCAGTTCATGGGATCTTTTGCCAAACACTTGTAGGAATGTGGGATAATTGTTCAATTTACTAAGCTTAGGACTCCTAAACAAAATATAATGGCTAAAAGATGAAATTACACTTTAATGGATATGGTAAGATCTATGATTAGCAGAACCAACTTACTAATTTTCTTTAGAGTAAAGCCTTAAAAGCTGCCATATATATCCTAAATAGAGTCCCTACTAAATCAATACCTAAAACACCTTTTAAACTTTTCAAGGGCAAGAAACTTGGTGAAGTAAAAATCTATGATCCTATAACATCAAAGTTAGATCCTAAAACTACTAGGTGTTATTTTATTAAGTATCCCAATGAATCCAAAGGTTATAAATTCTATTATCCTACCCATAGGATAAAGATAGTTGAGGCATTAGCAATAAAATTTCTTAAAAATGATGTTTGCGATCAAATGATGATAATATTTTAGAGGATGCATCGACTATTTTTCCTATGCTTGTTATATAAGAAAGGATCGTGTATTAATCTATTAATAGAATGCTTAATGTAAAAGATTGAGGGTGTTGTGAATAATCCACCTAAACTAAAAGAACCCATTATGCCTATTAATGCCTTTGTTAGACATTTTGAAAGGGTAAGAAGGCCTGTAATATTAAATGATTATATTGTATTCTTGAGTGAAGTTCACTATGATATTGGGTAAATAGTTGATCTAGTGAGTTACAATAAAATAACTTCTTATAAATAATCTAGTAAGTGGATAAAGATAATCTATGAAGAGATTCAATCTATGTATTCTAATAAAGTATGGGAGTTAGTTAAAATTTTAAATAGTTTTAAACTTATTGGTTATAAATTAATGTTTAAAACTAAAAAAGATTCGAAAGGCAATATTGAGTAATTCAACATAAGATTAGTAATAAAATGGCATATGCAAAAAGAAGGGATATACTTTAAAACAACTTTTTTCACCTATATTTTTTAAAGATTCCTCGAGGATCATTATGACATTGACAGCTTACTATAATCTAGAACTCCATTAAATAAATGTGAAAACCACTTTCTAGAATAGAGATTTGTGTGAGAAAGCCTACATGTAACAACCATAAAGTTTTATTGAAAGTGGAAATACACATTTGGTATGTAACTTGAAAAAGTCAATTTATGGCCTTAAACAAGCGTCTAAGTAGTAGTATTTGAAATTTGATAAAATCATCCCTTTTATAGGTTTTGTTAAAAGTAATGTTGATTAATGCATATATCTCAAGGTGAGTGAGAGTTATTTCATTATTCTTATTTTGTATGCAAATGATATATTACTTACTAATAGTGATATTAATTTATTTTATGAAACCAAATCTATATTATCTCAATATTTTGACATGAAAGGCCTTCGTGATATATCTTTTGTTTTAGGTGTTAAAATCCATAGAGATATTGAAATTCATAGATATAGGTCTAGACACTTATTGGGACTTTCACAAAAGGCCTATATCAATCATGTTCTTAAAAGGTTCAAATGGATAAATACAAGCCTAAAGATATTCTCATCATTAAAGGTGATGAATTTAGTAAAAATTAATGTCTTGAGAATAAAATTCAAAAAAGTTTGATGAAAGATAGATCAAATTCCAATGCTATAAGAAGTTTAATATATGCTTAAATTTGTACTAAGCTTGATTTGTTTTTTATTATAAGTGTTCTCAGTAGATATCTTTCTAATCCAGGTGATAAACATTGGATTGTTATTAAAAAGGTAACGAGGTATTTACAGAAAATCAAGGATTATATGTTAGTTTACATAAAGGTCAATGATCTTGAAATAATTAAGTACACGAATTTAGATTTTGTTGGTTGTGTAGATGATATGAAATCACCATTAAGATATATTTTTCTTTTAATTGGTAGGGCTATCTTTTTGAAAAATGTGAAACAAACACTTATTACTTCTTCTATAATGCAAGCAGAGTTTGTTGCTTGTTATAGTACAAGTACACATACAATATAGCTTAGAAATTTTATTTTTGAGCTAAAAGTAATTCACTCCATCTTAAAGCCTTTAAGGATTTACTGTGACAATTTTAGCAATAATATTCTCAAAAAATAATAAGATATTCAATGGTTCTAAACATATTGAAATTAAGTAATTTCTAGTCAAAGACTGGGTTAAGAATGATAACATTTTTGTTAAATATGTTGACACTAAAATGATGATTGCAAATTTTCTAACTAAAACTATTCCACCTATTGTTTTCAAGCAATATATTTTAAATGTAGATGTTTTGAGTTCTTTTGATATAATTAGCTAGTGAGAGAGTTTATATTATAAACTAATTTATGTTTCTTTTGCAATTTCTTTAAAACTTATGTACTTTTTAGTTTGTATGCACTTTATGTTTCTTTTGCAATTTTGTTTATGAACTTATGTACCTTTTATTTTATGTATATGTTATATACAATTTTGAGTTCTTTTGATATAATTGGTTAATGAGAGAGTTTACATTATAAACTTATTTATGTTTCTTTTACAATTTTTTTTTATGAATTTATGTATCTTTTATTTTGTGTACATGTTATAGAAGCTACATGTTATTGTGATAAAGTTTACTTCAAGATATAGTTATTTTCTTAGTGAAAAATTGTTTTCTTAATGAAAACATTGTTTACTTTGGCATAAATGTAATTATAGTTGTCTCTTTAGGGAGATAAACTAAAAAATTAATGTTCTATTTATGAAAGTAATTGTAATTATCTCTTTGGGGAGATAGTTATTCATTTTATAATAACATCCTTATAAAGAATCATAAAGAAGACCTTTATACTATAGTATGAAAGGATTGCTTGGTCATACTATATATGTAATTACACCATCACGTTCTTATGATCATGTCAACGAAGTAATTGATTCTTCTAATTATAGATGTACTATATAGTAAATTAGTATATCATTGTTTATAGTTCAGAGTTGGATGTTTCATTGGACCCAATCATGTTCTAAGATAAATTGATTGAGTTATGATTTATTTTGTAATCACTTATTATGTTATTTGATCTGCAAGTTATTTTTTTAATCGATTTTTAAAATTGATAAAACTCAATTAATGTTGCTCAAATAAGAGAATGTAAGAATTTTCTTATTTTTTGGACTGTCATTAATTGAATTTATTTTATTTTTAAATAAAATTGGATTAAGTATGTAGCTCAATTAAATGAGACCTAAAAGTGATAAAGCGATCCAATATTTCTCTCATATTATCTACCTAATAATATATTAGCTATAATATTTTAACAGTTTACTAATGATCTAATATTTTTTCTAGTTAGAGTGTGCTCTTTATTTGCTTTCAGACAAGTCAATGTTTTCTCATTGTGAGAGGGTGTATTCCACTCGTTAGTTTGAGACTTCTTTTTTATTTTAATCTTACTGATTCATTAAAGAAAAGAAATTTTTCTAATTTATTACATTTTCTACAACCAATCCTATGCTTATATTTACTGTTTTCTTTCTATAAATATTGCCTTTATATTTGATGATTTCTTCCACTTCCTTAATTATTGTATTTCCTTAATTCTTAATTCTTCCTTAATTCGATGTTTTTAATTTTTTCTTTTATTATATATATTAATTTTTGTTAATAATTAAAAAATAATAAATATCCGTGCAAAGTACAAGCAAAACTCTAATACATATATATATTGTGTTAAAAATGCGATTTGGGCCTATTTAAGCATATTTAGTGTAAGGCCTACTATTAAATCCACGATGAATGAATTCAACTAATGTTATATATTATTATTGAGGTTAAGTCTTTTTCTATAAACTGAATGTTTACGATTATTCTCTCTATCAAAGTATCATGATCTATGCACATGATATTTATGATTGTTCTCCTCGTTAAACTATTGCGAATGGTAAAAGATGTAGGAGGGAAAGCTCCGAATTTTTACCTTAATATTTATGTGAAAAAATTAAAAATCATAAATGAATTTAAAAGATACATACCATTATTAATTTTTAATATTCTTTTATTTGTGATTCTAATTTTTATATATGATCTATAAAATTATAAATTATTTATGCAAGTAACTTTGACTGAAGGGGTAGCTTAAGAGAATAAACTATTGCCAAACGTATTGCCTTCACTATCCAAGCAACTTCGACGGCGGGATCAATCCAACCCCAACCAACGAGATCGAATAAAAATATGATGAATGGGCACAAACTAAAACATTTCGATAGTTAGTTCTTAAGATTGGGATAAAGTGAGAAATAATTTGTCAAAAATCCATCATCAAATTAGACGATCGGTTGGAGCCACCCAAAGATATCAGATGGCCATTGACTGAAACGCAACTGATTAAGATATCATACTCACATTTTCTATTTTTGCAACAAGACACAAAAGATATAAATATTGCCACGGGATTACATGTCATTTCAGACCCTATGATTGTAAATCCGACGTTAGATTCATATTTTACTTTGTTCGTGTCCTTCATTTATGCAAGTCGATATAGTTGGCAGATGGATGCTTTTTTTTAAATAAATGATAAGAGTAATTATATAATTAAATATATAAATAAAATGAGTAATTAAATTCTAAATATAATAAAAGATATAAAATTTTTAAAGAAAATTAAATGCCACTTAAATTAAATTTTTTTTATGAAGATGGGATGCTTTTACCGGTTTACAGCAACCTAAAAATTTCCAAAATCATTCACCTCTTTATAAAAAGTCAACCTGGTAGTACCTTCAGTTTCGTCATTCGTTTAATTAAACAAGTTGAACAAAGGAAATGTAGAATAAAAATGAATTTTCATCACATGATCCTATATAATTCAATCCAGTTCCTGCTGTCAGGTAATGTTTTTAAATATATTGCAGCAAGTTAGTGACTGCAGTTTTTTTTTATCTTTTTTATTTGTCATCAAACCTATATACAAAATACCCATTATGCAAGCCACTTCTGGTTCTGTGATTGATGTATTTAGCCACCTATTGTCAAAACTGATCACAAATTACACTTAAATCTAAAAAATTTAATATAATTACATTTATATTCCTTTTATTTTCAAAAATAGATACTAATATTTCTTTTCTATATATACTCTCGTTCCTTCTTCATTTTAAACATACGCACATTTTTTGCTAAAAAAATAGAGTATGAATATAATTTTTTAATAGGAATAATTAAACTATTAAATACATACACAAGAATCACCTAAAATACAAAGGTATAAAATCATCAAAAGATAGAAAAAAAGTGAATGTAATAATTAATGACTAAGTATAACCAAGGTGAGCTTGAAAGGATGTGAATGCATTTTCTCCTAGTTAATATATGCATGCATTTATCGTATTGTTTTTTTATGATCATATAGGGCTTTTCAATCTGAATAAGATTGTCTATATCACCGATGTGGATATTGTTTAAGCAAGGCAACAGATAAGAATCCACGTCAAGTACTTCCTTTAGAAAACTGGATAAATTATACTCACCTCTCTTAAAGTTTAAACTAATTATATTCATGTATTTTTATTTTAAAAAATACACACTTATTTTTCCTTTTATGGTCCCCTTTTTTTTTTTTATAATTCATACCTAATTATATGAAATTCATGGCGAAATCACAGAAACGAGATTTTTCATACATTTCTGGGAAGATATCAGTTTAAGACTGTGGGACAATAAATATATGACAGCACGTTTTAACTTAAGTTTAACCTGAGATTTGAAGATCAATTTACAGCAACTCACGAAGCACTCTTGAGACAGTTATCACAGGGGTTAGATCCATATTTGCAAGTTTTTCTGTCAAAAGATTCTCCGAAGTGTTTGAGTAAAGTTTGCCTCCGGCATTCAACCTAAAATTATTTCAAGAAAGTCAGAAACACTGACACTTTAGATAACGAACAATAAAATATATATGTTGAGGTTCATACCTTAAGTTCGCAATATTGTTGCATCTTTTGAGCTTGAGCCATTGCTGTTTTAAATCTTTCACTTTTATATCCTTGGCCATTTCTCAACATGCATACAACTCGACTAAAATCCTTCTTCTGGTACAGAGCCATGCAAATTGCAGGAAGATTGTCTCTTCCAGCTCGTCCTGATTCTTGATAATAACTTTCAATTGATTTTGACATTGTATTGTGGATGACAAAGCGCTGAACATAAAAGATGATCACAAGGAGTTATGTTGACCATGAATGTCCCATGAAAACAACAATAAATCATTCAGATTATACAATTGACAGTACATTAAAAATTATAAGAAATTGCGTACATGACAACAAAATTTCTTTTCTATGGTTTAAAATTTTTATAAGAAAACAAATCATAATATCCGGAAAGATAACAGCATCATCATAAAAACCAGAAGTAATCAAAAGTAGAAAATTATGAGCTTAGGTCAACTTACAACATCAGGTTTGTCTATACCCATTCCAAAAGCAATAGTTGCACATACTATTTGGACTTCTCCCTGATGCCATTTCTTTTGAACAGCAACTCTCTGCCGAGCAGCCAACCCAGCATGGTAATATACTGTCTTAATCTTACATTTCTCATTTAAAAATTTTGAAACCTCAACACATTCACTTTTCGAAAGGCAATAAACAATTCCACACTGATTCCTGAATCGATCAACAAGTAGCTGTCCAAGCTGCTTCAGTGGTTCCTTTGTCTTGGGAATTACTTCATACTTCAAGTTCGGTCTATCAAAGCTTCTCTCAAGAACAAGAGCATGTGGAATTCTTAAAGCATTTAAGATGTCCTGAAACAAAATCCAATATTGTAAGAGTAACAAACAATTTTCCAACAAGAGACAAAAACTACTGGTTCTCATAACAGCAATATGATATTCAGATCACCTCACGAACTGAGTGGGTTGCAGTGGCAGTCAATGCCATGATAGGTACATCAGGAAAGTTCTGCTTGAGACATCCCAATGCTCGATAGTCAGGCCGAAAATCATGTCCCCATTGGCTTTAGAGCAACATTTTGGATGTGAAAAGTAATAAATAATAGAAGTCTCTCGTTAAGTAGTAACATAATAAAAACCAACCTTAAACAGAAATCCACCAACTACAGTAAAATTAAACTCACCTAACACAGTGTGCCTCATCAACTACAAAACCTGCTAACTGTCCCTGTAATTTAAGAGAGAATCAACCCCATTTGATAAAAAATTGACACTCTAGAAGGTGGGTAATGATCCAGACAACACACTCAAGACCAGAAAAGTTACCTTCCGACACATGCATTTTAGAATCTCAAAAAATGATGAGTTACCAGCAATTCTCTCAGGTGTCACATACAACAGCTTGCATGATGGTTTGTCTTTTCTGGAGGTATAATATAACAATGAAAGAAGATGAAAAAGAATAGAATATAGCAATCAATGTTCTGAAAGGAGAGTTGATTTTCTAAGAATTACAATTTTCATGGGCTAACTAAAGAACATAAGACAATAGTCCAGGTATACACAACAAAGTGAATCTTACCTTAGCTCTCGGAGGACAGCTGCTGCTTGGGAAGCAGTTTGTTGAGAATTTAAAAACGTAGCTGGTATTCCAAATTTGAGGTTTAGAGTGATAATCTGATCCTGAATGAGTGAAAGCAAGGGAGAAACAACTACAGTAACACCTGGTTGAAGAATTGCTGGAAGCTGTAAGAACACATAAAGCAGATGTGTTTAGAAAGGAACGTTCCACCCATCAACAAAGTCCGGAAACCGGAAAAAATAAATGAACACCACAAATTTCAATTGCTTAGATGAGATAAGGACCTGATAACAGAGAGATTTCCCACCCCCAGTGGGCATTAGAACAAAACAGTCTTGCTTTGCTAAAGCTACTTTACAAGCTTGATGCTGCAATGGTCGAAATGTCTTGTTACCAAATACAACTACATTTGCCAATTCAATATCATCCAGGGTCTGTAATTCATCATAAGTGAGAGTCCTGTTTTCATCTCTGGATGCCAAGGAACACCGTCTTTTGCTGGGAATTGAGCCCTGAGTAATGCCACTTCTGCAATCCTTCAACCCATAAATATCTCAGCTGGAGAAACAATGCTTATTAAATCCCATTTACATCTCAAATTATAGAATTCCAAAGAATCCAGCACATAGAAAAATTAAAGAACAAAAATGATTCTAACTACTAATTTAGACAGTGGGATTTTGACCCCAGATTATAGCCATAAAAGACATAACAAAATATTGAGCCATATATTACTTTCAGTTGATCAGACATTAAGAAAAATTACAAGTACTAATTCCAGTAAAAAAGTTGCAGAATTCAGAGACAGGTCAACCCTCAAATTACCACAAAACAAATTCTTTGAAATTTCAACCACCATCTCTATTTTGATGTTGGTTTACAACATTGGTCCCATCTGGCTTACTCCATTTAATTTAATATATTCTGATCATCTTCATGCATGTGTTGCAGAAATCTTGCGCTTATATATATAATTTATAAATTTAATTACTTACTTTGTCCCTTTAGACTTAGTGAATGTTAGAAATTAGAATCATTTTAGTACTATTATATCCATATAATCCATCATATCTATCTTGTTTATGGAAAGCTTACAATCTGCCTTTCTCCATTCTTTTATATGTTTTCTCTTCTACTCAGTTATTTGTCCAGCTTTCTCATCCACTTTAGTTCTTTTGGGTAGTCCATCAAGTCCTGTATATACACTTTACATGTGCAGCATTCCCACAAAGGAAACCTTAAATCTTTCATCACCATAAAACTACAGTAGGATTAGAGAGATGAATATGAATGGGTAGAAAATTCTAGTCCTAGTACTACATCAATATATAAGAACTAACTCAAAATTGGTCACAAAACCTATGCAGACGCATAATGATTCTGACAATCCACAGAAATCACCATGACGTGAAATACTCCAGCAAGTTAGTAAGGAGACGATGAAACTGATGTTGATGGTCGAATTGCTCCTTACCAAAGATTTTGGAGAATGTTGACCCAGAAGCACTTGATCAGTCATATGAGAACAAGAAGCAAATTTTTCCTTCGAAAAACTTAAGTCCATATCTTCATCGTCACTAGAATCTAAATCCACCACATTGTGGTGTTTCTGAGGTTCAGGTGAATCCTCAGTAATATTGATGCAACATTTTGCAACGTCACCATCTGGGTCACTACCCCGCACAACAACTTTGTCAAACATATCACTCAAAGCTCCACAAGCTTCTGACTCTATTGCCTGCAAATCATCCCATTCCTCAGCGTCTTGCATTGACTCGGCTAAGGCTGCAAGAAAATCATCGCCACAGTACTCGACAGTGATAAAATCCTGACCATCATCACCTGAATGAAAGAATTATATGGAAAAAGAATATGTTACTGAATTGGTAACACAAAAAGAATAAGACAACATCGTCACGATCATTACAAGTAGAAAACATAGATTAATTGCTTCTCACAAACACTTGATAAATAGTGGCATTTTGGCATCTAACCCATACCCAACACAACAAAGGAAAATAAACATTTTTTTTTGCATACATCCATAACTAACAGGCGAATTGGACTCCTTCACAGTGAACTGAAAAAACTAGAAATGCCTAACTTATCAAAGGACCCCATTCGTACATCATATCAAAATCCACCTCTAGGAGAGTGTCAGAAAAAGTAACATCACATTTCCAGAAGTAAGCTTAAATTTAACGTAAAATTCAACTTAATCTTCGTAGGTTTTTTGGGACCTTGTTGCAGCACATAGTGAATTTATAGTCCAAATTAAAAGCCAGCTGAATACACTCAAGGAGACCTGTTTTTACTCACTGCCTGAACCAATAAATGATGATAAAGAAGAAATATGAATCCCAGAGCTGCATGTAATTAAATGAATTATAGGCAAGAGTTGGTACCGTAAAGACCGACAAAACGATCCAAGCATTTTTTAGCTGATTGTTCGTCAAATCCGAATTCAAGGGCCAAGCTCACCAAGCGAGCTTTCTCTAACTCCAAATCCTGGTCCTTCATTCTTCAAATTCCTAAGCTCTCCCGCGCCTATTCGGCTTTCAATTCTGGCGCTATGGTCGGAGTACCTCTCATATAGTAAGCCAATATTTGAAGACGCAGGGCCAAAACGAGGTCGTATTCGAATGATCTGGATAGGTGCGCGCGCACGGCAGTAGGAACTAGGAAATCAATCCACCATTAGCCATCCAAGTTTTTAGCCGATTTTCAGTTTTTGAGAAATAGGTTGAGGGGAGAAATAATTTCTTTTTCGAGTGAAACTGCACTTTTATTTAGGATTTTATTTTATATTTCACGAGTGGAATAATTTTTATTTAGATAAAAATACAATATACATCACATGTCTCATATTTTTTACATTCATGATATGTCATTTTATCCACAAAAGATCATGGAATATATAAGATTACATGGATTTTGATGCAAAATAATTATACTAACGGTGCATGAAATATGAGTCATTTCATTTATTATTATTTTTTTTGCAGCATAAAACTGCAATTTTAACAAAAAACTTACTCCTAAATTTTTTATAATTCAATGGTTAAATTATTCTATTACTTTTTATAGTTCCATTTATTTCTAATCAAATCTTTATTATGTAAAAGTTTAAAATTATGCCCTTATATTTATATTTATTTCTAATTAGATACCTCATATTATTCTGATAAGATTTTATTAGTAATTAGCATTCTGATAAACTATGTTGACAAGATATGAACTAAAAATATGTGGTTTCATATTTCCTTCAAAAAATAAAATAATTTTACAAAATGTCATAATTTTATGCACGTTATTTCCCGTCTAAAAACAAATGCAAATGATATATAACCCTTTCATCGACAATGTAAAATCACGTTAAAAAAGCATTATCCACACATTAATTATTAACCAGCTTTAATTAGAAGTGATGAAGAAACCCAAATTAATATAAATACTTAATTCCAAACTTAAACTGTAAGTAAGTCGTGCAAAAGTTACAGAGTGATTTAAACCTAATCCAATACCCTGCGTGGAAGAAGAAAAGGTTATGAAAATGCAGGCCAGATTTTATTAACCATATATTAAACAATAAACCAAAGTCTCCAACCATATAAGAAGATGGAGATATTTTCCGTCACTAAAATAACAAGATATATCCACAAACAAGTATCATCTTTCTGATTTTAGAAACTTCAAATTCAAATATATATTACTACAGTTTGGTCTGTTAGTTTAAAAGAAACAGCAGAACAAACTTGTCAAGTAATTATGGCAAAAAAAAAATCAACTAATTAGTGAATATATTGACCGACTGGCTATATCCTCAAACAAGTATCTTGTTTCTGATACAAGCTGCTCTTGTCATATGCAACCGAAGGAAATATCTCCAGGATGGAAGCTGAGGATCAATGTTTGTTGGTTTCAACTTCAAGCTCTTAACAAGTTTTATATTTCTTTGATTTCTTGTCATTATCCATGCGGGAAACCTACAGGGTAATTGTAAACACAAGATGTCATGTACAATTAACTGACGGAAATTTATTGAGCAGAAAGGGGCATATTCTTACGCTGCTATGCATAGTAAAGGCTATTTATTGTTTTTGCCGTATGGAAACTCGGGCTAAAATAATGAAATGGCAAAAACGTAGAAGATGCAATCAACATACACGTTAACGATGTGACAATATACTTTGAAAAAGGAAAAATTGCGGGCATTGTCGCTTACTATGTAAGACTTCCACTCATTGTCATGTCCTTCTGTTGCACCAGAGGACTGAGGCTGGCTACAGAGATGGCGAAAAATGTGGATAAGAACAACTGCATCAAGAGCAGCATATTCCAGCTGGACATAGAGTACTGCATTAGATTGCTGAGTCCATCAATTCAGATGGATGAATTGCAAAAAAGAGAGGAGCAATTACCTGATTTGAACTTAATGGTCTTGACTCCCAATTGCTGTTCCGTCTTGTCTTGTTTAAAGCAGCTCCAAGTATTTTCTGATTTACAAATAACCATAGGCATTTTATCATAAAATCAACATCAGCTGAGGCAGGGAAAAAACGCTAGGGCGATGATCATACATTATGAGGACACATACCAGAAGAGGAACAGTAGAAGCTAAAAGGAGTTACGTATAGTATACCTCTGCAAGTCCAGACAAGCCACCACGGTGTTCTTTATAAGCATTCTGAATGTCCAGCACCATTGCACAACTCTTGAAACATTTTAAATCTCCGTATGAGTGAGCAAGCTGCTTTATGTCACATTGGAAATTATAGCCTGGAAGCCACGAACCACTAATACTTGTTGGCTTTGACTTAACAATATACTTACATGTACAATTCGCAGATGAAGTATAAGATAGAACATTTATTGGATCTCATTAACAAGAGAATTCCCAGCCAAGCTTAACTATAGCATAAAATGTAGTCGTGTGTGTTGTCCAGCATTAATATCCAGCTGAAAATGAAATAGATTTATATGTCTATAGGCAAAATTCACCAGGGTAGGGAACTTAAACTTTTCATACCAAGTTTCAAGATACTAGGAGACTGCAAAATACGGGTTAGAGATTCGTCTAAGATGTCAGGAACATCAGCATGTAACTTTATCATATCAAAGATGAAAGCTGTCTTTTCAGAAGCAATTTGCAGGATAGAAACCTGAAACAAGGAAAAGTGTACAATTTTCATATCACAGAAAGTTAAACAGTATAGAAGAATGAAAAGTTCAGCTTCAGATTAACACAATTACATCAAAACCTGGAGTCCTATTTTTACAAATGAAATTCACAGCAAAAAAAATGTTAGGAGAAATATCAAAACATTGGCAAGGTCAGTCTAGATCACCTTATTTGGCATGCTGCCTTTAACATAATTTGGTTTCCATTCACAATCGACACCTATGACTTTACATTGCTCAATATGACATGTTGCATCGAGCAAACCTTCAACTTCATCAACCCAAACCGTGTTTTCAATGGAGAGTTCATCAAGATGCAAATATCTCCCTTGTTGAATACTTGTTTCAGGTACTACAAGACACAACATTTTTGTATCTATCATCTAAGAACGAAAGTGCAAATGACAGATGCATGTACATAAAAATTAAGTTGGGAAAAAAAAAACAGCAATTTTCATTGAGAAGAATAGCAATCTTTAAATATAGGAAATCAACATGGAAAAATTATTGCCAAAATCAAAAGGTGATACTATAGGACTATAATACAATGTAACAAAAATTTATTTCTAAAAATTTGCATTAACAAAGTTGTTTTTTAGTGCTCTAGCATATATGTTCAACAGTGATTCAACTCTAATGTTTTCTACTTGCTGTTTCTATGGAAGTAAAATTTTCCTAATGGGAGATCAGCAAGGAATTTAAGGAAAAGTACATAACTACTAACAAAAATAAGGTTTTTCTACTTGTAAAGTGACAAAGACAAGGAGTCCATACTAATGTGTTCCTGTGTGTTAACTATTCTATCACTTCTGTATTTGGGAGTAAACAATACATGCTGCCAGCATGCAAAAATGTTTGTGCACAACAAATTAGACATTGCTCCTAAGAACAGGAGATAAGCATTTTCATGGTTCAGCCACGTTCAATCAGGACAGCTTATAACAAATGCACCAAAAATGGCTGTGATTCCTTAAAGGAAAGAATTGATTGAGGAAGAAGAAGGATAAGCAACCAGCAGTATAAAGAAATTCAGAATACTTACAAGCCAGAATGTGATCTATTTTCCCCTTACATATGTTCTAATTGCTCATGGTTGAATACATAATTGGCGTACCTTTGATATCCCAACACCCATCCAAGGAATATCGATTGCACAGTTCATCAACCTTCTCCATGTAACCAGCTTCCATTGCCAGATAAACCTAATAAGAAAGATTATAGCTATACAAGGCAAGGGACTGTTTGCATATTTGCTTACCCATCCTTTAATAGGTTTGTAAGATTCTATCACAACACTATCACCCCTTCCCCACACAAAAAAATGCAAATTTAATAACGGCCCCTAAAGGAATTTGTAACAAGTAAGGATGCAATTGTGTTGTAGTATTCTATCCAAAGAAAAAAAATTGTCTGTTTGAGGGACACATGCGAATTTCATCGTTCCATGAATGTATGCATTGAATCAGTTCTAACAGGTATTGCCACATAATAAATCTTCTTTGAACCATTGCTCAAAGCTCACGTACCAAAGAAATGATTTTTAAAAACACAAGGCAATTAAAGTGAAAAAAGAGGGATACTGCTTAAGTGTAATCGATAAGCAATATTGACAAGGGTTTTCAATAAATGGTAACGTTATGCAATAGAAAATTATTGCCAAGGAGAGAGTATGAAAAGTGAAGATTTAACATAACAGAGTCAGTGTCTCTAGTGATGTCCTCCCCCTCAACTCATTGCAGACATATAAAATAATCATCACTGAGCAAAAGAACTACCAACCAAATATTCAATGAGCCATCCATCACCCTTTGTTATTGCCTCAGCAACATCCCAACATCCTTTTTCTGCAAGCTTCTTCAATGAGCTGCACGTCAAGGGAGTAGTCTTTCATATCAGAATTTCAAAACGGGAAGTTGGCTGTCATCAACCAGTCAAACAGCATTATAGAAGAAAAAGAAAAAGAAAATCCACGCCATATTCACAAGTGCAAGTCAATTGCCTTTCTTTACACTTCTGGAATACATCTGGAAAATCCTGCCTTAGATCATTTTTCTTTATAATCTCATAGGCATCCTTTAGCATGTTCCTCTCAAAGCACTCCTGGATAAGAATGCATAACATTGGCTTCCCCATAAATGTTGCCCACTTCTCTGCTGCTTTAAATTGGTTGCTCTGTATCATGCTGAGAAGAAATGACTGCCCAGACTGGCGGATATTGAAGTGCTCTAATAGAGTGACAGCTATCATATATGATTGGGTTTCTACCAAATCAAATATATACTGCTCAACAAATTCTTTAGCCATGCCACAAGTTAGATCATTCTTTGCCTTTGTTTGGCACATGGCTTTCTCAATATTTCTAAGTTTAACATCAAAAATTTCAATTACTTTCACAACTATCCTTAGATCATGATGGACATGCCCTCCAACAATGTCAAGGAATAGATGGGCAGCTAGGTCTTTTGCTTCCAATGCATCTTCTGAGGTGATTCCTTTTTTCATAAAGCGACGAAAAGCAGATATAATCAAATGACCAAAGCCCTCACTGTCTTTTTCAAGGAAAGGCACCACATACATGCATTGAACAATGAAAGTTGCTGGTCCAGGTTCTGGATCATTATGCAGCACCAGATATAATTGATGTTGAAGGGCTCGGAACTTTGCCGTTGCCTTACATGTGCCTATGCAATGCATTTGAACAGAAACAGAATCAGAATAAGAATTTGGATGCATGCTGCCGAGACAGATTATGTATACAAATACCACCAGCGAGGATACATATTTCTAGTCTCTACTAATGCAAAACAAGACTAGGAAAAAATAAGAGAAATGAACTCTAAATTTCCAGAATATAAACATAACCTCAAGCCAAAAAAATTAGCAGAACCATAGCATCATAGACTTGATATTTTGCCTGCACAAAACAAACACTAGCCAGAAAAGAGGCAAAATCATACCGTAGTTATAACATGCTTTCAGCAGGTATAAGAAGACCACTGGAGAGACATGGGTTAAATCGGAAAAGGCATGGAGACTTATGGTCTGCCTTTGGCGAGCATGGTCTCTTTTGCCGTACATCTCTGCTTCATTCTCCTCCAAGCCCATGCCTGGTTGAAACTTGAAGCTGCAATGACGGCAACATGTATTAGATAACTGATATGAATCTACTAAATTAGAGGCCTGTGTTATACTCATCATGGTACAGCGCCCTCAATTTATGAGACAGCCTCGGCTTCAACAGCTTACTTCTGGACTGATCATTCTTTTGCAATTAATTAACAGAAATATAGGATTAAGGAGTACAGATTCCCAGACTAATCCTGTGACTCAAAAATCCAGCCCTTTTGGGAACTATGGAATATAATTTTACACAAATGGTTGTTAAGACTTTGATTCACAACAAACCCCAGATAAAAGGAAAAGAATAAATAATTTTGCTATCTCTTATAGTTGATGCTAACAATGCTAAATTACCGTGGAAAAACAAAGCAATGTCACAAGATTCTTCCTAAAAATCCGGTATACAAGCAGTGCAGGTACATTTCCAATAACTCACCTTGGCACCAAAACATGCTCAGGCACACATACATTAAATTAGTGAGCCATATATTCCAAAATAAAAGAAATCTTACATTGTTTGATTTAGAAATTCACTCATTTTGCAAAATAGCCAGTTTCTTTAAAATCACTGATACATGCATTTTGAAAAACCAAATGATGGAAAAGGAAAGATAAATACCAGGATGAAAGGAAATAGAAGGAAAATAGAGCAAGCTTATGCAGTTTTCTCCCTCCTCCTCTTACTCTTTCTCTCTCACACAGACTGTTACTATTTGTCTTTCTGCCCCGACCCTTGCTCTGGGCGCACACATTGAATTGCTATATTGGTGTAGAGAAATGTATTATACATTATGTGGGAGAGCAGGACCGGGTACGGGGAACGCAGAAAACCAACAAAAATAAAACAAAACACAACACATAATCAATCGAGAGGTTAAATGGTTTTGTGGTGCGGAAGACTACTCTGGTCGCTGGCCCACCGGATCCTTTCCCCAAATGGCAAATGCATAAAGCTGCTTTCATCCCTCTCCCACGACTCCTCCTCTCTGACCGTGGAAGGGCCGAGCTGAGGAATGTCCCTCTTCTCTAATCTTACGGCGGAGGCATGAAGCTGCGCGTACACTTGGCCACGTGCTGGAATGAGATAGGACGTGAATGTACTGCGCGGAGGACTGGATCTATTTTAATGAGTGGGCCGTAAAATGGATAGGACCGAGGCTATGAGTCCACATCAAAACAAGTGGACAAGCCATTATTTTATTTTTTGTTGTTTTTCTCCTTTTTTTCTTTTTCAGTAAATGGCAAACGGATAAGGTTGCCGGTAATGGCAATTGAATGGTACTGTATGCAGCCGGGGAATGTAAAATTTCTTGTAGATCAATCTCCTTTTAAGAACTCCTTTGTTACCGTGAGGAACTTGGATGGTGATTGAATTTTATTTGTTGTTTTCTTTGTGAATTGTTTTTCATTTTTCTTATTACAGCGGTTTCCTGCTTTTCCCCTTAACGTAAATGATTTGTCTCTTTATGTGACTATGTTTTTCGTTGCCCTGTGCCTCCATCAATGATGAAGGATATACAATCCACTCAAAATATGCGTCCTATTTTACAAAGTATAGATTGATGATGGTTTGTTTGGTCATCTACCTTAGCATTTGTATAATTCTGAGCTAGAGTGAAAAAAGTTAGAAGTTTATATAGGAAGAACTTCCATTTTTGCATTTGTCTATTTGTTATTAGTGGTCAAAAAAAGAAACATAGAATAATCTAATTAACAAATTTTTCAAGAAGACATATTCATGAACATGCAAAATGGTTAGTTGCTCATTCGGCAACATGAAAGTAGTGATATGATTTAAGGAACACGATCATATAAGTTCAAGGCAATTAACAACACACACAATTGCACAATTGTCTAGTGACATTCATAACCACATCAAATTGTAATAACTACCCTTAACCCTAGTAACTCATAATCCTTAGAGTCAAGATTTATAAATACTTTCAACCCAATAAGCATAAAGATTATTTTGCCAGAATTGCTACTTGTAAGTAGTGATATGATTTAAGGAACACGATCATATAAGTCTAAGGCAATTAATAACACACACAATTGCACAATTGCCTAGTGACATTAATGACCACATCAAATTGCAATAACTACTCTTAACCCTAGTAACTCATAATCCTTAGAGTTAAGATTTATAAATACTTTCAACCCAATAAGCATAAAGATTATTTTTCCAGAATTGCTACTTGTAGCATTTAAAAGTACTCAGTATCTCTCTAGCACTTTGTTATGACTCACATATATTTTCTAGCAATCTCTTGTAATCTAGCATCTATTTGCAATCATGAACAAGGGATTAAGGTTTCTAGACTACGTTTGTTTATGCCTTTAATGCACCACAAATCATGGCCTTTTGTGTTGGAGCATGTTTGGTTATGCATTTCACATAAACATAAAATGATACAAAATACAAAATGATAAAGAAAAAAAAAGGAAGGGAAGAGATTCAAAATAAAAATTGCATTCTATACTTTTTTACTTATAGGTTTCTACCTTGCTCTATTTTTCACTCACTTACTTATTCAACAACACACCTACTTTTTTAGCAAAACACCTTATTACACATTACACATGTGAACATTGCAATTTGTTACAATATGATCCCTTATTTTCAGGGTGTCAAATAGAGAGCCAAGAAAATCTTGGCAACATCCTTTAGTTTAATTTACTCCTTTACTTTATTAGGATATTATGTACACTTTGAGTGGTTTATATTTGCATGAATCTTGTCTTTCTCATTAGCACTAACATCTTAATGGGATAATATTGGTTTTTGCCCTTTATATATTTAAAGATTGCAAAAGGTCTCATGCTTGACATTTTTCCAACTTTTACACACCATTTATAAGGAATTTTGAACAAGCATAAAGGTCTTTTATGCCATTAAGGAGTTTAGAAGTTTTTTTGCTCTATGGAAAGCTTGGACAAACAAAGACACTAACAACAATGGCTAGAAGTAGGCTTTCTATTTTTGCTGTATTAATATATAATTGGATATGCTAATTTCTTTTAAATTAGCTTACATTTGGTATCAAAACCTTATATGCCTTTACCTTGCTTGAGTTTTCATTGTTTCTCCTTTTAATTATATTCAACTAAAATTAGAGATGCATGATTGAATTTATTTTTATTCTTTTTAGAAAAAATGAATGAAGATAATTGTACTAAATTAAATTTTGATAATTTTAGCTTTTGAATGATACAAAATCATGCTTTTTGTACTGAGAAAATATCAGGTCAACTACTTAGGTCTTCCTTAGATTAGGTTACCCAAGATAAACTTAGCCAGACGTTGAAGAAGATAAAAAAAGAGAGAAAGAAAGAGAACACATCAAATTGCAATGTGTAAATTTCAAACTCATATCATTAGCTAGCATAAAGAATCACTGACGATTGATTCCATGTATACTTGCTATTGTGTATGGCCATATATTTAATATTTAAAGGTTTCAGGTTAAAATTTTGTTTTATTTTTCTAGAAATATTAAAAGAGGTTATTGTGATATACATTTAGGGTTCTAGAATTTAATTTACTGCTTAGATAATACAATTTATGAATGCATTATTTGTTTATATTTTTATGCATGTTTGTTAATTGGAATAATTATAACATTGGCTTATTTTGTGCAATAATTTGTTTAATTACCTGTGAATATACCATATGAAAATTATGCTTTATTTGATGTTTGGCGTATTATACATGTTTGGTTAAATTAAATATTGGCCACAACATCTCTAATTATATCAAATTATATATGTTTAGGATTAAAGCACATGTAGTATAAGACGTCAATTGTAATTATGCATATTACATATGATAAATTTTATCTCACAAGAATTTTTATCATACATATATGTATAATTAGGATGAAATAGCAAACTTTTTTTTCTTAATTTGCCCACAGGGATTAGGAAGGAATGAAATTTGTTAGATTCATCGTTTAGTCTAAAATTTAGAATAAAAACTTAACCTATAGGTAGTTTTTTATTTGTGATTTGAATGCATAATTTACATTGAGAAATTGTACAATTAATATTTGCCTTAATTTTTATATATGCTTGTTTATTTACTTAATTGTTGCAAGTATTTAATCTATAAACCTCCTAAATATCCAAAATGATATTCTCGATCTTAATAGTGATAACTATAAAGTTTGAAAAGAGAAAATTCTTCTCCAATTAGGATGGATAAATATAAATTATGCTATTAGGAAAGACAAAGCACTTAAACCCAATAAAGCTAGCTCACAAAGTGAAATTGATCTTTATGAACATTAAGAGCAATCTAATCGCCTTAACATGATGTACATAAAGATCAAAATATTTGCTAGTATGCATGGTTCGATTAGTCAGTGTAACACTATTAAGGAATTATAGAAGGGTATAGATGGATAATTTGAGTCTTCAGATAAGGCATTAGCCAACACCCTAATGACTCAATTATCATCAATGAGGCTCACTAAAACTCATGGTGCACATAAGCACATCATGAAAATGAGGGATATAATGGCTCAACTTAAGGCACACAAGGTTGGGATGTTGAAGTCTTTTTTTGTGCATTTTGTTTTGAACTCGTTTCCATAATAATAAGGCCCTTCTAAGATTTCATATTGCACACATAAAAATAAATGGCCTATCAATGAACTTTTGACCATATATGTCAAAAAGAAAGGTAAACTTTTAATGGAATTAGGTCAAAATCCACATCTATAGAGTGTACATGTTGTGACATAAAGAAAGAACAAAAATTAAGCCAAAAAGAAAAAGAAAGGTAAAATACTTACCTAAATTGAATTTAAGAAGGAATCTAAGTGCTTTTTCTATATAAAGAAAGGGCATATAAAAAAGGATTATACAGAGTTTAAAGCTTGGTTAATAAAGAAAGGTAATCCAATCTCATTTATGTGTTATGAATATCAATTGGTTGATACTTCTCATAATACTTAGTAGATTAACTTTAGTTTTTCAATCCATATCTTAAATAACTTGTAAGGATTTCTAAACCGTAGAAAGCTAATGGAAAGTAAGCAATACATTTACTATAGAAATAAGAGGAGCTTACTTATGAAGGCTATTGGGACATATCATTTAATTCTTAGTAGTGGTTTTGTATTAGATTTGGAAAAGACCTTTTGTGTACTTAGTTTTTCTAAAAATCTAATTTCTATTTCTAGACTTATACCACTTGGATTTTCATTTAATTTCTCAAATGAAAATTTTATATTATAAATCTAAACTTATAGGTACAAGTTCTATGTTTAATGGTCTTTTTCAAATTAACTTGTAAGATAATACCCTTTATGCAATAAACATTGGTATTAAAAGAAGCATTATGAATGAAAATTCCCTTATAGTATGGCATTGTAGAGGAAGGCACATATCCCTGGAAAGGATTAAAAGATTAGTGAATGATAAAGTGCTCGGTACTTTAGATTTCACAAATTTTGAGATTTATATAAATTGCATTAAGGGAAAGCAAACTAACAGTTAAAGAAAGGTGCCAAGAGGACTTCAAATCTATTAAAGATCATACATATAAATATATGCAATCTAGATATAAACGTATATGATTAGAGGTATTTCATCAACTTTATAGATGATTACTCATGATACATGTAACTTTACCTGCTTTGTAATAAGAATAAAGCATTAAATGCCTTTAAGTTATTTAAGAAAGAGTTAGAAAGACAATATGGTAAGCAAATAAAGATTATGAAATTTGACAAAAGTGGAGAATATTATGCTATGTACACTAAAGATAGATAAGTGCTTGGTTCATTTACACAATTTCTTTAAGAGCATGGGATAGTAACCCAATGCATCATGCTTAAGTTTCTTCACTAAAATGGTGTAGTAAAAAGAAGAAATTAAACCTCATTGGACAAGGTGTGGAGCATGCTTAGCAACTCCAAGCTTTTTAAATCCATATAAACTGAAACCCTAAAGACAACAGTGTATATATTAAATCAGGTTCTAACCAAGGCTATTCTAAAAATGCTTTTTGAATAATAGAAATGTTGGAAACCAAGTTTATGACCTATACACATTTAGGGATGTATGTTTGAGGTAAAAGCTTATAATCCACAAGAAAAGAAGCTAAACCCAAGAAACATTAATAACTATTTTGTTGGATATACTGAAGGGTCCAAGGAATATAAGTTTTATTGTCTATCTCATACTACTAGGTTTGTAAAATAAAGAAATGCAAAATTTCAGAAAAATGACTTCATAAATGGGAATAATCACACTTCTACCTTAAATGATGAATTAATAGAGTTATGTAGCACCTTTCAAGTCTAAATGGGTGTTAAATAACTAATCATTAAGATTCCACAAGTTGTTAATGATGGTAAAATTAATCTTATACTAATTATACACCATCCCTCTTAAGTGAATAATAATGCAACATTAAAAAGGTTAACTAGAAATAAAAGATCAGCAATACTTAATGACTATCTATAAGAGTCTGAAAATAATATTAAAGTTAAAAATAATCTTCAAATGTTTTCACAAGCTATAAGTTGTAAAGAATTTGAGTGTGGTTCAATGTCATAAAGGATAAGATGAGTTTTATAACATTTAATAGAGACTGGGATCTTGTTCCATTGCCTATTGATGCAAAGGCCATTTAATGTAAATGAGTGTTTAAAACCAAGAAAGATTCATTAGGTAACATTGATAGATATAAAGCTAGACTTATTGCTAAGGGATTCACTCAATAAGAGAAAATCAATTACATGGAGTCTTTCTCTTCTATATCTAAGAAAGGCTATTTGTATGTTATTTTATTATTAGTAACTCAATTTGATTTGGAATTACATTAGGTGGATATGAAAACTACATTCCTCAATAGTGATCTAGAGGAGGAGATTTATATGAAACATCTAAAAGTATTTTCCTCTAATGAGAGTAAGCATTTAGATTGCAAACTTAAAAGGTCTATATATAGGTTGAAATAAGCTTTCCATTAATGGTATTTAAAATTCCATGATGTCATATTTTTTTATTTTAAAGAGAATATCATGAATCAGTATATACACTAAAACGTTAGTAAAATTAAAACTTGCTTCCTTGTGTTATATGTAAATGATAGTTTACTTGCAATCAATGATAAAAGCTTGATACATGAGGTAAAACAATTTCTTTGTAGAAATTTTGATATAAAGGATATAAGTAAGATATCTTATGTCATTGACATTAAGATTCATAAGGATAAATCTTATTATACTTTAGGTTTATCATAAGAAACCTATATTAACAAGGTTTTAGAGAGATTCAAAATGAATGATTGTTCACCAATTGTGGCATTTATTATAAAAAATGATAGATTTAGTTTGAATCAATGCCATAATAATGATTTAGAAAGGGAATAAATACAAAACATTCAATATATTTCTACTATCAGAAGCTTGATATATGCTTAGGTTTGTATAAGACAAGATCTAACATTACATTTGCTATTAGAATGTTAGGAAAATATCAAAATAATGTCAGTATAAACCATTAGAAAGTTACCAAAAAAGTGATAGGACACTTGAAAGGGACGAGAGACTACATGCTTACCTATAGGTGTACTTATAGTTTGAAGGTAATTAGCTACTCCAATTTAAACTTTGCTAGTTGCGTTGATTCTCAAAAAATTAACATTAAGTTATATTTTCATACTTACTGGTGAAGCCATTTTTTGTAGGAATGTGAAGCAATCATTGACTACAACATTTACCATGGAAGTTTAGTTTGTCTTCTGTTTTGAGACTACCTCACATAATGTATGGTTAAAGCATTTCATTTCTGGGCATAAAATTATGGATTTAATTTCTAGGCCATTAAAGATATTCTACGATAATTTAGTTGCAATTTTCATGGCAAAAAATAATAAAAGTAGGAGTTTAAGTAAGCATATTGATATTAAATATTTGACTATAAGAGAATATATTAAAGAAAATAAGGTGGTCATTGAACATATTAGTATTGAATTAATGATAGTTAATCCTTTGATAAAAAGGATATCACCAATAAAATTTAAAAATCATATAGTACAAATGGGAATAGGTTCCATCTTATGAATCTAATATAATATTTATATCATTTATAATGAAATGCAATATTGTAATCTCTATTATAATGTACACATTTATGTTTGAGTATAACAATTTTATTGGACCTAAAATAAACATAAAATTTATTCATTAAGTTGAATAATAAAATGCATAATGATACAAGGAAGATAACACTCACTCTTAAAGGACTTGTCACCTTAATTCATATATTTTGGTAGTTCATTTAAGTAGATGAATTCATGTATATTATTAATACATATAGACCAAGTGAGAGAATGTGAACATTACAATTTGTTGCAATATGGTCCTCCATTTTTTAGGTGTCAAATAAGGTGTTGAAAAAATCTTGACAATAATTTCCTTTAGTTTGATTCATTTTTACATTTTTTTAAGATATTATACACATCTTAAGTGGTCCATATCTTCATGAATCTCATCTTCCTCATTGGTAATAATATCTTAACTAAATAATGTTAGTTTTTGCCCTCTTGAAGGTTGCAAAAGGTCCAGTGCTTGGCATTTTTCTAACTTTAACACACCATTTGTGAGAAATTTTGAATGAACATGAAGGTCTTTTGTGTTGTTGAAAAGTTAGGAAGGTTTTTTGCTCTGTTAAAAGCTTAGATAAACAAAGACACTAACAACAATAGCTAGGGGTAGGCCTTTTATTTTTGTTGTATTAATATGTAATTGGATATGCTAATTTCTTTTAAATTAGCTTACAATACACATATTAAGCTTTCACATTGAAAGTTAACAACTAATTAACTCAAAACTAACTAACAACTTTCCTTATACAATCTAAATTATTACAATAATATGCTCCTTACAATTCAAATTCTCTGTTGATATTATATTCATTATATTTTTCAACTTCTTAGATTTTTCAAACTTTAATGGCTTGGTTGGAATATTAACAACCTACTATTTAGTTTTATAATGCACTTAATTTTTTCTTTATTCACTTAATCCCCCAAGAAGTAAAATCTATTTTCAATGTGCTTGCTTTGTCCATATGTTATTGGATTTTTAGCTAGTTTTATTATTGAGACATTCTTTATTATTATTTTCATAGGCTTTTTAACTTTCACATGCATTTGTTCTAGCAAATTCTTTAACCACATTGCTTAATAAATGCCATTGCGTGTTATAATGTATTTTACCTTACAAGAAGATAATGCTACTATAGGTTGCTTCTTTGAACTCTAAGAAAAAAATTACATCTCTAAGTTTAAACAAATAACCTAAAGCTTTTCTTTATATCCGCACCAATCAGCATTAGAAAATTACATAAATTCTTTGTTTATATAGCTATAGTTATTAGCAAATAACAAACTATAGCTATTAAAGGTATCTTAGGATTCTTTTAGTAGCTAAATTAAAATGATGAGGTTTTTTCATATACTTGCTTAGTAAGCTAATTTGATAGATAATATCTTCTTTGACATTGCATAAATACCTTAAAAATCTTGCATTTTGTTTGAAATATGTAAAATCATGTAATATCTAGTAAAAACCCAATATATAAAAATTGACATAGTTAAATTAGAAAGTGGCTATTAATAGGTAATTGGTAGAAGTATCCATTAATCTTAGTAAATGAAATTTTTATTCAAAATTATCTATGAAAAATTTAGGAAAAATTAGAGTGATTTCAAAAATTATTCAAAATCTAAAGTTGCTAGAGTTTTAGGATAACTTAAAGTTTTTACTTAGAGTTTTAGTCATCAGCTTTGCTATCATCTAGGACAAGCTTACATGGAATAAAGAAGAATATTCTTAGTATATAAAATAAAATAAGATTTTAGTTAGATTTTCTCCTTGAATTGGAACCCAAACCATGTTATACACCTAGGGAGCAAGGATGATAATGTAATTAGAGACTTAAAGGATACTTAACCTCACCACCATAAATCAGAGTGCTTAGTTCAAGTTTCCTTTACACCACATTAGCCTATAACTAGAAAAAGTAGGAGAGAATGAAAGGAAGTTCTTGAGAGTACTTAGCATGTTTTTGAGATTTCTCAAAGTGTTTTTAATAAAAGTTCTTCAAGATTTGTTGGAGATTAAACCCTTGTGACCATCAAAGTAAAAGCAGAAGCTTATATTCTTTAGTGGTTTCATTTCTTTATATAGTTCTTTCGAGGGTTCTTTTACTAACTTGTGTTATTTTTGAAAAATTAGAACTTAAATCTTAGGCATGGGACAATCAAGCAAGCAAGCCCATCTCAGTGAATGGAGATTTACTTATTTTCTTTCAAAAATATTTTTATATATGAAATATATATGTGTTTTGATTGATAGTATATTGAAGTCATGATATTCATGATAAATTTGTGTCAAGAAGAGTTTTTATAAAACTTCTATTTAAGATATTAGAAGTATTAGTTTGAAAATGATGCTTTAATTTTTCATCTTTTTGGAAAAAAGTGTTTTGAAAAATTTTGACATTAAAAACATCTTTTAAGAAGTGATTTCTTTGATTTGGAAAGAAAAAAGTTTGGAAATTTTTTCTTAAGAAAAGAAAGAGAGAAAATACTTCTTGAGAAAGGATTTACAAAGAAACAAAAAAGAAAACTTTAAAGAAGAATTGTGAAAATGAATTTTCTAATTAGCACTTAAAATAGTAAATATTTGAAAAACATGTTTTATTTAAGAAAAAAAACCTTTTGTGAGAAAGCATTGCATGATGCTCACAAGTATTTAGTGTATCCTGGGGAAAAATTTTAATTTTTGTAATAAAATTAAATGTACATTATTTTACATACCAATATGAATAATATGTGATGATTGCCTCAAAGTTTTACAGTGAAAATTATGTTTAAAATCATATATATAGCCTATAAGTGCCTTGCTATTTGGTAAGAAAAATTTATATTTTTGTGAGAAAAAGTTATTGCATTATGTTCTTTAGTAATTAAGGGATTCTATTAAACATTTATTCAAGGTCTTAAAGAGAAATTTTTTAAAAAATATGCTTGAAAAGTTTTGATTTTATGCTAGAAAATAAAATTAAAAAGTTATGTCTTTAAGAGAAATATTGTTCTTTTTAAATAATTTTTTTACCAAACATTTTAACCACTTAGGTAACTTGTTTTGAGCGAGAAAATAATTAAGAAGGGTCTTTTAAATCATTAAAATAAAGATAGAAAATTCTATTTTTTTTCATAAAAAGTTGCATAAAAAGTTAGTGTTTTAAAAGAAGGTTTTATTTTCTTTAATATTCTTTGTTAGTTGATTGTTTAGGTAACTTATATAATATGTTTTAAGCATGAAAATGGATAAAAAAAATGACATTTAATGTATTTGAAATAATTTTTAATTTTTTTAAAATTTAAGAAAAATTGATATTTAAAATGAAATTTTCAAGTGTAAGGGTGTTTATTAAAACCTAGTACAGGTTTGTAAATATTTTTTTAAATTTTGGATGTTGTTGTATGGTGAAAATATGCAATTTGCTCACCGCTAGGAACACACATATAAGCTTGAACAAGTTAAAAAAATGTTTTGTTATTTATTAAAATAATGTGCAAAGTTTATGATTAAATGTACTTAGTTTTGAAAGTTATAGAACTTGGAAAAACCAAGTTGTGCCCTTCATGTTTTGCTAAAAAATTATGAAGCATATGGTTGTTTTTGAAATAGAATCTTGCTTGTTATAACATATTAAAATATGAGTTAATGTTATAAAAGTATGCTTAAACACTAGTGGAAATGTTATGAAACATTAAGTGGTGTTTTATGAGTTTTTATGATGAAATTGTAAGCTTGAATGATAAAATAGTGTATGGTTTCTTGTTTATGAATTATATATGCACTAATGAGTTTATATGTAAGGTATTTGTGAATGATAATGAACTCTTGCATAGAAATATGATATGATAATCTTATATGTAGAAATGGAAGCTTAAATGCTTATTGTGGTCACCAGTAATGTGACAAAGTAATTATATATCATTTTATACTAAATTATACCATATATTATTATGTGATGCTATGGCTAAAGAATAATATTTTGATCTTACTATGTTATATGTGAAAATGGGTTGTGGGTACTCTATAAGCTAAAGAAAGTTCCATATGAAAAGGCTTAAATGCTTATTTGATTATTAGCTTGAATGTTATATATACTTATCAGCTTGAATATTGTATGTGACAATGTGACAATATCACATGTTACATTTATGGAAAGGTTGGGAGATTGGCCAAGCACCTTATATTTTGAGTCACACAAAATAACATAAAGTAAGGAGGGAACACAAGATTGAGATACACATAGGTTAGTGGTTTAGAGTAACAAAAAGGAAACTTTTAGGCCTCATTGCCATTTAATTATTAACTTATTATTTTATCTATAATTGAAATCTCTAGTAGTGTATTATACAAAATTGCTACATGTGAAATGTATGGAAAGGATTTTTTGGTAAGAAAATGGTTTACTATATGTCTTATATATATATATTTAGTTTTCCTGATTAAAACTTATTAGAAAATCTATATGATAGCTTTCTTATTGAATAATTTATTACCCATTCTATTTGTAGATATGTTTTTTAAATATTTTAGATCCATATAACACTTACTGACATCTTGATCATTTGGTGACACTGATATGAGACTACAATTGAATAGTACAAGCTTAAGTTTCACTTGGTCATAAGTATATATATACATCAGTCCATGATTGACTATGCCGTAAATCTTGCTTTTATCCTTAAAGCACCATCAATAACATTACCAGTCACACTGCCAATAAAGGCAAATGATCTTTAATATTCTTTAACATTAAAGGATCCTATTGCCTATGATTCTGATATCATAATTGATAGTTAGTTTGAAAGATGATCTACATAATTTTTTAAAGCAAATGGAACAAGGAAAAATAGTTTTCAATATCCATAATGCTTAATATTTTTACTAAAAGGTTATTTGTGGAACAAGATGAAGGATCTTATGGAATTCCAAAGCAAAAGAAAAAAAAGAAGTATTTTCATCATCATTAAAGGTAAATCTATATTTTTAATATTGAAAGAATTTTCTTTAGTATTATATGGACACATATTTGAAAAATAGTTTTCAAGAAATATTTTTGACTTGATTTCAAAAGAAAAAAATTTAATTTTTAAATTTTTTTATGAAGAATATGTTATCTCTAAAGTATTTGACAAACAAAATAGGATTTTTTAATTTTCTAAGTTTTATTATCCTAATCCTATTCTATTATATTTATTCTATGATATGAACTTTTGTTTTTAAAAGAAAACTTAATTCTTTTTAAAGAATCAGAAATGTTCTTCAATAATTTTCTTTCTAAAAGATCATTTTGGTTTTTGAAAAAATTACGAGAAAAAATATTTATATAATTTTATGAACCAAAATTTATGTTTCAACTATTTTCTAATTAAAAAGAGAAAATATCTATTTTGAAAAAGAGGTACTTAGATTTTATATTTATGATTTACAAGATCAAATGAAATTATTATATATATATATATATATATATATATATATATATATATATCTTATTAAAATAAAAAGAAAGAATTTTTTTGGATATTTTTTATTTTCTCAAAAGTGATATAAATCTCTTTAATTACTTTTTATCAAGAAGTTTTTATTTTCATAAATCTTCATATATTTAAACTTAATGATATTGATAAGGTTTTATCTATTGGAATTTTCAATTATTTTCAAAAGAAAAAATATATCATCCATTTAAGAAAAGTTATTTTTTCATAAGGACTTGGAAGAGGATACATATATAGAAAGCGAAAGGGAAAAAATTTGAAGAAAATTTCCAAACTTCTAGATATTGCATGTTTTTAGAAAATAAAAAGTTTTACAACATGTTTGATTGGAAAGATTTGTAAATATGTTAAGTTGATGCCTTTACGCTAGTCATGATCGTTCAAAAATAGGTCATGACAAACTAACTAATTTTGCCTTTTCTTTTTGGTTAACCTCAAATTTGTTTCAATAATATTAGGACCCACCTAGATCATAATTAGCATGGAATTCATTTCCTAGTTTCTACCATCGTAATCTAATCTTAATATTCAATATTATCACATATATGCTAAAAATGCAAAAACACATTTGGTAAACATTATAAAAAATATATACAATTTAGTCTTTACATTGTTTCATAGTTAATTATATTTTATAAGTCCTAAAAGGGTTTCATTTTGCAATAAAAAAACTATAGTTAGTTTTTACAAAAATACATGTTTTAGAGATTTTACTCCTGAAATGTAGGTGGAGGAAAAGCTTTTACTAAAGCATTTGACAAAAAAGTAAACATTTAAAAACATAAGTCTAACACTTAGTAAATAAACAATTTACTTAAATAAAGAAACTAAGGTTATCTGTGGCACCTTCCTTGTATATGTTATTTCTCATGTAACGGTGAACTTATATATAGTCATATAAACATCATCAATTATTTCTAACCATGTAAGATTAATAAATAAATAAAAAAAGCAACTAAATCTCTTTAAATAAAGAAACTAAGGGTATCTGGAGCACCCATCTTGCACATGTTATTTCTTATGTAAAAGTGAACTTATACATAGCAATATAAACATAATTAATTGTTTCCAACCATATAAGATTAATAAATAAATAAAATACAAAGTAATTACATCTCTTTATATCTCTAATTAGCCTTATTCGCTCATAAACCCATGTTATAACCCATCTAAATCATGATTAGAGTGGAGCTTACTTCTTGGTTCCACTAACATTACTATTTGATGTTACAAAAAGAGATAGATATATTATTGTTCTCGAACTATAGTGCAAAACATATATAAAAAAATATGAACAACATTTTCTCTATTTATGGAGACTTGGTGGGTTATTTACCCAAAGATGTAAACTTATGATTCAATTAGCAAATACTTACAACAACATTCATAGAATTAATTAAGACCTAACACTATGCAACTATTTTAGTTATATCTATTAAAGATTCAATTGTCAAATTCTCATAAGTAAATTGGGTCTTGAACTTCCATAGAAGCAATTCAACTTGAAAGGTGAAAGAATAAACTAAGAGTAAGTTTGAAAACTCAATAAATGTGTATTTACCCAACATCTACATTTGAAATTATTTAAGAATAAATTGAAATGGAATCAAATGAAGCAGTAACTACATATATCTCTAGGCATCATACATTGCCCATTTTGTTTACCAATAACTAATAACTACTATATACTTTTACTTACAATCATATCTAAGTTAGAAGTAAAGATGAACTATTATATCTATAAAATTAGAAAACTTTCGAAATTGGTGCATGTATATAATGCATGTATTATACCATTATCATAATTATTGTATATCCATTTCATATTAAAAAGGTAGAATATAACGTAAAATACTAAGGATTAATGAATAAAATATATACAGACAAGTAATCTCATGCCTCGTAATCAACTTTATCCACTTACAAATCCAAACTTATCACTCCAAGTGTCATAGGCTGATGGCTCTTTAGCCAAAACTATGCAATATGCAATACATGCTTGCCACTTTTAATGAATATGCTAACTTTCCTACTAAAACTCTCTTGTGGCATAATTAGTAAAAATAGTGACAGATTGAAGATTTATCACCCCTATAATAAAATATCATGTATAACATATTCACAAACCATAATTGAATGTTACCAAAGCACTCATGCATATTGAGCCGTAAGATTATCCTTTTAAGCATAACAAGCTTAAAAAAGGATAAATTAAGTAGGGATAAGGATATTTTGTTTGCTTGGTATATGCCTTATTACATAATTTTTAGTATAAGAGACAACCATAACAAATACACTCAAGCCTTTAATTCAGTGCCAAGATGTCTTATTAGGCCTTTTCAATATTCTATTCTCTTAAAAAATATTTTAAATAAAAGCTTACACAAAACAAGTAAGTATTTTTTTATAAATCTTAGAGTTTTATAATACATTAAAATAAAAAAACCTAGGGATCATAACCATGTGCTCATCTACTCATATTGGACAAGTTCCTTTAGTTAAAATTATAAGAATATCCCTAAAATAAGGGGAAAAACCCTAAAGATAGTACATAAGTTAGATTATTTCCAAATTTCAACCACAGGATCTCTATAATATGCTTGAGTTTTCTACCATGTCTTGTCTTAAATTGAGCACGTTTATCAATAAGACTGTTACTATTGCTAACTTATGACATTCTCCCCCATTTTAAATGTCATTGCCCTTCTTAATGCTTCAATTTAATATAGTTCCATGAAGAATCTACTTTCTCTCTAGAAAATTCATATTGGTCTTTAACCTACTCTTATGAGTTACTATCTCGATCGCTCATGTTTATCTCTTTGAGTGTTATGAATGTTCCCTATCTTAAAGTTAAGTTATTGCCTTTATAACATTGGTAACTTCTTATCTAAATGCTTTTTTTTTTATAAATTTCTTAAAGAACTACTTTATAAAATCCTTTCATTGTGTCCCTATATGCTCTAATGCCACTTTTCCACTCGTTCTCTTAAACTTATTACCTCTATAACTCGTCTAACTAGTAGTTTCCTTTGCAATTATTGCCTTCATAGCTTGCACAAATGCTATTTCTATAGTAAAAGTGTGTACTAACATTATAACCTATAAATAATACATGGCACTCTAAGCTTCCTACTAATAGTTATCCAATTAGTTGTTGCCTCTGTAACTGTGTACTCATTGCCTTCATAACTTACACAAATGCCATTTTTATAGTAAAAGTGTGTACTAACACTATAGCCTATAAGTAATATGTGCCATTCTAAGTTTCCTACTAATAAGTGTCTTACATATAATATTCCATTACACTAATGCAAGAGGTAAGATTTACTTTTAATCTACGCACAGGCCTTATAACTTTGGTTATAAGTTTGCTTGTATTGCTTTTGATTATTTTATAACACTTCGCAATACCACTTTCACACTTGATTGGATCCTCTAATCCTTTTTAAATTGATACCTTTTAGATTTCATCAGTCACCACAAAATACTATTAGAGTTAATATACTTTAGCATTATAGCATTGTAGTCCTTGCTACCCTTTTTACATCATCCTCTGATAACTTCTTTAAGCACATCCTCTAATGGCTCCCATATTTCAATATCTAGAAGGGGCTAAGCATAGAGCATCCTTAACTTTAGCTCGAGTCTCATTTTACTCGTATATAAGCAAATATGAACTTAAATATTACAAAGTCTCTTATCCAAGCAACTATGTAGCGCTAGTTAGCTACCTCTCATTTGAGTCATTTGTTACCACTCCATAAAGCAACTATATAGCTTAACTCATTACATCAAAGAATCTTATTGGAAATTATGCACTCTTTATCGAACTCACAAATTGTATACATAACATTAATTCCTTTGAATTTCTATTATACCCTCCGGCAATGCTTCCTTAAGCAATATAAATAATCCCTCTATATCACCTAGACACAATTTAGGATTACTACCTTTGGAACAATCTATTTTGCTTTTTGGCTATACTCCTCTGAGTATTATCTTGCCTCTTTAACATAATTTTGGATTCCTCTATAATAGATATATCTATTTGATATATTGTTCCAATGTATTATCCCTCAGGATATGTCTATTGATTATAGCTATACATTTTTGCATGTCTAAAGTTTTGCTTTCTAACTTCATCACACTCCTTTGAAAATGATCAAGTCCTTTGGCAAGACTAAGGCTTCTCCTATTGAATTGACCATTAATTCACTTATTTTTTTAGATGATAGTTTGCATTCGTTGATGCTATTATTATGAATGAGTGCATAACCAACATTCCATATATACAAGCAAAATAGTCTTCTAGCATAAATACTTGTGTCCAATATATCAATCTATAATCATTCGAATGCATCATCTTTCCATACAATAACTTATCGGGTTGATCTAATCTCTTGCACTTTTTTAGTCAAATCTTTGGCAATGACTCTTCCGAGTTTGAGAATGATCACTTCACATATCCTTCATATAACATTGGACAAGTCGTATCTAAACTAATTATAGTATACTTGATCTTATTCTTCTAGCATAAATTAAGCCTTGATACAAAATCTCATAGACTGGTAGCTTTCTAGCCAAAATCATGTAGCATATGCTTACCACTTTTAGCAAACATGTTAACCTTCCAATTAAAACTCTCTCGTGGCATATTTAGTGAAGGTAGTGGAATATAAAAAATTTATCACTTATACAATAAAAATCTCATGTACATCATATAAATAAGTCATAGTTGAATGCCATTGAAGCACTTGCATATACCAAGCTATGAGATCACTTTATACATAGAGCCTCTGAGCATAACAAGCCTAAAATAGGATAAATTAAATAAAAAGAAGGACATTCCATTCACTTGATGTATGCCTCATTATATAGTTTTATATGTGTTAGGGATAACTATAAGCTAATACACTTAAATTTCTAACTTAGTGCCAAGGTGCCCTACTAGACCTTTTCCAAACTCCACCCCTTTAAGAACATTTTGAACAAAAGTCCAATTGACACGAGTAAACATATTTTTTTCAAACTATTATAAGGCTTTTTCTTAGAGCTCAAGAAGGATCTAAAATCCTATAATATATCAGAATGAAGATAAAAACCTAAGGATCACGATCATGTGCTTTTCTATTTACACTAGTAAGCATATTTTTCTTAGCATTTGTTAGCATTACTAGGAGATATACTAGTATTTATATTTAATTTTTAATTTAGTCATTCGAATTTTATTAGTTTGAATAAAAGAAAAAAATGAAATTCTTTATTGTATCCTTGTATCATTTTTACCAACGAAATACTAAACGAAATAAAATGTAATCTTAAAAGGGATATAATGAAATTCTTTGATTAGTTATTCCTAAAGAAATGATTCGTTTTCTATGGGATAGGTACAATAAATAATTAATTATAATAAATAAAAAATAAAAATAGAAATAAAAAATTTTAAATTGAATAATATAATAATATTTCAAAAATAAAATAAAAAATAAACATAAATAGAATGTTCTTATTTGAAACGTCTTATGATCTTCAACTAATTTTACGCTTCAATATAATTACTAAATGTGGGCTATAGCTTGTTTCCAATACTTAGCGACTTGATTGACCCAAGCCTATTCGAATTGAGGACAAGTTTTGGAGTTAACTCACCTTCGGGGCATCATGATCCTTTGTCCCCACCATTATAGCATGTGTGTTGCCTAGGATGTAAGTGGGAACTATTATAAGGCTTTTTCTTAGAGTTTAGGAAGGATCTAAAGTCCTGTAATATATCGAAATGAAGATAAAAACTTAAGGATCACAACCATATGCTTATCTATTTACACTAGACAAGTTATCTTAGTCAAAATTATAAAAATACCCCTAAAATGGAAAAAAACCCTAAAAATAGTATACAAGTCAGATTACTCATAAATTTTAACCATAAAATCTCTACAACATGTTTAATTTCCACTAAGTTTTACTTTAAATCGAGTATGTTTATCTTTAAATTATCACAACTACCAACTTATAACACCAAACTAGCCTTATCTATTTATAAACATATACTCCTAAATCCAGTACTAATTCTCATTATAAAATTTTCCCTTATCACATCACATATATGCTTAAAGGCATTTTTACAACATAATATCATTCATAAATCATTAATCATCAAAATTTCAATCAATAAACCTATGTTTTACATATGTGGCAGATCATTTAAGTTGGAGTATTTGACAAATCTAAATAAATATATTTATGACATATCGTTCTTAGTATTAACAACACCATTCTTTACTACACGGCTATAAGAACATATATATGTATATATAGCAATTCTCTAAAAAAGTATATAAAACTACATATTATATACGTCACATATTATTATAACAGGTTAAATCATAATTGACATTTCTAAAAAATATGACTTCCTATACATAGGTATTCTAAGATTTCATATCTACCTTTATAAAACACACACACACACACACACACACACACACACACATACATATTTATAATAGTATTTAGGTTCAGTATATTTATTAAGGAAAATCCACATAAAGGGTAATATCCTTGTAAGAACTTCTAAAGTATAAGTATTACTGTTATATTCTTCTATACGTAAAAATAATTTTACAAGTGGATTGTGACTAGTTATTTTTTCTACAAAAAAATTCCTATTCTATTTAGACTATAAAGGTAATCCTAACAGTAATTCCTTTATATTTTTAACTATCCTAAGGAAATCAACATTTTCTTAGTATAGAGATTTTCTTTAAACCAAACTTATACAAGTTATAATATAGGAATATTATGCTTTAGAATGACTTATCTTTAACTAAGGTGGTTGTTCAAAGCTCAGTTAATAGGAAAGAATTAATCATTAGAAATTTTAGAGAAGAAGAACTTTTCTTGCATTACTTTCATCCAAACGCGATAGGTGGCTCTATAGAGCTTATGCAAAGCATTGTAGCAAGAGGAAGGATGCAAGAAGACATAACGATGCATGATGGCTATATGGTAGCTAGACATCATTAGAATTATAACAACAAAGAGAAAAAAAATAGGAAATAGGGAAAAACAAGTAAAAGATGAGTTTGAGGCCAGAAAAAGGAAAACTGGGGAGAGAAAACGAAGAATCTAATGTTGCCAATAGGATATGACTATATGCTTCTTATGTAATTAAGTTCCTTTAAGAGTAAATTATAGTTATTGATCCCATATACTATTTAAATAAAAGATTGAAATAAATGATAAGGTGATATCAAAGTTCTAATAATTAAATATTAGATTTGACTTCAACCACTTATTTCCCTACTAATTTCATTCCTCTTAAATTTAAACTAACGAGTACTAATTTCTCACTATTCCTAGCTTTTGAATAATCTTATAGTAACTTAAATGAATTCTAGAAGTTCTAAAATGAATATCTTGAAATGTCATGAATTTAAGGAAATTATTTATTAATATATATGTGAATTTTCATAAATTAATATACTCATTTGATCTAATGTTCTAAATTTTATGAGAAATACTTTATAAAAAATAGTTCAGACTAAAGAATATATGCATAGTTAAGTTATCCTATTTAAAATTTCATTTAAACATGTGAACTTAAATAATATAGTTATATTAAGATAACTATTTTAAACTATAAAATAATAATAAATTTAAATATTGAAATAGGTATTAAAATTCATTTTTATTTCTTTAGGATCTACTTTATCCAAGGATGCTTAATAGGCTAAGTAGACTAGATTAGGCCAAGGCCTATACAAGCCAAGCCTTTTTGAGCCCATTTTACTAAGGCTCATATTTTAATTAAGCCTATTTTGGTTTGTTCGATTTGTATTGTAAGCTTGCTAATTAGTCTATTTTGCCCTAAAAAAGCAATTAGACCATAGTTCATCCAGATTTAACCCATTTAGACTTACTTTTATATTCTTATTTTTAGCAAGCTTAATCTGTAAAAGTCTACTAACCAATTTGCTAAGCCCATGGGCTTTGAGCCCATTAAGCACCTTTAACTTTATCCTCTCATAAACAATTTCTCAAATTTAATACTAGTCATATCACATATCATTTCATCATCTTCCATTCATATTCAAGCCATCTATATATTCTATTTGAGAATTTCATCATTATAATTAGCAACAATAGCATCTACATGTTCAATATGTAAATATTGAGACCACATAAACATACAATAACTTAAAATACCATAAACTTAACAAAACATGGTAATTTGGAGAAGTACTTAATTATAAGTATTCAATAGCAAATTCTAACCCTCATAATCGAGTATATATTTACTTATGGATAACTTGAGCAATTCTAGATATCATATTCGAGTATATACTCACTTATTAGCATCTAAAGAGTACCTCTTCTATGATACTTAAGTATATACTTGATTATAGGTATCCAGAGAACAATTTCGAATGTTATACTTATTTATATAATCGAGTAGTAGCTCCATGTTTGTAAAAAAAATCTACAAATTTACTATTCCTTTTTATCAAATTTTCCCATTCCAAACCTATATATAATAATAGATGTAGAATTTGACACAATATTATCATCCACACTTATATTCTAGTAACTAAACTTTAAGAACCTTTACCATAAACATAATTTTCACATAAAATTATCAAACCCCTAAAGTTTAACACTTCAAATTTAATAACCACCTAATCATACAAATAAATTCTCTTATCTACTTTTGTTATTTATAATTCAAACACCATTTAGAAATATAGATACAATAAAATAATTTTATTTTTTTAAAATATTATAAATGAGTAAAATTTTTATTTAATTAAATTAATTTATTGTATATTCTACTTTTAGCTTTTAAGGTTTGTTTAGACGATGTGATAATATAAGATAGAATAATAAAATAATTAGGTATAATATTATTCTTAATATAATATTTAAAAAAATAAATGCATGCAATAATTAAAACTTTATAAGTAGACTATTAATTTTTTATATTAATTGTTTAACATTTCAATATTGAATTTATTTAAAATAGTTTTTTTAAAGGTTTTTCTAAAAATTACTTGCAGACAATTACTTGGTTGTTTTATAGGATTTATGTTTAACAAATGTTTAAAAGTTATTGTTGATTGAAAAGTCAGATAGGTAGTTGAAGAGTTAATAATTTGGTTTTTTTTTTAAATGCCCTAAGGTTTGAATTTTTTTGTCATAATAATATAATACTTATTATTGGCAATGATTGATTATTTTATGGTATTAAGTTTGTTTTATCTTTATATTCAAATATAAAATATTTTTAAAAAATTATTTGTGTGACTTTTATTGAAATTTATACCAATTACAAAATGATTTTAGATAATAAATTATATTTTTATAGCTTTCTTTTTTATGCACATATGCACGATCTTGAAATCAAACTCAGGATATAAATGAAGGTAAATCCTTCAATCAATATCATATGTTACTTAAGTCAAAGGCTCTCAACAATATATCATGAACTCTTAAGATGTGGTTTTTATAACTTTAAAAACTATTGACATAATTATGTTAGTTTTTACATTTGACATTTTATCTATAAAATGCAAATAAAAAATTGAAGGATATTTATTATAACTGAAATATGATATTATTATATATCCATTACTTTTAGGTTTAATTTTATAATAACTTTAAAATATTTAATCATATGTATGATTATTCCTTTATATAAATAAGTAAGTGAACTCTATTACACTCATAAAACTTAAAATGTTCAATGTGAAAATAATTAATTAATTAAAATAGGATCATAAATAAAATTTAATATGAATTGAATTAAAAATGAATAAGTGAACATGTGTTAAAGATAATTATGACTAAAATTAAGTGTGTACATGAGAAAGAGGCTTTAGGAGCCTTTTTCTCATTTTGTCCTATAACCATCTCCCTATATATGCCTTAATTTAATCTCTCTTTAAATATTTGAGTGATTAAGGGATTCTAGTTTTGATGAAAATATGACACCATAACATTAAATCCTTGTTTGTAAATGATTAGGAGCAAGTTGATCCTTATTTCCTCTACTTATTGTCTTATTCAATAGAGATGATTAAATGCTCTAAATAATTTTGAATGGAATTATATGATTTTACTAGTTTAAGTTAGGTTTTTTTCCTTATGTTTGAAATTTTTAGGAATTAATGCTATGGATTAATGTTCAACATGTGATTTTTTCTAGGTCTAAAGTGTAGGATATTGTTTCTATGTCTTAAGTGAACTAACTCAGTAATTTGCCTTGGATAAAATTTACTTTCCATTATCATTTATTTTCTTATAATGATTTATTGAATAAAGATCATCATTGAAATGATGACTTATTAAGAAAAGGAACTTTAGCAAGTTGTTAAGTAGTATATGTAATTTAACCCTTATCTATGAGGTATAATGAACTCTTTGGTATTTTTTGAATTTCCTCTATGCTAATGTATGTAAATATGCCTTATTTACTTGAAGGAACATGGTTAGTTTTCTTAGGTATTAATTGTAAAATGTAACTTTAATCATTAATCTTTCCTTGATTGTTCACTCATTAAGTTTCTTAAAAACCCACTCTCCTTTCTCTTTTTTTTTTCTTTAGGGATCTTTCCACTTAGGTATTTAATTATTGTCAAATAGGTCAGTAGTGGGCTTGCTTGAGAATCTTGGCATCGGGATTGGCCTTAAGACAATTAGCTTGGATAATTATGACAACAAATTATTTCAAGAAGGATTGCATTTCATCTATGAATAATTTCAATACTTATACTATTTTAGAGGTAAAATATAATTACACTTGTTGAAGGCCTTTGGTTCAAATGGCACTTAGTGTTTTTTGAAGGCTCTGTACTTTTCGTTGTATCCAGGATTTGATCCTTTATCCTTGTATGTATGCGAGGAATATGGTTGGTTTTCTTAGGTATTAAAACTCATTTAGTTTCTTAAAAACCCACTCTCCTTTCTCTTTTTTTTAATTTGGGGATCTTTCCACTTAGATATTTAGTTATTGTCAAATAGGTTAGTAGTAGGCTCATTTGAGAACCTTAGCATTGAGATTAGCCTTGAGATAGTTTACCTTGGATAATTATGAGAACAAATTATGTTAAAAAAGGATTGCATTTCATCTATGAATAATTTTAATACTTATACTACCTTAAAGGTAAAGTATAATTACACTTGCCGAAAATCTTTAGTTCAAGTAGCATCCGGTATCTCTTAAAGGCTTTGTACTTTCCATTATATTTAGAGTTTGATCCTTGGTTCTTGTGTGTGTCTTTTAGTGGTTTAACCATTCCTATCATTATAAAAAAAGTATCATTACAATTGGCATATCATGTCATCATTCCTTAGTAAAACTAGTAGGTAATTATTTATAACAACTCTTTACACCAGTCATGTGTCCTGAAATAGGTAATGACATATGCATAGGCTTGTATTTGAATTATTATAAAATTAAAATTAGAAAGAATTAATATATTATGATTATTATAGAGTGAATATAAAAATGAAATTAAAATTTTTATTAAGACCTTTAATATTATGTAATGCATATTGAGATGAAATTTAAGTTGATAATCACTTTTTTTTTTATGTTTCTTTATTGATTTAAATCATTAATGAATATTATAAAAATTTATGTAGTCATATATTCATATAAATATAAATATAATAAAAATAGCAACCATCATAAGACTTTTAAAAGAAAATATAAAAACATAAGTAAAGAAAAAAAAAGCTGAAAACCTAATAATATAACTTTTCTTATTTTTTCCTTATAGACCTATCAATTGAGGTAAGAACAACAATTTGTCCCATGTTCAATGAATATTCTCGATTTTTATTCATTTAGCTAAAGTATGGGTCTTGAAGATAGATACGAGTACAAGTAAAATGATTTTATTTAGCATGGGTACATGTATGATACAAAGACTATATTATCAAACCCTCCCCATGCTTATATTATATAACATATAATTACATAATATATAATAATATATGTGTATATATAAATTTAATGATATAATAAAAAGAAAAACTAAACTATGTATATAATTAGCTAATTTATATATAAAAAGTTTTTAAAGATGAATTTAACAAAAAAAATTCATGTTATTATTTATTGTATTAGTATTATTAGAATTTCAAGAAGTTATTATTTTATTAAAAATAATAAGATATAGATAAATATGGTAAATATAATAAGATATAGATAAATTAAAATTAAATAAATAGGATAAAAATAATTAAATATTTTTATTTTTATTAAAAATTCATAATATGATATAAATAAATATACATCATCTATATAAAATGGAGAACGAGTACATGAATTCAAATATTTAACATGGAAAAAGATTGATATTGAAAATTCTATTTATGTGAGTATTAGGATGAAAAAGGCAAAATATTTTAGAACAGGAATGGATACAAGGATCTTAGTCCCTTACCCATATCATCATTTTTATCATTCTTGAGTAAAGGGACTTAGTTTATTTTTTTTTGAAAGTAATGTCCTTTTTTTATTATGAGAAACATGTATTTATAAAAATTTTAAACTAGACATTAGATATGAATAAAAATTTTCATGAATAATGATAATAATAAACTTCAAAGTTAATTTTTTTTTGTTTAAAAAATATACTATTAACTTACTTTTTTACTTATGTGACCTTTTCTTTTGCTTACGAAGTATGAGACTAATCTTTATTAGAGGGAGAGCAGTAGACAACACACATGTTTGAACAAAAGTGCTTATAAGAATTGAATTCAAGGCCATTATAGAGCTTGAATGCTTTGAGACTCAAAATATATTATTACTAAATTTAACCAATTGTTTGTATGCCTTTGTGTATTAAATCTTTTGATCTATAAGTCTCTAATTTAATCATGGATTTGATTTCAAATTATACAAATTGATTTTGTAATCTAACAATTAGTAGAACAAATCAATATCTTCCTTTTAGTATTAATAATAGTACACTTGTGTTTATATAAATTTAAGCAAGAAAGATATATCATTGAATAACTTTTGTTCAAATACACTAATTCATTTGAAGAAATTCATTTTTTGGATATGTATTTACTATTATAAGCAAGTTCCTAATTTTTTTATTATATTCATGTTTATTTATATATAATTATTTATTGCAATTAAATTCAATCATATTAGCTTTATTCCTTATTTAATTTGTTTCATAATAACTAAAAATAATACTATATTATTACTCTTTTATTATGAGTAATATTATGAGTAATAAAAACATGTAAACTTCATTTTATTTTTAACTATAACAAATACAAGTTTTATAAATTAATATTATTAAATTAATCCTAATATTTAAATGTTTATTTAATTAATCCGTGTTTCAAATTTGGACTAGATGACCTGGAAAATTGAAAATTTTCTCTCATTCACCAAGTCTAATATTTTAAGAAAATTTGTAATAGGGTATTCTTCTCGACAACTACAACGTCTAAAATTCTTAGGAATAAAAGAGGCCAAAACCAACAAAATGTTTTCAGCTTTGACTTTTTCTACAATGTTGTGTTTCGGAAACCTACCTACATTTTATACATTTAATCTTTACCGGGTAATTCTGAGAACTTTCTCAGCAAGGAATTTTCCCGGAAATTTTTTCTGGAGAACACCTAGAGGGCTGCACCGATTATTGACTCTTTAGCCCGCCAAGGATGCTTTTCCTCTTGGCTCCTAGGTTTAAGTTCGGACTATTGAGAGTATTGAATTGATCAATAACTCCACAAACAGAAAAGAAAATGACTCAAAAGCTCGTCTTTGACTTTTTGTTCAGAGAAACATCAAAGTTTCACACGGCAGACGACACAAACTGGCAAATCAAGATATAATATCAGGCGTGAGAAAATGCTATTGCTACAGAAATTATACATAATCTGTCTCAAATTAATTAACTTTAGTTTATTTCAAAATATGTGCATGAAACTTCGAAATGTAACGTGAGCCATAGCATTATGTGCACGTTTATACTAGTTTTCTATTCTTTTCTTTTTATTTTTTAGTGGCCATTATGCTGAATTAGTAGAATAGTACAAAAATGTAATACTTGTTAAAAATATAGTAGGCGCATACTTTTCGAATGTTAAAATATGAAATAATGTGATAAATTTTAAAATTATTAAATTAAAATTATTTAATTTTTTTAATGATTAAATTTAAATAATTTCATAATAATAATTTTTTAAATCCTTCTGGCGTTAAAACTGCTGTAATACCGTAAAGTTCATCGATAGAATAACAACTAAATCTATTCAATTCAATAGATATAAATCACAACTTTAAAACTATTATAGCACCAAAGATCTGCAGCTTTTTGCAGATCAGAAATATTCAGAGTTTAACAGAAGAAAACAAACAAGAAGGAAACAGAAAATGGATGTTTTTTTGTTTCTGGCTCTGGTCTTTCAGTTTGTCTCTATTATATGCATAAACGCGTAGTCAGCAAATCCCATTCCACGTTTCCAAGAAACTCAAAACGCGTATGCATGTTGTTTTTTTCCTATAATTGGATTTTTATACGCTTCTGGACGCATGCTCTGCCTCTTAACAATCGCTGTCCGTCTCACTCCGTTTCTGGGTTCAGTTTAGTTAGTATCAGGGGGCCGGCTACTCCTACTTATTTGCTGCCGGCAATAATAATAAGCTTTTGATTTTTGTAGACGTGTTACATTTTCATTAGAAGTTTCTCACTTGCGAGATTTGAATACTGAACCCTCCTACTTGTTCATTTTTCTGGTGCTTTTTTTAATGAAAAATAAGCTTGACTTTTGGGGATTAGCGTGTTCTCTTAAATTCAGAGGATCCTTCCCGGCAACTTCTTTCCCATCTAATGCACAATATAGAATTCTATTTATAGGCACTTTTTTTAGCATAATGCTGCTTCTTAATTTCACTAGTAGTTGAGTTTCAACATTTAGAGTTCTGATAATTTTCTGGGGGATATTGGATTTACTTTCGAGTGGGTAAATTTGGATGATGTCGAGAAGGCAAGCTCCGTCCGAGAACGAAGGCAATGCAGGGGGCTTCCATATTCCAGTACGAGGAGAGACACAGAAGAGACGTGGAGGCTCAAATGAATCAGAGATCATCAGGTTCTTGTCATTTCGAATCGTTTGATATATTGGATGCCTTGGGTTGCTTCTCCTGGTCCTAAGTTATATGGTTTCCATGTAATTCATTGTGCAGTACTCTTAGGAATTTGATGAGAGGCACGTGGGCGAATGACATCGGCTCCTACTTGGAACCTTTGATTCGGAAAGTGGTAAGATTCTATTCTATCATCTTAATTTGTGACTGAATATATAATTTGAACAGGATTGGCTTTCTGTTTACCTCAGCTATATTGAAGACTCTTTTGCATTTGATACTAATACTTCCTCAATATTCTCTAGATTCTGTAATTCTTGAGAGTTACATAATACTTCTTAGTTCTGTTTGTTATTTGTAAGCAAAACAGAAGTTTAGGCCCATATATTTCTCATACTGCATGGAAGAAATTCCTGACATAAATTGGGAAAAGGCGTATCCCTTTTTTAGTGTGTTCTGAGATTTATCTGTTTGACCACTGCTTGATTTCAATAGATACCAATATGAGTATGAACGAATTCCATGGCTATGCAAAATTCTTTCCTATATCTGCATCACTTTAGAATTTAAACAAAATTTTCCCCATATCTGCATCGTTTCATAATTCAAACAAGGTTTTGCTCAACTGGGTTGAGAACTTCTCATTTGATCTTAGTTGGTTGCAAGCCTCGCTTCCAAATTCACAACAGTCTCATCATTTTGTTCATTGTTTACCTCAACTAGGTGCGAGAGGAGGTGGAACGCATAATCTTAGCTCATCAATTTCCAAGGTTTGTTCCTCATGTCCAACTTTTCTCCTTTCTCATCCGTAATCTAATTCCTTTTTAAGTTTTCATTATTTTCCTCATATATGTTGCAGAGCAAGGTTTAATCAGAGTGGAACATCTGGAGCCAAGCCCTTGCAGTTGCGCTTTGTCAATAAATTGCCTGAAACACTTTTCACTCTCTCTAAGATAATAGCTGAAGATCACACACCACTTCAAATTGCACTATTTGATGTCAGATCTCAGTCCATAGTGAATGATGGTCCCTTGTCCTCCATGAAGGTTGAGATATGTGTCCTCAATGGTGAGTTTGGTTCTGATGGCAGTGAGGATTGGAATGAAAAGGAATACGGTGCCAATACACTACGCGAAAGAGATGGCAAAAGGCCATTATTGGATGGGGATAAGATCATTACATTAAAAAATGGAGTTGGTTGTATCGCTAAACTTGTGTTCACCGATAACTCAAGCTGGATAAGAAGTCGAAAGTTCAGATTAGGAGTTAAAGTTGTAGGAGAAGAAAACGTTAGGGGAGGTAGAAGTGAATCTTTTGTTGTGAAAGACAACAGAGGAGAATGTGAGTATTAGATACTAAATCCTGCTTTTTCTTGTTTTGGTTCTTGTTGGCTTTGATTTTACATTATAATGCTTGTTCCATTAACGGAAAAAGTGAGTCTGATATGTGATTTGGTCACTTCAGTGTACAAGAAGCACTATCCACCATCGTTGAACGATGATATATGGCGTTTGGAGAAGATAGCAAAGGATGGAAAAATCCACAAGCGTCTGTCTTTAAATGGAATATCAAAAGTGAAGGATCTGTTGCAGTTGTACATAACCAACCCAACTTCCTTGTACGAGGTAATAGTTTATTTTTACTCCATTACACCCCCCCCTTTTTTGGGTTCTAATATAATACATACATGTGTAAAATCTGATATTTTGCTTTGGGGTTGCAGAAGTTTGGCAGTATTTCAAGGAAGTCATGGGTAGCTATTACCGAACATGCCAAGGCCTGTGTTATAGATGATTACAACCTTTACATCTATCACACAGCAGAACAACCAGTAGGTCTGCTCTTCAATTCTGTCTCCATGCTGGTGGGAGTAACATTTGATGGCCAGAATTATTGTTCGCCAGACACTCTCACCCCTAACGAGAAGGTATACATATCATATCCCATCAGAGTGTTTCTGAAGAAAAAATTCTCTTCCTAATTTATGGATTCTCCAAATTAGCGGCTTCTCTCTTAAATACCTTGTGTCTATCTCTCTTCTCATTGAGTAAGAAATTTCTTTCTCCATGAGTGCCTAAGAATTCTTTCTGCCTCATCAGATATGAGATTATTCTTGCGGAATTAATTAGAAGAAATAATGACTATTAGCTCATAAATTTCCATCTTCAATTTGCAGCATTTGGTCGAAAGAGTGAAGCAGCATGCTTACAAAAATGTGAAGAAGTTAAAATCAGTTGACAACACATCATTGAGCTTGCTGAGCTCAGTGGCGTGTCAACCTAGCTCTGGTGCTCCAGATCCTACTCTGCAGCAGCTTCACTTCGCATCTGCAAATCATGGTATATGAACTGACCATTTCATATATACACTTCCTTTTTTCTCTTTTGTATGTTTCCAATTAATAGCTTATATTCCTCTTTTTGGATAAATTGCCTGTAAGCTTGAAACTATCTTGTGACATGATCAGGTTTCAGCCAACCGTCTACCTCAACTTCATATGGTGGTGCAGCAGTAACCTATAACCAAGTTGATGCTGATCCAATGGCAGACTTTAGAGAATTGTCAAAAAACAGTTCTGGTGGGGGAGAACTTCTGTCCGCTATGTATGCTGAAATGAGTGACTGGCCATTTATTGGATCACAGAAACCATTTGTGACAGATAATTATTTGTCAGTGGATGAGATTTCACAGAATCAGTTTGCATACTGTTTCTCTCCTGCTGCAACATGCGGGCCTGGACATGAACTTGACATTGATTCTTGTGATGGAGCTCAATTCAGCATTTATTCTTCTTTCCCTAGCTCGAGCACCGGGAAACCAAAAGCTGCGTGGTATAAGATTCGGACTGCTCTGAAATGGGTCATATCTGTTCGAAAAGATGCGGCTGCAAAACGGATGGCAAAGCTGTTTAATTACAACTCTTAAACACGCGTCAGATCTCATGTTTGTTTACTAAATTTCAATTAAAGTCTGCAATCTGGGAGTTACTTAAGCTCCTAAGATGTCTTAGAATTAGTGCTGTACGTTAGCATTTCCAGAAGTTGGCCTAGTTCAGTTAAAGAAACGGCAAAAACACCATGGTAAGGGTGGTATCCTTGTGTACATAGTGTCAATCTATCTATGTACAAATAACTGGGTGCTGTAGTCTGCAAAATCAAATTCGTCTGTGTACATGGTGTCATACACATAGTGCTCAAGTCTGTACAAATTTTGTCCTGTTAATTCTTCTTGTGAAAAGCTTTGTGTACAAAAGATCTATGTGTTAAATTGGTTTTAGCGGTTAAATGTGACTCTTGTTTATTCATCTGATGTCTAGCGTCCAATCTAATCTAAGTAACTGTATGCAGATGCTAAGAAGTTTCCAAGTCAACAAGCACGTAATTATAAGTCAACAAAATCCGTATACTTAAAAAAAAAACATTTTCTTAAAGACCAAAAAACAGGCAAAAAAGGCTAAAACAGTAGCTAAGTCAAGTCAACGAATGTTTTTTCTTCATATAGTGTAGCAAGTGTTCATACGGAAGCAGTACAGGAACTTCAATGCCAGTCTTGTTTGCTGAGATGCAATCTACAGCTGCGAAGTTCAAAGTGGAAAACTTGTTAATATTCATGGATTGGAACGACACGGGACGAGGTGGAGGGCCGAAGCATGCGCTGCACCGCAAAACAGGAGCGAACTAGGCTTGATTCGGTGGCTCAGGTCCGTCTGCTGTCAGCTTCTGCTTCCTTGTAATTCCGATACATTATTTCTTTTGCAGTTTACCTTCCTTCCCTCCTTCCCTTACCAGTCAAAGGGTATTTTCTCTTTCTTCCCACTTAGTTTCTGATTTACAGTTCCATAACCTTTGGGGGAAATGAACCATATACTCTGTTTGATCTGGCTAAATTAACGTTGATTTTACTTTCTACCTCTTACTTCAATGGATTTTTTGTTTTGCTTGGATCTAGGATTTAAGTTCATTTTACTAAATGTTGACAAAAAAAATCGCTTATCACAATTCGTAGTAGTTGTCTGTAAACCATTTGGCCTCATTTAATGTTTTCTATTTTTCATTAAAGTTCTGACAAATCAAAACTTGAAAATGAGCTTTGATTTGAGAAATTCCATTTATTGATGCTTAGTTGTACTTGATTAAGCACGATCTTGTACGGGTACAGTCATGGCTTCATAATTATTTAGCTTATTCTAAAATTATCAAGCTTAATTAAGGCCTTTGCCCTTAGTGTCAGAAATTCCCACCCCAAGCCTTTGAGTTGTATATCTATTTTTTCAACCTTGCGATTTCAATCCAAGACATGTTACCAAAGGGCAGTACCAAAACTATTCTAACCATTCTATTTAAAGCATTTAATAATTAACTATTTATCAAATCAGTGTTGTTTAGAGTTTCCCTTATCTTTTCAGCATTTGTTTAAATTAAATTTCACCATTATTACATAAATATAAATAGACACAGGCTCAAAAGCAAGATACCACCTGCATTGAAAAATTTGCGATAATTAACTGTTTATTCCATTTAATTCCTGTAGTTAACCTTGTTGTGATAATTTCGCTGCGTAATATACCACCTGCATTTAAAAATTTGCTGACGCCCCTACATAGGCCAGAGAGATTTATATGCACCAACAAAGGAACAAACTACAAGAATTAAATTGTTGAAATTTTCGGACACAAAATTAAAAAATAAAAAATTTAATTGATTATAGATTGGTAAGATGTAATAAAGACTTATCCCCTGTTTGGATTTGGGGAAAAAGTGCTGAAAAAGAAATAGGGAAGGAAAAAAGAAAAGAAAAAGTTTCTTTTTCTTTGTTTGAACGAATGATTGAAGAGAGGAAGAAAGAGAAATTTAGGGGAAAAAAAATGTTGACCGATCCCACCCTAAACTTTGTCTTTTGCTACTCCTCAATTGGGTAGAATTTGCTGGAAACGCTGTAGGGACATTTTTGTTTTCATTTTTATCCTTTATTAAATTATTAATACGTATAAAACTGTCTGCTTGAATTTTGTTTCGTTTTTAAAAACTTTTTTGGGCATTTATATTATAATCTCATTTATTGTACGAATAATTAGTTAGTAATATATATTTTGGAAAGTGTGTTGAAATAAAAAAAAAATATATAAATATATATTTTTATATACAAATATTAATAGAAGGATAATTTGTCATTTGATAATATAATACTTTCCTTTTTTATTTTTTACTCAATAAAAATAAAAATTAATTAATCTTTTTCTTTTTGATTTCCTATTCATCAAACAATAAATAAATAAATAAATAAATAAATAATATTTATGTCTGTTTAAAAAATAGCCAGAACACCTTCTAGAGTTATGCAATATTATTATTCAACAATTTTATGTTTACAGATGTGTCTTGTGCGGCAAGTAAAATGATATAATATATACATGTTTGAAATACCAAAATTCTAAGAAATTTCTAGCCAGAAACATCCTTGAAATTGCAGGGACTTGTATGAAATCAACAGTCAGTCCAATTGGGGCAGTCCTTCTTCTTCTTCTTCTTCTTCTTCTTCCTGCCCACACCCCTGTGAATTGAGCAAAGAGCACTGACATAAGACCAAAAAAAGAAGTTGAAGGAACTGCATAGAAGGAGAGAAGAAGATTCCTATACAATTTATTATTAATGTTCAGTGTCTCATCGCCGAGCCGATACATTACACTCTCAGCTAGAAGAGAGAAACTTCACTTAAAATGCAGCTTATTTTATATTATAATATTGGAAATTCCCTAGCTAGCTTAATTATGTTCGATTAAGCTGATCACGTATTTTCTGATACACACACACGCACACACACGCTTCTTGTAATATCAGAAAATACACTTCAATAAATATATAAAATTAAGTGTTAATTTTAAGGACAGATGATGTGAGGTTTCCGGAATTACCTTGGAGTTTAACTGAAACTTCCTGGCAACTTCTAACTGCACTCCTAAAATCATGATCATTGATTTTAGGGTTTCTGCCATCTGTTTATTTAATGGTATCTAGGGCACACTTTCTTTTATTGGAATTCATTTTCTGATCACAAGTCGAGGAATCCATTACTGAGAATCGAAAGTGTTGATTTTGTAGTGATCATTACTTAGTTGTGTCCATCGATGGCATCCAAAAGGACGAGAGAAGGAGATGCAATACAACAACAACACTTTTGGTATTATTTATTTATTTTTAATCTTTTTTAATTTGTATTCTTGGCATTTTGTTTTAGTTATACAATTTATCAGGTCTAATTGTATATGATTTTTTTGGTTACAGCTACGTGTGCAGTTCCACTGATATGGAATCGTTCCTGTCGTCCCTGGATTCTCGTTTCCGAAAAATTGTAAGAAAATAATGTCTGTTTTCAATTTAGTATTCTTCTGAATAATATGTTCTTGACTTGAAGAGAATTGCTCTTCTTTTTGTATCAGTATGTTACGCTTATTTCTATATACACGGTGCGGTAATTTGCTCCTATTATCTCGAAGAAAAAGCTGTGCTCCTTTTCCTTTATCTTTTGCATTTTTTCTCTTTTGCCTTTTGGTCGCTTTTTGAATTATTGTTGACGTGGGTGTGTGTATTTGCAAATTTGATGATTTAGAATAGGCTCAATTTTATTCTCTAATACCTTTTTCATTTTCTCATTCAGGTACAGGAGGAGTTGGAACGGGATCGATCTCTAAGGTTTCTATTTATAATTCATATTTCTCGTGCATCATATATATTGAAAATTTCTTGTTTATTAATTGTGGCTTTTGTTACGTACAGACAATCGGCGGCAAGTAATCAGCTGACTGGAACATCTGCAAGATCCAGACCCGCCTTTCAGTTGTGTTTCACTAGTAAAATGCAGCACACCTATTTTACAAACTCCAAGATACTATCAGCGGAGGACGATGTGCCTGTCAAGATTGCTCTTTTCCATGTGACATCTCAATCTATGGTGACTTGTGGTCCTCTGTCTTCGCTTAAGATAGAGATATGTGTCCTCAATGCTGATTTTGGCACTAACGAAAATTGGAATTCAGATGAATTCAATGCCAATATCTTAGTTCAGAGAGAAGGAAGAGCTCAGTTACTAAGCAGTGAAAGGTTCATCACACTGGAGAATGGAGAGGGCTGTATCAGTACTGAAATGATGTTCAACGATAACTCATGTGGGTGAAAAACCGGAAGCTCAGGTTAGGAGCCAAAGTTGTGAATCCATCTGCCATTGAAGCAGACATTAAGGAAGCCATAAGTGATTCTTTCAGGGTAAAAGATAGTAGAGGACAAGGTTGGTCTCAAAAGATATCCAAACTTTGACCTATTTTTCATTAATTAAATCAAGTACTTTCAACGTTATATTCTTCATTTTGTTTGCTAAAACTCTGATTAGACTGGCGTGCATGCATGTGATGTCGCCATATATTTCAGCGCGCAAGAAACATGATTGCCCGTCCTTAAATGATCATATATGGCGTTTGAAGAAGATAGCAAAGGATGGTAAAAATTACAAGCACCTTTCTTCGCATGGAATACATACAATTAAAGATCTGTTGCATCTGCGCATGACCAATCCAGCTTCATTTGAACAGGTAATAAGTTGTCACTGTTAAGTAATCTCTGCATGCGTACGTACTAATTCGGTGAATAGTAATATATATGTACACCACTATTGGATTAACACATTACTTATCCAAACATGTCCAATTGTGCAATCAGTTTTTGTCTATCTGATTTTGTTTTGCTTTGGAAAAGTAGATATTTAGCAAGATTCCAAGGAAATCAAGGGAAACAATTATTGAGCATGCTAAAGCTTGCAGAGAATTAGATGTGTATCCGAGGGAAGGACAGCCACTAGTTCTTGAGAGGAAGCCATCTGATATTATGGCAACTGATGGGCCATCACCAAACAGCTCCATGAATCCACTCCCAACTAGTCTACAAGTACAGGCTGCAGGTCAATCCAGTAACCCACATCAAGGTCTCCAACACTTTGTCACTGCTGATGAGAGAGGTATACATGTATTATGTAATAACACATAAATTAAAGCTTTCACATAGATTGCAGTTAAATATTATGCACAATATTAAATTCTATAATCATAACTTTTCTAAATTTTATTTATTTTAATTTTGCTTCCAATTAGAAATATGGGAAGCTTTTAGCCCCTTAACATCACAGATTGGGGAAGGAGTGCATAATAATCAGGTCGACAGTGATCAAATGGCCGACTGGATCATAAGAATGCCAAGTCCCATAGAGGGGGGCTTTGTACCTGAAATGCACATTGACCGGATAAGTTTTCAGACACTATTTCCAAATTATCATCTTCCTTCCTCTTACTTTGGTTATGGTGAAGCATCGACCAGCGGAGGGAACCGCAGAACATTGTGGCGTAAGATTCGGAATGCACTCAAATGGGTTAGACTGTGGCGTAACATTCACCTTTGAACTTCTTTTGATAAATAATTTCTTATTGAAGAAAAGGCAACGAAAAATGAATCCCCAAACTCCATGCGTTCATTTTTCTATTATAATTACTGTCAGTTGTTTCTGGTAAAATTTGTTGTGATTCAATTCATTTGTTAAATGGGGTTGGTTGTTTGAACATGAAAATCGTAGCATCTGGCCTTTTAGTATACAGTTTCGGCTATAATTAATGGTTTTGGTCACTCTGCAATATAAAAAATCAACATAAAGGTGAGTCATAAAAAGTATTAATTAAAGATTTGGTTGAGTGGAGCCTTGACTTGTATCACAAGTTGGTTTTGTGAACTAAATGACCAGGTAAATGAGCTTCAATTGGGACGAAACTTGACAGATAAATCAAGCATATGATGGAGCACTTGTAACCCAAATTTGGGACCAATTCAACTTGTGTATTATTTTTTTTAATTTTTTTCATTTTCGATTTTGCTTGTAATTATGACCAAGGAAACTTGTTCAGTGTGAGTAGGAAAGTACATGGCTGTAATCTTTGGATTATTATTTTTGTATTGGTGTATTTTGGTAGCAAAATTCCACTTGGAGCCGAAAAACCCTTATGGCAACTTAAACTAGTGCCGAGCTTCCACTAATGTCACCAGGCATTCTCTTTAAAGAGTATTTTGAACCAAAACCCTCTTGCCAGAAGATGACATACTTAACAGATAAATCAAGCATATGATGGAGCACTTGTAGCCTAAATTTGGGACCAATCCAACTTATGTATTATTTTTTCTACTTTGCTTGTAATTTTGACCAAGGAAACTTGTTCAGTGTGAGTAGGAAAGCACATGACTGTGATATTTGGATTATTATTTTTGCATTGGTGTATTTTGATAGTGAAATTCCACTCGGAGTTGAAAAGCTCTTATGACAACTTAGAAAAAGTATTTCATCTTTTGATAGGAGGGTTTTGGTTCAAAATGCTCTTTAGAAAGAGTGCTTGGTGACATTGGTGAAAACTTGATACTAGTTTAGGGGATGAAATATGTAGCTTAGTGCCTTTTTTACACATTTCCAATATTGTAATGAAGGATCATATTAATAATAGAAGTAATCTCTTTTCTTTATATAAATTGTCCCGATTTTAATCGCTTTTGACCACATGTGTTCGAATTGCATTTTATGCATCATTATTGCCTTTCTATATGTGTTGGTTGCCTTTATATGATATTTATGTGCTTATGGTTGTCCTGATTGTATTATACTTATATATTTGGCTTGTTATGTTCTAAGCTTGGTTAGTGTATTAATCGGTAGGCTAGCTTATTTCTCAGATAGTGAAAGATTAAGCATCGCGTGTCTCGACTACTGAGTTACTAGTTCATAACACTTGGTGGTTTCACCTCCCAATTGATTTGATACTTGTAAGAGAGCCCTGGTCCCAAGCTCAATATCAAATAATCTTGAGCTTTCCATGGAGGACAAGATGGGGACTACGGCGGACCGACTGCAAAAACTTACTATTAACGTTGTAATTTAAAAATAATCATCACTGCTATAACAACAACTATTGAAACCAACGAAGTGCCGATTCAACAAGAAGGTCTCATGTGGACTTTATCTGTCTATAATTGTATTGGTATCCTATGGGTGCGTTTCTTTCAATAATGGCATGGATATTTATGGGTTCGTGCCAAATTTAGTATCTATCAATTCATCTACGTTCCTGTAAACTATCCTTGAGTTTTTGGTTATTCGACTTTTTTATCTATCATTTTAAATCTTTTTATAGAAATTAAAAAAGTAATAATTTAAGGTGTTTATTTTTTACTGTACTTACTAAAATTAGCTTTTAATCTAAAATCAAAATTTACATCATCTTATTTCTCTTTTTATTTTTATATATTTTAAACTTTATGATCACAATTTTAAAATGATTAAAAATAAAGAGAGACATAAAATGAAATAAATATATTAAAATATTTTAGGATGAATGCATAGAATAATAAAATATTTATTAGAGAAAGAGAATAATAAAATTGAAAAATAAATAACTAATGCTTTATTATATTTTTAAAGGATAGGTAAAAATGGATAAAACATTTCTTACGAATGAAATAGATAAAAAAAGATGAAGGAGTAGTTAATAATAAAGTAATAACAATAACGTTGAAACACATGCCTATGTACGAACATATTGTGTAGTAGCTATATGTTTGACATTTAAGTAACCTTAGATTAGCCTGAATTAGGGACACATATTGTTCTAGGTACTAGATGTCCACTAAAATTGAACCCCGCCGACGAGTGGCGGAGCCCAGCCTGCCCTCCTCTTTTTTAAAATTTAATATAATATATAATATAAAACTTTAAAATATTTTACTCTCGATCCTTATCTTAAAATTTCTACCTCCGCGGAGGATTCATGTGAGAGCAAACGGATTTTTAATTTTGTTTACTGTGGATATAAATTTGCAGCATGCAGTTGCCAACTCCATAAAAGAAAAGTTGTCTCCATCTTCCATTTTTTCATCTCTTTCAGTTCTCTTTCCTCCAGTCTCACCCCACCTTTTCAATAAATAATCGTTTTATATATATTTTTTTAAAAAAGCCCTACATGTGGGAAAGTGCCGACATCACTGTTTGGTCAAACCAAAATGCTTTTCACAGCGGAAACGTACACATCTGAGTACACCTAAGTATGCTACTGTTGCTGTTATACTAGCTATTGATCGCGTGCGTCCCAGGGGAAGGAATTAAAGAGTTAAGAAAATACATGTTAATTACAAGGTTCATGGTTTGCGTGAATTATATTTAGATAGCAACGAAATTTTCCTGGAAATTATAGATTGTCAGTCCCGGACCCACAAGCTAAACCGTGTGCCCGTATTATAAGCCTGTAGGCAAGATTTCCTGTTTCAAAAGACCAGAGGATACCGTAATCCGACAGGTGACTTTCCGGGAATTGTGGGGGCAGACCAAGCCTTTTGCTTAATTAGAGTAGAAAATTAAAAAAAAAAGTAGGAGCGAAAAAAATTTAAAAAAAATATTTTTTTTAGGTGTACTTAGTTACAGGAAAAAATAAAAGAGAAAAAAATAGGTTATTTGGATAGAGAATAAAATAAAAAAAATTATAAAAAAATAGTAAAAAATAGAATTTTTTATACAAAAATTGATTATATTATTAATATATCAAACACATACAATAAAATAAGTTTGTACTATTTTTCTTTGAACATATTAAAATAATACAGTATTTAATTTTTATTTATAAAAATAATAAATATTATATTTTTTAATTTTATAATTAATATTGAAATTCTTGACTAAATTAATAACTATTTTCATAAAATTTTATTTTAATTTTTTTCATAAAAATTATGAGTTTTTATCAATTCTATTTATAACAAACATATTAAAATTCAAAGAAAATTAAAAAAAATTGTGACTTCTACCCTCGTTTCTTTGCACTTCTGAGGGGAAAAAATAGGAGTGAACCCCACCGTACGATTGCTGCTTCAATTTTTCTTCCTCTCTATTTTCTACAAAAAAATCGGCACTTCTTTGTACTTTTCTGCTATGCAACTTCCTTCCCCTCTATTTTATACCGAAACAAGCAAGGGGCAAGACTTGAAATCAGCTTTAATATTTGGGCCTTGTACATGAATGCCTTAAGATTGTTATCGATAGAGGAGAAGAAATGGTTTGATGTCTGATATGAACGCCAATTTGTGGAAACCATAAATCTGTTTAATAACATACTCCGATACAATAATCCTTGAGTCCTACGGACGCGTCTTTGTATGGTTTCCCGAAATGGATGCCACACATAGTGCCCTAGCTGGCTAGCTTTGTGTTTGTGTGCTCGCGTCTCATGTGTGTGCATTGCACATTAACATCATTATAGCATTTTGTTCACGCGGTTAGTTATTCTGGTTATACGAATTTTATATTAAAAAAAAAATCCTACTTTGGGATGTTTCTGTGAAAAGAGCGAGCGGTTTTGACTGAAGTTTCTAGGATTCCTCCCTTACTTCTCTATATGTAGTTGTAATTAATTGATCGTAGTTCTATTATTGGGAATTCTAAATCGCTTCTTGTTGAGTTGCTTTTGGGTGTTTTAGTTAATATGGCATCAAGAAGGCAAGCAGAACTGGAGGGTATTGATGACAGGAATCTTCAAAGCCCACTTAAAGCTTTAACCCATGTAGAAGTTGTCCGGTCAGTAACTTTCATTTTCTATGCTAATATTTAACTTCTAACTCTGAATTTGGTTTTGTTGTTTGTAATTATGCAGTGCCCTTGGGAATGTGCCGTTTCCCAGCATGGCTCAACTCATTCCTGCTTGGAACCCCTAATTCGAAGAGCGGTAAGAAATCATTCTCCCTTTTTCATAAAGGGGTTTTGTTTAATTCGTTTGTTTATCTCAGTTGGCTTTATGAATATTCAGAATATACACAACCAACTTTCATCCTCAAACATCCTCCCAGGTTTTTCAGTGGTTAGGCGCTCTTTACTAATTATTATATTGTTGACCTGTCAGTTTCCAATAAAGAGAAGCTTTAGTTCCATTATCGGTTCTTTCTTTTTGGAACTATATATTTGTCATTTCCTCATCTTTGTCGCTCTAGCTCCGGCCGGCCAAGATTGACTGGTCAAACCTTTCCACCGTGGATCTGCACAATTAACCATTACTCTCGGATAAGCTTTTAACCATTTTGTTTCTCATTATTCATCTGTACTTGTCAACTAGGTACGAGAGGAGGTCCCATATATTATTCAGCGTCACCTCCATCAAAGGTTTGTTTCTTTTGTCCAATTATTGTTCTTTTATTAATTATTACTTCTCTTCATTAGTTTTATGTTCCAATTAATATAGTTGTAGGACTCCGCTTGATCAGACAGAAAGACATGAAGAAAGAGCTTTCCAGCTGTGTTTCATGAACAAATTGACTTCTGCAATCTATAAGTCTTCAAAGTTAACAGCCCAGGACGATGCTCCAATTCAAATTGCTCTCTGCGATGCTACATCTCAGAATTCTACTGTTGCGAGAAACGCTCCTCAATACTTTATAAAGATAGAGATATGTCTCCTTAATGGTGACTCTAGCAGTGATGATTGGACTGCAAATGAATTCAATGCCCACATAGTAAGAGAACGGACAACAAGGCGCCGTTGCTGAACGGAGACAAGTTTCTCGTACTTGAAAATGGAACTGGTTTTATCTCAAGAATTAATTTTAGGGATAACTCGAGCTGGATCAGAAGCGGAAAGTTGAGGATTGGAGCCAGAGTTGTGGATTCAGCTGAGGAAATCAACATTAGCCACGGAGAGGGTATATATGTCTTAATTTATTATTAGTTAACCAACCTGTATCATTAATTTCTTGTTGAGAGAGAATATAACTGAAGTGGAATTCTGTCATTAATTTCCGCCCGCGAAAAACATGACTGTTCCTCATCGAATGATCCTATATGGCGTTTGAGGAAGATAGCAAGAAACGGTAATATTCACAGCACCTTTCTTCCCATGGAATAGACACAGTTAGAGATTTGTTGCATCTGCACAGGACAAATCCAAAGGTAATAAGTTGTGACTGTTGATACTAATTCGGTAAAATTAATATAGCAATATGTATGTATATATCTGTCTGATTTTGTTTTGCTTTGGAAAAGTAGATATTTGAGAAAATTCCAAAGAAGTTGGGGAAAACAATTATTGAGCATGCTAAAGCTTGCAGAGATCCGACGGAAGGACAGCCACTAGATCTTGAGGGGGAGCCATCTTCGTGGAATGACATTATGGCAATTGATGAGCCATCACCAAACAGCTTCATGAATCCATTTGCATCTAGTCTACAACTAGCGGCTGCAGGTCAATTATGTTACCCGGATCAAGGTCTCCAACACTTTGTGACCGCTGATCAGAGAGGTATTTATTATGTACTAAAATAACAGCCCTAGTTACATATAAGTTAAAGTGTTCACATTGTGTCGAAGTGTCGTGTCATGATTTTAAATCCTGATTTGCAATCACAGTATTTTTTTCGTACTAACCTTAATTACAAAAAAAATATTTTTAATATTTATCTATAATTGTACTTATTATAACCTAAACCACCATTATTTGACTGTATCTAAGTGTACTTCGAATGACTAAATTAAAAATTAAATATAAATATCAGTGTGTCTCTTAGTAATGCTAATGAATGCTCCGGTGGTATTAAAAAAATTATTCTGTATATAAATGTGCATCTAGAATTGTTTGAATTACATTGCCGAAGTTTATTTATTTATTCTAATTTTTGGTTCTTCCAATCAGAAATGTGGGAAGTTTTTAGCCAACCATACACGTCTGGGGAAGGAGTGCATGGTAACCAAGTGGGCAGTGATCAAATGGGAGACTGGATGAGAATGCTCAATCCTAGAGAGGAAGGCTTTGCATCTGAAATGTACATTGACGGGATAATTTCTCAGACTTTATTTTCAAATTATCATCTTCCTTCCCCTTCCTTTGGTTACGGTGATGCATCGACGAGCGGAGGGAACCGCAGAACATTGTGGCGTAAGTTTCTGAATGCTCTCAAATGGGTCAGACTGTGGCGAAACATTCACCTTTGAACTTGTTCTTCTAGTATAAATAATTTCTTACTTTAAGAGTAGGCAACAAAAAATGAATCCCCCAACTCCCTGCTTCCATTTCTATATTATGATTACTATCCGTTATTTCTGGTAAAATTTGTTGTAATTCAATTCATTTATTAAATTAATGGTGTTGGTTGTTTGAACATGAACCTTGTTGCCATCGTGGCATCTGGCGTTTCAGTATTCAATCTTGGCAACGTTTTCCTTGTACGTCACCCAGTCAACATAGAAACTGTAAAATTAGAAAACATGATGACTGATTGACGGAGTGAATGATCTCTGCTTGGCTTTATATTTGTCCACTCTGAATAAGGCAACTTTAGTCTATTCCAATTTCAATGTTCAAATATTTGAAGTGCAATGTCTTGCCATTTTTTCCTATCCTCGACATTCTCTAATTTATAAGTAGAATAATATGATCTTTAGTAGCAACTTTAAAAAAATAAAATATATTTAATGGGCTCTCCTACGAGAAATTTTGAAAAATTAATCTTATTTGGCTATGTTTTTATTGACGAAAAGAGAAGAGTAAGAACATTATTATTCGACCACATGGCTTGTGTGCAGCAAGATCCGTGCAGTCTCCTGAGCTTGTTTAGATTTAAAAGTATCAAGCTTTGTGAATGATATTTTTTATAATAGTATTTTATTTGTTTGTATAAAAGTGACAAAGTTTAATGTCATCTATGTATTTTATAATTAAAAATTCATGTATAGTGCTATGATAGTCAAGAAAAATAATTTCTATCAAAATGGATAATACTTAAATAACATATTTTATTATTTTTTTTATAATGGTAATGACATACACAAAATCTTACCCCTTATTTGGCACACTTTAAAACTAGAATTTATTTCATTTTGAAATAATTCCACTAAAAAATCATGTTTGAATTTAAACTTTTTAGATTTTATTTTATTTTAAAATATTATTTTATTTACATTATTGCCATTTTAAAATTTCATGAAATTAGGTAAGATTTAGTAGGAATTCATTGCATTTTAAATATAATATTTTTATTAGATAATTTTACCCCTAATTTTTCAAATTATTAGCAACCATTTCTCTCTCTTTTTCTCTCAATTTTCTATGTGTCACTCTATTTGAGGATAATATTATAAATATAAATATTTGAAATAAATTTTAGAAGTTTTAATAAAGTTTCAAACAAAGGAATTCATTTTAAAGTGAAATGAAATTTCATTTTATATAATTATCTCAAATAAAAGAACTTATTTAAAAATGAAATGAAATCATTTTTAAGGATAATATTATAAATAAATTTCCAAACAAATATTATAAATATAAATATTTCAAATGAATTTTATAAATATTTGAAATGAAATATAAATATAAATATAAATAAATATTTAAGGATAATATTTATAAATCTCTATCTCACTCTCTTTAAGGATACTATTATAAATATAAATATTTGAAATAAATTTTTACAAATTTTAATAAAGTTCTAAATAAAGGAATTCATTTTAAAGTTAAATGAAATTACATTTTATATAACTTATTCCAAACAAAAGAATTTATTTAAAAATGAAATGAAATCATTTTTTTAAACGAAATAAAATTAATTCTATATTTTAGTGTGCCAAGGAGCTAAGTTTAAAGAGCAAAATCATAATTAAAACAAAATCAGGTGTACACTTTTATTTTTAGTGATAGTTACTATTCAATTACAAATTTTTACTTATTCAACCTAATAATTTATTAATGGTTTTATTTTTTTTTGAGATCTCAAGTTTAAAGAGCAAAATCATAATTAAAGCAAAATCGGGTGTCTGCTTTTATTTTTAATGCTAGTTACTTTTCAATTACAAATTTTTACTTATTCAACTAATAATTTATTACTGGTTTTATATTTTTTATTTTTAAGTTTGAAATGTTTTAAATGAGATGAGTATATATTTAGAAATACAAAACATATTGATTTCACAAATGCAAAACCCTTCTATATTTCATGAGTCTATTTCTTTTTTAATATTTATTTTTAAATATTTTAAAAATACAAAATACTCTCTTTAACTTTGGAATGGTTGGATTTTATCCCCTTCTATTTTAGAAATTTGGAAATCACCTCCTTAAATTTTGTAAAACTTGGATTTAACACCTATTATTAACTTAATTAACTATTTATTAAATTACCTAATTTTTTATAAATTTTTTAGCAACAATAACAATATTATAGTATATTTATTTATTTTGCTATTTTTTCACATATAATTTCCAATTCATTTTTTATTTAATTAAAACTTTATATATGTAATTTAATTCCTATTAATTATATAATATAGAGATTATTTGTGAAAAAATAATAAAATAAACTAAAATATTATAATATTATAATTCTTGTGTGAAAATATTATTAAAAATTATATAATTTAATAAAATGATAAAATAGGTTGATGGTGGGTATTAATTTCAAGTTTTATATAATTTAAGAGGGTGATTTTCAAATTTTTAAAATAGAAAGATGTAAAATCCAACAACCTTAAAGTTGAAATAAGTATTTTGCATTTTTATTTTTTAAAATTTAAAAATTATTTGAAAATATTAAAGGAGAAAATTTAGATAAGTAATCGATTGCCTAAAAACGAGAGAAAAAAAATTGTCGTTGAAATCTAACTGTGATTCTCGAAAAGAACAGAATATGTTTTGTTAGCCGAGCTGATAAAAAAATAACACAACCAAGAAGCGTTTCCTTTGGTCAATTTTATATATATTTTTCTGGTGAATAATTCTCTTCCCTTCATTTTCCGAGTAAGGCCTGTCCTGCTTGCCAATTACACACGTCTCCGTCTCCCTTTTCTCTAAACTCACTAGAGTCAAGATTCAGAGAATTGAGCCTACGATATGGACCTCCCAAAACTCGTCCATTTCAGAAAGTTTATCCACAAAATGTACGTGGCTTGCTGATCTCTGTGAGAATAGTCTCATTGATATAAAATAACGACAACTGCCAACGGTGCTGATATGCTTACTAATAGATAAGCGTGAGATTTTCTTCCCCTTTCTTTAACGTGAACGGTAAGACTTGAGAACAATAATAGCTCTTCCTAAATGTCCCGACTACCCAAAATAATAATAATAATAACCACAACTGGCTAACATATGTTTTTAGGGAAGCCTATATATATTGACAAAACAAAATTTTGAAGTTTAATATAATTTTTTAATTACATTATTTATTTTTTAATTTTTTCTATAAATGAAAGATTAATTATATATATATAAAGATTAAAAATCCAACTTTGGAAGATACAAAGCTAAACATTAGGTAGCACTTAAAGGAGTAATTAAATTACTAAATATATATAAGAATTAAGAATCTAACCTTTGAATATAGTTGCAACACAAAGTTAAATACTATGTTATTAGAATTAGTGCACTTTTGTAGACATATTTAGAAGGAATAATATTTTCTTTATCATTAGGAAAAACTAGAAATATCTTCTTAAAAGTTGTAACTAGAAATATCTTTTTCTTAAAAGTTGTAAACCGACTTAACAATTATTATAGTAAAAAAATCTAGAATATAAAAAACTACCATACATAGGCGGTGCACAAACCTATAAATAGGCACTCATGTATGCATTCCAATTAAGTTAAAATAAGAATCATTTTTCAACAACTGGTTCTCTCCAACTACACTTATATTCAATAGTTAACAGTGGTATTAGAGTTTGGTTCTTTCTAACTTGGGGCATGAAGCTCATTCACAAATAACCTTTTTTAACTTTTGATCAAATAACCTTTCAAGATGGCTCACCAATGCTTGCATTTGGATAGAGGCTAATCCTGCTTGTGGAATATCTTCTTGATTTCCTACCATATTAGTGAAAAAAAGAAAATAGAATATTTGATCTCACAAATTCTCTCGATTAAGTGTTTTCACTCCTCTCTTGATAATCTCACTAAATCTCAATCCTTTAATATCTTTCTAAGCTCTTATAAAACCTAAATCCTTGTGAGTGATTCAATAATGTCAATTTCTCAATTTCAATCAAACACTTGAAAGTAGATGATCAAAATAGGTTACAAAATAAGGGATAAGTTTTGTCAATGAAAATACGGAAACTCCTTATTTGTACAAAATAATATTTATCCCAACTATGTAATTTAGAAAAATTTAAAATTTCAAATTGTAAGAAATTGAATAGTCATATCTTCTCTTTTTTTGTTTAACTTTTTTTTCACATTTTTTAAGTTTTTCTTTTTCTTTTTTTTTGCTTGAATTTTTTTGCACGAACTTTTTTCTTTTAATTTTTTTTGTCACTTCTTTGTTTTATATATTGCAGAACAAAGTAATAAAATTAAATACCTACTGTGTCAACCAGTAGCTCTGATACCAAATGATAGAAAATTCAATGGAGGTGGTCCGATCTTCACAGCGTAGGCAGATAAAGTAAATCAAAATAAATTTAAAAGAAGGATATGAGCGCCACATTCCAAAATTGAGGAAGGAGAATTAGGGGTGATAAACTCTGATTTGGGTGGTTTAATGACTTAACGAATGCAAGTAGCCAATATAAGGAACGCGACCTTCTACTTAGACCACTTGTCTAACCACGCCAACAACGTACCAGGATTGAAGCACAAATTGAAAATTTTTCTGAATTTGAATTACCAATCTTATAAGGGAAGATTGACAAAGCAATATTTCACAAGAGCAAAGAAGATAAATTTCTCACACTTTTGGAGAAGAAACACTCAATTTCATATTGTATTCATGAACTGCCTAATTTTGAGTTACATTGTCTCCTATTTATACTAGTTTTAGGAAAATACAAATAGTAAATGCCATAATTGGAAAAAATACAAAACTTTGACTATCATTAAATTAAAAATAGAAATTATCCTCAAATTATCCTTATTTGTTACAATTCCGATTAGGAAAATATCTTTGAATTTGCTGCACTCCATATTAGAAATATGTCTAGATTCATTAAACTCTATATTTGGAGAATATCTTCAAATTTGTTATGCTCCATATTAGGAAAATATGTCCACATTCGTTGCACTCCGTAGTAGGAAATTATCTCCTACTTTGTAACACTCCATATTGGAAAAATGTGTTCAGATTCGTTTCACTCCAAATATCTTCAGATTTCTTTGGGCTTGGATGAACAACATTTCAACTCTATTTATTTTTTCTACTTGGACTCCTTAGGCTAGAATCGCATTTACATGGGCTCCAATTACTTCTTGTATTCTTTTGAACCTTCCTCTTGTCAATGGGCCTTCACTTAGAGTCAATTCCTTCTCTACTTGATTCTGATAATGCAAAGTACTGAACTGATTCATATCATATTGCATAGAAGAAATTCCTGACATAAATTAGTAAAAGGCATATCCTTTTTTTAGTGTGTTCTAAGATTTATCTGTTTGACCACTGCTTGATTTCAATAGATACCAATATGAGTATGAAGGAATTCCATGGCTATGCAAAATTCTTTCCTATATTTGCATCACTTCAAAATTCAAACAAAATTTTCCCCTTATCTGCATCGTTTCATAATTCAAACAAGGTTTTGCTCAAATGGGTTGAGAACTTCTCATTTGATCTTAGTTAGTTGCAAGTCTCGCTTCCAAATTCACAACAGTCTCATCATTTTTGTTCATGGTTTACCTCAACTAGGTGCGAGAGGAGGTGGAACGCATAATCTTAGCTCATCAATTTCCAAGGTTTGTTCCTCATGTCCAGCTTTTCTCCTTTCTCATCCATAATCTAATTCCTTTTCAAGTTTTCATTATTTTCCTCATATATGTTGCAGAGCAAGGTTTAATCAGAGTGGAACATCTGGAGCCAAGCCCATGCAGTTGCGCTTTGTCAATAAATTGCCTGAAACACTTTTCACTCTCTCTAAGATAATAGCTGAAGATCACACACCACTTCAAATTGCACTATTTGATGTCAGATCTCAGTCCATAGTGAATGATGGTCCCTTGACCTCCATAAAGGTTGAGATATGTGTCCTCAATGGTGAGTTTAGTTCTGATGGCAGTGAGGATTGGAATGAAGAGGAATACGGTGCCAATATACTACGCGAAAGAGATGGCAAAAGGCCATTGTTGGATGGAGATAAGATCATTACATTAAAAAATGGAGTTGGTTGTATCGCTAAACTTGTGTTCACCGATAACTCAAGCTGGATAAGAAGTCGAAAGTTCAGATTAGGAGTTGAAGTTGTAGGAGAAGAAAACGTTAGGGGAGGTAGAAGTGAATCTTTTGTTGTGAAAGACGACAGAGGAGAATGTGAGTATTAGATACTAAATCCTGCTTTTTCTTGTTTTGGTTCTTGTTGGCTTTGATTTTACATTATAATGCTTGTTCCATTAGCGGAAAAAGTTAGTCTGATATGTGATTTGGTCACTTCAGTGTACAAGAAGCACCATCCTCCATCGTTGAACGATGATATATGGCGTTTGGAGAAGATTACAAAGGATGGTAAAATGCACAAGCGTCTGTCTTTAAATGGAATATCAAAAGTGAAGGATCTGTTGCAGTTGTACATAACCAACCCAACTTCCTTGTACGAGGTAATCCTTTATTTTCACTCCATTACACCCCCCTTTTTTTTGGGTTCTAATATAATACATACATGTGTAAAATCTGCTATTTTGCTTTGGGGTTGCAGAAGTTTGGCAATATTTCAAGGAAGTCATGGGTAGCTATTACCGAACATGCCAAGGCCTGTGTTATAGATGATTACAACCTTTACATCTATCACACAGCAGAACAACCAGTAGGTCTGCTCTTCAATTCTGTCTACATGCTGGTGGAAGTAACATTTGATGGCCAGAATTATTGTTCGCCAGACACTCTCACCCCTAACGAGAAGGTATGCATATCATATCCCATCAGAGTGTTTCTGAAGAAAAAATTCTCTTACTAATTTATGGATTCTCCAAATTAGCGGCTTCTCTCTTAAATACCTTGTGTCTATCTCTCTTCTCATTGAGTAAGAAATTTCTTTCTCCATGAGTGCCGAAGAATTCTTTCTGCCTTATCAGATATGAGATTATTCTTGCGGAATTAATTAGAAGAAATAATGACTATTAGCTCATAAATTTCCATCTTCAATTTGCAGCATTTGGTTGAACGAGTGAAGCAGCATGCTTACAAAAATGTGAAGAAGTTAAAATCAGTTGACAACACATCATTGAGCTTGCTGAGCTCTGTGGCGTGTCAACCTAGCTCTGGTGCTCCAGATCCTACTCTGCAACAGCTTCACTTCGCATCTGCAAATCATGGTACATGAACTGACCATCTCATATATACACTTCCTTTTTCTCTTTTGTATGTTTCCAATTAATAGCTTATATTCCTCTTCCTGGATAAATTGCCTGTAAGCTTGAAACTATCTTGTGACATGATCAGGTTTCAGTCAACCGTCTACCTCAACTTCATATGGTGGTGCAGCAGTAACCTATAACCAAGTTGATGCTGATCCAATGGCAGACTTTAGAGAATTGTCAAAAAACAGTTCTGGTGGGGGAGAACTTCTGTCCGCTATGTATGCTGAAATGAGTGACTGGCCATTTATTGGATCACAGAAACCATTTGTGACAGACAATTATTTGTCAGTGGATGAGATTTCACAGAATCAGTTTGCATACTGTTTCTCTCCTGCTGCAACATGCGGGCCTGGACATGAACTTAACATTGATTCTTGTGATGGAGCTCAATTCAGCATTTATTCTTCTTTCCCTAGCTCGAGCACCGGGAAACCAAAAGCTGCGTGGTATAAGATTCGGACTGCTCTGAAATGGGTCATATCTGTTCGAAAAGATGCGGCTGCAAAACGGATGGCAAAGCTGTTTAATTACAACTCTTAAACACGCGTCAGATCTCATGTTTGTTTACTAAATTTCAATTAAAGTCTGCAATCTGGGAGTTACTTAAGCTCCGGAGATGTCTTAGAATTAGTGCTGTACGTTAGCATATCCAGAAGTTGGCCTAGTGCAGTTAAAGAAACGGTAAAAATACCATGTTAAGGGTGTATCCTTGTGTACATAGTGTCAATCTATCTGTGTACAAATACCCGTATGATACCTAGCGTCCGATCTAATCTAAGTACCCGTATGCAGATGCTAAGAAGTTTCCAAGTCAACAAGCACGTAATTATGAGTCAACAAAATCCGTACACTAAAAAAAAAAAAGAAAACATTTTCTTAAAGACCGAAAAGAGACAAAAAGGGCTAAAACGGTAGCTAAGTCAAGTCAACGAATGTTTTTCCTTCATATAGTGTAGCAAGTGTTCATCCGGAAGGAGTACAGGAACTTCAATTCCAGTCTTGTTTGCTGAGATGCAATCTACAACTGCGAAGTCCAAAGTGGAAAACTTGTTGATATTTCATGGATTGGTACGACACGGGAGGAGGAGGAGGGCCGAAGCTTGCGCTGCACCGCAAAATGAGGAGCGAGCTAGGCTTGATTCAGCGGCTCAGGTCCGTCTGCAGTCAGCTTCTGCTTCCTTGTAATTCCGATACGTTATTTCTTTTGCAGTTCACCTTCCTTCCCTCCTTCGCTTACCAGTCAACGGGTGTGTTCTCTTTCTTTCCCCTTAATTTCTGATTTACAGTTCCATAACATTTGGGGAAATGAACCATATTGTCTGTTTGATCTGGCTAAATTAATCTTGATTTTACTTTCTACCTCTTACTTCAATGGATTGTTTGGATTTTTTGTTTTGCTTGGATCTAGGATTTAAGTTCATTTTACTAAATGTTGAACAAAAAAGTCGCTTATCACAATTCGTAGTAGTTGTCTGTAAACCATCTAGAATCATTAAATGTTTCTATTTTTCATTAAAGTTCTGACAAATCAAAACTAGAAAATGAGCTTTGATGTGGGAAATTCCATTTATTGATGTTCGGTTGTACTTGATTAGGCAGGATCTTGTACGGGTATAACCAGGGCATCACAATTATTTAGCTTAATCAAGGCCTTTAAGTTGTATATCTATTTTTTCAACTTTGCTATTTCAATCCAAGACATGTTACCAAAGGACAGTACCAAAACTATTCTAGCCATTCCATTTAAAGCATTTAATAATTAACTATTTATCCAATCAGTGTTGTTTAGAGTTTCCCTTAGCTTTTCAACGTTTGTTTGAATTAAATTTCACCATTATTAAATAAGATAAATAGATGTCATCACATAAACACTAGCTAAAAGGAAGATACTACCTACATTTAATTTAATTTAGGGGTCGTTTGGTTCGCAGTAGCAATAACATAGGAAATTAGATTTCTCAGGATATAAACTACCATAGAGTTGTTTGGTTGCGTAAATGGGAGGAAATGAATCTTCTCAGGAACTTATATTTCTAATAAAATACAGCAGATCACTTACCCACTTCCCCTAGGTAAGTTTATTGCTTGTGTTTTCAATTAATTCATAAACAAAAATGACTCTGTTAAAATTAGTTAATACCAATTTTGCCATTTTAATTAAATATCAGGTTTCACTTCTTCGTGGATGTCATAGTTTCTCGAGCATCTCTTGTCTCCTCTCAATTCTAGTAGCAGTTTTCGGTAATGGTACTAACAATTTTTGGTTCTCGAGCTTCTCTCATCTCCTTTCAACCCTAGCAGCAGTTTTCGATAACGCTACTAGCGATTTTTGATAAGCCTTGATGACTTTACTCATTATATTTCCTTTTTTTCTATTATGTAAGTTATAACCTTCATAATTGAAAATTTTTATCCTTCCCAACTTTCGTTCAAAGAAAAGAAGTTGTAGCATCGGAATAAAAATAATAATAAAATAATGGTAGAATTTGACAATAAAAGGTGTATGCTTATGATTTAGCAAATTAGGATGTTTAATCCACCCCCACAACAGAGCTTCTAAGAGGTTTTGGATATGATATCGTTGTTGTTTGCTTGTTAACTACCTTGAAAAAGATGAATGATGTTTGTTGAATTCAAATTACTAAAAGTGGCTGACCATATTTTCATTGCTTTTTTAACTTATAACATTCTTGCATGTAATTTGCCTATGTCATATAGTTATGACTCGCTTACTATTGAGTAAAAAGAAGAAGATTGCTACTTTATACACACAGATGATGCTCATGATTTTGGAGGCTATTACTAAATTTATGTATCTTCTATCCCTTTTAGACACTAGATTGCCCAAGCCTATATCCTATATATTTGATAGTTGTGCTGAAGAAAGATATTATGCTAGGCTTTTAAATCTCAAATCAATGATTCAAGAAATTAACTTAGCATGCTTGGACAACCTTAGGATAAATAGAGCCTATTTTTCTAAGTTATGCGATATGCTTAGAGATGTTGGTAAGTTACAAGAAAATAGGAATACTAGTTTAGAAGAGATGGTTGCTTTATTTCTATTAACACTTTCTCATGACACAAAATATCAAAGAACTCAATTATATTTTATGAGAAGTGGTGAGACAATATCTAGGCACTTCAATTCAGTTCTCCACGCTGTCCTTAGATGCTATGATATTCTACTAAAGAAACCTAAGCCAATGATAGAGAATTGCCAAGATGAGAAGTGAAAATGATTTAAGATAAGTTAGAATTTTTAAGAAGATTAAATGAATGTGTAAATATTTGTAAATATATACAGTATCTATTAACAAGTTATATATATACACATTGCAGAATTGCTTAGGTGCTTTGGATGGAAGTCATATTAAGGTTCGTGTTAAGGATAAAGATAAAACTAGGTTCAGGAATAGAAAAGGAGAACTCATTGCTAATGTGTTTGCTACGTGCACGTGAGATTTGCAATTTATTTATATATTGCCCGGTTGGGAGGGGTCCACACATGACAATAGAGTACTTTGAGATGCACTTTCTAGAAAAAATGCTTTGATAGTTTCACAAGGTAACAACATACGTACCTTGACATTGCTCAATTTGAACTAATGAGCTTATTTAAGATGAAACTACTTAACACTTATTTTGGTTAATTATAGGCAACTACTATTTGTGTGATGTCGGATACATAAATTGTGAGGGATTTCTAATACTATTTAGAGGCCAGAGATATCATCTAAGTGTGTGGAAGAGTGGTGCTTAACTAGTATCTACTGAGGAATATTTTAATATGAAGTATTTTCAAGCAAGAAATATTATTGAGAGGTGTTTTGGATTGTTAAAAATGAGATGGGGGTACTCTAAGATGTACAACTTGGTACCCTAGGAAAACTATGAGTAGAATTATCTTGAGTTGTGCATTGATGCATAATTTCATTCGAACATACATGAGTGTGGATCCTATGGAACCCTTGCTTGTGGATGGTGAGGAAAAAGAAAATGGTAAACTTAATATTAAGATTATGAAATTTAGTGCTGCATGGAGTACATTCAGACATCATCTTACCAATGAGATGTACAATGCATAGTTACATGACACCACATCATTGAACAGGGTTTAGCAAAAACTATGTAGCGTATTTTACTTATATTGCATTTATGGATTGATAAACAATATACACTTTATTCTTATATTGTTTTTATTTGAATTTGTAATAAGATCTGATTAAAGACTTCACCTTTTATTGAACTATTAGTTTGATCATCATAAATTGCTAAATCATGAGTAGAATGCCGCTTTTACGAATTCCTATATTTCCTCTCTCTCTATCTTTCCTTCTTTACAGATGAGTCAACCAAAAGTTCAAAGAAATGTCAACCAAGGTGGTAACAATTCGAACCCATCTAGAGGATGCATAAGATGGGGATGCGTTGATGATTGTGCACTAATTAGTGCAATGATAGATTTTGTGGAGGTGGATGGTTGGAAAACGGACAATGACCAGTTTAAGAATGGTGCTTAATAGGTTGGAACAACTTATGGAATAAAACCTTCCTGTGTGTGGTATGAAAGCTAAACCACACATCGAGTCCCGTATCAAGTGTTTGAGGAATCAATATAATGCTATTGTGGAGATGCTGGGTCCAGCTGCCAGCGGATTTGGATGAAATGATGAAAAGAAGTTCGTAACATGCTCAAAACCAATCTGGGATGAATGAGTGAAGGTAATATTTTATATTATGCTTTTTCTTCTATGCACATATGTGTGTCTGTGTATATTTCTATTTATTGGTGACAACTTTTAAAGTTTTACCTTTTTCTCTCATTATATTTTTCTTTCTTTTATGCTAGAGCCACAAAAATGCCGTGAGGGTTAAGAGACAAGCCATTTTCATTTTTTAATGATTTAGCCAAAATATTTGGGAAGGATAGAACCATTAGAGACGAGGTTGTAAATTCATAAGATACATTAGAGGGGATGGAAGACGAAGTAAGGGATAAAGAAGAAGAAGAACAAGAAGAATATGTTCCTGCCTTTTCTGTAGAGGACACTTACCCAGTTCCTCTATGTGCCCCGATAGGAACTTTTTCCTCAACCATCCTATCAAACCATAGGTCAAAGAAGGCAAAGACAAAAAATTTGAAAGTTTTGAGAGAATTTTCTTCTAAATTTGCATGAATGGGCGATGTGATGGAGGATGCAAGTAAATACATAGGCCACTTGACTTCTTGTTTTCAACATGAATCTAATTCTACAGGGAGAAGAATGCAAGTGACTAGTGAGATTATGAAGATTGATGGGTTGACTTCTACCCAAGTTATGAATATGGCAAGGAAAATTGCTCTTAACCCTCTATAAGTTAATTTCTTTTTTAGCCTTCCAGAAGATTTCAGAGCTACTTATGTGCATGGTTTGTTACTTCCAGATTAGTGAAATTCTATGAAAACTAGTAGTCATTTGGAGCTAATACACTCATTAAACTCATATTATGTTGTTAAACTTTTGTATGTGTACCTATTTTTTGGACACTTATTTGACATCAGAGCCCATAATATATTAGTTGATGTGGCTTCCGGTTAATGTATATAAGCTACTGAACTGGATTTCCTCAAGCTTTTGGTGGAATATAACAATACTTTTTCATTTTTTCCCATGGCAATTCTAATAAGCTCATATAGTACAATTCAGTTCATTTTGTGCATCATTTCCAGACATCATTACACATTATCTTTGATGTTACTTTTTGGACGAAAATAATAACACCCAAGAATGCAACCCGTTGTAGTGTGAGAGAAGCATGTTTATTGCTGGGGGTCTGCGCACTGTTAAGTGGCTACTTCGCTTGAGAAAGCAAGCCAACCAGCTGCATGTTATTGTTTTGGTTGGAGACAGTAACATCGTTGAGGCTGATGGAGAATTGATCCCGGGGAGTTAAAGGTGGTTGGAATCTAGGTTTTATTGGTTAGTTATGTAACTTGACGCATTTCTTTCTGAATAAGATCCAAGAACTGCCTTTTTGTGGGATGTTATTGTTTTGGTCGTAAACAGTAACACCCAAGAATGTGGCTCATGAACGTTAGTCGGATGCATTTCCATTTCTGGGATAGAGTTTGCTGTGCATTGGCTACATCACCTGAGAAAGCAGGGTAACAGGTAGCATGTTACTGTATTGGTTAGAGATAGTAACATCATTGAGGCTGTTAGAGTTTTGAGCTCAGGGGGTTACAGGTGGCTGGAAGTTAGGTCAGGTGGTTAGTTATGTCACTTGAAAGGTTCCTCTCTGGATAAGATCCAAGAACTGCCTATTTGTGAGATGTTATTGTTTTGGCCGAAACAGTAACATTATCGAGGCTGTTGGAGTTTTAAGTTCGGAGGGTTACAAGTGGCTGGAAGTTGGGTCTGGGTAGCTAGTTATGTCACTTGATAAGTTCTTTTCTGGATAAAATTTAAGAACTGTATCTTTGTGGGATGTTACTATTTTAGCTGAAGACAGTAGCATCTCACAGGCTATTGGAGTTTTGAGCCTGGGGGATTACAAGTGGTCGGTAACTGTGTCTGTGTGGTTAATTACGTTACTTAATAAGTTTCTCGTTGGATAAAATCTAAAAACTGCTTTTTTATAGGATGTTACTATTTTGGTAAAAAACAGTAACACCCAAGAAAATAGCCTATGTGCATGTGAGATATACATGTTTATTGCTGGGGGGTTTTTTCAAAGAATGTACTTCATTCATACTAACTTTGGTGGTAGGTCTTATGAATATTACCACACAACTGGATATTGCTGCATCGGTCAAAAAAGAGTAACATCAACACAAGTGTTCGTAATTCATAGGGCAACATGTTGTCTGAGTGCTAACATAAACTAGACATAAAATTAAACTGTACAAAACATTAACATTTACAATTGAGCTATACATACAGTTGAATTTTAAATATATCTAAGACCATGGTTTTACATGAATTTAATGTTACGTATGTGCATAATAATCAACTTCAGCTGGGAAGACTGAAATTCTTGAGGAATTTAGTAACTAATTGTGCTTTGTATTGTCTCACTTCCTCTAGTGAAAATTGTTCTTCAAACTCTTTATTGTTGAATATATTCTCTATATGCTTGCATACGAAAATCTCATAATTTTGCCTGAAAAATAGTAATATGAGTTAGTTTGGTACCTACTAGACATGTTACCCTTGGATAAGAAAAAAATTTGCTACTTACGATGTTTCTTCCTGTTATAATGCCCGTTTGTATGATATTATCTCAAAAGGTGGACCTGCGATGGCTGGCTCTACCCTCGTATCCATTCCACTCTGTGCAAGGACTTTATTCATCTTTTTCTTGTAATAGTCCTTCTGTTGTTAGCAAATAAAAAAATAAAAAATAAAAACTCCATGTTACTATCTACGCTGCTGGCTGTAACATCTTGTTTGTTATGAGTTATTATTTTTTGTTATGACAATAGTAACATCAGCAAAAAATACATCCAGCATACAAATAACCCAATGAAGTTTAATTAAAAATGAAACTCCGAGAAAACAAAGTGTTATTGTTTTGACAAGAAACAGAAACATCAACGAATAATAACATATCATCTAATAGCATCACACTTGACATGTTTTCTCCAATGGAAACCCATGTTATGAGTTACATATGAGAGATACAACGTTGTCTTGTTGTGAGTATGAGATGTTACTATCTCTGATGGAAACAGTAACGTCAATAAGATAACAAGATAGATGGTTCAAAAATGTGGCTAGTAATGCAACTTCAGTCAAACCCAAAAAGTAACATCACTTGCTATTCTATTGTAGTATTTAATATCACTCATCACTATCATGGCATCACGAAAGTATGGATCCGGTGCCTCCTTTCTTCTCGGCCGTAGCAAGTTGTAGTGTGTCTATTTGCACTCTTTATTATCTAAGACAAGAAGTGTGAAGTGGTTGGGGTTTCTGAAGTCATTCACGCCCGTGGAGTTTATTAGGAATATAACAACATCTGTAGTCATTACCTCCTCCATATGTGTATTGAATTTGAACTGCCTGACTTCTTAGAGTAACTTAACGTCGCTCATAATGTAAGACTGTCAACATAGTTTAAGCACAAGTCAGTATCAATGTTGTCTTTTGTAATTCATATTTAGGAAATGGATTCAAGATCTTATCCAGTAGCAGCTGTTGAATGAAAATATCTTCCTTTTATTGTTCATGGAAGCCTAGTTCAGAGTGTAGGCATGAACATCTATGATATGTATTAAATGATTAGTTCTCGTTAGATGATTGATTAGGGTGGTGAACTCCAAATAGTAGCACAAGAATCTAGCATTTGTAACAGAACGAATAATTGTATGTAACTGTTTGCACTCCACACAGTTGCACCATGCTTCTGAGCCTGAATAGACTTAGTTAAGTTATGTTACTATTTCTTATGTTACTGTTTTAGATGGAAACAGTAACATAACTACAGGGAGGAATAAGACAAAATAATAATGCATTTAAATGATCAAAGGATACATACATTATTTGTGATTGACTTCTCCTTAATTACTTCCACTAACTCGTCAAAGGTTATGAACAAATCCTGTTGGGGGGTTGACCAGACAAAAATCCTGCATATGGTGATTTGGCATGGGGATAGGACGAGACAATAGGCAATACTTTCTAGTAAATGCAAAGAATTGAGAAGAAAACATGACATGACTTACTGTAGGTCTTCTACCTTTTTATTTGCATCATCTTATTCTTGATATCTTGGGTTAGGTATTTTGCAGCTAGCAGTTTTGTAGTATTCGTTGCCTTATGAGTTTGCTTTTTTTTAATTTTATCTGTTAGTGTATCATCTGCAATTATAACAAGGGCCTCTTTACTTTACCCAGAAACCTCCTCAGCAGTTGTTGTCTGTTGTCGTGCATTTGTTTATCTTGTATGTTTTTTCACTAGCTCAAAGTACGTGAACTCTTCATCCCGTTTTATTTTTTTTGTTTTTAATTTAATATTCGTTATCATCAAACGCTGCTTTTCCTCGTTTTTATTTTATTCATCAGCTCTGGTGGTTTCTACCTCATCTTGTTCAACCACCTACACAATTTTTTCTGATAGCTGTGCATTTAGCTGTTTTTTCTGATTTTCCAAACTGTCATTGATCGCCTTGAGGTTTTCTACCTCACTTGTTGCAGTGGATAGTTGCTCTTGTAGCCGTGCGTTATCGTGTTTGAGCTTTGCTATTATTTCTATGCTTTGTTGTGTCTGTTGTTTTGATGTCTGAAGTTTCTCAATGAGAGATGTCAATTCATCTTTCAGTTTGAGTATTTCTGTGTTTGCATTGAAGAGTTGATCCCTAAGCCATAAGACTTCATCATTGATGTTGCTCTTTGTGGGATAGTGCAATATCTGCAAACTAGTCTAGTTTTGTTACTCGTGGTAGGATCATGTATTGGGCTAATGATGTCTCAGTATCGCCTCCTGAATCCTCCGATTTGGAAGGTATGTTCTGTGATTTTATTTTATTAACAAATTCAATTAATTGTATATTTGTTTCAACTATGTAGAGGAGGTCATATTCTTGTACTGTTGACTCAATTTTTCTGTTTACGACTTGAAACATAAGAGTGTTTCCACTGTTAGTGTGTAAGTTGGCATGTTTCTATTTAGGTGAGGAACAAAAACAGAAACATGAAAATAAAGGACTAAGTGACAGTGTAACAATGATTATGGGTAAATTATTAACTATGAAACACATTAAATGCATAAAATAATGTATGGTTAATGGAAAGAAATTGAAATCAAAAGATGTTTCTATTTCCACTTCAGTTCAGTAGAACCCCATGATATGTTACTGTTTTACGTGGAAACCTTAACATAAGGTCAATGGAGGGAAAAAATTGATAAATCAAATATTACTGATTGTTAAAACTAATAAAGGGCGCATGTTATTATTTTTCAGAAAATACAGTAACATGTTGCATTGTAACTATGACATGCTTCTGTTTGTTATGAAACAACAACACCAATCATAAAACAAAGTAAATTGTTGGAATGAGGATCAAATTAACAATAGAAACCTGGAAAGAAGGACCTGTTACTGTTTCACGTAGAAACAGTAACATCTTGTTCAATGTTACTATTTTTCATGGAAATAGACAGTAACATGTTTTCTTGTACTGACATGTATTGGACTTCATAATAAGTTGACATTTTCATACAATTACTTGAAGCTGGCTGATAAGTTGATCCCTCAGTTAACGTGTGAGGAATTTTAAGTCCCATTTGAGGCATCTTTGAACTCCTTTGATGTGATGCCCACTCAGCACGCTTGTAATTTTACACAGCCAATACTGTCGACAATAAATCATTCATTTTGTCACATTAGTTTCCTTTGGAAGCTGCATTCAAGGACGGAGTAATAAAAGACGCAAAAAATTAGAGGTAAATAAGTTATTCTTGTACGCAGATATCAATACGAAAGAAAAATTCAAAATAACTGTTAAGTGAAATCACATTAACAACCAAAATGTCATAAAACTTTAGGTTACCATTCACAGATAAAACAGGTACATGTTACTGTTTTTAGTCGAAAATAGTAATATGAACTAAGAGTCCTGACAAAATACAAAAAGTAGGCAGGAACATTCACTCAAATGAATGGAAATGAATGAAGACAATATAAAAGATAGTGACATGAAGTAAAAATAAGTTTTGATATCTTTAACTTACTGACAATAGTATGACACAGCCAATTACATTAGGGTGTTGTTCTTTTTGAGAGAATTCATTAGTTGATCGTGAATGTGTTGTGACCACGACCACCCATATTGTGCTATTACATTTATTTCTTCTACGTATTTGATATATGACTAGTCCAATGTGTGGGCCCTATTTGGTACGAAGAGAGTGACTAGAAGCATCAATATCATAAGACGGGAGACATCCTATACATCAATCTATGATGTTCCTCGCACTGCTCTTTCGAATACGTTGAATATTATTGGTTTACTCATCCGTGCTTTGCCACGAAAACACCTTGTGTTGAAGTCTGACCGTGGCTTTTTGCCAGATGTTATCTGGATGGGCTGATTTCCATCCCTTATTCCAAAAATTAGCTTCATTGATGTTTGTGTTATTCTAATATGTTCACCCTCAATATTGAAATGATTATTCTTGTATGAGAAGGTAGCAATTATGGATTGAATTTCAACATCGCTCTTTCGACACATGCTATAATCAAGTTTCTTTATTATTATTGCATTTATTAAGACCTAAAATGAGTTTTATCGTAGCACTATCGTGTGTTTGTCATCAAATTGAAACTGATCAATCTACCTTATGCATGCCAGCAGATTAGACTTGTATTGTTAGAATTTTTGAATTTTTTCTTCAGAATCTTCTGCTTGTGTGAGTGCTTTAGTATCTTTCTGTTCAAGTAAATGTCAAATCAAGCATTAAATCATGCATAAATAGATAAAATGAGGCATGATTAATAATGTAACTTCCAAGAAATAGTGTGTTACTATTTCATCAAGAAATAGTAACATGAACTAAAAAATGAGATATACATGTTTAACAAAATTCTACTAATAAACAACGAGCAAAAACATGCATAAGTGTTATTGTGTGAAGTATGAATAACAATGCAACCTTATGGTAGTGGTGTGTTTATGTTTCACCGAAAAATAGTAACATGAGTCAAGAACCGATATATAATTGTCTTGCAAATCTTTACTACATTGATAACGAGTAATAGGAACATAAGTTAACAAGATGAGGTATGATTAACAGCGAAACTCCAAGAAATTATGTATTACTGTTTTATCAAGAAACAGTAATATGAACTAGAAAAATGATATATGCGTGTTTAATAAAACTCTACTATATTGACAAAGAACAAAAACATACATAAGTAAATAGTATGAGGTATGATTAATAATGTAATCTCGTGATAGAGGTGTGTTACTGGTTCACTAAGAAATAATAACATGAACCAAGATTTGAGATATAACTCTTTCTGGAAACTCTACTGCATTGATAACGAGTAAAAGGAATATAAGTTAATAAAATGAGATACGATTAATAATGTAACTTACGAGAAATAATATGTTATTGTTCTATCAAGAAATCATAACATGAACTAAAAAATAAGATATGCATGTTTAACAAAACTCTACTATGTTGACAACGAGTAAAAACATGCATAAGTAAATAAAATGCGGTATAATTAACAATGCAACCTCATGGTAGTGGTGTGTTTCTGTTTCACTAAGAAATAGTAACATGAGCCAAGAACCAAGATATAACTATTTTATGAATTTTTACTGCGTTGATAACGAGTAAAAGGAACATAAGTTGACAAGATGAGGCATGATTAATAGCCAAACTTCTAAGAAATTATGTGTTATGAAATAGTAACATGAACCAGAAAAATGAGATTTGCGGGTTTAACAAAACTCTACTATGTTGATAAAGAACAAAAACATGCATAAGTAGACAGTATGAGGTATGATTAACAATGCAACTTCATGGTAGATGTGTGTTACTGTTTCACCAAGAAACAATAACATGAACTAAGATTTAAGATATAACTATTTCAGGAAACTTTACTGCGTTGATAATGAGTAAAAGGAACATAAGTTGATAAAATAAGGTATAATTAATAGTGTAACTTACAAGAAATAATGTGTTACTGTTCCATTAATAAACCGTAACATGAACAAAAAAATAAGATATGTATGTTTAACAAAACTCCCAAATGCTGTATAAGTAGACAAAATGCTATATAATTAACAATACAACCTCGTGGTAGTAGTGTGTTTCTGTTTCACCGAGAAACAGTAACATGAGTCAAGAATTGAGATATAACTATTTTATGAAACTCTACTGTAGTGACATGATTTTGTTTGGTCTGCAAACAGAGATGTCAACCCAAAAAATATTAGAAATAGACAAGATGATATGTGACTAAATAGAAAACCTTGACAAAACCAATATGTTTACCCTATCAAAGACTAACATAAAACGAAATGTTACTGTTTTATGTGAGAATAGTAACACCCAGCAAAATGTGGTAATAAACTTACAAATCAAACATGATTAACGGCAATGTCGATGGAAAAGCATGTTACTTTTGGGCATCAGAAGAGTAAGGTGTCTCCGTTTGTTTTTATATGAACCAAATGCCAAAAAGATAATGAAATATGCAAGGTGCTATTTTTCTATTTCTCATACAAACAGATATTATGTGGAGTGACAATAACATGCAATAAAATATTTAGTATGCTGTGGTCATACTAACTTCTAGGTTCTAGGGTTTCCCTTGAACTTACATAAGAACACAAATTCAAGGAAACTGTAATATTTTCCTTCAAGTTAATTAAAGTATAATGCCTGTACTAGAGTTAATATTAAAGAGGATGTGGGTTTACCTGTGGACGACCCATTTGTGCGGAGTTACTATTTAAACTTGTTTTAAGCTTTCGATGTCGAGAAATGATGCTCTCAGGTTGTTCAGGGTAGTTAGAATCTTTTCTTGTTATATTTGCCGATGATTTGCACGATATCTTCCTGTATCTTGAATTCACTGATACTGTGCTTTGAGATGGAATGCGAAGTGTTATTATTGTTTCAACCTTTTTGTGCCCCCCGAAATGCCTATTGCGTGCATCATTTCGTCTTCAGACCATTGCGTTTTGCTGCTTCAATGTTGTGTCTTTTCATTTTCCTGCTCCGGAAAACAGTACTAACATTTAGGACTCTCATTTTTCATATAAAAAAATAAAATTAATATATGTTAATATATTATTTTGAAGGTTATTGTGGTCATTTCATTGTTATTTCTTAGGAAATATAAAGTTGAACTAAACAAAACATAAGAATTTATTTACTGAGAAGTGTGACTTACTCTATGTCAACCAAACAAAATTTGGGATTTCTCAGGAAATTCATATGAGAAATTAAATTCCTATGAAATTTCATTTTCCATGAAAACTTAATTTTGGTATGAACCAAATGATCCCTATATGATATGACTTGCATTTAAAAATTTGTGATAATTAAATGTTTATTCTATTTAATTCTTGTAGTTAACCTTGTTGTGATAACTTCGCTGTGTAATATACCACCTGCATTTAAAAGTTGGCTGACGCCACTACATAGGCCAGAGAGATTTATATGCACCAACAAAGGAGCAAACTATAAGAATTAAATTGTTAAAATTTTCTGACAGAGAAAATAAAAAAAATAAAAAATTCAATTGATTATATATAAGTAAGATGTAATAAAGACTTATCCCCCGTTTGGATTAGGGGAAAAAAAGTGCTGAAAAGGAAACAGGGAAGGAGAAAAAGAAAAGAAAAAGTTTCTTTTTTCTTTGTTTGAACGAATGGTTGAAAAGGAGAAGAAAGAGAAATTTAGGAGAAAAAAAGGTTGACCGATCCCACTTAAATCTTTGGTTTTTTTTACTATTTTTAAAAATAATTTTTTATTTTTTAATTTTAAAAATAGAAGTTTTTCTTTGATAAATTATTTTAAAAAAAAGAATAAATTTTAAATTTTTTAACTTTTTTTTTGGATAGTAGTTTTATAATTAAATAAAATATTTGTTTATTTATTTCACTAAACATCATCTATTCATTATTTTCTTTAATTTAAAAAAGTTTTAAAAAATAATTTTTTAAAAATAACTTTTAAAAACAGTTTTTAAACATAATAGAAAAAAACTTATACAAACACACTCTCTCTACTCCTCAATTGGGTAGAATTTGCGGGCAATGCTGTAGGGACATTTTTATTTTCATTTTTGTCCTTTATTAAATTATTAATAAGTATGAGACTGTCTTCTTGAATTTTATTTCCAATTCAAATACTTTTTTGGACATTTATGTTATAATCTCATTTATTATACGAATAATTTGTTAATATATATTTTCCAAAGTGTGTTGAAATATATATATATATATATATACAGAGATTAATAGAAGGATAATTTGTCATTTGATAATATAATACTTTCCTTTTTTATTTTTTACTCAATAAAAAAATTAAAAACTAATTTTTTTTCTTTTTGATTTCCCATTCTTCAAACAATAAATAAATAAAAAATACTTTTGTGTGTTTAAAAAATAGCCAGAACACCTTTTAGAGTTATGCATTATTATTATTCAACAATTTTATGTTTACAGATATGACTTGCGCAGCAAGCAAAAATATATGACATGTACATGTCTCAAATACCAGAAATTCCAAGAAATTTCTAGCCGGAAACATCCTGGAAATGGCAGTGTCTTGTATGAAATCAACAGTCAGCCCAAGTCGGCCAGTCCTTCTTCTTCTTCTTCCTGACCACATGCATGTGAATTGAGCAAATAGTATTGACACAAAAAACCGAAAAAGGTAGTTGAAGGAACTGCATAGAAGGAGAGAAGAAGATTCCTAAACAATTTATTATTAATGTTCAGCGCCTTATCGGCGAGCGGACGCAGCACGCTCTCGACTAGAAAAGAAAAACTTTACTTAAAATGCAGCCTATTTTATATTATAGTATTGGAAATTAAACAAAAAGACATATCCCTAGCTAGCTTAATTATGTTGGATTATGCTGATCATCATATTTTCTGATGGGATACACACACACACACACTTCTAGTAATATCAGAAAATACACTTGAATAAATATATAAAATTAAGTGTTAATTTTGATGACAGATGATGTAAGGTTTCCGGAATTACCTTGGAGTTTAACTGAAACTTTCTGACATGTGTTAACTGCTATCCTAAAATTAATCGTGATCATTGATTTTAGGGTTTCTGCTATCTGTTTATTTAATGAAATCTGGGGCACACTTTCTTTCATTGTAAGACGTTTTCTGATCACAAGTCCAGGAATCCATCGCTGAGAATCGAAAGTCTTGATTCTGTATTGATCATCACTTAGTTGTGTCCATCGATGGCATCCAAAAGGAGGAGACAAGGAGATGCAATACAACAACAACGCCACTTCAGGTATTATTTATTTTTTTAATCTTTATAATTTGAATTCTTAGCATTTTGTTTTATTTATACAATTTATTAGGTCTAACTGTATATGATTTTTGGTTACAGCTGTGTGTGCGGTTCCACTGTGCCGTCATGCATGTCTGACATGGAGTCGTTCTTGTCGTCCCTGCTGGATTTCCGAACAAGTGTAAGAAACCAGTGTCTATTTTCAATTTAGGAATCATAATCATACGTATGTATTCCTTTGAAAAATATGGCCTTGACTTGAAGAGAGTTGCTTTTCTTTTTTATTTGTGCTGGCTAGCTTTTCAGCGTACTAGTAGAGTATAAGGTTAATTATATATGTACGGTGTGGTAATTTGCTTATTATTTTGAAGAAAAAGCTGTGCTGCTTTCCTTTATTTTCTGCTTTTCACCTTGTACTATCTTCTCCTTTGCTTTTTGGTTGCTTTATGGATTAATGTTGATGTGGGGGTGTGTTTGCTATATTTTCATACCTTTTCATTTTCTCATTCAGTTACGAAAGGATTTGGATCATTTTCTCGTTCAGCTACGAGAGGAGTTTGAACGTGATCGATCTCTAAGGTTTCTGATTTCTCCTGTCATATCTATATCTATATCTATATCTTTTCTATGTAGCATGTCCTGTGAATTTCAGATTCTTTGTCTATCTATAATTCATATTTCTCGTGCATCATAAATATTGAAAATTTCTTATTTATTAATTGTGGGTTTTGTCACGTACAGACAATCGGCGGCAAGTAATCAACTGACTGGAACATCTGGAGGAGCCAGACCCAACTTTCGGTTGTGTTTCACTAATAAAATGCAGCAGACCTATTTTACAAACTCCAAGATATTATCAGCAGAGGACGATGTGCCTGTCAAGATTGCTCTTTTCCATGGAACATCTCAGTCTATAGTCACTGACGGTCCTCTGTCCTCGCTTAAGATAGAGATATGCGTCCTCGATGCTGATTTCGGCATTGATGAAAATTGGACTTCAGATGAATTCAATGCGAAAATCTTAATTCAGAGAGAAGGGAAAGCTCAGTTACTGAGTGGTGAAAGGTTCATCACATTAGAGAACGGAGAGGGCTGTGTCTGTACTAAAATGAAGTTAACCGATAACTCGTGTTGGAGTAGAAACCGAAAGTTCAGGTTAGGAGCAAAGGTTGTGAAACCATCTGCAGACGTTAAGGAAGCTGTAAGTGATTCTTTCATGGTAAAAGATAAAAGAGGAGAAGGTAGGTCTCAAAATATATCCAACCTTGGACCTAATTTTCATTAATTAAATCAAGTACTATATATCAACGTTATATATATTCTAAATTTTGTTTGTTAAACTCTAACTGGAGACCGACATGCTTGTGATGGGGCCAATTTCAGGACGCAGGAAACATGATCGTCCATCCTTGAATGACCATGTATGGCGTTTGAGGAAGATAGCAAAAGGTGGTAAAGTCCACAATTTGCTGTTGTCACAGGGCATACTCACCGTGAAGGACCTATTACGATTTCATACAATCAATCCATCATTCCACGAGGTGAAAATAATTGGTTATTGCTAATTCAATTCCTTATCTATGAATAATGATGCGGACTACTAGTATTTATTGCGTAACTCAAGTACATAATTTCTAATTAAATTAATTAATATATGTATGTCTTCATATAAATTACTTGCACAATTAAAATATCTAATATATCTCTCATATTATACACATATAAAACAATAATTTGAATCAATAATGACTTCATCAATTTAATAAAAATTAGATAATTTGGTTTAGAGTGTATTAACTATATGTGAAGTCTAAGGATCTGTTTATTTTTAGGCAAATATTTTTCATAAAAAAACTCATATTTTTCCATATAAATGAAAGAGTAATATGTTGTTTCCATATCTTACTACTAAGAAAAAAATGGATATCTAAAATCATGATAATTAAGGAAAACAACTTCCTTTTAAAAAAGGATAAAAAAATTTTCTGTTAAATTATCTACATTTAGTATAAAAAATATAAAATATTTTTAATTTTTTAACCATTTATGACTATATTTTTACTGAAAATATTTTTTATGAAAACAAACACAGCCTAAGCATATAGTAAGACATTCAAGTGGATGAGTTATTGGAAATGCAGGAGTTTGGCGACATACCAACAAATACATGGAAAGCGATTATGGATCACGCTATGGCTTGTGTCATAGATGAGAAGGAGCATTACATCTATCAGACGACTGAAGAACCGATCATGATCCTTATGTTTAACTGCATCTATAAGGTTGTGGGGGTAGCATTCGATGGACAAAATTATTGCCATCCAAATTCTCTCACCTTGGAACAGAAGGCATGCATTCACATTCTACCCTCCAAACGTATATAATCACTCATGTCTATTAATATATATAACCTTAACTTATTCAAAGTATCTTCTTTCATTAGCAGTATTTGGTGGAAAAAGCTAAGCTGCATGCTTACAAAAATGTGAAAAATATATTTCCACTTGGTGAGACTTCAACACTGAATCACTTTTCGATGCCGTTGTCAAGTCTCCAAGCTGGTCCGTCTGGTGTTGTACATCAAGGTTAGTACTGTCATCCATGTAAAATGACATGAATAAACTAATTCACAGAATCCTGATTCTTTCCCAAATTTCAGATCCATTTCAGGCAGAGGACAAACAAGAAGGTGGGGATATCTGGTCAGGGTTAATAAGGGAAATGCTGCAATACAGTCCTCCCACAGGGGAAGATTTTATCTCAGCTGAAATGTACACCGAACGAGGTGACGGTTGGTCCCTCGGTGGATTGCAGGTTCCTTTGGCAAATAGTTTTGGTCCATGTGCAACATCAACGGGGCAAGCTAGTAGCCTTTACTTTGCTTCTTGTGGTGGAGCAGGATCTAGTCATGCTCAATATTCTTGCTTCCCTGATTCTGCTGTGCATGTGACAAGCAATGCTAAACGTAATAAAGCAGCGTGGCGTAGAGTTCGAACTGCTCTCAAGCGGATTTTATCGGTCGCGCACAAAATTAAAGGGATAGACTCAGAAATATAAACTACTGCTAAGACCAACTTTTATTTGTTTATTAAGATTATATAGATGTGATCTCAATGGCTGATGTATTCCCTATAAAATCAAATCTGTAGATAGTGAACTTGCTTTGGAATATATGTTCATGAAAGTACTGATGTGGGCCAAGCATAGTAGGCCCCAAAGATTTTTAACATTATATATTAGTATCATGAAATAATACCAAAATTTTTTTTGAAAAAATTTACATGAATCATTTGGCCTCCCAACAAAATTTTAGCCCGAAAATTTTAAATGAAGTTCCGCCATTGCTGATGGAATAGACTATCTTCAATTCCCTTAATTAGAAAGCTATAGATTATATCATTACAGCTTGAGCGCTGTATATGTATCAATTATTGCCGAAATGATACCAATAAGCAGTAAAAAGTCGTATTAATTAAAGATTTGATTGACAAGAGCCTTGCCTCGGTGGTTTCACCACTCAATTAATCCAATACTCATAAGCAAACCCTAGTCTCCAGGTCAATGTCAAATAATTTTGCAGCTAGTCTTCCATGGAAGAAAAGATGGGGACTACGATGGACAGACTGCAAAAACTTACTATTAACGTTGTAATTTAAAAATAATGATCCCCACTATAACAACAACCATCGAAGATGATTCGAAAAGGAAAACGTTTACAGTTATAATTTGGTAAAAATTTCATGCCATAGCACACGCTTACACAATTTTTGAAAAAAAAATCATATTTTTTTACAACTTTGTGAATAAAAGTTTTGTAAATTTTATATGAGAAGTTTAAAAAAATAAATTATCATTTTTTTGTACTTGTTACATATAAAATTTCTATAAACTTGTAATTTTTTGTGAAAAATTTACAAGAATTTTTATATTATATATATATTGAACTTAAAAAAAAATAGCAAAATCTTAGGCTTATAGTGTACGTAGATGCAAAGATATTAAAAAAAGGGACTATGTCTCTATATTTTATACTCTTGAAATTTTGTGATTTTTCCATTCTTCATGAAACTTCTTTGTTAAAAGTTATATATTATAAAAAAAAGGAGAAAATTGCAAAATTTGTTACATGAAAAATTCATAATTATAGTTTATTTATTAAATCTTTATAAAAACATACAAAACTTGTTAAATACCTAACTGAATATAACTAAAAATAATAATTTTATTTCTATCATTTGCACCTTACCAGCTGATTTTGTTTAGATCACCGCGTAGCCTATACGTAAGGCTATAGGTTGTGAAGTTGACTGTCCAAACCAAGCTAAATCTTTAAATTTGGCTTTTTACGAGTCAACTTTGTATAATGATTGTATTGGTAATTGTCATCCTATGGATGTGTGCACTTCCTTCAATAATGGATATTTATGGGTTCTCGCTAAATTTAGTATTTATCTGAGCTGATCAGATATATATGGTAAGGAATTCATAGATGTAACTGATAAACCAAGAGTTAAGTTTAAGTACATTGTTAAAGACTAATAATAAGTTAATAGCAACATGAAAACACAAGCAAATGTATTCACATATATTGTCTTGTAACCCTAAGTTTGAAATTTAAGTAACCTGAGTTTAACTTGAAGTAGGGACACATATTGTACTAAGTAATATAGGTCGATTAAGTGTAGGATTCATCCGAGGGCAAACGGATTTGAATTTTTTTACTGTTTCCAGGGCATCTGCATATAAATTTGCTGGTGTAAAATATCAAACTCCTTTCAGAAATGCTGCATGCAGTTGCAAATTATATTCCATAAAAGAAAACATTCTTTAGTGATGTCTTCATCTTCCTTTTTATTAGACCTTTTCCCTTTTTTCTCTCCTCCCACTTCGTCTTTTCACTACAAATCATATTTTTTTTAAAAAAAAATGAAGTAGAACTACATGTGGGAGAATGCCCACATCGATCACTGGGGACCAAATCAAAATGCTTTTTCCCAGCGGAACTCTCAAATACTTACTATATTAGGGAGGGAAGGAGTTAAGAAACTACATTCGAGGCATGCTTACGGGCACGGAAATAAAAGAAGATTCCTAGTTAATTTGCATGAATTATACTCGGATGATTTTCTCGTCAACGATCGAATTTTCCTGGAATTCTTGGGGCAGACCAAGACTTGAAATGAAGAGGGAAAAAAAATGAGAAAGAAATAGCTGACTTGATGCGTATTCTCAATTTGTCTCTGGTGATAACTCGACCCACCAACCCCACGCGTCTACATATGATTTCCTGAAATCGAGGTCGCTGATTTTTATTTTAAAAAATTCGTACTTTGGGAATTAAATCCGTTTAATAACATATATTATTAGATCCGGCCGGTAGCAGTTTGGATCACGCGGTTAAAAGCAAACGGCTTCGTTTGGAAAATATTTTCTATAAAATATAATTACAAAATATTAAAATGAAGAACTTAAATATAAAAAATTTAGAGAAAATAATTTTTGCTATTTAAAAAAAATTATTTCTAAATTTTTAATATTATTCTTTTAATTATTAAATAGTTTATCACCCTTCCATTAATATATATGTAAATAAAATTTTTTCACAAAATATTTTCCACTGAAATAAAGGAAGCGTTAATGTGAATCTGGATGTTTCTATGAAAAGAGTGTTCTTCACTCAAGTCTTTAGGAATGTTTCTATGAAAAGAGTGTTCTTTAGGATTCTTCCTTGTACCTTCTCCTCCCACCCTCTGTTAATATTTGTGAACAAAGGGTATCCAATTTGCAAAATAGTTGTATTACTGGGAATTCTAGATCGCTTTTCAGTGTTTCTGCAGTGCATATGGCATCAGGAAGGCTACCAACTGAACAGGAGGGTACTGATGACAGGAATCTTCAAAGCCCACTTCAAGATTCAACCTATGCAGAAATTGTCCGGTCAGTAACTTTCATTTTCTATGCTAACATTTAAATTATAAATCACCGCGTATTGGCTTCTAACTCTGAATATGGTTTTGTTGTTGTAATTATGCAGTGCCCTAAGGAATGTGCCGTTTCCACGCCTGACTGAACTCCAGTCCTGCTTGGAACCCCGCTTTCGAAGAGTGGTAGGAAATCATTCTTTTTTTTTCATAAAGTGGTTTTGTTTAATTCGTCTGGTTATCTCAGCTGGCTTTATGAATATTCGGAATATACGCAACCAACTTTCAACCTCAAACATCCTCCCAGGTTTTTCGGTGGTTATGTGCTCTTTATTAATTATAATGTTGTTGACCTGTCAATTTCTAGTAAAGAGAAGCTTTAGTTCCATCATCGGTTCTTTCTTTTTGGAAGTATATTTGTCGTTTCCTCATCTTTGTGCTCTAGCTCCGGCCGGCCAAAATTGACTGGTCAAACCTTTCCACCGTGGATCTGCACAACTTAACCATAACTCTCGGATAAGCTTTTAATCATTTTGTTTCTCGTTATTCATGTGTACTTGTCAACTAGGTACGAGAGGAGGTCACCTCCACTATTCAGGATCACCTATGTCAAAGGTTTGTTTCTTTTGTCCAATTATTGTTCTTTTATTAATTATTACTTCTCTTCATTAATTTTATGTCCCAATTAATATAGTTGCAGGACTCCGCTTAATCAGACAGGAAGATATGGGGCAAGAGCCTTCCAGCTGTGTTTCATGAACAAATTACCTTCCGCATTCTATACATCGTCAAAGTTGACAGCCGACGACGGTGCTCCAATTCAAATTGCTCTCTGTGATGCCACATCTCAGAATTCTACTGTTGTGAGAAACGCTCCTCAATCCTCTATAAAGATAGAGATATGTCCCCTTAGTGGTGACTTTAGCAGTGACGATTGGACTGAAAATGTATTCAATGCCAACATAGTAAGAGAACGGGACAACAAGCCGCCGTTGCTGAGCGGAGACAAGTTTCTCGTACTTGAAAATGGAACTGGAGTTATCTCAGGAATTAATTTTACGGATAACTCGAGCTGGATCAGAAGCGGAATGTTCAGGATTGGAGCCAGAGTTGTGGATTCAGCTGTGGCAATCAACATTAGGGAAGCCAGAAGTGATCCTTTTAGGGTGAAGGATAGCCGTGGAGAGGGTATATATGTCTTAATTTATTATTAATCAGTTGCTTTCTATATTCTCCCAATGGGTTTGGAATCCACGTCTATGTGGCAAAATGATGAGTGAAACCATTGGATGGATCAACTCATCCAATAATTTAGATTTAGCCATATTCTCATGGGTTCCAATGGAACATAGAATTTCTTTGTTAATCAACTAACTTATACCATTAATTTCTCGTTGAGAGAACATAACTGAAGTGGAATTTTGTCTTTAATTTCAGCCCGTAAAAAACATGACCGTCCTTTATCTAATGATCCTATATGGCGTTTGAAGAGAATAGCAAGAGATGGTAAAATTCACAAGCAACTTCTTTCCCATGAAATACACACAGTTGGAGATTTGTTGCATCAGCACAGGACAAATCCAGAGGTAATAAGTTGTCACTGTTAATACTAATTCGGCAAAATTAATATAGCAATATATATGTATATATCTGTCTGATTTTGTTTTGCTTTGGAAAAGTAGATATTTGAGAAAATTCCAAAGAAGTTGAGGGAAACAATTATTGAGCATGCTAAAGCTTGCAGAGATCCGACGGAAGGACAGCCACTAGATCTTGAGGGGGACCCATCTTCGTGGAATGATATTATGGCAATTGATGAACCATCACCAAACAGCTCCATGAATCCATTTGCAACTAGTCTAGAAGTACTGGCTGCAGGTGAATTCGGTTACCCAGATCAAGGTCTCCAACACTTTGTGACCGCTGACCAGAGAGGTATGTATAATGTACTAAAATAACAACCCTACTTACATCTAAATTAAAGTGTTGACATTGTGTCGAAGTGTCATGTTATGATTTTAAATCCTGATTTGTAATCCCAGTATGTTTTTCGCACTAATCTTAATTACAAAAAAAAATATACATTTTTAATATTTATCTATAATTTTACTTATTATAACCTAAACTACCATTATTTAACTGTGTCTAAGTGTACTAATATTAGAAAAATTATTCTGTAAATAAATGTGCATCTAGAATTGTTTGAATAACATTGCCGAAGTTTATTTATTTATTCTAATTTTGGTTCTTCCAATCAGATATGTGGGAAGTTTTTGGCCAACCGTACACGTCTGGGGAAGGAGTGCACAGTTTCGAAGTGGGCAGTGATCCAATGGGAGACTGGATGGAAGGCTTTGTATCTGAAATTTACATTGACGGGATAATTCCTCAGATTCCATTTTCAAATCATCATCTTCCTTCCCCTTCCTTTGGTTATCGTGATGCATCGACGAGCGGAGGGAACGGCAGAAAATTGTGGCGTAAGATTCGGAATGCTCTTAAATGGGTCAGACTGTGGCGTAACATTCACCTTTGAACTTGTTCTTCTAGCATAAATAATTTCTTATTTTAAGAGTAGGCAACAAAAAATGAATCCCCAAACTCCCTGCGTTAAATTTTAACATTATAATTACTATCAGTTATTTCCAGTAAAATTTGTTGTAATTCAATTCATTTATTAAATTAATGGTGTTGGTTGTTTGAACATGAACCTTGATGTTGCCATCGTGGCATCTAGCTTTTCAGTATTCAATCTTGGCAACGCTGATCTTGTACGTCACCCAGTCAACACAAAAAGTTTAAAATTCGAAAACATGATGATCGATTGACGGTGTGAATGACCTTTGCATGGCTATATATTTGTCCACATTGAATAAAGCAACTTTAGTCTATTTCAATTTCAATGTTCAAATATTTTAGCCTAAACCATTTTCGTTTGTATAGATTTGAAGTGCAATCTCTTGACATTTTTTCTATCCTCGACATTCTCTGATTTATAAGTAGATCAATGTGAACTTTAGTAGCAACTTTAAAAATAAAATAAAATTTATTTAATGGGCTCTCCTACAAGAAATTTTGAAAAATTAATCTTATTTGGCTATGTTTTTATTGACCAAAAGAGAAGATTAAGAACTTTATTATTCGACCCCATGGCTTGTGTGCAGCAAGATGCGTGCAGTCTCCTGAGCTTGTTTAGATTTAAAAGTATTAAGCTTTATGAATGATTTTTTTATAATAATATTTTATTTTTTTGTATGAAAGTAACAAAGTTTAATGTCATCTATGTATTTTATAATTAAAAAATTAATGTATAATGCTATGGTAGTCAAGAAAAATAATTTCTATTAAAATGGATCATACTTAAATAACATTTTTTTTTTTTTTTTATAATGCCAATGACATACACAAGATCTTAAAGAGCAAAATCATAATTAAAACAAAATCGGGTGTCCGCTTTTATTTTCAATGGTAGTTACTTTTCAGTTACAAATTTTTACTTATTCAACCTAATAATTTATTACTGGTTTTATTTTTCTATTTTTCAATTTGAAATATTTTAAATGAGACGAGTATATATTTAAAAATATAAAATGTTTTGATTTCACAAATGCGAAACCCTTCTATATTTCATGAGTTTATCTCTTTTTTAATATTTATTTTTGAATATTTTAAAATTTAAAAATTATTTGAAAATATTAAGGGAGAAAATTTAGATTAGTAATTGATTGCCTAAAGAAAAAAAAGATTGTTGTTGAAATATAACTGTGATTCTCCAAAATACTGTTTTGTTAGCCGAGTTGATAAAAAATTAACACACCTAGGAAGCGTTTCCTTTGGTCAATTTTATATATTTTTTCTGGCGAGTGATTCTCTTCCTTTCATTTATTCGCAAATTCTATTAGAAATGTAAATGCAACAATGGGTTATTAGCATCCGTGATGTTCCATAGGCTTACGATACCGCATCGTTAAACTAGAAGCAGCAAATTAATTAATAACCCAAAAAAAAAAAAATGGTTACGGAAGATTTTCAAAGGTAGGAATTTTCCACAAAATTTTTCGGAGCAAGACCTGTCTTACTGGCCCCTTACGCGCGTCTCCGTCTCTCTTTTCTCTGAACTCACGAGAGTCAGGATTCAGAGAATTGAGCCTACGATATGGACCTCCCAGAACTCGTCCATTTCAGAAAGTTTATCCACAAAATAAACGTGGCTTTCTCTTCTTTGTGAGAATAATCTCACTGATATAAAAATAAGGACAACTGCCAATAATAATAACCACAACTAACATAGGTTTTTGGTAAAGCCTTTGTATTGAGAAAACAAAATTTTGAAGTTTAATATAATTTTTTCTAATTACATCATTTATTTTTTAATTTTTTTATAAATAAAAAATTAATTAAATTATTAGACACATAAATAAAAATTAGAAATCTAACTCTAAAAAATACAAAGACGAACATTAGATACCACTTTAAAGGAGCAATTAAATTATTATATATACATAGTTTAACCTTTATATGTAACTGAAAACACAAAGTTGAATATTAGGTACTACTTCAGTCAAAACACTCTATTTAGTTTTATTTTAAGTGAAAGAAGAGGAAGGATGGAGCTAGAGTAACTCATTCAGAATGCCATTCAAAGAATTATGCAGTTGAATTAAATCGAATAAACCCTTATGAAATAAATATTCAACTGCTTGGAACCTTCCGGTACTATTTTATTTAATGTTTGTTTAATTACTCTTTTACCTGCAACTTATTTTTTAATTTTTCGTAATTAAATATGGCAAGTAAAGCCCCGTGACTGGTAAATTGAATATCTTTATCTCCTTGATCCGTAAGAACGAGAAAACTGGAGCTTAAGACGAATTTTCTAAGCAATTGATTTGAAGAAAATTTTTCGGGAGAAGACCGTTTGGCACGCCAGACGCGTCTTCCTTTGAATGTTGTTTTTTTTCTTTCTCTCTTTTTTTTTAAATCTAATGTTTTCAGGGTATCTGGTTAGCTTAATAAGGTGTTTTATTTAATGTAAGAACTCTGCCTTTCATTTGAACTGGAGAAAGGGGAAAAAATCCAAATGGGGGATAAGAGAAAAAGAAAGTGAAGGAAGCGCGTAAGGGAAGTTTTGGCCGTAATTTACAAATAGAGAAACATTAACCCACACCGCGTTTTCAATTACAAGCAGCATCATGAATCATAGCCACAAGAAACCACAGAAATTTAAGTCTCTCAGTATAAATATTGAAGCGTACTTGTAAGTTGAGGAGTATCCAAAAGAGAATCCTTTCACCTTTAGGGCTGTGCTTCGTTCTTTTTGTTGAAATCTTGGAGCCTGACTGATTCTTCTTACAACTAGTCGAATAAGTTTGTGTGATTTGTGCTTATCATTGAGAATTGTCGGCCTTTTTGTTCAGTCTTATTATGGCACCCAGAAGGGAATCTCAACAGCAGTCTGATGACAAGGATCATCAGATCCCAGAGCAACAAGGGCACGGCTCTTCATTTGAGACTTGTTCTCTGATTGGCAGGACATGCATGAGGGACATGGAGTTTTGGTTAGGAATGATTCGCGGAGTGGTAAGAAAGTTATTTTCGTCTTCAAAATGATTGTTTTTTTCTCAAATATTCATCAACAAAGTAAAAGCAGATCTAACTTCATGGAGATGACTAATATTAATCATTAGTGATTCCTGCCCTCAAAAAACAAAAAAAAGGAAAAAGAAAGTCTTTGACTCATTCTTCATGTCCTCATTGATTTGTCTATGGGTTCTTATCATCCAATTGTGACAAAACTTCTGTTTAGAAGGGGGTCGAAAGAATTCTTTTGAGTAAACACTAAATGAAGGGCATGGGTGATAATAAAATAGTCCTAAGAGTTTCATAATACTTTCAATTTATTATTAACTTCAAAAAAGTTTATACCATCATAGGATTAACTTCTCTAACTCTCCAAATGATTGCTTTTTTCTAAAATTTTCAAACAAAAGCTCAGATCTGACCTTATGGAGATGACTAATATTAATTCTTAGTGATACTGATTCCTGCTTGTTAATTTGTCTATGGGTTCCTATCATCCAATTGTTGACAAAACTTCAATTTAAAAGTGGGTCAAAGGAATTTTTTCAGTAGATACTAAATTCACATAAAGTTGAAAGACACGGATGCCAATAGAATAGTCCTAAAAGTTTCATAAATACTTTCAATTTATTATTAACTTCAAAAAAATTAAAACATCTTAGGATTAACTCATCTAACATTCTAATTTGATATTTAATTGACATAGCTTTATTAATAAAGATTTGATACCATATATATTGATATGGAAGCAAAGTTGAGATTAATTTAATCTCATCTTTATCTTTGAAAGATAGGTTTAGTGGTTTGTTCAATTGCTTTTCAACTCTTACTTCCATTCTTGGGGTTAGCGCTTAATTCTAATTGAGTGTACTAATCCGCAGGTCCGAGAGGAATTGGATCGGGATCGATCTCTGAGGTTTGTTTCCCATTCATTTCTTCATTACCATAGCTTGATGTTGTGTTTCGCTCCCCCCCCCCCCTCCCCCTCCCCCTTTTTTAATGATTTCTGTGAAATTTGTTTCAGACAAACAGCTCATCAGACTGGAACGGCTGGACCAAAACACTTGCAACTGCGCTTCACCAACAAAATGCGAAGTACATATTTCACCCTGTCTAGGATATCAGCCGAGGGCAATGAACCTGTTCAGATTGAAGTATTTGACGTTAGATCTCAGTCCAGAGTCACTGATGATCCTCTCATCTCGTCCCTGAAAGTAGAGATATGCGTCGTTGATGGAGACTTTGACAGTGGGCGTGAGGATTGGACTACAGAAGAATTTGATGCCAGTAAGTTGCGAGAAAGAGAGGGTAAAATGCCATTACTCAGTGGGAATAGGTTTGTTCAATTAAACGAAGGAGTTGGCATTATCAGCGGAATTCGCTTCACTGATAACTCCTGCTGGGTAAGAAGCCGGAAGTTCATGTTAGCAGCCAAAGCTGTGCCAAACCAAGCAAACATAAGAGAAGCTACAACTGAACCATTCACTGTCAAAGATAATAGAGGAGAATGTAAGCATCGAAACTACAATACACGCTTTAATCTATGAAATTACTTTTAAAAAATTTAGTACCGTACTTAGAAAGTTAGGTGCGCAACTAACAAATTTAGAATCTACTCACAACTACTATATTCAACATAAACTAACTAAGACATATTTGTGGGTCTTATTGTTTTCAGCATACCAGAAACTCGAACATCCTTCCTTGAGTGATAATGTTTGGCGATTGAGAAAGATAGCGAAAGGCGGTGTGCTTCATAGGAAGCTGTCTTCTAAAGGAATAAAAACAATTAAGGATATGTTGCGGTTGGACACAACCAACCCGTCTTCGCTACAGGAGGTAAAGACATCTATGCATTTTGACTTGAAAAATAGCTGTTCATGCGAAACTTTTAACATTTTGACTGTTGAAACATGAACTATAGATGTTTGGCAACTTTTCGAGAAAAGCAAAGGAGACAATTATTGAACATGCCAAGGCTTGTGCTGTTGATGATAAGGAGTATTACATGTATCAGGCACCGCAACAACAGATAAGCCTCCTTTTCAATTCCATCTACAAGGTTGTTGGAGTGAGTTTACATGGCCAACATTATCGTTCACCTGTTACTTTCAACTCGGATGTTGAGGTATTTCATACCCTAGGATGGTGCTAATATCTAAGGCTCCGTTTCGTGTAATAAATAAGTTAGTTTATAATTTATTGATCTGATCAATAAGTTATAAGCTAATTTTTAAAGGTGTTTCTCGTACTAATTTATAAGTTATTCCATGTAATTTATAAGTTCTGATTTAATAAACTACCTAAAGTAATTTATAACTTATAAACTACCTTTTTTTTAAATTTTTTTCAAATCTATCCTTATTCTTTTTATTAATTAACAACTCACACATTTTATAATATAAATTTAAATAATTTTTATAAAATATAATTAATTATATTTTAAGTAATTATAATTTTATAATAAATAATAAAATAAAAATTATATAAATAAATAAATATATAAATTTATAAAATATTAGAAACTATACTTTTATTTTAAAATTTTTAATTATATTAATATAAATTTATTTTTAAATAAATAAAAATTATTTTAATTATATATATATTTCTATTAATATATTCTTTTATGTTATTTTATAATTTCAGTTAGTTCAATAATTAATTTTATAAAATATTTTAATTAACTTATCATCTATCAACTATCAACTAATTACATAATAGCTAATTACACGAAACGGAACCTAAAAGTAATAGTTCAGTGGGATGCATGTTTGACTCTAAAAGTAATAGTTCAGTGGGATGCATGTTTGACTTGGCATTGTTTTCCCAACTTAAATTTCCAGTTAATTAAAAATTCACACTTCCATTCTGAATTTATCAATTTGTGGATGTTACAAGTAACGTAGTTGTCTTTTCTTGTATGGCATGCAGCGCCAGCTGCTAGAAAGAGTTACACAACAAGCTTACAATAATCGGAACGACTTCGTTCCAGTTGACGGTCCATTAACATTTGGGCCACCGTCAACTCCACAATGTGGGCTGTACAGAGTTCCAGATCAATCTTTGCATCAGCATGCCTTTCCAACTGCTGAGCAAGGTTTCCAAGATCTTCTTTCCCTTCATTTCCCTCCTTTCCAAATAAACTACATTAGTGGAATTAGCATTCCTTCTCTTGTTATTTATTGAATCGTGTATATGACATGTGTTGGTCAATTGACAGAAACATGGAATCAGCTGTCTACCTCAACAACACAGTTTGTTGGCCAATTTAGGACTGACTCACCAGCAGGTTTCGCAGAACTGCAAATGCTACTAGACAGTTTTCCAGGAGGAGAGTTTTCCTCAGAAGGGAGCCAAGATATATTCTTCACTTCATCACAGTTTAATGCTCCAAATTATGTTTCTAGCCAAACTTGGGGCCAAGATAATGGCTCTCACAGTGTAGCAGAATGTAGCAGACGTTATTCTAATTTCGCAGCAAGTTCTGCAGCGCATGTACCAAGCACTGGAAAATTTAAAAGAGGGTGGCTGACTGCTCTCATTTGGGTCGTTTCAATCAAACGATGTGCGGCCAGGAAGAAGGTCCGTGATTAGTATTCTATGTTTGGTAACTAAGCTCACTTTCGTAGTTAAGACTGCTTCTCAGGCGTCTTAGACCTTAATAAGGCATAGACCGTCTAGGATGGAGTGTTGATTGATTATGTTCGAAGTGTCCATTTGTTTGTTAACAATTTGTGGCTGTTGTACAATTAAAATCTTTAGCTCGAAGGGATATCTGTCATATATGGGAATGTCAATGATTATGTTCTTCAAGAAAAATTGCTTTTCTGCTCATCTTAATGTACTGTAATGTTGCATACCTATATGAAGTGCTTCACCAAGTTGAAATCTGAAATTACCTTGGGTCTTGAAATTATGAAGCGCTTGTGGAAGATGCCCTTTTATTTTTTGCTTTCTAAAATAAACATCTAATTTCTTTCTCTTCTCTGTCTGTGGTTTCTTGTCATCGAATCCTTTGTGTTATACATGTGTTTGTTAGGTTGAAATGGAATAAAATGAAAAAAATTTATTAGGTAAGTATTATAGAATAAGAATTCATTCCATCATTTATGAAATGATTTTTTCACAATTCTATCTCTCACATTTTTTATATATTCCAACATTATATTTTATTAATATACAAATAACAAAATAATATCAATTATTCATATTTTTATGTTCAAATATTTTAATAATTATATTTTTAATAATACAATTTAAAATAAAATATTTTTTGTATTCTTTATTGAAAATTATTTTTGTAAATTAATTTTTTATGCTTTCATTAAAAATATATGTTAATTATAATTTTGATAATTAAATTTAAAATATAATAATTTTTTATTATTTATAATATCATATATATTTTTATTTGACATATATTACTATTTTACTATTTAATATACATACTCAACTGCATATTATATATATGTTCAATCATAAAAAGTTATAAATAAAGAAAAAATGATATTATCTTTCATATAAATATAATTTCAATTTTATACTTTACTTTTATTTTTAAAGGTAATATTATTATTGATATTTTTTTATTCTTAGTAAATATAATTATAAAATAAAATATCCACTCTATTATAAAATATTCTTTTCATTGTAATTTTTTCAACGCTTTTCCTTTCCATTTTGTTTATCCATTTCCATTTCACTGTACCAAATATCACATTACATATAAATTGGTCAAAGGAATCCGAGCTTGGAAATATCTCTATAATTGTTTTGATGGGCAATCAACTTGGTTCATTTTCTCAAAGATTCACATATTGCATCAAGTTTCTTCAGATCTTGACTAAATATCTCTCAGCCCAAGTGTTAACGCAATTGTAGTGGGATACTATTTACATATACTTGATATGAATTTTAAAATTTAAAATAATATAATAAATTTTAAAATTATTAAATTAAAATTATCACATCGTTTTAAATTTTGAAACTATTAACTTACCCAAAAATTCACCCTATTTGCGAACCTTTTAGCTCTCTCCACGGGCTAAATTTTATAGGTTCACGGCGGATTTTGCTCACCAAACGCAAGCAATAATACTGTCCAATGAAAATTGATTGCACCAACTCGAAGTGGAGTTGTCAAACGTAATTGTCAACAACTTTGGCGCTGAAATGCACAATTATGTTCTTAATTCATTTTTACTGATCCCTCATATGTACTGTAATATTAATGGAGTCCTTCCTTCCCGATGCAAAGAATGCAAGGGCTTTCGTTATGTATTCATGTCCATTTCTTTTTCTGAATCATGTTTTTAACAAATACGAATATATAAATTGAATAAAAATAATTGATATATTTAAAGTAAGGAGATTATTAACTTTCGAATTCATATAGGTTAGCAACTTCTATTTTTTTTATTTAGACAAAAAATCGAATTATTAATTTAATAAAATAAAATAATAAAAGATATAAAAATGTTAATTTAAGATATTTAAACTAACGTTAGTCATTTTCTCTCATCTCTATAATAAATATACTCATTAAATTAAAAAATTAATAGTAGTGACTAATTGATTATAACATTATTTATTATTTTATTATTATTAAATTAGTAATATAATTCTTTGTTAAAAATAAAAGTGGAGGATATTAACTATTACATATAGATATATAGATATGGGAGTTAGCAATCTCATTTAAGAAAAATAGATATTAGATTCATTTTGTTAATATAATTTTTTTTAAATGATAGATGTAGTCTAGCTTATATAATTATAAAACTTTTAACATTATTGATCTATTTCTTGATAAATTCTACCCTATCAAAATCAATATTCGAGTATATCAACCCTTAATGGAAGAATACTTCCGTAGATACTACTTGTTATGTCTTCCTTATATATTACCACTAAATAGTCGCTAACTAAGAATGTGTTGCCCATTTATCCCACTAATCAAATGTTAGCTGGTTGGTTTGCGCTTAAGTGGCTTAATTTGAAGTCACTCAATTTTCTTTTATAATATTTATTGATACTTAATTACTGATTTAATATTTCTAATTTGTTATACTATAATTTGACTTTTATAACAATTATTAACAATTTACCTTTTATATAAAATGATTTTGAGAACTAATAAGGTATTAGTCCTATGACCTTTATCTATTCAATTAATCCAATGCTTTATCCTGTATATTTTCCTACTATTAAAATTTTATTTTTATAGTTGGCGAGATATTATACACTTCTCATACCAACTTTAAAATATAGCAAATTAGAATTTATTTTAAGAGAAGGAATGACTATGATGATCGATAAATTTTGTTAAATCAAAAATTTTAAGTATGAATTATGAACTAAAATAAAGTTATTAATTTAATGAATATAAGTGTTATGACTCGAATCCGATCATGACTTACGTGGATCTTGATATCTAATATCCACTAACCTCATCACTAATGCCACTAGTTCTACCCAATGAAAATCTCGCTATTTCTATGAGAACTCAAATTATATTATAAATTTTTACAGAAAAAATGGATAGAGTTTTTCTATTTTTTGGACCTTTTGGAAGGCCACTTATCTTAATTCACAAAACTTATATATTTTCAAATACGACAGTATATTCATCATATAGAATACTACACAACCTCACTATATATATATAGATAAATGATTCAACTCATTAAATATTGAATAAATATAATCTCTATATGTATCTTGACCCTAATCCTAATCTAACTATCATAATACTTTAACCGAGTTATCTTTAATTCTCTACAGATGCAGTAAAGTTCAAACATTCTTATCTTACCTAAAAACATTGAAAAACAAATGGAATGAATTACGAGAACTCAATAAACATATATCTACCACTATTTATCTTAATTTAATTATTTTAATTGATTATATGCTATTTATGTATTTAATTAGAAGATAAATATAATCTGATTTCCTTGGGATTTCTGAAGTATGCAAAACCAATCCTCGAGTAGACTATTTACTTGCACATACTTTAGATTTCATATTTCTTAAGTCATAGTATTCTCAACCGTTCACTTAACACACAATATCATCATCATATCACGTGCATCCATTCTGGGTGATTATCACATTCATAATAGGCAGTGAAGTTCAATCACATTAGATCATCTTAATCACATTAACCAGAGATATTCAATCACAAACGAGTTTCCATGTCACATGATAAACGCATATTAATCATAATGATAATACATACATCCACTTTTTATCTCTTAGTTTAATCTTATACCTTTTATAAACTTTCCATCCTTATTTTTTCTAGGTCAACCTTATACCTTACTTACTTTTTTTACCAAGAATTTTCCATCTGATTTTCACATCATGACTCCTATCATATTTCTCATTTCAAATGCCACTTATGGCATAATTCACATCGCAATGTGCACAATAGAGCTCAGCTCTATAAATCATAAAGTTCAATATAATATTAATATAAGGCAATCATTCTATTATGATAGAACAAATCAGAATACATAACACAATGTATCAGCACCACTATGCTTTCTTGCATGCCCACAATAGTTAATCCATGTTCACTCAGGACCATATACTTTCATAATCTACTATTCCAATAAATATCATTAAGTAATGATATAAATTCTAGTCATAATACAAATCTCACTTGTTATCATAATTCAAATTGCTATCAATCAATAGTCAATAATATCATTACTATGTTATACAAGCTTATCATTCTCTACAATAGAAATTTTCTAACTCATCACAAGCTTTATTTCCTAAATTGTTCATACATAACCACACGATCAATTTCATTATATATTTTACAATTCATTGCTACCTTATTTAAGATTATTCGGTGATAGATATGTGGTCTTTATCATTTACAAGAAGGATCGTAAATTATGACATCAAATGCTTTAATATCAAAACATTAAATTAGAATGGGATATATACTCACTTGACGATACTAATCCACCCTTGGAATCTCTAAGGCATCCATTTTTATCTATTTTTATTTTTCTCCTATCATTGCCATTTATAAAGATAAATTATAATTTTATAAATATTACTTATCTTCTTTCCACATATTACAAATCCTTATTCAAATCATAATATAATAACATTTGGTATTACTTATTTCTTATACTTCTTAATATTAATCAGTAATTCAAATGTGCCATTGAATTATCCTAGATCTGCACCTCTTTTATCTTTTTCTTTAAACTTATTATCAAAATATTAGAAGTTCTTGTATATATATAATGATATTTCTAACTTAAAAGACTAAACCATCAAAACATTACCACTTAGATTACTATATAAGATTATACACCTTACCCTTGGTATTTTTAACCTTTTGTAAGGAGTCAAAAAAATCATTTTTATTAGGAATTCTCACCTTGATGATATAATCATATTTTAAGTATATTAATGATCATAAAATCCTTCTTTTATCGATACTATATGAAGCATCCAAATAATATTATAAAATAAGGTTTTCTTGAATCGAATAGGAGTCCTTTAAATTATAAAAATATAACACTTCAGAATTGTTTTAAGTAGAATATTTTAATAATTTATATCATAGAATTCTTAATTTGTGGGGCTATCATCATATATTTAAACTCATTTATAATATGGGTTTTCTAAGATATCTAACTATTATTGAAAGTATTATCATATGATGCTTTAAAATGATTTTACTTATAATATTTGAACACTTTATAGTCTAACATTTATATTTTTATAACTCATTATCACTTATCTTAACTATGCACAAAAGTGAATTTTCTAGATAAATTTGAAATCATAAAGAGTAGTGCCTCAGAAATATCACAAGTATGGTTCTTTAACTTTCCATAGTATAAAAATTACATTTTCATATGTATTATCATATATCACAAAGGTGTATAAATGGATATTCTTGAATTAGACTTTAAATCAATACAAATATTAAAATATAATATTTCATTTTTGCTCCAATCCTATTATTTTAGTAATTATATCATGAAACCCCTATTTTCTTAGCCACTATTATATATTTTAATCATACATAAAAATGGGTTTCTTTGATCTACATATGAATTTACTATAATAACGAAACAAAATGTTCTATTTACATTTAATCGTTCTATTGTAGCATTTTATATCATAAATATTATATTTTTATCATGTTTCATCATATATCATAAATATGTACAAAAATAGATATCTTGGATTAAGCCTTAAATCATTATAAAAATTAGAGCTTTACGATATAGGATTATTCACCTTCATTTGTAGTGTCTACCTATAACTTGCTGGAACACTAGCAACTAAAGAAGGCTATAACTCTCCTGCTGCTATCCCTAAGTTACGATCTATAACTTTTTAATGGCAAACAGACACTTTGCTGGCTGGTGAAGTGCTTCAACATCTAAGTTCGACATCTACTTAGCCGTGTAAAGTGGTCAAAAAACTCCTCTTCGATTTACTATTAACCACTCCTGTCGAGTTCCTCCTACAACCCTGCTAACTTCCTTTGGTGAGATAACATCCGTAGCAAAAATGCCTTCATGACGGTGGAGCTGCGACATGGTAGCTAGGCAGAAAAAATAGCATTAGTATGGCAGTAAAGAGAAAGACAAGAGAGATGATGCGATAATGCTAGGAAAAGAGAGAGAGGAAGGTTCTATTTTAGGGATGGTTGTTTGAAATAAATAAAAAAATAAAGGAGAAAGGGACAACAACATAACATAAGAGAAAAAGAAAGCATAAAAATCGAGAAAAGAAGATGCTAGAGAGAGAGAGAGAAATAAAAGCAACAGCCCAAAATTTTTATTTCATGCTTCTCACTTTACTAAGTTTACTTTTCTTTAAGAAATCTCAACCTCACATTTTCACTCAGTTAATCTCAACTATTAATTTTAATTATTTAACTTTCCTTTATTAAATCTTAGCTTTTCACTCCTCTTATAGAATTCAATATATTTAAATAATTTTTTTTAACCTCAACTCAATTATTGTAATCTCTCCTTAATATATAAATATATTTGTAATAATTTAATTTAAAAATTATTTAAGTAAAAATTTAAATCTCTCATGATTTCCAATAATGGTTTATCAACCATAAATAATTTATTTCATAAATTTCCATACTTCCAATTACTAAAATTATTTTCAAGTTATTTGAAATAATAAACCTTAAATATCATCCCAAAGATATTACAATAAGAATGCGAATTTTTTTAGAATTAGATATGAAAAGTCAGATGAAATCATAAAGTATAAAGTTTTAAGTTATTATAAGTAAGTATAAAGGATTTTTAAGAGATATTTTCCTGGGCACTATTCCTCACTTTTACACATTTCATATTTTCCTTTCTCATTTCCTTAATTTCATTGAAAAAGATCATCGACTCCACTTCCTTTCTTTTCCTTTCTTCATCTTTTCACCAAATTAGGTAAGAAATCATAAGTTTTTCTATAAATATTTCAATCAATAGAGGTAAAAACATTAATAATATAAGAATCCTTCATCATCTTTTTAGATTTTATGAGAAAAGAAAATATTTTTTTTACTTTAAAAAGGAAATGAAACCTTAATCTAGAATTTCTTGAATTTGATGTTATTAATTTTAAGGAATATCAATTCCAACCTCTTAACATCCTCCTCAATATTATAAAATTTAATGTTATAGAAAGCTTATATAAATGGTTAATTATGCATATTTATAATTTAATGATGAGTTAGTAGGCAATAAATTGGTTTAAAGGGTATTTAATGATCGATAAATAGTAAAATTTTCTCATAAATGCAAATATTTATATGTGAATCAAATGTAAAATCAATTCTTTTTTTTCCAAAAAGCAAATTTAGACATGTAAATCGATTCTATAATTGATTCTCTCATTTCCTAGAATGTGATTTATGCATGAATTAATTCTAAAATCAATTTTTTTCTTTTAGAAGTGAAATTTTCATTTGGAATCGATTCCAAATTGATTTTCATCTTCTAAAATTAAAAATTTCATCTGAAATTGCATCTACAATTAATTCACTTTACTTGGCTTCATATTTTGACATTACAATCAACCAAAATTAATCCCTTAATGCATATTAACCTTAAAATTGATATAAACACATTGATAGGGATTCTTACCTTTTTTAAGCATATATATGGCTACTGTATTATGAATCATGTCGAGATTAGAATTGCTATATGGCTTATGAAATGAAATGAGACTTATACCTAATGTAACATATAGTAAATGATATGATTGATCTTATTCATGCAAATGTGCAATGAAATGTGATATATGATCATGTATAAAGGCATGGTACTATATGATAACTGTGATAAGTGTGGCTTATAGCCAATTATGAGAATGAAATGCTTCAAGTATATTACTAAATAAGAAATGTAAAAAAAAGGCAAGGTGAACACTAGATGATTAATTTTTAGTGCAAGTTGGATAGGGTCTAAGGTTACTCTTGGAGCAAAAAGAATGGAAAAGATGGGTAGGTATAAAGTTGACCTAAAGTCATATGGTGGATGCATATAATTACTTATTACTTGTTGTTTGAAATGTGATATTCTCTTGTGATATACTTGTTTTTAAAAACTCTTATGTGAATTATAGGTAATCAAATGATTATATTTGAACCCTTTTAAAGCTATCAAAATTAAATTGTTAATATGATATATGATAAACCTCACATGAAGATGATTTGATAAATAAATTATTATGTTACATTATTTATTTTATTAGAGTATTCACTTAATGAGTTCTAAATTTAATCTTCCATGATTTATTTTACAAATTCTCAAGTTAAGCTACCACCACCTCCTTAAAGTAAAAGCATAAGGAAACTCATTATTTTAGTCATATGGTAGTGGAGAATATTTGTACTTAAAATACATTTTAGGCTTTACTCCAGTGCTGGGCTAGGGTAAAGTAAACACATGAACTAGATTACTTATAAGTCAGTTAAATTAACTTATCTTCATATTAGAAGGACTATAAGTAAATCTAATTTTCTTATCTTTTATGAACTCTTTTATTAGTAATTGAATGAATTGCTTTTGCTCTAAACTATCATGTTCTTTCTTGCCACATCAGTATCCACTAATTAATTAGGAATGTGATGGTTAAATTAGATTAGGAAATGGGTTTTATGTCAATTATGATCTAGTTAGGATTGTGATAACATTACTTAAATTTTATTTCTTAAATAATTTGAAGGCAAATCCTTTTTTTATGAGGGAGGGCTTAAAATGCCTATTATTTTTATATAAATTCTTATTTACTTTTCCACCAATATTTCTTAAGGAGAAGTCATTAAAAATTATTATAAATAAGTAAATAAACTTCTTATGTGACTTAAAAATAGTTTATATGTATAATTAAAATAATTTAGAATGATAAGTTGTTTATCATTGTACTTCTTTTAAAGTTTTAATTTCTTAAAAAACTAAATTATGTTACTATATAATTTTATTAAATTGGAAACTTTATATTTTACCCATGTTGGTTATTATATATATATACACACACATATATATTTTACATTAAACCCTTTACTATGTATTATATGAGTGTTAGATGCTAATTTTACTTCCTTTTAATTTTTTTAGTAATGCTATAAATGGTTAAATTATTATATACAGATGCACAAGAATAAGAGATCAAATTGTGGACATAATAAAAGATAAAAGCTTTCAAAGATCATCAGATATCACGTAAACTAAAGGTTCTCGACTTATTTTCCTTTATTTACTATCATTAAATTACTTTCATTTTAATGTTAAAAAAATGAAGAAACACTATTCAATTTAAGATAAAACATTTTGTTCTTATTACTAAGCTTTTCTTTAGTATAACTTTTAAAAATTATACTGATACAACTTCCTGCAATTTTTATGAGACTTTATGAGAAAGTCTCAAAAAATTCATAATTTTTTTATAAGATCTTATAACTTTTTCATAAGTTATAAGGGTGTAACTATCCATATAAAACTTATAATTTTTCTATAAGATCTTATAATTTTATCCATAAATCTTGTAATGTGAAATAGTGATATTGCAACATAAAAACTTAAGGAGCAATAATAAGATATTATGAAAAAAATCATAAACTATTGTTAAAATGATACAAGTTTTATAAAAAAATCATGTGAAATTTGCAATAATCGTATTGGTACACCTTATTTTAAGGGTGTACTAAAGAAATCCCTTTACTCAAACATATATATATAGGACCACACTTCAATTTAAATAAAATAATTATTTTTATATCCTAGAAACTAATTAGACAGTACTTTTTTGCATGTAATAGCTATAACCATCTTCCATTCCTCTCAAATAAAAAGTAATATATTGTATCGTGTTTGCTTTTCTTATCTAATGAGAAGTAAAACACCAGCTTACCATTTAACCTTTATTAATGATAAATTAGTCTTTTCTTATTCTTCAAAGATAACCAACATTCACCATTCCTCTTGAGGTTAACATCAAGAGAAGATGAGTTAAGCTCATTAATGACTAATTTAAAAGCTTATGAGCTGGTTTAAGGGTTGTGATGCTCTATTTTACTATTGCATTGTAGTAGTGAATCAACTAAATTTGAGTTATGAACTTTCTTTTTAAAGGCTGGTGAGTGCATTTATATCATTAGTTTTGAGTTATACTAAAATTTTCTTAACTGATTTAAGATGAAATTATAGAATCCTAACCTATAGCTATCTAAAAATCTCAAATGGTAGATATTGAACATTACTTGAAAAATGTTCATAATGTTCATATTTGAAATAGTTATTGCCCTCTTCCTTTAAAAATAAACATTAAAAACATTCTAAAAGTCTTTATTAGAGGTGAGTAAGCTATTAACCTTTCATATGAATTTGGAATTAGCTTTAGAAATATTTAAATAGACTTATAAAACCTTCATGTTTGAAACAGAAGCATCATAACTATAGTTATTCATATTATCTCAATAATACTAAATGTTATGATTGATCTATTTAGATATATGCCCACATAGCATATTTGTTAGTGTTATAGGATTTTGTGATTACTATATGGACATCCATAAACTCATGTAATGAGTTTGATACTACCTAAACTTATGGGTGTCAGTTACTCATTTATTGGATTCTTGAAAGAAATTTTCTTATTTCTAACTTAGACTTATATTAGAATGCTACTTGATTGCCATTTCTATTATTTTAATGAATTTGGAATTCATCATTTTCTTGATAGTTGTTGTTCTTATGTTTACCTTAAATAAAGTTGTAGCGATTAAGGAGACCTTTGAGAAATGTAAAGAAAGGTATGAATATGGGAAACACATTACTTGATACATGTACATTGGAATTATAGGGGTTGTAGAGGAGACTAAAAGTACTTTGATTATAATGAATCATGAAGAAATGAATTATGAGTACTTATAGGGGAGAATAAGAAAAGACCTTTATATTTCTTATATTATTTGAAGAATTTTTCTCTCTCTATACTAAATTGAAATTATTTATATTTTATATGTGTTTGAAATGGCGTGTAAATAATAAAAAAGATTCAATTCTATCTTTAGTTATTAAGAGTGATAGAATCCTTTTTTATTCATATTCAAGATTATCTTAAATTTTTGTCTCTTCTTTATGAAATTGGACGAGAATTTATTAGAAAGATATTCTGAAAAATTTCTCTTAATTATTTAATTTCTATTAATAAATCTTGGAAATTGTATATTCAAATTTTATTTTATGTATGGCTAAATGGTTTAGTTGCCTTACTTACTGAGTTAGTAGACTCATTCCACTCTTATTTAAACTTATTAAATATTAACCTTGTTCTAGTGACCCACCCATCCACTTTAGCACTACCCTCTTAAGTTAAGGTAGGTTCTTTGTAAAGACTTATAAGGTTTATGATTTTGATGATGTGGACAAGCTAGATAGTGAAATATGATTATATTTTAGTTATATGATACCATTGTCGTGTGTGTGTGTGTGTGTGTGTGTGTATAATTCCATACTTTTAGTACAATTTTGATTGTGTATGTTATAAATGTCAAAATTTTGCATGTAGATATCCAACATTGGGTTTATGGTTGCTGTTTCAAGAATAGTAATTATGCTAATTATGCTCTAGTTATTGAGGGCATGACATTTTTTATGAAAATATTGCTTATAATCTAATAAAATTTTAAAAATATTTAAAATAATTAAAATATAATATTATAATATATCAAATAATATTTTTAATTGAATCAAATTTAAAAATATCATATTCTCAAGAATTAAATTTTTTAAAATATTTAATTTTACAAGTCAAACGTTATCATAAAAGTGGCATAGATTAATTTAATGACATTAGATCTTGAAATGATTATTTTCCATCATAAACAATCATGTTAAAAATATCATCATTTGCTTTTGACTAGAATGAATAATCATATTTTCTTCATTTTTTTCAATCCTTTTATTTTGTAAATTTTAATTATCATGTTTTAGTATCCTTATGTTTTTTTATTAATTGTAGAATATCATTTATTGCTAATTATAAGGTAAGCTTAGGCGATTTAAAGAAAAATTTTCCATGCAAATTAATGTAGTGTCCAAAAAATGAAAATCAATTAGAAGATAATAGGAAGATATATAAACCTAATAATCAATTGATATATAAATGGAATTACATGGTAGTACTGTAATAATACAATGATATTTAATATTAATTTGGGGACTTTATTTCTCATAATGGTTAAAATTCAGATTTAAAAGAATCTTACATGTATACATTTAATAAATTATCATTTTTACTATAGTAAAAAGAAATAAAAATAAATTAAATTTTAATATTTTTACTGTTTAAAATTTATTTATATAAATAATATTTATTTTAAATAATAACTAATTTGCAAACATTCATCACACACAAATATACAATTTCATATAATATATTTGTAACAACACAGGCATTAAATTATAAATTATTCATATTTGGATCTCGTTTGACACACTATATAATATAATAAGTATTGTATAAGATAAAGAAGTATATTATATTATATTTGATTTGTTACTGTATAAGATGAAGATTTGTATAAAATTATTCTATTTTTTATTTATTATCATATTGTATAGGAATGTATATGCTTAAAAAATAATAAATTTAATTAAAATAATATCACATATAAAAAATTAATAAATTTATCCAAAATAAAATTGAAGTACATAATTAGTTTAAAATTTTCTTTAATAATAATATATTTTTAAAATATAATAATATATATTAATTAAAGATTTATATTATGATATGCAATTGATACAGTGGTGTAGCAATGTATCACTAAATCTAACAGCACATTAGATTTACTTTTTATCAAAGTTAAATATAGTATACACAATGACATATAAAAAATCACATTTGGTCATACACTGCGCTAATGGTATACCATAATTCTCTCCAATAATATAACGTGTTTCACTAATGCATATCCACAAACGCATAAAAACATTGATATGTATATGTAGATGTATGCATACCAAACTAGTAAAAAATTATAATAAATCAATTTAAAAATATTAAATTCATTAAATTATGTATATAAAAATTGTAAAAATATTAAAAAATATACATAATTCACAAGTATCATAAATATAATCAAATATTATCAAATAAAAAATTAGAATACACTAAATTAAGGATCAACATAAAAAAGATTAAATTTTAATTTTATAAAAAAGATATTTAAAAAATACATAAGAGAAAGAATATTTAAAAGGAAATTTTAATTTTAAAAATTTAATATTTATCTTAACACCATCCTATTAGTTTTTTTTTTTTTTGTAATAGTAGGAGTAGTTAAACCACTAGACGCACACACACAATGATCGGGGATTGAATCCTGGATGCAGTAGAAGGCAAAGCTTTAAAGAGATATCAAATGTCACTTAAACTAAAGATCCCAACAATTATTATCTTCTTTTAATGAAGTAAATAGTCTTATATAGAATTTGACATACATTTGAAATTCTCAAACATAATATAAGTTCCAATTATGTAATATATTCTATACTATTAAATTTTATAATTCTCCTTTAATAAATATATTATTTTAATCATTTTAATATATAAATTAAATTAAATATAACCTAAGTCAATTAAATTTGTTGAATTAAAATTTAAAAATCTTAATTAACCTACGTTATTTCTATTGAATCCCTCCAAGAGTATTTGATAAAGATTAAAACCTTATTTTAATTCCAATAAAATTGAGTTTGTATCAATTTTATTCTTTATTAAAATTTTTTAATTTGATCTTTATAAGATTAAATTCATGTTAAATTTTAATCCCTTTGTGTATAAAATGGAGTTAATGAATTACTAAATCAAGGGATTAAAATTTAACTTGAAGTTAACCTTACAAGAACTAAATTGATGCAAACTTTTAGTGATAGATGAAATTAATACAAATTTGACCTTAAGATGTCAAAATACGATTTTAGTTTATTATAAACTTGGAACAATACATTATTTCTATGAGGCTTAAACCTGCTATCAAAATGTTTTTTCAATATAACAATATCAATTCATATAACTTTATTCTCACTAATTATCAAGGCTTAAATACAATTTTAGTTTTCTAAAATACAAGTTATTTAATTTTAGTCCCCTTTTATTTAAAATAATTTATTTTAGTCCTTATAATTATCTAATTGTAAGAATCTTGTTCTTTTCTATTCAAAGGTAAACAAAAAACATTAAGGTGATTGGTTTTTATTTTCCTTTCTTCTTCATCACCCTATTATGGTATGTGGAAATAGATTAAAAGAAATCTTTCTTATTTTTTACTAAAACTAAAACCTTAATTGAACTTCAATCTTTACTCTACTAATGACAAGGCTGACTTAAGCAAAGCTTGTGATGATAAGGCAAAGTAATAAACTAAAGAATGATTTATATGCGACAACAATCTACAAACATAAGAATAAACAATAATTTTATTTCATTTATAGCTCTTATGATTTATTTTTTAGAAATATTTTAAAATAATGATATAATTGGGTGGAAAACAAGTGGTGTAAGCTTGGTGATAAAAATCAATAGTAAAAAATAAAAATTGATTAAAAGGATTTAAGAAGTAAACGAGTACCTAATAAAGGAGTGCAATTTAGGATTAATAAAAAAAGAGTAATTCTCAAAATAATAATTTTTAAAAATTTTTAAAGAAAAATTATATAAGGCACATTAAACAAATCTTATTTTTTTTCTCAAACCTAGCTTGCATCTTTTGTAAAGAAACAACATCATCTTCCATTTTCTTTAGCTTAATCTTTATACTTTCTATTTAATTAACAATCAATTTGCTTTCAAATGTAGATTTCTAAATATAACTATGTGGAAGTATATCCCATCAGGTTGCCTTGTTTAGCTTTAACATTGCTTCAGTCATTGATATCAATAATGCTATTTTTTGTCTCATTGTTGATGTAAAAAATATTTAATATATTATTTACTCCTATTTCATATCTCTTAGTGTGTTAAATTTGTTAAATTTCATAGAATTTATTTTATTTTATAATTTAGGATTGGTTTTATAATGTTTTAAAATTATTTAGTTAATGCTAAGTTTTAACATTATTTAAGTTTTTTAGCTATATCTTGGGGTTTTAGATGTTAGATTAATCTTTATATCGTTTGGAAAATAAAGAAAGATATATAACTTTGATGTTTTGGTTAAAGGTCCAGTTCAAACTCCTTAAGAGTTGTATTTAGCCAAGATTTTGAAGCCATGTTTTTGTCCCAACTAAGCTAACTTCAGTTTTTGGGCCATATCTAAAGTTTTAAAGATCCAATTAATGTGAAACTAGTGCTAAATCTTCCTAAAACCAGCTTTATAACTTTTATATTTATAGTTTACTGAAATTACATTGTTTAATGGTTTGATATGGCTAAAAGTTAGACCTGTAGGAATTTATTGTTGTAAATCTTAGAGTTAATAACTTTGTAAAAATAGGTTTTGAACTTCTAAAAATTATCAATGCCTGATTTTTGTAATCTTAAGAGACATAGAATTTAGGTTAAATAAGGATTTAAGGTGATTAAGTTAAATATAAAGGTAAGAACATAAATTAAAGATCAAACTTTACTTTTTACAGAATTTAGCAACATAGTTTTCTCTATTCTTATAGTTTTCTTATTCTTTATCAATGGAAGGCTAAATTTTAGAGTTAATTCAAGGATTTTAAAACTTTTCTGTATTAGATTATGAGATCTTAATTTGTAATATTAATTTTTCCTTATTAGTTTTCCTTTTTCCCTAATCCTTTATGTTGATTTCTTAAAATTGTATGCATTGAATATTGATTTAATATATTAATGTTCATCTTTATACTTTCTGATCTTTTGCTATTTTGATATTAAATTATAATTAGTTAACCATATTTTTACACATACGGGCATTTAGTTCGTGAAATCTTACATTTCTAAGAAAGTGTACATTCCTGAAAATGTAAGATTTTATATTTGCTTCAATACAAATATTCCTAGAAATATTTTTTCACATTCCCAAAACATCTTATATTCTTATATTTGGTTCACACTTTATAATCCTAGGAATCTTATTACTTTTAAAAAAAATATCCTTATGAATTTTTTGTTGTAAATTGAAATATATTATAGATTTAATTAAAAATATATGAATAAAGACTTTTAAAAAATTAAAAATTTAAAAATTTAAATTATATTAGATTAAAATATAATAAATAATTTAATATATAAAATATTAAAATTTTTAATAATTTTAATTTTAATTTTTATATAATTAATTATATAAAATAAATAAGTAAATAATTTATTATTTTTTATATATATTCTCATGTTTGGTTCACACTCTACATTCCTAGGAATCTTATTACTTTTTTAAAAAATACCTTTATCAATTTTTTGTTATAAATTAAAATAAATTATAGATTCAATTAAAAATATATGAATAAAGACTTTTGAAGACTTAATAAATTAATAATTTAAATTATATTTGATTAAAATATAATAAATAATTTAATATATAAAATATTAAAAATTTTAAGAAGTTGAATTTGAATTTAAATTTTTATATAATTAATTATATAAAATAAATAAGTAATTTCTCCATTGTTGATAAAAAATTTATTTTCTTTGAAAAGAAAATAAGAGAGAAAGAAGAGAAATAATCTCTTTTAAATTTAAATTTAAAAAAGTAAAAATTTTAAATTTTTAAATAATTAAAATATAATAATATATTTTATCTTTTAATGTTCTTTTTTCATCCATTTTCTTCATAAAAATAAGAGAAGAAATTAAGTGTTTAAAATAATATTAATAATTAAAAAATATTATTTATATATATTTATAAATGAGGGCATAGAAGAATGAGAATTAATTTATCTTTTTTCTTTAATATCAACATTCCCATGGAATATTCCTAGGTAAATTTTTTAAAAAATTGAATCAAATATGAGAATGTAATATTCCTATGAAATATTTTCAAAAATGTGAAAAATATTTTGCAAATCCCTCATAGAGGTAAAGAGTTAGGAGATTGATTTGGAGGTTTCTAATTTAATTTCTCAATTCAATTGAATTCTATCTTTAAATTAATTTCGATCTAACTTAAGGATTATAATGATTACTTAATTTAGCTTAATCAAATCCTAAATGGTTATCTAACATAAAGTTCATGAATTATTATAAGAGTTCTGAATAATTCAAGATTGAAAAGTTAATTAGAAAAGTTAAATATCAAGTAATCTATGGTTAATCTACATAAAGAGTTATGAAATCCTTGAATTGACTATTTTATTATATTAATTTTATTTTTTGATATTTTACTTTATGTTTTGCTTTGTTCAATACACTCATTTTAATTTTAAATCACAAACCCCCCAACATTGATTCTTTGTTAATATTGCACGTTACATTTTACTTTCTGCATTTTGAGTTTACTATCATATTCTGTCTAGCATTTTGTTTGATTTACATTAGAGATGTACATGTCGCCCGGCCTGCAAAGATAGAAAATTTGGGCCTTCTTTTTTTAGCGCAATAGCCTATTGGACTTTTTTTAAAAGCTTGATTAATAATTAAGTCGGACTCATGCCAAAATAAAAAAGTCCAATAGGCTTGACCCGATTATATTAATTTATTTTTATAATATAATTATATATTAAAAAAATAATTATATCTAATTATTTTTAATATAAAAAATATTAATTTGATATAATTAAATATTTTATATATTTAAATATCATATTATTTCTTTAAATATATAATTTTTATAAATAAAAATTATTTTTTTACTTGAAAAATAAAAAAGTAATTTATTCGAGTAATCGGGTCAGGTCGACTAATATTTTTTTTAAAAGATAATCGGGTCGAGTCGGACCATAAATTTTATATAATTTGGCCCATTTGGCTTAACCTAAAACTTACCCCGCCTGGCCTATATACAACTCTAATTTACATTTGCATTTGTTTCTTATATTTTTAGTGCAAAATAGATTAAATAATTATATAATCATTATTAGTAAGTTAATTTAAAAAAAATAAATTAAGAGATTACTAGAGGTACAACCTAATTTAGCATTCTATATTACATTATTTTCAGCAAACCAATACAATCCAATTTTTTTGTAGTACAGACTGCATATTAAATTGTCAATCTATTTCTTTATCTTGATCAATTATAAAACCACTTTAAGGATTTAATTTATTTTCTTATTTAATTTATAAGTTAAACTTACAAATAAAGCCATATTGGATATTAATAATCAATAGTAAAATGACAGAGTGAAAAATGTAATTCCACCTTTTCATTTCTGTTAGTTTTTAGATAGACATCCTATGATGGGATTAAAATTATTATAATTAAATAATTAGAGGGATCAAATAGATTATTTTAAATAAAGGGAACTAAATTGAATAGTTTGTATTTTAAAGGGATTAAAATTATATTTAAGCCAATTATCAATTTAAAATTTAATTAGAATCATAAAAATTGAAATTTGTGTTTGTAAGGTAACAAAAGTTACAAATATGATTTAATTCACTTTATATATTAAAAGACAATATAAAATAGTATATGATTAATTATTTATATATTAAAAGAATTAAATTTATAATTAATATTTTTTTCAATTTTTAAAAATTCAAAATTTGGAAGGGATCCAAATGTAAAAAATTTAGTTAGAGTTGTCTTACTTGAAATGTAAGACAAGATAAATTGAAGTGAATAAAAAATTTAGTAACTAAAAACAAATTAAATAGATTGTAAAATTTTTTAACTTAGGTAGCATTTAATATTTTTTAAAAGTTTTATATTTTTCACTATATTTAAAATTTAATTCTTAATTTTTAAGAGTGCATTTAAGTGGATATGATGAAATAGAAAGGAATAATAAAGGAAAAGGAAATGGTTTAAAAGTATATTTGATAGGTAATATTAAATCCTCATTTCTAAGAGAATGGTCATTCCATCAAATGATGGAATATTAATTTCATAATAAAAAAAATGAAACGAGTCTCAAATTGAATTTTTGATAATATTGTCTTCGTTAAATTTTTAAAATTCTCAAATTATCTTTTTTTATATGATAATGTAGTTGAAACCTTATGCATTTTTTAAAATTTTTATTACTTTAATTATAAGTGTAAAAATATTTTAAGTTTCTTGTCAAATATATTATATTTAATTTTTTAATAATGTACAATATCAATCACTATAAAACCAACATCAAATTATTCATATTTTCTTTTAATAATATATACTTTTTTAACAATGTTACAATTATAGTATAAATGAATACAACATATTCATTAATATTTTTTAATTGAATATAATATAATATTAAATTAAATTTATTTTAATAATTTAATATATATAAATTAATCAATTTAATTGAAATTATTTATATATTTAAATATAAAAATTATAAATAAATAATATTATGATTTTTCATATAATTTTTTTTAAATTTTATATTTTCTTTTAATTTTTAATTTAATAATATTATTATCATTAATAATTTTTTTATTTCATCAAAATTTTGTTATACTAAATATAAAAATAAAATGGAATATCCATTTCCTTCCTTTTTTATATCAAATATAATTATAAAATGATCATTTTATTTTATTTCATTCTTATTTTTATTTTTTTATTCTACTTCATGCTATTTAACCAAATATACCTAGTTAACTACTAATACAATTAAAAAATTATTTTTAAATATATATTATTTATTTACTTTTTTTTATTCATCGACTTTTTGACCTTTTACAATATATTTTACGCCGAAAAGGAGTAACGAGTAACCGCTATCAAAATAAATTTTCTCTCATACTTTCATTTTTATTTTTACTCTCTTACATTCACGTAAAATTTAAAATTCTGCACGTGAAAAGATATGGGAGAAAAATTAGTGCGGATGCAATATCATTGCCCATGTTAAGCCATCCAAAGCGGTAGTTGGAGAACGTACGTAACAAAGTGGCACACCGGTGTAATTTTCTGAGATTGAAGTGTCATTTATATTCCCATCCAAGAAAATATCTAAGCTCCGTGATCAGGTCGGAATCTCTGGAACTTTCCTCTTATGTATCTTTTCCATCAGAAATCAAAGGGGTAGAAGATATTTTCTCTCTCTCATGTTGCCCGCTTCCCAAACTCGCGATCTTCCTCCTCCTCTCTCTAAAAACTCTTCCTTTATTGTGATTCAAATTTACACTTTTCTCCTTTACCCTTTCGTTTATACCTCGTTCTGCGCCCTCGTTGACATGATTTGATCCCATTGATATTTGCTTGGCTAGTGTGGGTGCTTTCGGCGTTAGATTTTTTCTTTTGAGGTGGGTGGGGAATTGCCTCCTTCTTCCGTCGTTTGATGGATCGAGAAGGAGGATCCAACGGCGGATCTTGCTACTACTCCCTTCTCGGGATTCGCAGGGACGCCTCCTTCTCTGATATTCGCACTGCTTACCGCAAGCTCGCTTTGGTATTAATACGCTGCCGTCTTCCTCCACTTTCTTTCTTCTAATAGAACAATTTTCTTTATCGCGACTATTCGTTTGTTGTATTTCAAATTTTCGCAATTGGAATGCTGCCTTCCGATTTTTTTTTTTTTTTTGTTTCTTCCGGGGATTATTTGACTTCGTTTTTATTTTTTATCTCGTGAGAACTAGGACTGAATTTAGAAGAATTTTGTTGTTTGTTTTTCTATTTTGGGAATGAGAAGAAGTGGCATCCGGACCGATGGGCACGAAATCCTGCCGTAGCCGGAGAAGCAAAGCACCGGTTTCAGCAAATCCAGGAAGCGTATTCAGGTTACGTTAACATAGTGACATTGTTGTGATTAGAGAGTTGATTTTGCAAATTTGCATACATGTGCTTTGTTCCTAGTTGATAATTGAAGTTGCTTTCTTATACTATGTTGGCATGACAGTTCTCTCGGATCAGTCTAAGAGGTCAATCTATGATGCCGGGCTCTACGATCCTTTAGAAGACGAAGACGAAGTCTGTATAGATTCTTTAATGTAGCCAGGGCAAAGCGTCTGCCGTAAACAAGGCGAGCTAAAACTGGCGTCGTTTTGGGTTGATTCCGAAACGACGTTGTTATTTTTCTCGTCTTGCGCACGGTAACACGGTTGAATTGGCGATATTTAATTATATATTCCCCTGTTTTGATGAGGCAATTTTTTTATGGTTTTATTTTTAGTCCGTTTTATTCGATTTTTTAATTTCTGGCAGGAATTCTGTGATTTTATGCAAGAAATGATCTCTATGATGAACAATGTGAAAGACGAGGTAGTGATTCTGATGCCAGAATATTATGGTGTCAATGAGTGATGAGGATTTATGATGAAGGGAATTTTGATTGTTATTTTGTGTGGTTTTGATTTGATCTGATATCATAGGGGGACAGTTTGGAGGATCTGCAGAGGATGTTCGTGGAGATGGTCGGTGGAGATGGGGTGAACTTTGACGTGAATGGTGATCAAGTGGCTGGAAAGAGAACGCGTGTCAATGCATCAAGAGGGAACGCGGCTAAGCGCAGCAACTCTCGCTGTTAGTGCGTTGTACCCGATCGTGAATCACTTAACTGTAATTGTATTTTATTTTATTTTGTTGCATGGTTGTTAAAGTCCACTCAAAATGAATATCTTATTGTGCGATTGAAAGGGGGGTGGTAATGGATTATATTTTATGTGATTGACCAAAATTAATGTACTTTGGGGCAAATCTTTCCTAGAAGATATTTTACACAGGTTCATTCTAGCTAGCGGTCTTTTTTTGAATTTATCATCTTCGGAAATCAATTCTAGCACTTTAATAAAGAAGGCTGAGAAATTTGACCAATGAGTGTGGCCAAGTTGGATGCCCACGTGGATGTGGAAGCCAGGTGTGAGTAAAAGGTCAACACATATATGGCAAGCATATGTTTGTTTAATAATTAAGAATAATAATTTAAAAAAAAAATCTGAATGAGGTGAAGTTGAAGATTGTTGAGGAACGGTCGGGTGGGGCCCCGGAGTTCAGTAACCGGAGGATTGATGCCGTAAAATGAATCTACTACTTACGGTCTAGTTTTTGGTTGTCAATTTTAATAATATTTGTGGGAGAGAGCGATAGGTTATTGGAGCATATGGTCTTTGTGACGCTTCTATCTTTCGATTCGTCGGTTGGGTAAACGATGTTTCTAGTTTATGTCGATTGGGATATTTTGCCTTCTCTGTAGTATATGTAATGGGAAGCGCGTATTCACAACTATAATCCGAGAGAGGGAGGTAGTAAAGAAATGGGAAGGGGACACCGGTTGCCCATTTTAGATTTATTGATATGTTGATATGTGCAATATTATTTAGATCAACAAATTTAAGTTTTTGAATTTGATGGTATAAATTTTTTAATTTGATGACATATCAATGTAACATAAACATTCTCAAAGAAACATAACCCAAAAAAAATATAGTGTGTTTGTTTGTATTTTTTATTTATTGTTTTTAAAATTGTTTTTGAAAATAGGTTTTAAAAATAATGAGAAAAAGAAAGTTTTTGGTAAATTATTCTTAAAATAGTCTTAAATTATAGTAATATCATTAATAAAGTGTGTTTTGAAAATAAAAAAATAAAAAAATTATAAAATATATGTTTTAAAAATAATTTTAAAAATAAAAAAATACTTAAATAAACAAATTTTTTTATTTTTAAAAATTATTTAATTTTTAAAAATAACAACCAAACACACTCATAATCTCTACTGATGATGCAAGTTGAGATATAGAGCATACTATCTTAATATTTAATTTGATTTTAGGTTGAATTATTATAATATAAAATGATGTAAATTTTTTTCATGAATTTCGTAATATATTATATATTTTATAATTTAATCATATTTTTATTTGATATTCATTTATGATAAAATTTAATTATTTTTTTGTTCTTCTAATGTTCTAATGTTATGATTGATTGCACTTGATTTTTTCGAATAATTTTTTATTCTCTTAAAATGAAAAATTAGATTATATCCTGTTTGTTTAAGTAATTGTCCTTGGGTTGCCCGCAGAAATTTTGACTTTGACAAGCACAAATGATGACTCGACAGGCTAATTTACGGTGGCATTTCACGCCGGTGCTGAATGGAAAGAATATTGCCAGCTCGCATTGTTTTGCGTCTTACGCAACCCCATAACCCCACTCTGTACCAAACCCGGATAGAAGTCATTGGTTTTTACTAAGGTTATTTCCTTTACTTATCATCATACGGATTTTAAAATTTAACGTGATGTAATAAATTTTAGAATTATTAGATATGAATTCTTTAATTATAATAGTTAATTTTTTTAATGAATATAATTAAATTTTTTTAATTTAGTAATTTTTGAAATCATTATATCATTTAAAATTCTTTAATCTTGAATTATCACACAAGTTATCTAAATTTAAAGGTGGCAAATCTTGATACAATATGATAATTCAATATGAATACGATACATCAATTCATTTGAGAATTTATTTTAAATTTTTAAAAAATTTATTTAAAAATAATTAATAATTTAACTATAAATGAATAAATATAATAAAGATATAAAATTTATGTTTTAATAAAATAATAATAAAAATTTAAAATAATATTTTATTAATAATTAAAAATATTTTTATAGAAATAGTAGATAATTTATTTTAATAAATAATTTTATAATATAAATTTTATTAATTAAAATTATTAAATAGATTAAATTGATGATCTGTTCTAATATATTTAATAAATAACTTGATCTGATTGATATAAATTGTTACCCTTATCTAAATTACCAAGAAAATGCAACTTTCAGTTACAAAATTTGACGTCATAAGGTAATTAGGAGTGTAAATAAGTTGGCCTAAACTAGATTTTACGCTAAATAAGTTAGGTTTATTATCTAAATTATTAGTTTGAGTCTACTCTATTAATCTATATAAAATCAAAATTTAGATTCAACTTAACTTATTAAAGAAATCTGACTAGGTCTATTAGCCTATTTGAAAACCTCTTTGTATAAATAAAATTTTAAATTTACTAATAAATTAAAATTTCTTAAAATTCAAAATTATCTAATGGCTTAATTAGGTTTATATACATTTATATATGTGTGTGTGTGTGTGTGTGTGTGTATCAAAATATTTATATTATTTATATGTATAATATATATTATATTATATTATATTATTTATAAATATATTTATTTATAAATATATTTATAATTAAATAAGTTAGTTTGATAGACCTATAGGTCAAATCTAAAGAAAAAAACTTAATCTATTTATATAAATAAGCTAATATATTAACATAAGTCTGACTTATTTAGATAAATAAGTTAAGTTAGGGTAGGTTAGGTTAGGTTAGGTTAGGTAGGTTAGGTCAGGCCCTAAATAGACTAGGTTGTAACCTCTTAATAAGTCATTTGACTTACTTGTACTCCTAGAGACGATAAAGTAACTTGGATGAACTTGTCCAACGATTTATTACGATCTGCTAATGGAATCAATAGTGTGCTCAAGGGCAAAAATCACTTAATTGCATTCATAAATGCAATTTTTGAATATTTAATCGAAACAAACATAATTACAAGCCTATTAAAATCGGCCCTAATTAGTTATTCATCGATCTTGGGGTTTTCACCATTAAAATGACCAAAATTGCCCAGAACCATAAATTCATTAATTAAAACACAAAACTGAGTATGATTCATATCAAACTTCAATGAAAGGAAGGTGGAGAGATACCATTAACACATACTTTGGGGAAGTTGTGAACACATCTGCTGTGTGGTTGTTTATGATTAAAAATGCAATGAATACTCTAACTTTTTTATGAATAGTAGAATCTCATGGTTTACTGGCTATATTTTAGAATCTTTAACATAATCTAATCAAATAAACAAAAATAGTAAATAAACATGAATACAAATGCAAGGAACATCGTATGAAAGTGCACGAAAGATAAGCAACTAAATGTAATTTTTATTGTAATTCTTCAAAGTATATCAAAGGAAGCAGATGAGCACAATTCGGAAATTTAGAGCTCTCACTCACATTCAAGAATAATAATCTAATTACAAAAGTTTGCAAAAATTAGTAATAAAAGATAACGTAGTGTTATTATGGTATACTAGCAAAGTATTAGGATGAAGATAGAGTGTGTTAGAAGGTTTGAGTAACAAATATGTTTAAATAAATTGGCCCTTTCTTGTCACGAGTACATTTATTATGTAAGAATATGACAATTATTATTCTAACCATTAAGAATTAAGAGTGTTCTTATTTATTTATTGATAATTTTTTGCATACTTGATATGTGATGATTTGTGCAACTTTAGGGACACGTGTGAGTAATCATTTTAACTAATACTTTTAAAAAAAAAGTCTAGTTATTTAAATATCATCAAATGAATTATGTCAATCAATTGTTCTTACATAAAAGTTATACTTTCAATTAACTGTCAAAATAAAAAAATGACATTTGTAACCTCTCTGTACCAAATGGGTGAAGTCTTTCTTGGTCGAAATTATTATTAGCCAAATTTTATGAAAATGGGCTTATTATGGTAAATTGGGGACAATTCAAAACTGAGTTTTCATCTTTGGGGGAAGTGGTTACAATTCAAGATGATAACACTGAATTATGGCAAGGGATGTGGCTGATAAATTTCTGATTGTCTATGGTAGTTTCCACCTCAAAGCCGCCGTTGATGTTGTAGTTGTTGAAGGGAAAGAAGAGGCGGGGGAATGTTGAAATGGTAATGAAACAAAGGAAGGAAAGAATAAAGGATGTTCTTGTGTACGAACTCCATGGCTTGGAGTCTAAGGAGACAAAAGGTGTAGACTTGGTGCAGGCGGAGTATGTAAAAAGTAGGGTTTTAATTTGAGGAAAAAATAAAAATAAGCATAACTCGGAGAGATAGAGTCATTGGAGCTTGCTAACCTAAGCAATAGCTATATATTTTTCTGCTAGCTATGAATTATGTTTGTGAAACAAGAGGGATGAAAGTGTTAATTTAAAAATAATAAATTAATAATTTAAACTTTTATTTTATATAGCATAATAATACCATCATTTCGCTGTCATATAAGTCTAATTACATTAATCTAAATTTTAGCATATAAATTTATATGAAATTATAAATGATTTTTATAATTATGCTTATAAAATATTTTATGTACCATACAATATATTTAGGATTAAAGTTTTATTCATTGTTAGTATAGATTAACTTTACACTATCACCAAAATATGTATTATTATGTCAATAAAAAATGCTAGCACTCTTTATAGTTGTTAAAAAATCTTAATTAATATTATTTTTTTAATAATATATATTTTTTATTCACTAATAATGTAAAAAAGTTTATACTAATAATAAATCAAATTTAAACTCATACATTTATTCATCATTAAATATAATTAGTATGAATTGTTTCAAGGCACATGACCAATATAAGGATCCATTTCTCATGACAACTTATCAGACTTTCCTAAATGCATATAAATTCATTTATCACATGCAATTATGTTTTTAAATAGAGGGGAATGCAACTTTTAAAACTAATAGTGGAATCAATACAATGTATCTTTTTATGCAAAACAATTTCGATTATCCCTAATATATACCTTATTGCCAAAGATCTTAAATGAGCCTACCCTCGATTCATTCGATAATAGCAAAGTTCCTATAAAGAAAAAATACCCGAAGAAAAGAAAATAAACAAAGGAAGGAATTTCCAACAAATTAACTTGTTTATCGGAAGATGTATTACATGCACACATATTTTTAGATCCTAACTAAGGTCTCTTTAGACATTTACCACATTATGAGTACAAGGATAAGTCAAACCTTATACATAACATTAATTATCGATATTATAACATAGTATCATATTTAAATAAAGAAAGCATGTAAATTTCTTATGACTCATAATTAACATTGTGCCTCATGAGTTCATCTTTATGCCCCATGAGTCTACCTTATTCCTTCATAAATGATTACTAGATCTAATGTTCAAATATCACATCACCTTTTTACATTTCTCACGATTCAACATAATCTTTCTCATTAAGGTCACATTTTTCAATTCATAAATATCTCATGCTTTTTTGTCTAGCTACACATTTTATTTTGATCATTACACATTACATAAATAATAATCAAATAACATACAATGTTTAGTATTCAAGCTCCCTTTTGTGTCACCTTTATTAAAACTTTACAAAGAATAGTTTACTATAATCGATTATGCAACCATGAATAGGAGTGCATAGTCAACTACAAGGAAAAGTCCTAAGTTGGATTTGAGTATCAGCAGTTAACTATGAGCCCTCAACTTTTGGGTTATAATTTATTACAAATTTTCAAAAGAGAGATCTTATTTGATATTTGATTACATCTTGACTATATTCTTCTAGAAGATAGACTTATTAGCTATACTTAACCATAAGAATCCCATGTACGAGTGTATGTGGCATTTTAATCTAATCAACTTGTAATATATAATGTCAGTATACTCTATATATATGTATACATTTATATACACACACAAATACCAAAAAATAAGTTTTAATTTCTTTGCAATGTTAAAAACTAATGGTATGTTTGTTTATTACTTTTTAAAATAATTTTTTAATTTTTTAAAAAAAGAATTTTTTTAGTAAATTATTTTTAAAATTTATTTTTAAAAATTATAACTTTAGATGTGTAACTTATAAATAGAAAAATAGAAATAAATTTTTAATATTTTCTTAATTTATTTTTTATTTTGAATGTTAGTTTTATAATTGAATAAAATATTTTTTATTTATTTATCCAAGTATTCTTTATTCTTTATTTTTTAAAAATTTGAAAATAATTTCTAAAAATTTAAAAAAAATCCAAAGATATCCCAAATTTTTGCTATCCGTTTGACTACCCCGTAAACTCCAATTTGCTTAATACTTTGAGAATCCACACTGTTTCAAGCTTTAATCAGTTTAATACTTTAAGAAGCCATTATGTTTCTTGAAAGTGATGAGAACTAATCAATTACAAAACTTGGAGGCAATAGCATAGCTATCCGGGTAAATCGGCCTTGTGGCTTGAATCCGATATATAGCCTCTATTTTAACAAACGTTTTTATTCTCTTAAATCGGTCTCCGTAATTCCATCGCAGGCAAAAAGCAACACAAATCATCGATTTTTTTAAGTAAATAAATAATTATTCAAATTGGAATAAAAAGTATAATCAATTCAATTAGGATTTTAATTTAATATAGCATATTCTAATACAACATGTAAGAAATTTTAACATTTGACAAGATATTTATATCTCTAGAATCACTAAAAACAAATAAAATTAAAAAAATCAAGATTACATGCCTTTTAATTTACTAATAATATTTGTTAAGAAAAAAATTAATAATATACAAGTGTATATTAAGAGATTCAAGTCTTCTCATTCTTCATATTTGACAATGTGATGCTTTCAATGAAATAAGTTATCAATAATCTTATGTATGAAAAAAGAATTTAGCTATTTAATATTAGTAAATCCTAACTAAGTTCACCTATCATGTATACCCATTTACCTTAATCTAATGAATTGCTTAAAAAATGATATTTCTATTTGATCCATACAAGAAAAAATTCTCACATACAACTTACATAGAAGGGAACCTCCTTGGTTACCTATCTCAATAAATTTTATGATTGGTTTGAAGATCGTCTTGAGATTCAAGCAATTGCAAATAATATAACTAATAAATATGTTTCTCTTCAAGTTAACATATTTTATTGTTCAGAAAAAGTTACACTTGCTTGTTTTTTAAGTTCAAATAGTGATAAGGTTTGTTATAACTTTTTTACTATTGTCCAACCTTCATTAAGGCTTTTGCTTCTATTCAATATATAATGATTGAACCTAACTTTGATTGATTAATACAATCAATTCATTAATGGTTGGTTGGCAATTATAATGGTCCCAATGCTGATCTTGCATGTATTTCATGTGTATCTCACTGGTGGATTTAAAAACCTTATGAATTGACTTGAATTACAAGTGTAGTTTTAGTTATATTAATTGCATCTTTTAGTGTAATTGGCTATTCCTTACCCTAGGACTAAATTGTTATTGGGTAGTGAAAATTGTAATAGATGTACTTGAAGCTATTCTTATCATCTTTGGCAAAGTTATTACATGGAAGTGTTAGTGTTGGACAATCTACTTTGGCTTATGTTTATAGTTTACATTTTTTTTATTATTGCTTTTTCGTGCTATATTTATGTTAATGCACTTTCCAATAATATGTAAGCTCGGCATTTCTAATCCTTTATAGAGAATATGGATTATAGATGTTTGTAATTAATCATTTGTCATTTTAGGGAGGAAGGATAATATTTCATTTTTATAAATATGGATTATTTAAAAGAATGAGACATGTATTTGGATGGATTCTTTATTTGATAGATACATAAAGTTGATAGTGGAAGGGAATTCTCTAAAAAACATGAATTATGGGAGTATGTGAGTTAAACTATTAATTGAGTTATGTAAATATATGACTTATCAACCATATTTGAATTTACAATTAAATATATCTTCATTTCAACCACCATGTAGGGCTTTTGTAAGTTCACTTGAAGAAAATCTTTTCTATGATCAGATTCCATCATATTCTACATGGAAGGACTTCCCAATATCCAATAGAATAAATGATACTATAATCCATATAAATTGTATCTTATTTATTTCACTTAATTAAACAGTAGAGAAATGTATTCATTTCCTTTGCATTTTTTTTTATCTTTGATACTATATATTGTTGAAGTGAAACAAGGAGGTTTAAAGGAGAATAGAGGGTAAATTATATTAGTAACAAGTAATGGCAAAGTCCGTACTCAGGATTGGTAAGGGCAATTGTGTTTCAATATTTCAATGAAAATAAAATTTGAATGTCAGTAGGGGTATTTTAAATTATACATATAATTTTACATAAAATTTTAAAAAATTAGTAAGGATACATGCCTACACTAAAATACATGTAGTTCTATCTTTAATAATAAGTAAATTCTTTGCATGTAAAAAGCCTCTTAATTTTTTTTTTGTGGTGATAAAGGTTAATCATAAGGTATGAGGTAAATCAAAATGCACTTCATCATGATTAACTTTGTAAATCTACGTAAATATTGAGCATTTACTTATTATAAGTTATAAGAACTGAATTTCTTGCAATAAATAGTTTAACTCTATAAAAGAGAATTTGATAAATTTTTTCTTCCAAAAATTCTTATATCACATATGTATGTATGGATAACGTAAATTTCTTATATAAGGTACATTCAGTTTGTTTGATTCGTGCTCAAGTTTGAAGATTAAAAATCATTATATCCAATTCCTTTGGTGGATAGATGTTAATAGGAATTCACCTATTCCAATAACTAAAGAAAAAAAAACTTGATTCAAATTATTAAATTAAATTATGTATTAATTCAATTTTAATGTAATGCCAAAATTTTTGTTTGGTGACTTTAATTTGTATAAACCAAAGTCACGTTGAAGCTTATCACTTACCTACAGTTGCACCTTGGTCTTGCTGTAGTTTGAATGCCTACCGTCCATGATCCAAGGTATTTTGACAAATGATAGTAAATATGCAGCTCAAAGCAACAATTCAGTTTCGAAAGCTACTTTCAATTCGTGAGTTACTGGTTTCTGTACCTCATTTTTTATCCACTTAATTTTATGCCATATTTGATAAATTTGGTATATGTATACCAACATATATTCCACTAATTATGGAGGTTATAAAATTTGGTGTTGTACCTCGCTTTGTTAAATTTTTTACAAGGGAAGATTTTCCCAAGCTATAGGTTTTGTTATCTTCCATTTCCTTATTTTATTTGTTTGTCTTATTAATATACTGTAAACTATATCTAGGATACTCATACACTTAAAAATATCCTAGTTACATGAAATTAAATCAGAAAATGCAGAAGCCTACCTCCGGCCATTGTCACGTTGAAATTGCACAGTGAATTTGATGCGATTGCCTTATCGGATTGCTCTGAAAAATTACTGCAGTAGTGCACTTAGGTTCTTCCAGGTTCTAGTTAATGTGCTTTAATGGTGTAATTTTGTTTCAGAAAATAAATAATCATTAACTGAACCCGAGGACCCAGTTTTGTTTTTATACTCCTGATTGTCAGCTTCTCCCATCAAGAAGCCGTGCAATCTGGTGGCCATTGAGCAGAAAATTTACTCTTTTATTTTTATGGAACACTTTCATCCAAACGTTGATCTGTTGCCAATGTTCAAGAAGAAGAAGAAAACTGCTACATTCTCCTACTTGGTCTGTAAAAACTAAAAGTATTCAAAAGTAGAGAAAACTCAATGTATGAATCATAGTGATAGGTCCTCTATATGTGAATATTACCTCCCATGTATCACGATACATTTTGCTTTCTCAACCCACCATAACTTAATGAATAAGTCTTATACTTATTCTGGGTCCTCTTAATACTATTTTTCTCTAAACATAAATGTATACTATGAAATGAGAAAAATAACTTAAACTAAATAAGAGCTTTATTACAAATATGTATATATACATCAAAGACTCTATATGGTACCAAGTCTCATCCTTAATACATGATCCTTAAACACTAATGGTGGCATGCCTTTTGTCAAAGGATCTGCTATTATTAACTCAGTGCTAATGTGTGCAATGGTGACTTTATTTTCCTTAACACATTCTCAAATGGCTAAGTACTTGATGTCGATGTGTTTAATTTGACTTCCACTTTTGTCATTCTTAGTCAGAAAAACTACAGCTGAGTTGTCACAATAAATTCTTAATGGTTTAGAAATTGAATCCACAACTCTAAGCCTAGAAATAAAACTCTTCAGCCATACACCATGTGAAGTTGCCTCAAAATAAGATACGAACTTAGCTTCTATGGTAGAAGTAGCAACTAAAGTTTTCTTTGCGCTCCTCCAAGATACGGCTCCACCAACAAACATAAAAATGTATCCTAATGTTAATTTTCGTGAATTAACGCATCTGGCAAAATTCGAGTCTGAGTAGCCAACTACTTCAAGATTCTCAGTTCATTTGTACATCAGCATGTAATGTTTGGTACCTTTGAGATACCTTATCACTTTCTTTGCAGCTCTCCAATGATCCATTCCTGGATTACTTTGATATCTCCTTAACATTCCAACTGTGAATGCAATGTCAGGTCTTATACAAACCTGAACATACATAAGGCTTCCAATAGTTGAAGCATATGGAATGTTTCGCATTTATTCCCTTTCTAGATTGTTCTTCGGGCACTGATTCAAATTGAACCTGTCACTCTTCACAATAGGTGCTACACTTGGTGAACAGTCATTCATCCGAAATCTCTACAAGACTTTATTGATATAAATTTCTTGTGATAGACCCAAAATACCTTAAGTTCTATCCCTATAGATCTTAATACCAATTACATAAGATGCCTCATCCATATCCTTCATATCAAAATTCTTAGAGAGAAACTGTTTCACCTCATACAGCAACCGCTTATCATTAGCTGCAAGCAGTATATCATCCACATACAGCACAAGGAAATAGATTTTATTTCCACTGACCTTATGGTATATACATTGATCTATGATGTTTTCCACAAATCCGAATGAGGAAATAATATCATGAAACTTAAGATACCATTGGCGAGAGGCCTGTTTCAATCCATATATGGATTTCTTAAGCTTGCGTACTAAATGCTCACTAACACTAGAGGAGAATCCTTTAGGTTGTTTCATATATCCCTTTTCCTCTAGATCCCCATTGAGGAATAGCGTCTTCATATCCATCTGATGCAACTCCAGATCAAATTGGGTAACCAATGCCATTATTACACAAAGGGAATCTTTCTTGGATGCAGGAGAGAATGTCTCTATGTAATCGATTCCTTCCTTCTAAGTGAATCTTTTGGTCACAGGTTTTGCCTTATATCTTTCGATGGCCTAATGAGTCCTTTTTCGTCTTATAGACCCATTTACACTCTATGGCCTTTGAACCACTAAGCAACTCGACAAGATCCCAGACTCCATTAGACGCCATGGAAACCATTTCTTCTTTCATAGTAATGTACCATAATTCGGATTCTCTGCAGTTGATAACTTCTGAAAACGTCTTAGGGTCTTTTTCAGCTTCTATATTGTAGTCAGACTCTTGTAGATACATAACATAGTCACTAGGAATTACTGATCTCCCTTCCCTAGTTGATCTTCTTAATGTTGGGTTAGCATCCTCTTAGGGAGCATGCTCCTCAATTGGTTGTTTAACAGTTTCTGGTAATTATTCAACAACTAGATCAACTTGGTCATGGCCAATTGGTTGTGGATCCTCAATGATTGGCTATTCAATACCCAATGGTACTTGAGGGGCATGGATCACAACTAATCTATCACTTGATGTGGAAGCTTGAGAACCAAAATGATCAAGCTTAGTGTCTGGATGTTAAATTTGATCACTCCCATTGATTAAGTCATTTTTAAGAAATTTTGCATTTCTTCATTTTACAATCCTAATGCTATGAGATGGACAATAGAACTTATATCCTTTGGACTTTTCAGCATACCTAATGAAGTAGTTACTTATAGTCCTAGGATTCAACTTATTTTCTTGTGGATTGTAGACCCTAACCTTAGATAGACATCCCCAAATGTGCATATGCCTTAAACTCAATTTCCAACCTTTAAATAATTTAAATGGTGTCTTTTCAATAGCCTTAGTTAGAACCTGATTAAGGATATACACAACCATTTTAAAGCCTTTAATCCATAAGGACTTAGGAAGCTTAGAGCTGCTAAGCATGCTCCTTACCATGTCTAACAGTGTTCGATTTCTTCTTTTAGCTACACCATTTTAGTCCGGAGACCCAGGCATGGTGTATTGGGCAACAATCCTATGTTCTTGAAGAAATCTGGCAAATGGACCTAATACTTGTCCATCTTCGGTGTATTTACCATAATACTCACCACCTCTATCTGATCTCACTATCTTAATTTGTTTATCACATTGTTTCTCTACTTCTACTTTAAACACCTTAAAGACATCAAGTGCCTCATTCTTATTATTCAACAAATAGAGATACATATATTGTGAGTAATCATCAATAAAGGTGATAAAGTATTTTAAACTACTAGAGTCCAAATCTGGACTACAAATGTTTGTATGTATGATTTCTAAAATGGTAGTACTCCTTTTGGCACCTTTCTTGGTCTTATTAGTCTGCTTTCCCTTTATGCAGTCTATACAAGTTTCAAAGTCAGTAAAATTTTGCGTACTAAGTATTTCATCTTTTACTAACCTTTTAACCCTCTCTATTGAGATATAACCTAGTCTACAGTGCCACAACATAAAGGAATCTTCAGTAGTAACACATCTCTTAATACCTATGCTACTAGAAACATGCATTAAATCATTAGGTATACTGTCTTGTAATTGAATTCGAAAAAGACCATCAAAAATTGTACCATTGTCAACAAGATTAGATTTATAAAATAACTAAAACATATTATTTGAAAATTCAAAAGAATATCCAAAAGGCAAAAGTTTCGAAATAGAAATTAAGTTTCTAGAAAAACTTGGTACATAAAAAGTCCTTTCCAATATCAAACTAAAGCCAATATCTAAAACTAGTTTGCAAGTTCCTATAGCTTCAACTAGTGACCTATCTTGTTGCCTAAATAGATGTACTACTCACTGCCCACTGGTTTCCTTTGGTTTAGAAAGCCCTACAGGGTATTAGAGATATGGATTGTAGAACCAGAATCAATCCACCATGTGTTACTATTAACATCTACCATATTAGATTCATAATAAAAGTGTGAGATTGAGATACCTTTCTTTTCAAGTTAGCTCTTAAATTTGTTGCAGTTCTTCTTTATGTGTCCTTTCTTCTTGCAGAAGAAACACTTGGACTCTTTCTTTATATTGCCTTGAATGGGTTCATTTCCGTTTCCTTTTGAGTTAGCTTGCTTGTTGTTCTTCCTTTATGTTACCATATGTGCGCTTTCTCCCATTTCTGCAATAAGCCTCCCTTCTTCCTGTACACACATGGATAGAAGTTCATTGATTGTTCATTTCTCTTTATGTGTGTTGTAGGAAATCTTAAAAGGTCTATACTGAAGCGGTAGAGAGTTCAAGATATAGTGCACAAGGAAAGACTCAAACATCTCGACCTCAAGCATTTTTAATTGAGCTGCAATGTCCCTCATTTGCATGATATGTTTTTGCACACCCGTTATGCTGGTAAGCTTCATTGATGATAACCTCGTCATCAGGGTGCTTGCCAAAGCCTTATCTGAAGTTTCAAATTGTTTATTAATGGCCTTGAGCAAACTTCGAACGTTCTGATGCTCTCCGATAGACCCACAAACGCTAGCAGATATCTTAGTTTTGATATACATCATACTAAGACGATTTGATCGCTCCTAACGCTCATAAAGTGTTATTTCAGCTGCATTACTACTATCAGTGGGTTTAGGAGGTTCATCCTTTCTTATTGCCTCATCCACGTCCGTCCATCCACCCCAGTTGAAGAAGAATTTTCTCCTTCCATATCTTATAGTTATCACCATTCAATTCGGGAACTTAAAAATCAGATATATTCAAAGGTTGAAAAGCTATATAAAAATTACATGCTATGTTAATAATTTAAGGCAATTAACAAATATTCCATATGACATGTCTTACCAGTGCAAAACATATCTATCTATCATAGTCCTAGTAGCAAATAAAACTGCCTATGGGCTTAGTTTTATTTAATTAGGCTTATGTGCAAAATTGGTGAAACTAGCAAATTATATCCCCTATCTTAATTCCTGTGGGTAGATTAAGGTAAAGGAAAATTTTACTATCCCACCCTAATTAATCATATTAAATATAATAACATTCCTGGGGATAATAATTATCATATTAAATATGATTAATTACTACTAATGTCATTTTTCTTTATGTGATCTTAGATTTAAATCTAATGCCTCATGTAGAATTTTAGAATAATTAAAGGTGTTGTGACTAAACTTTAATTAAACAAAAATTATACGAATCACTTGACATTTTAAAATATACTTAAACAAAAAGTGTATAAATAGGCATTTCTTTATGAGATTTCAAATATTAATTAATCACTTAAATAAATATGACAAATTAATTTTCTCTCTATAGAAACATATATTGCCTAAGATTGATAAAATAATTATACAATATTATCATGATGAGAAGGAAATAATTAATTAATCAACTAAACTAGATGTGATTAATTAATTAATCTAAATTTTCATAATTAATTTAATCTAAATGTGAAATTATTAAGGTATATTAGAATAATTGTGTTTAATTCCAGCCATTTGGGAACCGTTAAATATCAAATATATTCCCAAAAATACCAAGAAACGGATACTAGACAAACGGTTAGCTTCTCAGCTCGTGATGCAAGGACAGCGATTCGACTCTCCTTCGCAGTAGTCTCTTCTCAAAAAAAAATTTTATTCGAAAGGTAAAGGGGCCTTTCAAACAGTGCGTCCAAAACGGCCCAGCAGAGCCCAAAAAAACTTTAAACAAAATGACGTTGTTTCACTTAAGTGAAATTGTGCGTTTCAGTGCAGCAACGGAGAAGCCATCTTCAATTTCCAGCTGGGTCGATCTGACCCGATTTTGACCCATTTCAGAAACCCGAAACCAGACCAACAGACCCGACATTCGTATGCCCTATCGGATTGCTCTGAAGAATTGCTGCAATAGTACACTTGGGTTCTTCCAGGTTCTAGTTAACGTGCTTTGATGGTGTAATTTTATTTTAGAAAACAAATAATCATTAACTGAACCCGGGAACCCAGTTTTGTTTTTATACTCCTGATTGCCAGTTTCTCCCATCAAGAAGCCGTGCAATTTGGTGGCCGTTGAGCAGAAAAACTGCTCTCCTATTTTTACGGAGCACTTTCATCCAAACATTGATCTATTGCCAACGTTCAAGAAGAAGAAGAAAACTGCTACATATACTAGTTCTGCTCCTGCCTTGTATTGGCACTTGTTTGCTTCATATACAATGTAGTTTGAGGCAACTTGGATTTTGACAAACATAGCTTCTGGTACATCTGAAAACACTGAGGAAGTAACCTATGCTAGATGTGTCCCAATTTTTGTTAAACTCCTTGGTTCTCCAAGTGAAGATGTCCATGAACGGGTAATGATTTATATACCTCTGCCCACCTTCTTTTCTCAATCAAAAGGATATGTTATAGAAGAGAGAGGAAGAGGGGGAAGAGATAACATATTTGTTTATTGGGATTATTCTCGTATGCTATTGGTGTTTCTGAAATAAAATGGGTTCCACGAGTCTTTCCCACAACAGCTTTTGTAGTCTTGCAATTTGTGTGCGAAATCCATTTTTTTCAACATACTGTAGATTATGTGCATAATTTTTACGGAGAGAAAAGTTAACCAGATTGTTCTTTTTGGGTGTAATCTACAGCCATTGTGGGCTTTAGGAAATGTTGCTTGTGCTTCACCCACATCCCGTGATCTTGTTCTTGGTTATGGGGCTTTAGTCTTTACTACCACTTTTGGCACAGTTCTATGGACATGGTAAACTTTCTATACTCAGAACTGCTACTAGGACACTATCAAACTTATGCAGGGGTAAGCCACATCCTCAATTTGAAAAGGTTTGTAATGTATGACTTTATTACTTTCTGACTAATGTGGTCTTGAAATTTAAATAAGTTCATGCATAAGAAAAATTCTTCTATTTGCACTTTTTTGTATTTCGTGGCTGTTCTGAGTCATAATTGTGGTTCATTTCGCATGCTGTTAGAACCACAGGAACGAGGATGTACAAGTTTGTTATCGGAGCCGTTTCCTTTGAATCTACTGTATGCACACACGTACACGCACACATATATGAGATGTAGAGAAGAGAAATTGTTTTCACATTGAAATTTTTCTTAATTTTTGTTTATTCAATCATTCTCCGTGTTGTTCGTTGTATTGGTAATGGAAATCCTTTATCTTCTTAAGTTCTTCTGCTTGTCCTGTAGAATGGGCTTTAAATTGCAGATTACATGACTATGTTCTTGAAAAGCAGATATAGTTAACCAAATGCCATTCATTTTCTAAGTAATGATTGATTCTTAGATATTGTGGTGTTGTATTTTATAGCTTCATATATGCGCCTCTTGTTATTGCAGGTTTGACCTGCCATTCCAGCTTTTGCCAGTCTAATCCATTCAAATGATAAAGTCATGATTTATGCTTGCTGGGCACTTTCAGATCTTGCTTATGGCACAAGGAATAAAATTCAAGCTGTAATTGAAGCTGCTGTTTGTGGCAGGCTTGTTGAGCTCCTAATGTGAGTAATATGGTTGTGCTGCAATTTATACTCCCTATCTGTCATTCTGCTCGCCAATTTTAAATCATCATATGCTCTTGTTTAGGCATCAATACCCCGGGTGCTTATTCCTGTTCTTCGTACAGTTGGAAATATTGTCACTAGAGATGATATGCAGACACTGGTGTCAAGTTCAGGAGTCTGGTGATTCTTTACTTTGTCTGTTATACAGTATTCTATTAAATCCCATTAATTCTATATACAACAAAGTGATATCACAAGAAGTTCTTGAAGTAACCTTTTTATGCATGGAAAGTTTTTTGGTGTAGGTGTGCAATTTAAAGTGTATTTTTCCAAGTGTAAAGTGACAGTAAAGAGATTAGTTGCAATTTTACCATTTGTTGGAAAGAGAAATGGAATTCAATTGGATGGTTTGTGGTCTGTTGATTAATCTGTTTTTGATTAATATTTTATTGGCCAATGGTTGTATGTAGATTCTGAACATCAGCAATGTTTAGAATTTGTTGTTTTTTATCTAGAATTTGGCTGTCCATGAGTATAATCTTTTAGTTTGTTTGTCTTTACAAGGTGCTGTTGCTGCATAGGTTATCATCAACCATTAAGCTCTTCCTTGTATTCTTAAATCGTAGGGTAACAATTATAAAAAGCGGTTCAAGAAGGAAGCTTGTTGGACGATGTCAAGCATCGCTGCTGGAAACAAGCAGCACATTCAGGTTTTGTTTATTTATCTGCTCTTGTTGTCTTTGTATTATTGTAACTCTGTATTTTGTGAGACTTTAGTAATGTTGTGTGTTGTCTTGACACGTTGACTCCTGTGCGTTTTGTTGTTTCATCTTGAAAACACTAACAGCCTGTAATCGAGGCTAGCACAGTTGGTTCTCTTGTCAACCTGTTTCAAAATGCTGCTTTTGACATCAAGAAAGAGGCTGCTTCTGCCATCTCAAATGTCACATCTGGTGGATCTCATGATCGGATTAAGTAGGTAGAACATTTTCTGTGTAAATGAAATTTATACGTACTTTTTATTTTCTGCTATATCTTAAATTATCCTCTTTGGTTGACCGGTACCTGGTAACCGTGCTTTATTTATTTATTTTGGGTCACAGGTTTATCTGCTCAGTGCTCACCAAAGCTCCTCACAGTGAGATTTGGGTGAAGCTATAGGTTGTTGGAGTAAGATCATGGCCCAAGTAGAAAAAATGTGGATATGCATCCTTTTCTTTTGGTCAGAACAGAGCCCAGACAAAAGAGGCAGAGACTACGAGCACCCCACATGATTCAAAGTATTCTGGAGGATTCTTTCATTAAGCCTGGCAATCACTTTGACGAAATATGGAATTCTTTGATTCTTTGAATCAACTTTGATCACACATGCTAGACAACAAGCGAAACCCCTGATGTTACATTTAGACCCCAGTTCTTATTATTCATGAATGGATGGCTAAGAACTGGTAACTATAAATTGTAATTGCTTGATAAAAGATTAAGAAACAAGTGTTGGTACAAAATATTATTAATATTTTATCTTGGGATTTTCATGTGACTCGCACGTGTGGAGGATGGGGGGCTGCATTCTTTGGGGAGTTTGAGAAGGAAAGAGTTAGAAAACTTGCAACGCCATAGACTGGAAGAAATTAAAGTTGTGAAGCAATGAACATGCATCGTTACCCCTAGCGTGCCCTACTATCCCAAGCAAGGTATAACTCCACGTCCACGTGCTGCTTGCTTCACCTGTTCCAAACTTCACCCAAACAATTTTTTTAAATAAATTACGCCGACATCTTTTAATATTTAATTTAAATATACGTATATTCTTTTATTTAAAAAATATACATTAACGTTGTATATTCATATTTGCCAACTTCGTTTCATTTTATTTTTAGCATGGATTCGCTCTCTTCTTTTAGAAAAATAAAATGATAAATTTGTATATTTTAAAGAATAGGAAAATATGAACATAATTAGATTAAATTTTACATGAGGTTACTGTAATATTTGCTTTTTTTAACTTATTTTTTCTTTATCAATATAAAGTGTATAAATGGACTTTCCATAGCACATGACATCACGTGCGATTCGAATTTGTCGTTTTTTTTTTTTCAACCGTATTTGAATTTGTCAGATCTATCTACATCTACCTATAGTTTGTCGTATAGGAAGTTCAATTAATGATGGAATATATTACATTTTTTATAATTAATAAATAAATAATAATTATTAATTTTTTATTTATTTACTAATTTCATAAATTTTATACACAATAAAATATAATTTTTTATTTTCAAAATATTAAAAAATTATTGATACTGGGAATTATATTCTTTTTTTATTATAATTAAAAATATATAACATAATTAAAATATACAAAAATTTCTCTCTCCCTAAACCATTATTAATAAATGGTGATGGAGTCAAATATTCCGTATCTTTAGCTTATCTTTCTTTCGTGGGTTTGAGCTCACTTTATTACGGTGGATTTTAATATTTTAACCATCACTCATCACTCAAATATGTATGTTTTTTACTGCATTCCTATACAACTGTATTTTAAAAGGTGAAAAAGAACCATTCTAACTTATAGTAAGAAATTAAGAAACTAAAAATTTACCGAAAAATAATTTTTAAATTTATAGTCACCACTTCAATTTTCTATCAAACTTTACTTCCAACCTATATCTAAATCCAAATATTTTTAAATTGACTCTTCCCCCATGCTTGATAGCACAGAATAAAAAGAAAATTAATAGAAAATTTTAAAATTTAAAATTTTCATTTGCTTGAATTTAATAAAAATGGAAAGAAGAGAAAAACAATTTTCATTATTTCTACACATCAAATTGTAAAATTTTTTTCTTTTTCATATTTCTCCTTTAATTAACTTTAAAATTTTTCCTTTTTTTCTTTCTATTTTCTTTTTAACCAATCAAGGGCCGGTGTCATTACATTGCAAAATTATTTTATATTATTTTATGCGGCAGATCTACCGGTGAATGAATCAATAATCAAGTATGATCTTTTGAGAAATCAGATCCAGCATCTTAATCTTAATAAAATAATGCAAATCGGATATTTTAAATAAAACCGAAGAGATAATATTCGAAAGCAAGTAGAGTAGAATGGAGAAAATGGGAAACCGGACCGAGGAGTGCGATCCGAAACTTACGTTATTCGGAGGAGCACGGTTTTGCTTTGTCCCGATATATCTTCTCGCTCCACATGTTCGTTTTCATTTAATCGTCACACTCTTTCTTCCTTTCTTTCTCGTCTTTCTTCAAATGCACAAGTAATAGTGGGACTCCATTGCAATTTCCGTCTATGCTATTTATTTCTGTGTTCAAGCTTTAACGACAATAAGGTAAGTTATATCCTTTCCCTTTTTCTTGACAATTGTCTTCCTTCTCTCTCTGTCTGGCAAATAATTGAAATCCAATAGTTTTATTGGTGAATTTAAGTTTTCAATCTAGCTTTTCTGTCATGTTATTTTTTGAGTTTCTTCTGAGAACATTTTTAGATGAGACAAAGAGCTTTTGCTTTTCTCTCTGAATTCTTTACAGCTGGTCGAATGTAATTCGATAATGTTGGATGCAAATGTACCTGTAATCAATGAACTGGGTGTCTGATTCAATGTATGGTTTTGAATTCTCTTTTCGTTTCAATTGTTAGATAAGCTTTCAAGTGATAAGGAGACCTTAAAGATATCTTCTTCTTCTTTTTTTTTCTTATGACTGCGATGACCATTTTTCCTTCATTTTTTCTCTGGGCGAGATTGTCTTATATTTCGTTGAAGGTCTTGCGATAAAATATGCCTATTTGGCCTTTGTATCTAGTTCATGCTGCTGGGAATACATGGGATTTGATCAGAAAAACAAAGCTTCTCTGTTATCTGTTCAATTAAGCCTTTAAGGTTACAAATGGCTGGTTGTTGTGATTAGCCTATCCCTTTAAATGAATCCCGTTTTGAATGTTAATTTGAGTTGCACATGCTTCAAATTTATGTATTACAGGTATCTTATTCATTATTATCTATAGCGTTAGTTTTTATTGCAGCCATTATGCTTTATTTGATGTAATCAAACGTATTATTTATCCCACCCTAGCTGCCATTTGGGTAATATTCTGCTATTATATGAAAAATTGAAACTTCAAAGACAATTTGTGGGTCTACTGAACTTTGAGAATATATTGATAAACTGGCTAAGGTTCTTCCCCATGGAAACATATGCATTGCTTTCTAATGGTGAATGGTCATATCATTCGTCTCTATTCCTTAGTAGGATTTTATGGATGGTCCGGATGGGCAAAATTCAAAATTTTCATTGCAATTAGTAGGTGCTTAGGCTATGGAGTAGCTGCAATTCTGTTTTCTGCATCAGAAAAAACTTCTGGTTTAGTATATTGGTAGTTTCAATAAATCAGATGATAACAATTTGTTGAACTCCCTATTTTAGGATGAACCCATAACTAAGATATAGGTGCCACGTACTCATCCTGAATTCAGCATATAATGACGGATTGTTTCTCTATCGTAATTGAATCCTATAATTTTGCTGTTTTATCTTCATTTCAATCTCACTTTTGGCTCGTGACGAAAAATTCTTAATTGTGTGGATATTACTTCGTTGCAGTAATAGAAGTCAGATGAGGACAGTGTCCATGTTGTTTTCATATTTGCAAGTACCAAGATGCAGAATACATAGCTTAGCTAACTATTGGGATGAAAACTCTCACAATTTGAGTAAAACTTATGGGAAAAACTCTAGCATTAGGCTGCTTGGCTCTAGAATTTATGGGCTTGACAGAGGGCACAGTAAGAAGTGGAGTCAAAGACCTGTCACTACAAAAACAGAAGGAAGTAATCAAAACACGAGGACCACCAAATCAAGAAGTATCAAGCATGAAACTTTGAGTGACACAATTTTAACAAGTGCTACAGAAAATGTAAATAAAACACAGCTAAGTGAATTCCAGGAAATTCAATACTGTGACATACAGCAAGAGATTGCTCAGCATAAAGATTTGTCCAGTTTAGTTACTGTTATTGTGTTTGATCTGGAGACTACCGGTCTTAGCCGAGTAGAGGAACGAATCATTGAGATTGCACTTCGAGATCTTCAAGGTGGTGAGAACAGCACTTTCCAAACTCTCGTGAATCCTCAACGCTATGTTCCCAATTCACATGTTCATGGCATTACAACTCGAATGGTGAGAAGGCCTGAAGTTCCAAGGTAATCTTAATCTTTATGGCTTTTGTGCAGAGTCCCTTGGGTTATGCTTAAGTTTGCAAAACTAAACCATTCACTTTGTCTTTTGAACACTTTTTCTCTTTCTTCTCTTCTGAATTTCTCTGTAGGATGGAGGACCTAATTCCCATATTACTGCAGTATGTTCAAAGCCGTCAGAAACCTGGGGGATATGTATTGTGGGTTGCTCATAATTCTCGCTGTTTTGATGTGCCCTTCATCATCAATGAATTTAGCCGTTGTTCTATGGAGGTTCCTCGCAATTGGTTGTTTGTGGACACCCTTCCTTTAGCACGTGAATTAATGAAGTCTGGAGGTCTCTCTCTCACTCACACACATGTGATACTCTGACACAGACACGCTGATTATCTAGAGTAGCATTTCCTGCACATTTTATATTTCATACTTGGGCACATGACATCATTCAAGTCTAACTAGCTCCATCAAATGGGCAGGGCTAGTTTGATTCAAATTGTGCCAATGTGCCAGTAAAAGAGATAGTATAAGGGAGATATATGTGCAAGTAGCATTTTTCCCCCGAGTTATGAAAGACTTTAATATAACTTTAATAACGCTGTCTTTGTTAACAGGAACAAAACTTTCCTCAACATCTCTTGCCGCACTTCGTGAACTCTACAGAATCAAAGTGGAAGGCTCAGCTCATAGGGCCATGGTAGATGTGAACACATTGTCAATGATACTTCCAAGGTTGACTTTTGATCTGAAATTGACCATCTCTGACCTGGTCCGAAGATCTTTCAGGGAATCAGATTTGAACACCAAAAAGAAAAAGAATTCAAGCTAGGAGCATCCTAACAGTTTTCTGTTGTAATACTATTTGTTGTAACTTGTAATCAAAAATCAATTTTTTAGCATTGGATGATAGTTGTGTTCATAGGACCTTACATTATGCAACTAAAGGAAAAGGAGAATTAAACACAGGCTCATGCTATAAGGTAGGTCTGAAAGTACCAAAAGACCAATGACAAGATTTATTCATTCCTCAGCTTTGATTTGGCGGAATCTGTGAGCTTGTAAATGAAGGGGAAACGAAGTATTTTTAGAAGTTAATTTGTACCTTCTCAATAAAATTTCTGATTTGAAGTCTTTCATTTTAGAGAATTGTTGAATTGGTTGTAATAAAATTATATTGAGTGAAAAACCTTGCAGAGAACATAACGGAGTATCAAACTTTATAGAGCGGTCTAAAGAATACAAGTTGATATACAACACTCTATCATGGTTTCCTTAACATTTCTGATTGGAAAGTTCTTGATGCTGATTTGGGGATGACCATTTAAGATATTCTTCATGTAATTCCAGAAGTAAACCAAGTAGCAGACAGTTTTAGATCCTCATGATTTCATGAAAGCAATTTTTATAGGTTTGAGATAGAGGTGATAAATGGATGGATTATGAAGGATATGGATTGGATTAAAAGTTGATGGGTCATTGTTAATCTATTTATTCATTTAAAATTTAATATAAAATTTTAAATAGGTCATGACTCATAATCTTTGAATATATGATTAACTTGATCTATCTATTTATTCATCAAATTATTATTACTTTATATTTTATTATTTTATTGACATTATTTTTCACTATTATTTTATATTTATTGTTATTATTTCAAAACAAACTTATGTTATTAAATTTTTTATTTTTATTTCCTTTTAAAATTATAATTTTTTATCTCACTTTTTTAACATTAATTACTTAAAATTATTTTAATATTAAATGTATTTGATTAAATATTTTAATATTAATATACAATAAATAAAACATATTTAATTTAAAATAAACATTATAATAAAATTTAAAATTATAAATTATATGAATTCTTTTATAATGTTAAACTACACTTTTAAAATTACATATATATTGACAATCAAATTTTAATTTATAAAGTATCACTTGAAAAATAAAAATCGATATTATTGATGTATTTATATTTGTAAAATATAACTAAGGATCTAACATATAGGTATATGGTATATTACACGCAACATGTAACATTATAAAATTTTTATTTAAAAATTATAAAAAGTAATTTTGAGATTATTTTTTAAGTTTTAATAGTAAAAGTAATAAATTATATGAATTTTAGTATAAACAACTGGACTTGATTTTAGTTTTCTATAAAAGAAATTAATATCTTCACGTATATAAAAATATTATAATATTTCATTTTATATAATTAATTTTAAAATATTTAAATTATATTAAAATTTTGAAAATATTTTATTATAGTATTTTTTATTTTACAATATTAGTTTATATAATGCACAAATCTATATCCTATACAAATAAATTGATAAATGGTTATCCATGGATTAATCCAATATGATCCTCATTTTAATGTGTTAATAATGACTTAATCTATATTTATCCTAAAGTTAAAATGGATGGATAAATACTAAGATATACCTTTTTTTTCAATAATTTTATGTACTACTTTTGTAGACATCACAATTTTTATTGACAAATTAACAGTTACAAAAATTGCATTCTATCAAAAATATAAATAATAGATCTATGAAAAGTTATCATTAGTTTTCACATAACTCAGAAAATTATGATTAATAAACTGTATTATTTTTATGAAAGCATATGGAAGTGACATCCTGTCACATCCACATGCTAATTTGAAATCGTGTATAGGTGGAAACTAGGAAATCTTAATTATGGTGACAGTTGAGAAGAAGTATAACTTTTTTTTACAATATTAGATCCATAATAATAATGTGATAGTCCAAAGTACAGTTAATGACCATATTTTGGGCTATAATCCTTTACCAAAAATCCTTGTTAGGAAAAAGTAACCCAAAATTGCTAGAAAATTAAGCTCATCCTCATGTAGTTGGAAGAAAAACTAAAATAAAAAAATTATTTTCTCTTTTTTATTAAACAGATGCTTTAGCCAATTAACCTACAAAAGTTGAATTGTCACTAGGTTATGAAGAAAATTTAATATGTGTTGAATTTAGGCTTAAAGTTTGGATGGCTTGATTGTAGTTACTTCATTTGCTAACTAGTCCTTTTGCTAATTCGCATTACGAGTTCTTTTAACTAAGCAACTACTAAACAATTTGCCTTTTTCATTTTAAAATCCAAATATGAATCACAAACAAATCTGGGCAAGTCATGAGCATGAAAGTTACCTTAGATGCAACGCATAAGAGCATTTTCCACTCCATTAAGCGAAGTATAACAGAAAGCCATTAACAAAGCTATGCCACTAGGGAAAAAAGAAAAGAAAAGAAATCGTTAAGTTACATTCATCTTCACTTATTTCGACTTTGATATCTTTTTTTTTAAAATATAATAAACTAACTTTTCTGAAAAATAATTATCACAACTTTCAAATGTAACATATTTTATGATAAGCTCCACTAAATTAACAGACTATTACTTTTAAAAGTTTTAAGAATAAAGACAAGAGTTAAATTAAAGATTTCAAATTTGAAGAATTCTGAGTAGGGCATTAAAGCTATAAAGAAGCAAGGAAGAAAAATAATATTATGGAAAAAACTTAGAAACTCTCCTCCCATTTTGTGAATATCTTCTAGTTTATTAATCATAATTCCTCTTTATTTTCAAATATTATTTTGGCTTTGATATCATGCCTATTCTTTCTTATTTTATTTTCTAATATTATTTTATATTTTTATCTTTAAAATTTCTTCTTATCCTATTGAATAAGGTTGTTCAAAATGTTGCTACCCATCCATAACTGACTACCAAAAATTGATTATGAATAATTAGTAATGGGCAAAGGTAGCAAATACAAGAAAAAGAAAGTCAATTATGTATATTAATTTATGATTTTCATTCTTTAGAATAATATAGGAATTTCAAGTGGTCAGTTGGCAACGATTTAGTGGATTTCAAACCGATTGCAAGCGAGGATTGACTAACTTTTGTTAAAATAATATCATTGCACTTTGTCTTTCTAAATTTTGAGCTTTAAAATGCAACTAAACCCTAATTCCCTTTTCCATTTCAATTTTGACTCCTAACCTAAAGGTAGACCTTAGTTGATCCTAGTAGAGTAAATAATTCTTCTCCATTGTGCTTTAATAGCCACCAATTCTTATTGGAATTGTTGAGCAAAGCACTAGTCAAAATCATCTATTATCGTTGCCATCTAAAGTTTCCTTAAAGATAATCTTACTAGTTGACTATTACACCTTTAAAATTATAAAATTTTAGTTTATCTATTTAACTAATAAAATTGTATATGAACTAGCAATTAAAAAAGTTGTAGAAAGGATTAAGATAAGTATTTAAGTATAAAAATATTTAAGTATAAAAAATAAAGTTTAAACATAAAAATAAGTATAATTAAATTAAATATAATATTATATGAAATTGAAAATGAAATAAGATGTTTGGAGGAGATTTAAGATTGTTAGATTCTTAAATTGCCCTTATGAATTCCAAAAATACTTAAATTAGCCCTAGCAACAATAAAGCCAAAAAAGGCCACTTCCTCGTTCATTTTGGCTGTGATTTTTGACATCTTCTTTCTCTTCACACTCCAATATTCACTTCATCTCAGTTCTAGCATTCTTTGATTAAATCTTAAGAATTTTTTATTCATACTTCCATCAAAGCAAAGTAATCTCTTCTAGCATGATTTTCATGTTTATTTTCTTATGGAATTGATGATGAAAGGAATTACGGATTTAAGTCTTAAACTTTGACTATTGTATAAAAATAGGGTAATAAATTTATTTTCATAGTTTTCTACTCAATCTCTTGAAAGTAAGTAGATAATTTACTTACTTAATCAATTATACAAACTATAAACTTGTATGATTTTATTTAGAATGTGTTAATTTAATGTGTGTGCAATAAATGATAAAAAAGGGTGATGTGAGATGATAAGTAAGCGTGTTGATGATTGTAACAAGGTTTGATAAGCATTACATGTGTTTTAGGGGAGGAAAAAGGGCAACCACAGTTGAATGGTTAATGAGAAATTTTATAGAACTAGAAAATCTCATAAAAGAATTAATTATGCAAACAATCTCATTGTTTACAAGAGAATTTCGGATAGGAAACTTGATTATACAATCAATCTTAGCCTCCCCAAAAAAGGTTCATATGTGAACTAGTTGCACAATTGATTTTTACTATCCAAAAGCAAATTTGAGACCAAGAAGCTAATTATACAATTAATTTTTAACCCCAAAACATGTTTATATATAAATTAATTGCATAATCAATTCTTACTATCTAAAATCAAATTTAGAATAAGGGAATTGATCATAAAATCAATTTTTAAGTCTTTAAATTTTTATCATTGTAATAAACTTGAATTATCTTTTTAAAGAAAGTTTAATAATAGTAGTGATAAATAAGTACTTTGCTAAGGATCATTACTTCCTTAAATTGGTGTATGACTATTTTATCCTATTTTATGTTGAGATTGAAGTTTATTCCTTCATTCTTGTAATGAGATGAAGTTTAATATAAATAATGAAACATGATCATGTTGAATTGTGAAAGGTTGTGAATGATTAAATATTGATTTCAAATCTAAATTACATAATTGTGATTGATAAATACTAGGAGAAATAAGATTGGGTTTATAAATAAATAAGGTGGATCAAGGGACATAAGATGGGCTAAATATTACTAACTATTTATTGCTTGTTATTATTGTTTTCATTTATTCTAGTATGAAGAAATCAAATTATGTTTGATTGTGATACTTAAATATGGTTAACGTGATATGTTACATTATTGACATGAAATATACATTATTAGTTATAGTATTATTTATAAACAAAAAAAGTAAATTATATATTTATTAGAACTTAAGTCTCATTGTTTTTCTTTAAAATATTTTACAGATGTCTAGGCTGAGGCTTTATAACTAACATTATTATTACAAAAGTAAAGTTATTTTACAAGCGATCATATTTAGTAGATAGGAAGGTAGCTTAAAGTAATCGCAAGAAATTTATAGTAATATGTAATTATTTAAAACATTTAATAACAAAATCTTCTATGTCAATACTTATTTTGATAACAAAATAACATATTAGACTTAATTAGCTTACTAATTATTATGTGATAATACCAAATTAAGACTAAACACACTTGTGGATACTAATAACAAGATTCATGCTAATCACAGTCAGACAAGTTATGATATCAACTGAATTGTAACTTCACCAGAAAGGTAACTAATTTGGTTTCTTTTTTTTTTCAAGTTTTATGTTCTTCATTTATTTTGGATTTTGAAATTGTTACTTCAACAAAATAATGGAATGATATGAATGTAAACTCTCATTTATGTTGTAAATTTATAACTTTCATGTTATGACTATGTCATTAGTTATGACCATGAACATGGATGAATCTATTTTAGGTTTTGACTCAGTAGTATATTCTATGATGTATGATTTTATAATTATGGTATTTTATATGCCCGGGTGGTGTTCTAACTTCCAAATTGATTTTACATGCTCTATTTCTTTAGTTTAGAATTTAGACACAAAAATATTGAATTTAGCATTATAATATTCTAATTGAGAATGAATTGGAAATTTTGGAATTGAAACTGAGTGACTAACATAATCATGAATAATAAAAAATTTTGAATTTAGTGAATAATTGTCATATAGGTTGTTTGTATAATAGGGATTGTTAAATTATGTTAAATACAAATTATTCATTCATGAGGAATTAGTAATAGGAATTAATTGCTTACTACATAAATTAAAAAGCTTAAATGTAATATGCAGTGATAATTTCATTCGTTATATTGTTATTTTAATTTAATTTTATGTGATTAACAATTTGAAGTAATTATTATTTAGCAAAATTATATCTCATCTAGTAGCCTTGTAAAGAAGACTTGTAGGTAAGGTATTATCATAAACAATGTAAACTTTGTGTTGCTTTGTCATATAAATAAGAAAGTGTTTCCTTTGATTTTTTCCCTTTTTATTACAATGTTTTTAGTACTATCATAAAATGATTCTTTATTTCAAAAAAAGTAATAAAATTGAAAAAATAAAAAAAATTGTATATTTATTAAACTAATGTTAAAGTTTCCTCATTTTTTTTGCTTTCTCATACATTTTGATTAGTCTATATGTATAGTATGGCATTATGTCTATTATATACATTATTATTTTAGCCTCTGTGCAATTTCATTTTATCTATGGATATTATGTGGTATTGTATGAATCATTTGCTGAGTTTAGCTTTAATTTCTAAATATGTAATAAACTTTATGTTAATGAAATTTATGTAGTTCATTTTGCCTTACTTATCCTTGTATTTTGGTGTATTTCTTTATTCTTTTATGTATGGAATATATATTTGGATAATTATTGATTAATTTATCACTTTTTATTGATAGGTTATGTTACATGGATAAGCTAAATGAACTCAAAATTAGTAAAGTAGCAAAAATATCCACTCTTGCATCCCAAGAAGTTGGCCTAAGTGGATCACCTCTACCAATAACTAAAAAACCTAGTCAAGAAAGAAAGAAAGTCAGAAAAAGAATACCTTTAGCAAACAAGATAATTAGAATTACAACAAGAAAAAGGAGCATTGCATGGGGCCATTTCAAGAGAATGCTTAACAAGGAGGTAAGTGAACTAACAACCAAATCCATATATTATGGAATTAGATTTCTTTGTCAAAATAAGGAATATGGCATATCCAACATACTAACACATATCTCAAAGTGCCTTAAGTACATCTATACTTTAAGGAATGACCCAAATAACAAGTACTTTGATTTAATAAGAAATATAATAAAACAATGCTAATAAGTTTCACTTTTTGTGTTTGTGACTTAGAACAATGTAGGAAAGTCATTCTAATCTTTGTCATAGGTGATGAACAACTATTTAGAGTAGTTGAAGGATATGAGTTAAAATATGTGTACAAAAGATTGCATCTCCAGTTACATATACCCTCCAAATGCATTATTAAAATAAATTGCATGAAGATTTACTTAAAAGAAAAAGTTAGGTTGAAAAGTTTATTGAAGTCTAAATATATTAGGGCTTGTTTAACAACAAATTATTGGATAAATGTGCAAAACATCAACTAATGGCAATAATGGCTCATTTCATATATAATGAATGGAACTTATAAAAAAAAGTCATTACTTATTGCCTTATTCTAACCACAAGGATAAGGAATCAAATTGAACCATATATTCATGAATAAAGGTTTAATGAAGTTGTTTACAATTATTGTGGACAATACTAACTCCAATGATAGGGCTATAACATATTTGAGAAAAAAATTAAGAATTGAAGAGGTTTGGTATTGGATGGTAAAATGCTACATATATGTTATTATGCATACACCTTAAACTTTGTTGTCAATAAAGGATTAAAGGATTTTTATAGCTTAACTTCTTTAAGGAGAAAATACAAAAAACCTTTGGAGTTTACATCAATGTCAAAGTTGATACATGAAGTTTAAAATCCTACAAAATACCTCTTTAAACTTTCTAAAAAATTAAAATCATTTGTTTTCATTTGAAACTAACAATTGGGTAGTTTTTTTTTTTTTCTCTTCTTTGTATATGAAAAACAAAATTTAGCATGAAAATTATGGCTTTCCTCTAATTGCAATGAATTTACACTCTAACTCTAATGTTAAGCTGTGACCTTCTAATAATGCCTAATGGCTTGCAAAAGTGCATAAACTCACTTTAGGACTTATTCTTAATTCGTAACATCCGAATTTTACAACCTAATGCAAGCTATATTACTATACTGTATTTTTTTCGAATTTGGTTTCACCAAATTAACTTATTGTGTTACCCTTTTACATTTAATCTTTTTGGTTCTCACATTATTTGTATTACTAAACCCACAATTGCTGTAAAAAACTTAAAGAAGAATAGCTAAAACTCTTCATATGCTGGTTGTACCAAATGCCTTGATGCTCTACAAAATGTATTAATTTATTCCTAATCTCTTATTAAAGAAACTAAACTTTTCATTACTTTTCAATTTATACTAATTTATGTTAATACAGATTTCTTAAAAACACTTCTCTTTTTGTTGAAATTTGAAAATGTGATACCGCTTTGAATTTGCATTTGTAAATACAAAATAGCTTGAATGTTAATACAATTTGAAATAATAATGGATGTCATTATGTATTGTTTTGTTATTTTCTTCATCAAACCAGCAATTCTTTTTCAACTAATCTGTGAAAATAACCTTATCATATGAGTTTGCCAATCATATTAGAATCTTTTTTCCTTTTTCTTTTCCTTTTCTGTTCTATTTGTTCTTTATTTTTATTATTTTTCCCTCATGTAAAAACCACTATAATGTATCCTATTTTACATCACAAACAAATGGATGAAATTTAATGTTTGCTTCCTTATGAAGTCTTTCATTTCATGATGAGGAAAAGTGGAAAAGAATAGTACTTAGAATTTCTCCATTTTTCATTGAATATTTACCTTGTTTGAATTTGGAATTATGTTATAGCTAAAGGGATACAAGAATAGGTTGAAGGCCAATAGAAGGAATGATAAAACAAGTAAAATGTTCAATAAGGATTGCCAACTAATGGTTTTGACATGGTTACTAACTAAGAACAAAACAACATGCATATCAATTGTATCAACAATATTGCATGCCATATGTACATGCGTATCCACAATAATCCAAATGTAATCCTGATTAGGAAAACATGCCCTTGGCTATTGATTTCTTACTATTTAAGGAAAGTCATGGTCTCCATCCCATTATAAACTTTGTTTTCTATATCTAAAATAAAGAAAAAAGACTTCCTTTATCGTATGCTGTTAGCTTTAAATGGAAATAAATGGTTTCAAATTTTTAAGAAATTTAGGGAGGTGTTTTATAGAATTTTGAATTTTATGTCCTAACTTTGACATTGATACAAATTTTAGGAGCTTTTTTGTATTTTCCCCTCTCTTTAATTTGAAATATGTGAAATATGTAAATTCCTTTCCTTTAAGATTGGCTAGGTTTAAGCAAGCTACAAAAAATGAACATATCATTCATAAAGCATTTGTATGCTTTAATGTGCCTATGAGGTGGACTTTCACCTTTAAAATTCTAGAGCTAACTAAGAAATATCAAAAATCCTTTGAGGGAGTTAGAGGATGATGACAGTAATTACTCCATTAATTTCATAGAAGATTATAAGAGATTGAGGCCAACAACAATTAGTGATTAGAATAATTTTAAAATTTTTATAAGTTTCCTTGAAATCTTCTATGATGTTACTTTGTCATTTTTGGCCTTTTCGTATGGCACTTCAAATTTTGCATATATCATCTATCATTAGTGCAAATAAAAATAAAAAAATATAGTGATTGTGAGATATATGATTTAATCTTGCATGCTATGGCAATGGGCATAAAAACAAAGTATGAGAAGTATTAAGGCAACATTAATAACATGAATCCTTTTCTTTTTGTTGCCAATGTTTTAGATCCTAGATACAAATTGGCATATATAGCTTAATTATTTGAAGAAATTTATGTGGAATATATGACATTAACATTAGTGAAGAAGGTTAAGGATAATTTAGTAAGGTTATATGAATGGCACCTAAAAAAATATATGTATAGGGAACCTAGTGTATCTATCACTACCTCAATAAAGGTTTCATAACTTAATCTAACTTCAATTGAAAGCCCGTATCCTATTTGAAGAAAAGAGACATTATTAAAACCAAAAATGAAGTGGAGAGATATTTACATAAAGCTTGTATTGATGAAAATAATAACTTTGACATTTTAGAATGGTGGAAAGTTAGTGCATCAAGATTTATTATCCTTTCAAAAATAGCTAAAGATGGGTTAGTTATCCTAGTGTCCATAGTGGCTTCAAAATCAACATTCAATATCAAAAGTTAAGTTCTTAATGTACCTAAAATGATCGAAGCTTTCAATTGCACTCAAAATTAGTTGAGGCACTCAAAATTTAACTTTCGTGATATTGAAAAAGGTGATGAAATTGACAAGTGTGAGAAAATAGAACAAAGTACAAATTTTATTCACTTTCTAATTCTTCCATAATTTTAAAGATCTTTTTATCTAAATCTATGCTTGTTAGTTTATTGAATTTATTATGAATTAGTTACATATTCTAATTTTTTTTTTGCTTTATCTTAATATTTAAAACTTGATATGTTTTTCTATTTTGCTAGAAATGTTAAAAAGTGCTGTATTGAGTTCTTTCACAATCACAACAACTATTCTTATTAAAGGAGATGCAAGCATGCCAATTAAAGGAACACTATGTGATTTTATTGGATTAAGGCAAATAATATAGTTTATGACTATTAATCGAATGACTGTTAGGATTTGCTAATTTAATAAGATATGAATAGTCACACTTTTTGTCTTTTGGTTTTTAGTATATAAACAAACTTCATATTAATCTACTAGAGGTTATTAAGATTTTTTACTAATGCTGAGCACTAGTATATGCATAACTATTTTTATTTTTTAGTATAATTTGCAACCTTCTTAGTACATATAAGTTAATACTTAAAGATTAAAAGGAACACATAATCTCTACTTTGGTATTTTAGCTTTTAGAGCTTCAGAGGTTAAATCATTTTTTGCTAGTTATAAATGCACAAATTTGTTTAGTATTTGATGGTATATGACCACTATTTATAAACCTTAGAACATGTTGTTTGTTTCTTATGTTGAATTTCCTTTATGTTCTTTTTATTATTGACTTCACTATTTTTATTAATTTAATATTTATAATGATGATTATAAATATTATGAAAGCTTAGTCCATACACTTAGTTCACACTATATATTCTATTTACTTAATTAAGTACCTTTATATTTTTGACTTTATAATTCTTGCTTTTGATATTCCTTCCTTATGGCCCATTATGTTCAATTTTACAATTTTATTTTAATGTAATACACCTTTTAGTGTTATATTTTTCATGTTTCAAGCTTTATTAAGTTTATTTTGGCTAAAGCTAGTCAAAATTAAGCTCTTTAGAGGTGTTAAACCTTTTACTGGGCTATAGTTTGGCGTTTATCAAATATAGGTTTCTAAATCAAATTAGCTTGCCTAGAATCTTTAGCACTCAACAATTATAGTTAAGTTCAAGTGTCTTCTCTCTATTAATTGACATTGGATGACTAAGACAGCCAACATATAAGCAATGATTAATTGGCTCACGAGCCTAAATTTGACCATAATCAATTGCTACACAGCTTGACTCTAAAATTTCTTTTAATATTTTGTGGAATATCATCCACCACACTATCATCAAGTTTTTTACCAATATTTTGAAGAATATCATCCATTATACTATCATTAAGGGCCAGTCAAGATTGATGGACCTAAAATTTCAAAATAAAAGATGTTGTTATAGAAAGAAAGTTTGTAGTTATAATTTTAAAACAAATAAAAATCCATTTTTCTAGAATCTTTTCTAACTTAACTAGAATGATTGTACAAAGGTAAAATAAAAAATTTAAAAATATAGTTACCATTATCTTTATATGTTACTTTAAGGAAAGTTAACATATATTATTGGAAATTAAGGGATATCAAGTATAATTAAACAAATTTTAAGGAATTACAATGTAGTTTAACAAAAAAAAATAAGGTTATTATGGGAGTTGCTTCTATTAGCTAAAATATCACAATTAGGGGAAAAAAATTCTAACCTATACTAACCTAATCAAAAAATCCGTAACAAGTCAAGTCAAATTAAATTAGTAAGCAAAATGAGGGATGGAAGCAAACAATATGGGTCATCTTAGTTAATTCGGGTTTAAGGATTTAGACCTAGTTAAAAATTAAATCTAACTTAAGTATGAATGGTTTTTTTTTCAACATTCAGATAACTTAAAACGCACCATTTTAGTAATAATATGTGAGGTCAAATTAAGCCTTCAGCCTTTAAAAGTCTCCAAATACATTCAGCCATGGCTTGAACCTTATTATAAGGTTATCTCCCATTTTCTCTTCCCATAGTTTCTTGGTTCTTCTAGCCATGAATCTCTCCCAAACCTTAACATATCACTTCTTTCTTCATTAGATAATCCTTTTGTTCTATGTCTCATATCACTCGTTTCAGCAATTTTGGAACCTAAAGATTTTATTTTTGCTTCAAGTTTAAGCATTTAATTGGAAGCCTTTCCTAGTATGGTCTGACCTCTATAGCCTAGATGGTAGGTATATGCCTTTCATCCTCAAGATCATCTTTGAATTTGCAATTTTTTTATTTGATCTCATTGATTTATTTTTCTTGTAGGCTAAAACTAGTTTTCATTGATCTTAAGAATTGATAATTCTACCCAAACCTATCTTAATATTGTTGGTTATTAGTTGTGACTAATATATTATTCCTCTTTATTTTTTTTAAACTTTTGGGATTTTGCATAAGGTTTTTGTTGATTTTGTATGCTTAGGGATTTTTTTTTATATACTTAGGATTTTTGCATTGGATTGGTGCTTTATTTGCTTTTGGTTTTTAAGTTTTTCTATTTGATTCTATTTTTAAAAGATTTTCCAAAAGTACCATAATTGGTAATCTTTTTTCAAATCATCTATTTCTTCATTATTATTTGATTCAGATAAAAAAAAGCCCTCACTCTATCTTTTCATTCTACACAAACTCTTTTCAATTTCTAAAATCAATTGAAAAGTTATTCTGAGTAATCCATTCAATTCATTTTTCTTTTGTTTTGCATATAATTTTGTGCGAAATCCTTTACTTTCCCTCTGTGTGTGTTTCCGATGTTTATATTGATTGATTGATATACATGATTTCACTTTAAATTATTGACTGTACACAAACTATTAATATAAATGTATTTGAATTAGGATGATTTTAATTGATGAAGATCATACACGAAAACAATAAAACAGATATAATTCAATAATAATTTTTATATATTTACTTGAATATGATAAGGTAAGGTTTTAGCATGCATTCAATTTTTCATGTTTAAAATGTTCTTTAATTCTTTATTTATTGTAACTTAATTTCTTCAAAAGTACAATTCCGATATAGGGTTTACGGGTGATGGACGACGGCAATCTAGTCTTGCTAGACAACAATTATTTAAGGGCGTATATGTGGCAAGGACACGAGAAGAACGACAGCTTTGCTAGTTTGTTACATGATTTTTTTTTCCTTTTAATTAAGTTATGATATCATAATTCACAGGATAAACCCAACTATTAATTTTCGGTGATCTTCTAATTTATTTTATAGGATTTGTATATCTGTAATGTATTTTTGAATTTTTGAATTATAATTTAAATTTTGGAAGTCCAAATACTAAGTTCAGCCTTCAACAAAAAAGGGGGTGATAAACGGCCCAAAATATTTTAAGTTGAATCAGTCCGATCCAATCCATCCGACCTTCTAGAATCGAAATTTAACCTGAAATTTCCCCTTTTTTTTTTGGTTCAAACTGGTAGGAACCGGATTGGATGAAATGCACCGGAGTTCAGTTTGGCTTCGTGCTCCAACCCGCCCAAGCTCGACCTGAGCCCACCCCTCACAACCCTTGCTGTTTTTTTCTTCTTCTGGTAGGCTGGGGAGGTCCTATTCTCAAATATTGACTTCATAAGCCCATGTGATTTCCATTGAAGACAGGAATCCTGGATTAGTACATAATGATACTGTGTCAATATATGGAAATGTCCATCCTGAAAACACAAACTTTCACTTTCAATTTAATATACAAGTCATTTCAATTATATGCTCGAAATATTGGATACAAACAAAACTCTTGTTCCCTGTAGAAACACGGGGATCCAAGACAGAAATGCCGGAGAAAATTAATTTGCAGAAAAAATAAAAAATAATGCACGTAACTACTTTAGCACCAGCCCCAGGCAAATACAGCTCCATAGGAAATCAACGCAACTTCCACTATACATTTTCTGGCCATATGTATCCTTTACTGCTGATCTTGAAGCTTGCCAACCTCATGAATGTTCTCTCGTCCACCCAACCCCACATTGTCACCCGTAATAATGTAAAGAATAAATCGAGCAGATGGAGCAGATGTAGTCTAAAAGTTATTGCTCTTCTCGAACAAACATCGAATAACTAATTGCGAGCAGGCAACAAGCAGCGTCAATGGAGAGGGTCATCCCAATGGGAAAGAATGAAAAAAACCGAATGCTCAAGTAGATCAAAAGATTATCTCCTTAAGGACCAAGAGAACCAACATAACAAAGCACATGATAACCAGCACCGTAGCACAAATTACCATCCCTCCCTTTTTCTGGGTTCTCTCTGCCTGCATGTCCCATAAACCTTATGAGTATCATCATGTGAAACGAATAGGATAAATAATGATATACTGAGGGAAAGAGGGAAGCTTGAAATGATGAAGGGAAGCAGGACCGACCTTCTGCAGCTGTTTGAGGCCATCCTCAACTGTGGTTGCAACATTCTGAATGTTGTAGTCTATTCTATCAACTATGGTTCCCTACATAAAAGGGAATTCAGTTTATAAATGTTAAGAACATTTGTGGATTCACTATAAAACAAAGTTATCTGCTGACCTGATCTATCACTAGTACTGATAAATCCTTCATAATCTGTGCAAGCTCGTTTACAGATTCCACTACCTATGGAAACAACAAATGAGTCATTTTCAGTTCTTCAAGATAACAGAAGGAATATAAAATAATTGACAGTGAATAAGGAATTTCAACTTGCCTGTTGGATCTCTCTCTCTCTTTCCACGGTGAATGCTTCACTCTTTTTGAGCTTGGCCATCTGATGCTCATTAAATACCTAAAATTCAATTTTTTTTCCAATTTATTTCAGTACCAATTTGAGTTAGGAATATTCAAGCATTTATAAAAATCTCAAATTTGAAAAAGGAAATTATTCATGATGAGGATGACAATATAGATGATAAATTTTGTCAAATCAGTTGACAGGATAAGAATAAGAACTAAGTAAACCACCAAACTCATCCTCAAAATATTAGGCTGGCATTGAATTAGTCCTCAAAGTTTTCCCACATCATGTGAATATTAAATTGTAAAAGCACTACATTATTTTAGCATAATTCAAAAAATTCATTTAATTCAATGTAGTTCTATTAATATGAGGCTTAATTGATATAATTATAACTTTTAGGATGAACTAGATATCAACATAATCTTTTGCCGGTGGATGAATTTGGCTGTTTACTCATGTAAAGAAAAAGGAAAAGAATAAACAACATACCATGTTGTCTAAATCATCATCTTCAAACCTGGATTTACTTCCGTTAAGGTTCATCTCTAAATCAACTCCATCTTGGCCCTGCATCATAACAAAATGATCATAAAAAAATAAAATCTTACCACTATATAAATATCATCTCTAGAGTATATATGATAAAGAGAGACTGAGAGAGAAGAGGTGGGTAACACAATTTTTAGTAGTCAATTTATAATTTTTCTTAATGACACAAGATAGATTGTACTTCATCAACTATTCAGTGTTAACTGCAGACCATGAATATTTGAGATGTTTTGCTAATAATATAAGGCAAGTATTAAGATATGAAGGACACAGATTTGTGCAGTAAACTAAGCTCAGAAACAAGTATAAAATTTGGTAAGGTAAAATCAATGGAGTTGAATTGCATAGCTATGTTACTTTCAGTTCAGTAAATTCTTGTCATCAATAAGCTGTGCCAATTTGAAAGTATAGGAGAAAGCTTTTCCCTCACCTCCTTTTGCTGCCTTAGACGCTTCAAATAAGTTGACTGTTTTTTGCGGAGCTCTACAGAGAGGTTCTGAAGGTCAGTAGCAAGAGAGCGCTGCAAAAAAAACACATTAAAGAATTTGCAACCAATAGAAGAAAGCAGATCAAACGTATGCCTAATACCTTTAATAGTAAATATATAAAATTGGAAAGCCAAAGTGCCATCATATCAAATTTGAAAATAAATACATCAGCCAGCTTTCAGGCTAAAGTAGAAGATGGGCAATGATAAGCATATTGGACTGGTGGTGCAGGCTTGCTTCTCCATTCTCGAATGGTCACAAATCTCCCAGTGTTTTGAAGAGAAATGAAGAGAAAGTGGATGGACATAAGTTGAAAAATTGCCTATTTTGGATCAGAATGAATGCTTTTTGAGTGACATTCAGTTACACAATGCACAACTCATTCAGGACACAAGAGACAGAATTTTGTGAAAAAAAAGAAAAAAAAAAGAGACCTAAGTATGATAGCATGATAAGTATAGGCTAGTGGCAATAAGAATATAGGGTGGGTGGAACAGAAGAGTAAATCATTCTCTCCTTTTCTTCCAGATCCTTTCCCTGACAACCTTCTGATTATTTAAGTTCCATACAATCAGATCATAACAATAAGGAAGTTTAGGACAAGAAACTGGTATATCACAGCCTTAGAGATGTCAAGCAAATTCAACATGATACTGACAGTAGTTTATTTTTTCATAGCTGGGTACTTTTCCTTGTGAGAAGGTGTTAAGAAGAACTGGTCAAGTTCTTCAGTGAGCACAAGTAATAGCATATCTCGTATGATTTACAAGTGCAGTTCATGAAAAGACCATGGAGCTTTTAAGCTGAATAAAAGGCCTTCTTATGGCAAAGAAGAAAAGTCATTTTCTAAAATCTGCATCATGTGGCAGTTCTACAATAATACCTGCACATTTTTCCTCACATTTGAATCCTCTGAAGGTCCACTTGCAGCAAGTCTCTGAAGTTTCCTCTCTGATCGCTTAATTAAATCAGTTATCTCATGTGTGAGAGCCTCAATTGCACGTTGGTCTTCTTTACCATCACCAAATGATGGCATTAAAGCCTTTGCATGAGCCTTGGATAACTCTACCATCTTTGTGCGTGCACGTTGGACATTTGCCGATATTTCTTCAGATAGATCCACCCATGCAGGAGGGAGTCCTACTGTAAGTGGACCCTTACTGCATTAATTGAAACAATCAGTAACTACCATCTCTATAATTAATCAAAACATGCATACATGTCAAACTTAAAAAGTAATGTCATGCATGATGTTTCTTGAAAAAATTGTCCAAAACTGAAAGACGAAAACAAGATACACCGCATAGTGCATATCATTCCTTTGTCTGTCTATTCAGTGAAAGTTCATTTTCATAAGAAAGCAGTAAAAGGAGAAAATGGCTTATCTGTCCGACCCTCCCAATGAATCATTTAACTTGATGATATACCCTTAAGCTCTCAGTGCGATTAACCATTTTTTTCTCATTTATATATTTAGTTCAGAGCTCCTTGTCAACCTGGTTACAAGACTTGTAAAGGAAAACTTGATTTGCATTTCAGCCATAATAAACGCAGCAGAAATTTACAGTGCTTCCACTATACAATTACATGGATTGCATGTTCATCTACAATTGACCATCATATTTCATTTGGACTATGAGAGTGATTGTGTAAGGAGGTTCAGAAATGCTCTACCGGAACACCACCCGAAAGTGATTATTTCACATCAGAGCCCATCCATTCCACAAAGCCATATTCCGATAACTATGAGCATAATTAAGGTCGATTACATGGGATCTCATATTGATTATAATAAATTTATATCCACTCCTAAAACTGCTAGCAGAATCAAGTAAAACTAAATGTGAGCACCAAGACCCAAACAGCTCGTTGTACACATGAAACATTGACAATGAAAACACTTTCAACGTCAATATTTTCCACATTTGATCCATATCGGAAATATAGAATTATAACTTTTCAGATTAACAGGGAGATCTGCGTGGGGAAGAGAAAGGAGCACCTTGAATTACCAGGATCCTCGGTACTAAGAGCAGTGTAAGACCGATTCGGATTCAGAAGAGATGTACTGACCAATTCGATGACCGGACCACCAGAAACGGCGGAACTAGTCGACTGCGCTGGCATGGAGCTGGACGGAACACGAACACTCTTCAAAGCATCTCTGTACTTTCTATAAAGCAAAGTCCGATTCCTGGTCGCCATGCAGAGCTGAAATTGAGATTGAAAATCAGAGTTTAGATCTGAATTATGGTAATTTGCAAGAGGAGGAGGAGGAAGGCTTTGCCGTGGTCCAAGTCTCGTCCAGAGAAGAAACTACAGAACGCGAACATCACGTGATCGAGATGATGAGATTGTACGGACGGACAGTCACGTGACCGTCGAAATTGGAACTCCCACCCCCGGTCCCGGTTCGTTGCCGGTTGTACTTTTGGAATAATTCCTTCCCCAAAATATTTTTTTAAAATTTAAATAAAATATAAAATATTTATATTTTTAAAATAATTTTGAAGGTATTTTTAATTTAATATTATTTAAAAATATTTTTATCATAGAAGATGTGAGTATCTTATATTTTTATGATATTAAAATATTTAATTGATATAAATAAATTATTTTTTACCTTTTTATTAAAATATTGTTATTATTAATATTTTATTTCACTACCATTAATTATTATTCATTGGGATCAACCACCAACAATCACTGTATCATCACCCCTCCCTGATCACCAATTCTTAATTATTATCATTGGCTATTATTCATTTATAAAGATTATTATTAGTGATCACACACCGCTATTAATTACATTCATCACTATTAATTATATTCATTACTATTTCTTGTTCTTAACTATCATCTACTATCATATATTATTGATGGCTACTGTTGATTATCATTCATTACTTGTAATTATTATTAGTCATTAACTATCACTAACGACTATTGTTTAATATTAACTAACAATAATCACTACCTATAATCCTTGTTCACTATTATTTATTCTTGATAATCATCGTTAGCCATCACCTACCGCTAACGACTATCATATACTATCATTATTGTTACCATCTATTGTCAATAATTATCATTGGCCACCATCCATCATTGTTAACTACTTAAATTTTAATTAAAATATTATTAATAAATAAATAATATTTTATAAAATGCTTAAAATAATTAAAATATAATATTGTAATAATTCTAAAAATTATGAGTGTTTAATAAGTTAAGCTGGAACCAATATTGACCTAACTCATTTAGGGCTAATCCGCTAAGATTCGCATTTTATGCAAGTTTATTTTGATCAATCCCGTTCGTGTAAAAAAGCCTACAAGATTCGCAAACTTTGCTTTTTAAATAAATTTATCCCACAAGTCGACTCATGATCGGTAAAGCTCATTTAGAATAGTAATTTTACAGACCTATTTTAACAAGTTCAATTCACAAAAAAGTCCGCAAACCAATCTGCTTAACTCGCAGACCAGAGGTCAGTTAAGTACCCTTACTAAAAATACTTCTAATAGAATATGTTAAAAATAATTCCAAAGTTATTGTTAAGCATCGAATATATATTTTAAACTAACCATATTAATTATTTTATTTCTACTTTTATCAACAATAACATAATTAATAGTAAAATCGTATTTAATATTTTATTTCTATTTTAACAAAATATTCAACATATTGTCATTTATTATATTGATAAAAATAAAAACAAAACAATTAATATTTAATGTTTAACAATAGTCCTAGGCCTATTATTAGCACTTATCATTTCTACTTAAACTGAACATGATAATATTATATTTTTATAAATTAAATTTATAGAAATTATATTTCTAAAAACATGAAGACGTTTAGAAATATATAATTCTATGAATTAAATGCCATCTTAAGCTTAGTTGAATTTTCCTATGTATTTATTTTGGTATTCTCAATTATAATTTATAATGTATATTTAGTTTTCAATTAATTGGATAATTAATTAAAAATCATATTTAGTAATTTATAATTATTAGTGATAAGTAAAATGTAATACATATATTATCCCTTAATTTTTCTTCTAATTGAGTAATGAGCAGCTATTGAGCAACTAGTTTATAGTGAGATAAAATACATTATAGGTCAAATTATTAATTGAGCAATATACATAAACTTCATAACAAAAATTTATGAAATTTTACCTTAACTTTTTTCTTATTTTAATTCAACGGAAAATATTAGGAATTTATTAATTATAGTAATATTTGATACGTCAATTATTATACCTCTTAATTTTTATGGTTATGCTTAGAAAATTTAACTTGATGAGTATATGTATGAAATTTTTTTATAGTTTTTATATCAAAGTTATAATTTTATATAAAATAAATAAATTTTTCTATACAATTTAAAATGAAAAAATTATGATTTTTTATGTAATTGTTACATCCAAAATTAATATATATTTTAAATTTTATAAAGAATTTTTACAATTTTAATAAAAAAAAATTAGAGGATGTTTGGATATGTTTTTATTTTTATATTTTAAAAAAATATTTTTAAAAGCTTTTTTATTTTTAAAAATTATTTTCAAATTGAAAGAAAATAAATATTAGAAGGTTTTTGATATTGCAAATAATGAAACAATTCATATAATTATAAAATTAACATTAAGAATAATAGAATAAGTTAAGAAAACATTTAAAAATTATTTCTAATTTTTTAGGTTATGCACTTAGAAAATAATTTTAAAAATAAATTTTCAAAATAAATTCTTAAATAGATTCTTCTATTTTTTAAAAATAAAAAATCATTTTTAAAAATAATGAATAAACAGACTAATAATTTTTATAATTTTAAAATTAAACAATCTTAAAAACCTTCCAAAATTATTGGACAAGTAGCAATGGCATGACCCTAGTTTTATTGTCGAGTCTAGACTAGATTACAGGGACCCCAAGAAGAGTAATTGAGCAGCCAAGCTGAGCTTACAAGATGTAATAGATGTAGTGTTGATTAAATGGAAATTATATTAATTATCAATACATTTTAAATTTTAATAGGTACAAATTTGATTTTCAGCAATGATTTGATGTCTAAAAAATATATATATGTTAATTTTATACTACACCGTTTCATCAATCGTAACATACTGAAAATTTTATTTTTTAAAAAATAACATAGTGGTGTGATGATCCTTTAATTTTTTTTTATTTAAATAAAAAAAATATAATCGTTCAAGAGAAAGAACTGTCAAACGCCCGACAAATTTCGGGATTAAGAACCTTAAAAGCGACAATATAAAAGCTTTCGTAACTCATTCACATGTATGAAATGATGCCTAATTAAAAATGATATTATATATATTTTTAAAAACAAAATCATGTTAATTACACTATAAATTCAACTAGTTAACTGGACTTGGACCTCTCGTACTGCCGACTGATGTTGGAGTCCGTACATGAAATCTTGAAATAAAAATTAAAAAAAAAAAAAGATTATATATAAACTGGAAAATGGAAACAAGGAAATTGTGGCTGTTTCCTGTGAGATATCGGTGAAATTCGGTGGGTGAAGAAGCAGTTCTCCAACATCAACATCTTCTTTCTCCTGTTGTTCATTTCCTTCCTGGACCCCAAACCTCCCTCGTCTCTGTCATCTTCGTTTTCGGGTCAAGTGGAGCCAATCCCTTTATTGTTCGATCGGAGTTCTCCTTCGATAGAATCATAGACAGGTATTGTTTTGTAATTCAGCATTATTACACTGGAGAGCTATGGATGCTGATTCCTCTTGGGCTGCTCGTCTCTCGTCTGCCTCTAAGCGTTATCAATCGGCTCTTCAATTCCGATCAGGTTTGCTGTATTCCAGTTTTCCTTTCTTTCATTTCGTGCTGATTTCTACTATTTCTTACCGAATTCAAATTTCATTTTTTGTTGACTTTTTTTTTTTTTTTGGCTTCCGTGCTTACCACATAACGGGAAGAAAAATATAAAAAACTTTTGCTTCAGACGCATCGGCAATTATTCTCTTCATTTTTCTTGGGGGCGGAAAGGGAATACATTTTTATATTCTAAAGAGAGAAAATACTAATGGAAAGAGAGAGAATTAAAAATTTGGTATTTTTCACTGAGCTTAAGAGATAAGACCACTGTCATGCTTTGCATGTCGCTTCTCTAATAATTCTCCTCTTCAGATTTATTTCATTGCTGGAAGAGTATAGGATTCATAATTCATAGTATCAAATTCTTAAAGCAGATATGAAACTGCTATTTGGTGTTCTACTTTGTCTTCCCAAGAATAGTCGTAAGTAGGAATGAGTTTGTGAATTTATAATCTTAGTCAGCTGGACTAGCTTTTTATTTAAATCCGTGCCATTTCAAAGGTCATTCTCTTCTCTTGAACTTACTGGTGCGAGATCGTGCAAATTTAGACACGTTCCTGGGTTTTGAAGACGATGGGGATGATGACATAAGGGAGGAGTTTATTTGCCCGTTTTGTTCAGAGTATTTTGATATTGTTGGGTTATGCTGCCACATTGATGAAGAGCATCCCGTGGAAGCAAAAAATGGGGTATGACTCATTCATATATCTCAAATGACTTTTCAAGCAACTAACAGGTTTTTAGTATTCAGCGTTTACATGTTGTTTAGTTGGTATATGGTCTTAAAGATACTGCTTATTTTCTCTTATCTTTGTCCTGGGCATCCATTTGGTAAGGTAGGCTTCAGTGAAGTTTTTGTTGATCCAAATGGTCACTGCTATCAACAACCCAGGCTGCTCTAGTTGTCTATCAGACACCAACATTTTGGATTTCAAGCATCTGAAAAATTGATCTGGTTGCAGTGACTTTCTTGTGTTGATAGTCAGGAGATTCTGTAACTAATATTTTAAGAGTGATGAATTCCTGATTTCAGAGTGTTATGTTGATTTCTTTCGATCTTATCAATGCATTCATGTAATTACAAATTAATGAAGTGGTCAGTATTAGTGACTTTGGTGGTGAATTCCTGATTTCAGAGTGTTATGTTGATTTCTTTCAGTCTTATCAATGCATTCATGTAATTACAAATTAATTAAGTGGTCAGTATTAGTGACTCTGGCAAATAGGTGTCTAACTGTGGAAATTGTCTAAACGCTTAACATGGAACTCATTTTATGTTTCACTGTTTGGTTCATGAAATGTAGAATTTTGAGATGAGATGTTATTTATTTAATTATTTTTTTGCTTTAAAAAAAAAAAAAGAATACTTGTGATGATTGTGTCATTCCGGTATTCAGGTATGCCCAGTTTGCTCATTGAGGGTAGGGATTGATATGGTTGGACACATAACTGTGCAGCATGGAAGTATATTGAAGATATCCTTTACTTTTGAGAGAATGATTGTCTATGCCAAGTGCCAAATCTTGAGTAGTCATGAAAGGAATCTTTTCTCTTCAAGTGGGTATCATTTGTTTGAAGCTTCAGTAATTCTATAAATATTACATAATCAGACATGTTGCATGATATTCAAGATTCAAGGTACTTGAATATATGTATCTCCACTGTGGCTTTCAATGAGGAGTAGAGTTGTTGAGGTTACAGAACATAATAAAAATTGGTTTTAAGTCAGCCTTTATGCTTGCTATTTGCTACTGAAGCTTATGGTCTTCTACATGCATAGATCATTAATTTCTGGTTAGGCCAGTCACAGACTACTTGTGATGAGTCCTCAGAGGAGTGTTGGTAACCTTAAAATTTGAGCACACTCTTGTATTATCTTGAAACTAAACCGTCTCATGGTTGCTAGTTATATGTGCATAGTTAGATACATATTTCAAATTAGATTATGTCAAAAGACCAACTTAAGAAGTTTTTCTGGTTGTTAGCATTGTAGGTCATTCTTACAATACTCTTTCCACTGCACCTACTGAGTATTTATTAAGATTGGGATGTAATGATTTTATTACAATTTTCTTGAATTCCTTAATAATTGAGCACATGCAGCGCAAGAGAAAATTGCGTAAAGGTGGATGTTATTCAACACTTTCTCTATTGAGGAAGGAGCTGCGGGAAGTAAATTTGCAATGCCTTTTTGATGGGTCCTCATGTATGGTCTCGTCATCTAATGCGGCTCCTGATCCATTGTTATCATCATTTATCTTGCCTGTAGCTGATGAACTTATCAGTTCTCAGCCTCACTTGCCTACTGAAACGAGATCAACCAAGAAAGTTTCAGATGATGTTGTTCCAAAACGGTATGTCTTTTTCTGCTGCTCTTTTATATGTTTTTACATCTTAGAATTTTACGTATTTGGGTTGAAGATGTCACCTTGCACCCATAATACATGTTCTGGTAGATTAACAAATTTGATACTATCTTGTTGATATAGGTATGCTAGTTTTTGTTTTGTCTTTAATAATGAATACTTAGTGTCGTAATTTCATCCTTTCTTAGGCTGGAATACTGTTTTGGCAACTCATTTATCATATATATATATATATATATATATATAATGCAAGATCTTGCTCATTTTCACATAAAAGTACTTATCTCATTTGATATGTCCCTCCCTCCCCCCTCCCCCCCCCTCTCTCTATCTCTCTCTCTCTCTCTCTCTCTCTCTCTATATATATATATATATATATCATGTCCTTGACTTCCAATGATGACAATTTAGGATTATATTTACTCTTTAAAAAAGAACAAACTCAACATTTAGTTCCTTATAAAGGTGGCGATTATTATATGCCTCAAAATTTATAACAAGCATTATCAATCCTTTATTTTTGCTTTTATTATAATTACTTGTTCCCTCTTCACTTACAATACAAAAAAAAATGGTAAAAAAACAAATATAACTGAAAAGCAAACATATATTTGGCATTTTTAAGATGAGATTTAACAATTCACTTTGATATTTTTCATTTATTTTAACATTGTGAGTGAATGAATGGACAAATAATTATAACAAAAACAAAAATAAGGAACTAGTAGTGCTAACTATGAAATTTGGAGGATATAATATTTATCACCTTTTTAAATGAAATACTAATTATAGTGGTACTTGTTTATAAAAAACATATCATTGCAAGTATTAGGCCTGTGTCTGGGCACTGCACACCTGGAGAAATCCAGATCCCTGGGTTGCTAACCAATCAATGCATTATTCCCTGAGAAGGGAATGTGTTCTAACAGGAAATGCTTGATACGCACCCGTTGGGAGGGTATCATATACTCTTATCTAATAGACGGTGAGATCGACAGCACTGTGGACTTTATAGTCGATAAGGAGGAGTGGGTGTGAAATGTTGTAACAGAGTGCATGTAGCAGAACCTGTGTTCTAACAACATTGTCTACTGGAGCTTCTGACACTTCTGACATTTTTTGTTTAGGAATGTAGAGTCATGTACCCTGTCCGTTGAGGATAAGGAAGAGAGGTCAAAACGATGCGAATTTGTTCAAGGGCTTTTGATGTCCACCGTACTTGATGACCATCTACAAAGAGAAGGGTGTTGTTCATCAGGATGGCTGCTCCGTTTGCTGGCCTAATTCACTGAAAGGGACGCCGCAGCCTATGGTATGTGTAGTGAAGCTGTTAATGTATTTGGTCAGAGTGGAATAAGGTGTAGAAATGAGTGTAACTTATGTTGTATTTGTACTGGATTTTTCATGTTAAAATTTTAAATTATCCTTTAATTTTAGGTTGTATAGTCTGAATGAACAGGAGAAGGCTCGTTTCATACTGCAGATGATATTTTCCAAAGTTTGGTGTCACAGGAAAAGTCAAAGTAGGTTACTTAAACTTGTCTGAAACCTCGGTGCAAAGGTTTTTATTAAAAAAAAGGGGGAAAAAAATACTTAGAATACGAATTTGACTAACCAAGTCAAGAATCAAACATTCTGAACTCGGCGACTATAAGCTAGGGAAAAAAATTTACATCATCAAACGATGAGGGGACTCATTAGGAGGCTAGTGCTTGCAGGCAAGCAGCTCCTGTGGCGAAGGCTGTTCCCTTCAGAAAGCTTTGTGTGTATAATGCCTTTTTTCAATCAAACTTTCATTTAAGGAGAAAGATGAATTCATGCACGTAGGTGATTACAAAAGTGAAAAGTAAATGGTTATTAGGTATGTTTGACTGGCTTTTTCAGAAGAATCTAAATTAGAATTTAGGATTTCTTAGCGTGGATTTAATTTTGTTTTTCAACCACGTAGGAGTTTCCTCGTACAACGTAAAAGGCATTCAGGCAATTGAATTCATGTTGTCCGAAGCCATCCAATGACGATAACGTAAGCTGGCATGACCATTGACCATAAAGATCTCCCGGTGAAGGTGCAAATCGTATTTGATGGCGGCTTCACCCTTCTGGCCCTGGGGATAGATATGATATGCAAGATTATAGAGAATCTCCGGCAAATTTTTTTTTTTTTTGAGGGGTAGAATTGAGGGGAAAGAGGCTAGAAGATGCCGCGAAAAATAATCCATGTCATTTCTCACTAATGAGCTAAGAAAGAAACCAGCTTCCGTTCAAACGCACAGTCCAATTGTTTCCGACAACCTATAAATATCGTTTTACCCTTTTTTCTTTTACATTTATTTGGATTTTGCCTGAGCAAAATACTGTCTTTCTTGTACTTGAAACAAGAGCAAACATTAAAGGCAAGAAAGATATAAAGGGAGACAAGGTTCGTGTAAAGTCCACCCCCACCCCCCACCCCCCAATTTAGTTGAAAAAAGGGTGTCGGTTCCTGATGACCATGACCCTTTAACCCTCTAAAGTAATATTCTAATATACTGTATTAGTAAATGATGCTACACTCCATAAGTAAATATGTGAAGTAAATAAAGATTTTTACGTCATCAAGTAAAGATACACACAAGAATTCGAGAAAAAAGGAATATCTAAATTCTCTAAAAGTGAAACGGAAGTTCATCTCTCCTCTTCATTTACTTGAGTAATATTATTAGAATCTCTTCCCTTAAACCCTTTTTTTACAGTATTTTTCTTTCGCCAGAACCGTCACCCTAGCCAGAGTTCATTCGTAATAAATTTGAGTTACTGTCTTCACTAAGTTCAAGAACAAATACATAGGGGAACCTTTTTCATTCAGTGTTACTGAATCATGTTCATAAATGTATAAACAGGTAAATGACATGTTCTAGTCTTCTCTAAATCCTAACAAAATGGTGTGCCTCTGGACACAATGCAATAATGCCTAAAGACCTAATCTTAACCACTGAGATGACATTCTTACGTCCATAATTCTCTTCACCACATCTCCTACAAATGAATCAAAGCAAGCTGAGCAACAGCCTTTAATCAGACTCGTTTGTCCAGTAGCCATAAGTTCGTTGTGCGGACAGGTGGATGGCGGAGGCACAGTGCAAACTTCACTCTTCTTATGCTCAAGGCCACACACTGCTAGAATGGTGTGTGTAGAACTCCTTGCAATGTCCTTGAAAGTACTGTGGCCTGAATCAATGTAACAAAAGCAATTTGAAAAATTCAACAAAGTGAACGAAAACTGCCTTTGTGACAGTCATGATGGAACCTTACTCCATGACTACTTAAAAATAGATGGATCAGTAAATGCAACTAACATAAAAATTATGTTTATTAAGCAGGAATTCTGTCAAGAGTTCATCCAGCCTCAACAACTATAGCGTTAGAAATAAACTGATTATTGGTAGCTGCTAGATATAAACGTTTACTCACCTAAATCAGCATCTCGTGACAAACTCTTCAGGTGGTTTTTTACTGTTGTCTTCAACTGTTCCTTGGCAGTGAGAAAGTTACTCTCTTCTCTGACCACATGGGACATGCTGTCATCAGTAGCAATGTTTGATCTGCAGCTAAACTGATGAACTCGTTCATAATCTGATACTGGGGGTGTCCCTACAAGTCCAGGCCACAAAGCCCCATTCACAGGTCTGTTGGCAAAAGTAGTTGAGTCTTGAACCACCTGTCTTCTTGAATTGTTTATTCTCATGGAGAAGAGATCCCCATTCTGCATTAGAGGAGGGGCATTGTTGGATAGTCTCTCCTCAAAGAATGTGTGATATGATGTTCCCACATCCCGCGTGCTTTGTGTTGAAGTTTCCCTATTTTGGTCAAGTTGAGAGCTATACATGTTACTACTTGAACTGATAGCTGAAATACCATATGCTCTGCCAGAAGTAGAAAGAAGTTGTTGAATTTGGCGTTGTATCCAGCGTCTCCCTGACAACGTTGGTGCCCCTCCACCAGATCCGGGAGATGCTCCTTCGACGCTTCTGCCAGAAAGCCTAGATGATGAAAGATTCCCAAATCCTTGACTAAAGGATGTCCGGGGTGAAGACACCACATTGAGGTCAAAACTTTCTCGTACATGTAGTACAGGTGATGGTCTACCAGGCAAGTTCTGGATTGTCACCCTTGGATCAGCTGCACGTTCTTGAACTTGGGAATTAGAAGATCCCATAGCAACTGGTCGACAACCTTCACAATACCAATTGCCTTCTGGTACTTCTCGCCCAAGACCAACACAATATGTGTGTGCAGGTGAATCGCAGAGATCACAGAGTAACATGAGGGCGTCATCTCCACCTTGCTGGCACTCTGAACAAATTACGTACTCATATGGATCAATATAGCTCCGAAGTTCTTCCTCAGAGGGCTGATAAACCTGCATATACAAAAGCAAAACCACGTTCACCAGACTGGAACCAATTTAAGAATATGCAAAACCAAAAGCACAAACAAGAGGAAGAATTCAGATACCTGGTCACGCTCAGGGACTTGCACCACCACTTCTCTCAAATCAATTCCTGCTGTTGATCGGGCAGGCTTGCTGATTGTTATGAATCTCTGCTTACACAAAGGGCAGCGGGATTCCACCTTTGCCCACTCCATAATGCATGCAAAACAAAAATAATGAGTGCAACAACTGAGTACTCCACGTACTCTTCTTTTATCTTCTTCTGACAAACAAATCCCACACACCTGCTTTACGACCTCACTTTTTACATCCTCTACCTTTTCCTTGCCCTTTCTTGCTTGAGGTTCCTCTATCTTTTCCTTACACTTTCGACCTGGAGGCTTCCTTTGTTGATGATGGAGATCCTCAAAAACCCCAAATTCCTCATTTTTCATCAGAATGGATGAACTCCTTAAGTTAGTTCTCAATCTTCCAAACAATTCCTGAGCTTCTCTCACCTGTTCTCTCTCTTCCTCTGAGATGGTATAGTCATAATCAGATAATCCATCTGAATTTGAATCCATGATAAGCCTTCTCCTTTTTCTGGATGTTTTTTTCTTACTCTTGGTGCTGATGGTAGGGGTTGGGCCATTATCTATAAAATCACCCTCATTGTCACACATCCTCTTCAACCCTTTATTCTTTCTTCTTTTCTTTCTTGAGGGCTTCCCGGCAACTCTAGAACTCCTCCGCCTTTTACGTCTAGTAGAAATCACAGAACGTCTTTTCTTTGTAACTTTCTTGCTCACTTTCATACCATTAGTTTTCTTCTTTCTATCCTTCAGTTCTTCTTCCTCATCTGAATACTCGTCTTCCTCAGGTGTGAATTCCTCATCTTCATCATAATCAAAATCCTCATCTTCATCCTCATCTCCTCCCTCATCCTCATCCCCATCCTCATACTCCTCCTCCTCCTCCTCTAATTTTTCTGCATACGCAATCCTTCCTCTCTTTTGTGAGGTTCTACCCTGAATCTTCCGCCGACGAAAATCACCATTTCTTGCCTTTGATCTACTAAAATTCCTCGCTCTTTTAATTTCCTCCTCCTCCTCCTCCTCCTCTTCCTCTACAAAACTGTCAAAACCCTCCTCTGAAGCACATCCATCTAGAGAAGAGCAATAATCCTCTGAACCATCAGACGCCCCTCCTTTCTCATCTGAAACAACATAGTCCTCATCAGAATCATCAGAAACCCTTTCCTTTGACCGGAACCTTTTCTTGCTACTTGCCTTTCCTCCCCTTACCATCTGTTCTTACAGACAAACAAACAAACACCCGAACTCATACATATCAGGACCTCAGTCAAGGATATAAGCATGATTTCGTTTCTCTTCCATAATAGCAAATAATATCATATCAAATATCATTAAAATTACGAGATTCTCCAAACCAATTGCATCCCGTTTAAGCTCAGCACAAAGGAGGTACTCAAATTATTGCCAACTCATAAGGAAGCACCACCATTTAGCAATTCACCCAAATCCCGGATCTGATATAGTATGCATACATAACTAAAGAAATTAATCGCAGAGATCCCAAAATCTGCTTCCTCATAAATTATGCGGGATTATGCCAGCCAAACAAAACAATATCGTTCAATCGCATAATCTAAAAAAAATCAGGTATCATTCCCCATAAATTTCAGCTGAAGAAAAGACATGAGAATCAACATCAGAGAAATTGGGCTCAAAGAAGAAAAATTCAAAATTACCCAGTTTTAAATATTTAATTTTCAAATTGAAACCCGAATGATAATTGATTGGAGTGGGAATCTTCTAAACAGAGAGAAAGCAAGAGAAAAATAAAGAGAAGGAGGCGGAGAAAGAAAGGAAATAGTACCTGAGAAAGAGAGAGAAACAGATAGAGAGAGAGAGAGAGAGAGATAGAGGAGGAACAAAGCACCGCAAACGATGAAAATTGTTTTGCAAATTACGGAAAACGATTTTGTAGACCGCGGTTTTGATCTGCATCCAAACTGCAAGTCCTGCTTTCTATTGCATCTTGGGCCGGTGGCCCAAACGTGCGTTCCTGTAGCCCAATCCTTTCATCGGTAAACGTTAAAACTGAAATTTGATTTTCGTAACTGAATTTTAAAATCATAATTATTATGAAATTATCACTATTTTTTGGGCAACCTTTCCGTTTTTGAAGAGTCAACAGAATAAAATGGAATATAAAAAACAAGGATAAGGCCCGAAAAGAGAAGAACGCGCAGGTTTACCGTTTGGAATACGAGAGTTTTGTGATTTTACGATCATGCCCTTGAGGGCCTGGAGAATCCAGAGTTGCTCAACTGCATTGGTACCCGTTCTAGTAGTACAAATTGTAGAGGCGCGAGGTGTGAACGACGACGTCGGACGCCGGAAAGCAGAAAGAAGGACAAGTGTAATTCAGTGGCAGAATCAAATGCAGTTTACTTGTTTGTTTGTTTGTTTGACGAATAAAAACGGCGCCCACCGCTTTTACGATGTTGGTTCAAGTTTATCACGTGCTGATCACCCCATTATTTATTTTCAGATTTAATCCTATTTTTTTATTTTTATAGTAATAAAATTATATACTCAGATATTACCAGGATAATGATGTTTCCGTTGCAAGCCTATAATTATCAATCAATGTTTCCATTAAAAGAAAAGAACCAAAATAGATATTTATAATATAATTTCAAGAATGGATCTCAGATGTTAATCCTTTCATTAAATACGAATTAAGAAGTGGACCCTTGAGTCATGAATTTAAAACGAAACAATACTTCCAGCAAAATACTTACTTATAAATAAATTAATATGTCAAGAAATATCAATTTTACGGCATCGTACACATTAAATCTCACAACTAAGACAAAAAAATAAAAAATAAATGAAGGCTTTCAGGTGATTTAGATCTTTACTATCTAGAAATGCTTCCTTCTGATTTTTAAGTAGTTTTATTAGTTGATGTGAATAGGATTTCTATACTTAGAGTAGTAGTTATATAATTTGTTCTTTTTTTTTTTTTTTCTGGTTGGACGTTTCGGTCCCTTCTATTTAAAAAAGGAAAAAAGGAGGAAGACGAAGCTAATCAGGTCATTGCCTTTGAACTCTCAACGGGATTACTTGTTTGATTTTGATAAATGATGCGAGGAGATTATTCTTTTCCCTTTTTCTTTTCCTTCTTCAAAATTGAAATTGAAAGCTTGACTTGGACGCTTTAGCCGTAACACTTTATGTTTATACTTTGTTGGCATGAATTGGAAAAAAAAAAATAGTGTATATTACACACAACTATGTTCAATAATAAAAGTCGTATTAATTTTTTTATACACAAAAATAAATGAGGAAGCCGAACTTTAATCATAGTAGCTTACCCTTTCGGTTTATAATAAGTTTAAAAAAAATTTTAAAATATCTTTTTCTTTTTAAATTTTGAATGGTTGAATTTTACCTTCCTTAATCTTGAAAACTTAAATATTATTTTCTTAAACTATACAAAGCTCAAAGTTAACATCATCATTAACTTAATTTATTATTTTATCAAATTAAATGACCTTTTTCTATACTCTTTAAATAAGAATTGTAATATTATAATATATTGATTTATCTTGTCATTTTTCTATACATAATTTTAAAATTCATGTTAAAATATTTAATTAAAATTATATTATTTAATTGGAAAAATAAAGTTTTAATTCTTATAATTTCATCCAATTTATAATCTCATCCTTATAATTTAAATTTATGTAATTAAATTTTAAAATTTAAAACAATTTGTGATTAAGTCCTCCTCATTAATTATAGTAAATCTAACTAATAAAACCTCACGTTTCAATTAAATTTTATAAGCAACCTTTTACTTTTATTTAATTATCAATATTTTTTTATTTGTATTATTTACTTTTTTAATTGATTTAATTAATATTTTGTATTATATCCTATAAGAAAGATAAAATGTTAGCATCTAAAATTTAATTCACACATAAGATTCCATTAAATAGATTTAATGTTAATAGATCTAATATTAGTTAAGTTAAAGGAATTAATTATAAACTATTTGAAGTTTTAATATTTAATTATATAAATTGAAATTATAAGGATGAAATTATACATTGAGTGAAATAATAAAATTAAAATATTTATTTTATCTATCTAAATTAATTTATATAAATTGTATAATACAAAAATTAATTAAATTACTTACAAATAATTAACTATATAAATAAAAATATTATAATACTATAATTTTTATTTATAAAATTTATAAAAAATCATAAATTTTGATAAAATAAAAATTAAGTTGATAATGAATGTTTATTTAAATAATTTAAAAAAGTAATAGCCAGATTTTCAAAATTGAAAAAGGCCAAACTCAATCATTTTAAAATTAAAAAGAATATTCTATATTTTTAATCAATTTTTATATATTTTAATTATAACAAAGAATATTCTATTTAATAAATAGATGTCAAATATCAACTCTGTTTACTTTAAACGTCTTATCTTATAAATTAAAAAAGTTATATTTTTAATACGTGTGAGTTTTATAAAATTAATAAACGAATAATATTGATAATTAATATTCATCTATCGAACAAAAACATGAGTTATAATAAAAACATTTAAAGATTTCCCATAAAGAATAAGTCGTAAGTTCAATCATCGTTTTGCGCTTCTTCCGATCCTTCAATCATTGCTTCGGCGCGATAAGATTGGGCCTGAGGGTGTACAGCCCAATATTTAACCATGGGCTGCCCTCTAATCACAACCATACAACATTCCTTATAGCTGGAGAGCAAGTCATGACCTAATGAAGAGTGTAGATCGGGCAAGAATTAAAAAAAAAAAAAAATACTTTGACACGTTGCGAAAATTATTTCATCCTAATGGGCTGTCTTGCAGGACATGGACATTGACAGTGTATTTGAAAACAATTAATTAAATGAATTTAAGCTTAAAATTATTCAATTTATTCAAGTTAAATATCAAATTAAATGGAATTTTATTTATCATGTGTTTGAAAATATTAATTTGACATTTAATTGAATAGATTTAAACTTAAAATTATATTTTATTTATTTGTTATTTGAATATTAAAATTAGGTAAAAATTCGCTTAATCCTTCCGATGGCCTCATTTGTCTACTTGAAAAAAGATACTATTTTTACATTTTTACTTACATTTAATAAATTTTTTAAAATTATCTATTAGTAATTTAAAATTAAAATTTGCTTCTATTGTGATCATATTTGGATATAAACATAAATTTCTCTTATACACAAAATTCAAGATATTTGTGTTAGGTCTAGAGTATACATATAAACAGCCAAAGAATTATAATTGAAACAAAAGAGAAATAATAAACAATACCAAAAATTTAACATAGAAAACACTTTTTAATTTTAGAGGAAAAATAATAGGATAAGTTCTAAAAAATATTTACTAGGTGATAAAATTAGTATAAAAGATATTGTAATATTTCTCTAACACTTAATATTCTCTCTTGGATTTATAAGCTAATCTTTACAATTTTATCACTTTAGTACTCTTATTTAGAGCATTAAAATTTCCTCACATTATATTCAATGTGATACCCACAATTCACCCTAAGAAAAATTGCAAGAATTAAGCTCTCTCTCCCACAAAAATAAATTCTCACAATTTTATTTTTCTCTTACTCAATTGCATACTATGTTTTTTTTATATGATTGTTGTGTATTTTCAATTTGAGAAGGGGAGCTTTATTTATAGAGCTATTTCCCAAATTGCTTAGCAAGTATTTTCAAACTTTCAACTACTTGCTAACTTCTTTTTAATTATTTGTTTGACTTTCACTTCCTTTCTACTACTTATGCAGCCATTGTCCCCCTCTCCATTTTTTTTCTTTCATATGCTAGACTCTTACAATTTAAAAGTAAAAAAATATAATAAAATAAATTTATTAAAATATTTTAAGATAAATATATAAAATAATGAAGTATTTATCAATGAAAAATAAAATTAAAAATTTTAATATTTTATTAAAATTTTAAAAATGATAAATCATAAAAAAATAAAAATTTTCTTCAAAAGAAATGTAAAAGAAGTATTAAATAGAGATATTTAACAACATATTTTTTTCTATAATAATTAAATTCATAATACACATAACACTATTTAAACATTCGATGCATAGTATTTTAAAATCGTAATAAGCATGATTTTGAAATTATATTTTGTAAAACATGTTTTATGTTCACATGTTGTATTATTTTATTAATTATTCAATTTATTTAAATAATTAATGAGATTAAATCATGACTGGCAAGATGACTTATGAACTATCTGTTCTTTAGGATGCCCAAATAGGCTTTAACTTTTTCTCTAGCACTGGGCAAGATATTTTAATATGCTAGTGAGTCTTTTAGGCGCCTTCATTATGCCATTAATTCTTCAGTTTCATAACTTCTTGGATGTATATATGCTAGAGTTTAATGGCTTTAAAGAAAAAAAATCATGTTCTTATCATTAGTTAAGGTTTCTTATTCTTTAATTGTTGTTCTTTGTCTCTCCATGTATGGGAGAGAAGGTGACATTGTATGACATATTACCCAATTGAGTGTCATTTGCTTGAGCGAACATGTTGCAATGATGATGAACTTGTTCTTTCTCAAACATTGTTCATCGACTATAGTTCAATAATGTTTTTAACAAAAATAAAAATTGTACTAGACTTAATTTTTTAATAAATTATATAACTAAAAATCTAAAGAAACTAAACTTATTGAAAGAAAAAATTAAAAAACTTAACTGTAAAATTTATCTTGAATTTTTAGGTTTCTTTTGAAAGAATCAAATTGCAAGTTTATTATATATACGAAAAATTTGTCTCGTGTGATATAGCTTACAATATTACCCCTAAATCAACTATGTTTCTATCTATATTTTTTTAACTATTTAATCTTTTCGATTTGTAGTTTAAATTGTAGTGTCTTCTATAACAGCAGTTTTGTTCCATAACAATCAGATTTTCTTGCATATATTTTCAAATTTTCAATCATGTAGTGTAACTGTACCACAATTAAAACAATATTTCATATATTATCAAGTTTTTTGTTAATCATTTTATATAACATTAAAAAAATTATTTCTTACATGTTACATACATACTAATTACAAGATGAAACAGATCATTGAAAAATATTAGAAGGTCATAGGATCTTACATCCCGAAGCATGATAATAAGGTAAAAAGTTCATCTAAATTTTATTATATTTTTTAAATTAAAAATGAATTTAGATAATTAATAAATATATTTTTAAATTTTAATTTACAAGAAGATTTAGTCAATGAAATGGCAATGCTAAGGTACAAAACTCTTTTTTTTAAACCAGAAATTCAACACTACATTGAATACATAAGGCCTTTATACTTTAAGGATTTGAACAAACTTGTAAAGGATTTAAGAACTTTGTTACTAAAGTTTGACATCATACAATATTCATTTTACGAATTTATCTTCCTTTTGTTGGTAACTCTTCATTTTTGCACCTTTTCCTAAAGCTTTATTGTAATTAAAGTAGTTCATTTTTATTTTCCTTCTTACTTGAAAATTTTGTTCTTTTCTTTTTTCTTGCCATGTAGAAAATAGGGTAATGCTATTCTAGACTATAAGATTTACAATTCTGTGAACCCCACTATCTATTAAAGATGAAAGTAAACAATACTTCCTCAAAAAAGAATGTACTATTATGCATTTCCCTAGTTAAAATATAGTAAATCATAAAAATACTGCAATAAAGTAAAGCAGCAAAAAGGCAGAGCCTATATCTTAAGTAGCATTTAATGTCATTTGAAAATTATATATATTTTTGTTATATTTAGAGTTTAATTTTTATTCTTTACATATGTGCCTCTAACAATTTAATCACTTCGAATATTAAAAAAGTAAAAATACAGAAAGGAATGCTTCAAATTACAAAATTAATAGAAATTCGGTTATAAGTGTTAACCATTGCTCTGCACAAAGACCTAGAATTGAATCCAAGTTCTTAGTTCTTAACTTATCTAATATTAATTATTTCATCCAAGTTAAAAAAGAAAGGCTTAAAGTTAATATAGAGTATCAAGGAAGGATAAAATGGTATAGTAAAACATAGTGCTTAAAGCCTTTGAAACGTAAATATAATGCAAATACACGATTGCATCTAGGTTTAGGCCATCCAAATTTACTTTTCTTTCTTTCATCTAGTATTTCCCATCATTATATATATAATTAAGAAAAAATTACTTGTATTGGTTAAAGATGGTTCAATTTCAACTTTATAGCCTAGTAAGAGTATATATGATTACTTTTTGTCAAATTTTTACAATTAAACCATTAAATAATAGATGATGTGCTCACAAAAATGATAAAAATACTATTTGCTACTTTTAGTATGTTATTGATGCTGTATTTAGAGATGAACAAATGACCAAAAGTTAGAAAGTGATTTGTTTCAAGTTACATAACAATGTTGTTGTCCTTTAAGCTAAATTTACCCCTAATATATATAACAGGGGATCCACAAATTCCCTTTTGGATAAAATGAAGTCTAGCCTATCTATATCTTGCACTTAGTAAAGATAGGGACATTATAGTGCTTGATATTTGGAGAGAATTATAGGAGTATGAAAGAGTATTTTTTTCTACTTTTTGTTGTTTTCAAAACTCATCCAAGAATAATTTATTTATAAAGGAATTTACCTCTATATGTGAAGGGATATAAGCTTTCAAGAAATTCAAATATGAAGGGACATAAGTCATCAAGAAACTCAAACATGAAGGGACATAAGTCTTCAAGAAATTCAAATATGAAAGGGACATAACTTTTCAAACATGAAGGAACATAAGGAGTTATAATCTTATGAATTCATAACCTTTGGAAATTGAAATATTACACGTTTAATATTTTAAAAATTAACAACAATCCCTTTCTATTTTCAAAATATTAAAATAGCATCAATAGACCATCAATAATTCTAAAACAAATTATATGCATATATAATGATATCTTATAATTAAATCACTATTTTGTAAAAGTTCATTATAGCAAATCTGAATAGAATGATAGACAAGCTTTAAACTAACTATTATTTTTAATAAGCTACATAAATTTTTGCACGTATGATTTAAGATGCAAACAAATATAATAAGAAACAATGCGTTTAAGGCCTTATATTCATATCTTTTTTTATAAATGCTTCAAGTCAAGCCTTTAAATCTTTAAAATGGTCAAATTCCACATTTACATAAGCAAACTCAAATACCACCATTATTTGGTATTTTTATTAAGTTTATTAAGTATTGTGTCAACATAGCCTCGTTTAAGTGAACTATGGGAAAAAATAAGTACTATTTACCTTGGGATGGAAACAATTAACTTATTATAGTACTTTAATCACATTATTGATGTACTTTAACTTATTGAACTCAAGACATGACGTTATCTCATACATTGAGTTAAGGTTCCATTAATGGTGACTTAATATTTATAAGATCATGATTCAACTTTTTTATCAAAAGGTCAACTATGTTATGACTTAACCTTATAAAGTTAACAGTGATCACTTCATTTGTAATTAAGTCTCTTACATAACTATGTCTAAGATTAATGTGTCAAGACTTGCCAATATACACTTGACTATATGCTCTAACCAAGGTTGTAGCACTATTACAATGGATAGAAATAGGAGTTATTAGTTTAGGCCACAAAGGAATTTTATATAATAAATCCTTTAACCATTCAATTTCTTTACATATAGAAGCTAAAGCTACAAATTTAGCTGTCATGGTGGAGTCAATTATATATAATTGCTTCTTGAATTCCCAAAAGATGGTTCCTTCACCAAGCATGAAAATCCATCTAGTTGTTAATACATAATCATTCTTATAGGTAACCTAACTGGCATCAGAAAATCCTTCTAGTCTCGAAGGAGATTCTATATAATTTAGGCCATAATCCTTTATTTTCCATAAGTATTTTAGAATTCTTCTAACACTATGCCAATGCATGTCACTAGGATTGCTTGTGTATTTACTTATTTAACTAACATCATAAGCTATATCAGGTCGATTACATGTCATTGTATACATCAAGCATCCTATTGCTTTTGTATATTCTAGTTGTGATACTAGATTTCTAGTATTTTTCATAAAATTCATATTTGGATTAAATGGTGTTGATATAGAAGTGCAATTCTCATGATTGAACTCTTTTAGAATTTTCTTAATGTAATGTGACTGTGAAAACACAATCTCATTTGATTTTTTATGATTTATATTCCAAGGATGATATCAGCTTTACCTATATCGTTCATGTCAAAGCTTTTAGACAAGAAGGATTTTGTGAGCTCAACTTGTTCTAAACTAGTTCTAAATATAAACATGTTATCCACATATAGGCAAATTATAACTTTTTTTTGCCCATTAAACTTGCTATAAACACACTTGTTAAATTCATTGATCTTAAAGCCATTAGTAAGAATGACCTTATCAAATTTTTTATACCACTGTTTAGGTGGTTACTTTAATCTATACACAGACTTTACAAGCTTGCACACCTTGTATTCTTGACCAGCTATAACAAAGCTTTCAGGTTATTCCATATACACTTCTTCATCCAATTCATCATTAAGGAATGTTATTTTAATGTCCATTTGGTGAATTACTAAATTATGAATTGAAGCAAGTGCAATTAGAACTTTTATTATACTCATTTTTGCCACAAGAGAATATATGTCAAAATAATCAATTCCATGCTTTTGTAAAAAGCCTTTAATAACTAATCTAGCTTTGAATTTATCAATGGTTCTATCCATCTTCATTTTCCTTTTAAAAATCCATTTATAACTAATTGATTTGGAAATAGGTGGAGGATTAACCAATTTTCAAGTTTTGTTACTTATGATTAAATCCATTTCATCATTGATAACTTGTTTCCAAAACGTGGCATCTTGTGATTTCATTGCCTCTTGGTACGTTTTCATATCAGTCTTGGTGTTAAAGTAATAAAGAATCTTATTACTTACAAACTTTCTTGTACCTTTAATAAGATACATAAAGAAGTCAAAGCTAAATGTCTTTGTATCTTTTATCTTTTACTCCTTCGAAGTTCAGTAACTTCATCTTCATGTTGATTCTTTAATGTATTTGTGTCTTCACCAAGGTTTTAATTTTGCTTTTGGTTATTATTATTAATATAAGGAATAGAGCTGAATTTATTCTCCTCAAAAATAGCATTTTATAACTCAATAATGGTATTAACTAATATTAAGTCATTTGGTTCAATAACTATAAACTAATAAGCTTTGCTATTTTTGTGTATATCCTAAGAAAATGCACTTAATACCTCTTTCACCTAATTTATTCCTTTTGGGTTTAAACATTTTGATAATAGCTCTATAAACTTTTAAATAATTAAGGTTAGACTTTCTCTTTTTTCAGAACTCATATAGGGTTATCTTGTTCCTTTTATTAGGAACTCTATTTAAAATATGACATACTGTAAGCAATGCTTTACCCTAAAATCTTTGACTTAAACTAGAGTTTGTCAAATTTTTAAATAGTTGAGGTTAGACTTCTCTTTTTTCAAAGCTCATATAAAGTTATCTTGTTCTTTTTATTAGAAACTTTATTTAGAATATGACATACTGTAAGCAATGCTTTTAAATATTTAACAATAGCTCTGTAAATTTTTAAATAGTTAAAGTTAAACTTTCTCTTTTTCTAGAGCTTATATGGGGTTATCTTGTTCCTTTTATTAGGAACTTTATTCAAGATATAATATGCTATTAGCAATGCTTCACCATAAAATGCTCAGCTTAAATCAAAGTTTATTAACATGAAATTTACCATTTTAACAAGAATGTAATTTTTGTGTTCTATCACACCATTTTGTTATGGTGTGTAAGAAGTAATGTTTTCATAAATAATACTAATGGATTTAAAATAGAAATGATCATAATGCTCTACTCCTTTAACAGATCTCAAGCATTTAATCTTTTGATCTAATAGCAATTCAATTTCAATTTTATATACCTTAAATTTATCTAATACTTCATTTTTATAATGCACCAAGTAAACATAGCAATATCTTATGTAATCATTAATAAATGAGATAAAGTATTTCTTTCCTCCTCGTGTTGTTGTATTATACAAGTCACAAACATCACTATGAACAAGTTGAAGTATGATTAATATCCTATTTACTTTAAGAAATAGATTTCTTGTGATTTTTGTCATCATGCATGTTTTGCATTTATTTTTAGATTTTTCAAAATATGGTAATAGATTTAATTTAATTATTTCATGCAATTTTTTAAAGTATACATGTCCTAATCTTTGATGCCAAAGGAAAGAGGGCTCAACCATGTAAATAGAACTAACATTATTATTATTATTTGTAATACAACAATTAATGTTTATCTTAAACATATCATCACACAGATATTCCTTTTCTACAGGCATTCTTCCTTTAAATAGTATAAACTTATTAGCCTCAAATACAAATTTGAAACTAAACTTATCTAATAGACCAATAGACCATCAGACATTGAATTCTTTCTAATTTCAAGTACATAGTAAACATTTATTAATGTTAACACCCTGCCGAAAGTGAAACTCAATTTTACATTTCCTATCTTAAGGACAGGAATAGTAGTAAAGTTGCTCATATACAGAATAGTATCATCATTTAGAGTTTTTATGATTTTAAATAGGTTCCTATTCTTGCACACATATCGGGTAACACCAGAATCAACCCACCATGCATTATCATTCTTAAGAAAATTAATTTCAAATATCATTGTAACAAGATCCTTAGAGGAAGCATTATTAGATTCTTACTTTCCCTTTTTCATTTTAAGAGCTTTACATTTAAATCTATAATGTCCTTCCTTATGATAAAAAAAATCATTTACCTTTCTTTTTTTTCTTGTTGCCTTGAGAATTATCACTGGATTGATTCTTCCTCTTGGGTGGGACCTTGCTAGACTACTCTTTTTTCACCATATTTACCTTTGAATAGGTTCCTATTCTTGCACACATACAAGGTAGCATCAGAATCAGCCCACCATGCATTATCATTCTTAAGTAAATTAATTTTAAATATCATTGTAACAAAATCCTTGGAGGAAGCATTATTAGATCCTTGCTTTTCCTTTTTCTTTTTAAGAGTTTAACATTCAGATCCATAATGTCCTTTCTTATGATAAAAGAAGCATTTACCTTCCTTTTTTTTCTTGTTACCTTGAGAATTATCACTGGATTGATTCTTCCTCTTGGGTCGGGTCTTATTAGACTGCTCTTTTTTCACCATATTTACCTTTGATGCATTTAGATCTTTGGTTTTATTTTGCATGCGAAATTTTTCTTCTACATGTAGATAGTTAACTAGATCATCAAGAGTAATATCCTCTTTCTTATGTTTCAAGCTTTTCTTAAAATTTTTCTAGGAATGAGGTAATTTGTTTATTATGGAACTCATAATAATTGTTTCATCCATATGCATGTTATGTTGAGTGAAATAATTCAAAATTCTCTTTAATTCAAAAAATTATTCCATAATAAATTTACCATTAACCATGTTAAAATTATTAAAGCAAGAAATAAGAAATTTCCTACTTGTGGAGTCTTCAACAACATGTTTCATCTTCAATTTATCCTATAATTCCTTAGCAGTAAGAACACTATGGTAGACATTAAATAGAGAGTTACTCATAGCATTGAGGATGTGTCTTTGGCATATTTCATCATTAGTCTCCCATTTCTGCCTACATCTTATGTCTACCATAGTTTCACTCTTGCTTTCTGCATGTTTTGAGATGTTTAGAACGTATGCCACTTAAAGAGTTACTAACAGGAAGTGCACTCTCTTTCGCTAATGTATGAAATTATTACCATCAAATCTTTCAAGTTTGACAAAGTTTGAAGCAAAATCCTTCAACATTCTAGCTATTGTATGTCAGAAAATTTAGCTTAAAGATTACTATCAATGTTGCCTTTGGGGGTGAACAAATAATTGAAAGTTAGAAAATGATTTGCTTTAAGTTACGTAATAATGTTGTTGTCCTTTAAGCTTAATTTGCCTTTAATATATGCAACATGGGATTCCCAAATTCCTTTTAGGATAAAATGAAGCCTAACTTATTTGCATCTTGTACTTAATAAAGATAGGGATAATAAATTATTTGATCTTTAGAGAGAATTGTTGAAGTATGAGAGAATATTTTTTCTAATTTTTATTGCTTCCAAAACTCACCTAAGAATGATTTATTTATAAAGGAATTTATCTCTATACATGAAAGGACATAAGTTTTCAAGAAATTCAAATATGAAGAGACATAAGTCTTTAAGAAACTTAAATGTAAAAGGACATAAGTATTCAAGGAATTCAAATATGGAAGGGCATAAGTCTTCAAGAAATTCAAACATGAAGGGACATAACTTTTTAAAACATGAAGAGACATAAGGAGTTATAACCTTGTGAATCCATAACATTTAGAAATTGAAAAGTTACACATTTAATATTTTGAAAATTCATAACATGGTATGTGATGGATTTTGTAAAAGGAACTTTTTAATGCCAATGGAAGACTAATAATAAAATCTAGAAATGTTTCGTTTGTTAAAAAGTAAGATTGTACAAATTTGTGCAAAATTGGAAGAGTTAGTCTATACAAGGCACTCAGTTATAAATTTTAGTAGATGATGCATATGCCTGGGGCTATGTCATAGCTTCTATTAACAGAGATAATTAGGAACAATAATATGAAGAATTTTTGCAGCAACATGTTATATCTTTCAGGAAATAAATCTCACTAAAAGAGTGTTACAAGATTCCAATATGAATTTATGTGTATAATGATGTTGGAGGATACACATGTGCAATTCATCTAGGATTAAGTAAACTTTTTATCATGTTGTCCCCTAAGGATCAAGAGTAGGATCTGGGTTGAATGTTGGATCTAGAAGAAGAGGGCTTACCCAATTTTGCACTACTAGATATTAGAAATGGTGGTTGTGTTTGTTAATAAATTTCATGATTGTTGGTGATCATTTTTTACAAGTGCTAGCATTGATAACATCAACTCTACAAAGGCTTATGCACAAAGTAATCCTATCTCAAGTAGCCAAATTGCTTCCTTAGGTTGATAATTACCTCTAGGGTTGGATTAACAATGTCACATAGCTTGCTGGATCTATAGAGGTTTCAAACCTTATAGAAAATAAGAAAAATATGGAATAAAAGATTAACATTCTCTTCAATACAAATGTCCTATTATAAGTATGAAAATAACTTAGCAAATGCACCAAGAGATATTTTGTAGGATGGACGATGAATTCATGATAAAGGAACTATTCCTTTTTATGGATATAATTTCAATAACAACTATTCCAAAACTATACATATTTTCCTTTCTTGTCAACTTTTCTTAAATTATATACTCTAAAGTTATATAACCCCTGAATAAACATATAATATAAGCCCGTATTATAAAAATGTCCAAAGATATTACAATAGCAATGTCATGCAAGGGAGTACAAATGTAAGAAAAGGTTGAGTTATAACTCCAAACAAGATAATAAATAAAGTTAATGAAAAATTTGAAAGTTAGAAAAATACATACATTATTTTAATAATTAAATAAATAAAGGTAAATCACTTCCAATTGAGAGAACACTCTAAAATGGAATGTTACTGATTATGAAAAATCAAAAGGTTCTTCACTTACAATGTGCCTGCAATGGTAGTACTAATGTGAGTCTTATCGTCAGGAAATAATCTAGCAAGTCCAAAATCAACAATCTTAGGAGTGAAGTCTTCATCAAGTAGAATGTTGCTTAATTTTATATCCCTGTGAATGATTTTCATTCGCGATTCCTCATAAAGATATGCTAAAGCTTCAATCTTTTCTCATATAATTTCATACCTAACTTCCCATGTCAATGGCTAAGCATTCATCTTAACTATGCCAAACCGACATATATGTAAGTAAAATAATCTATATTAAAAGGAAGATTCTTCATGGCATGATATTAAGAGAAGATTACAACTAGAAAGGTGATCATGAGGGCTTTAATTTGGAACATATTTGTAAATAAGAAGACTTTTAGTTCTTGTAATGCAACAACCAAAAAGCTACACAATATTTTTGTGTTGAATGCTACTGATCAAATTAACCTCATTAAAGAGATGATCTATCCATTATGTTGTGTTAAAAGAAAGCTTCTTTATGGCTTTAATCTTCCTATTTGGTAGAACTCCTTATATAATGACATGGGACTTTTGTGAGAAATCTGAGTGTAAAATTTTCATAGGTTTTTCCTCAATTCATTGAATTGCTTGAAAAAAAAGTTCATCGAAATTCAAGATTTAATAAATCAAATAATTAAAAATGATTCTTCAAATTAACGAGTTTGTTATTCTTGGATATTTAATGTGTACGTCGCAATGCACTAAAATTGTATTAAAACTGATTACTGAAAAATAATATTGCATAGTGGCATAACCAGATTGTATCCCTAATGATCCTTTAATTTTACCTTTTCTAAATTAATTCCTAACATTACCTACATAAATTTTAAATTATTTATGCAATGAAAATGTGAAGAACTAATGCAAACAGAATGAAATATAATAAAATAGAATGCTATGTAGAAATAGAATGAAAATTAGATTAAAGGATAACAATGATCAAGATCAGAAATTACTTTTTAAACTAAACCAGATCCTCATTGTCCTAACTTCTTAGAAAGAGTAAAGTAATTGGTGGAATTTTTAAGAGTTTCATATGACATATTAAGCTTAGACTTGTTCCCTATGTCTAAAAGAACACCAAGCTACTTTCTTGCTATAATGAAAATAATATCACAATTTTTTTAAAAAAAAGCCTAAATATCGTATTAATTTTTAATTTAAAACTTTGAAAAGTCCCTTGAAGTATAAATAATTCTACCTCTGATACTTGTCTTCTTTTTCAGCATATTCTTCCTTATAAAGAAAATAATCATTGCAACAACAAGCATAAAAGTCAAGGCAAATATGGATGAAGCCAAAATTATGGCTAAACCATGCCAACCTAACAAATACTATCTCTTTTCTCAAAATGTTTAATAATGAAATTATGATATCAAGTAGTAGAACATAATAGAAAAAAAAAGTTCAATCACTTAAAAATTGAGAAAGTATTAAAATCACTTTAAAGGCCCATAATAAGGATTGAATCATTTTCTAGTGCTATGTCATATGACTCATATTAGTGTGATTTAAGTAAAAGGAGAAAATTTTGTGTCTATGATGGTCTTTTTTCAAAATGACATTAACATAAAGATAGTAAAAGCAAATGATTCAACATATCAAGATAAAAGAAAAAAACATGATATCAATTAAAAAAGACATGCTTGATATATATTCGCTAATAATTTTCCAAGATTAGGGCGGTTATTTTACAAAACTTAAGTAGTAATAAATTAAAAAGGACATGCATTAGGCATGTTCTGTAGATGTGTCTGTAACAATATTCAATATATGATTAAGCATGGATTAAGTGGAATTTTCTTATCGTAAGAATAACGATTTAAAATATGGGTGCAGAAAACTATGAAAAAGATGTAACCAAAAAAATGATATAAAAGATTGAAAACATTTGTGGTGCAGTTGCAGTAATTTATAAAACCAGATTATGCCCCCCACAATTTGCATTATGGAGTGCTAATACCTTCTCCAAGAGTATGGTAACAATTGTTAGCTAGTAACTATATGCATTCCACAAATCATAAGACTTGATTTTGTATGAGTAACTATCTTTCTACTTCAGAGATAAAAGAAAATACTCAAAGTAAGATTATACAACGGAATTACTAAATGCCCTAAAAATAAGGAGTTGAAATGGGTTCCAAATCAGTAACATTATTAATATGCCGTTCATTTGAATACGGGCTAACTTTTATTATTAAATCTCTTAGTCATAAATCATTCAGTACATAAATTCAGCTCCGATCATTAGGAGGCATAACATTTTCCATTATAGAATGACTCTTTGAAAGAAAGGCTAAAGTAGAGAAACAAACTCACCTTGATTTATTAGAGGTGGATCAGTACTTGAATTATAATAAAACTTTAGAGTGGAATACCTCTTCAAGTAATAACCAGCATCCAATATCCTCCCTTCCTCTTTAGGAGCACATGCACCAATCTTAGCTATAGCATCCTCTAAAGAGTTCTTGTAAGAATTTATAGTTTCATAAATCATGTATCAAGACTAGAACCACATAATAAAAGAATATTAAAATTAATAATGGTACATACCTATTGAATCCATTCATGATTTTTAATTCTTCACATAAATACTTTTATAGAGAACAAGGTTTTCCCCTCCTACAGTTTCTACAGTTCGCGATACTCTGATGGGGAGAATAATTGTAAACATCTCATGTGGAGAGGGGACCTAGCCTCAATAATATATATATATATATATATATATAACCTTAATTGACTTCACCCATCATGGACTTAATAATAGGCCTTACACCAAATATGCTTAAATAGACTCAAATCACATTCTTAATACAGTAAGTATAATAATAAGGTAAATATATAACCCATTGGATCACTTTATTATTTTCAAGTATTATATAATTAAGTTACATGTCTAATCCAATTTTATTTAAATTAAAATAGATCCAATTAATGGCAACCTAAAAATAAGAAAATTCTTACATTCTCTCACTTAAGTAATATTAATTGAGTTTTATTAATTTTAAAAAATTAATTAAGGAAAATGACTTTCAAATCAAACAATAATATAAGTGGTTATAAAATAGATCATAATTAAATAAAATTTACCTTAGACCATGATCGAGTCCAACAAAGCATCAAAGTCTAAACTATGGACAATCTATACCAATTTACTATATAGTACATCCATAATTACAAGAGTCAATTACTTCATTGACATGATCACAAGAATGTGATGGTGTAGTTACACATTTAGTATTACTAAGTGATCCTTCCATATTATAATGTAAAGGTCCTCTTTGTGATCCTTTATAAGGGTATCGTCATAAAATAAATAATCATCTCCCCAAGGAGATAACTATAGTCACTTTTATAAATATAATATTAATTTTCAATTTCATCTTCCTAAGGAGACAATTGTAGTTACATTTATGCAAAAGTAAACAATATTTTCATCAAGAAAATAACTATATCTCAAGATAAACAATAAGATATAGTCTTCACAATTTGCACACAAAATAAAAGATACATTAATTCATAGTAAAACAAATTGTAAAAACAATATAAATAAGTTTATAATGTAAACTCTCCCATTAACCAATTACATCAAAAGAATTCAAAACACCCTATGTTTGAAACATATTGCTTGAAAAGAATAGGCGGAACAGCCTTGATTAGAGGATTTACTATCATCATCTGAGTGTCAATATGTTCAACAAGAATGTCACAATTCTTAATCTAATCTCTAATTGTAAGGTGCTTAATTTCAATATGTTTAGAACCACTAGATATTTTGTTATTCTTTGAGAACATTACTATTGTAGAATTATCACAGTAAATCATCAAAAGCCTTAAGATAGAGTTAATTTCTTTTAGCCCAGAAATAAAATTCCTAAGCCATATTGCATGTGTACTTGCACCATAACAAGCAACAAATTTTGTTTGTATGGTGGAAGATGCAATAAGTGTTTGTTTCACACTTTTTCAAGAGATAGCCCTACCAGCCAAAAGAAAAACATAACCTAATGTTGATTTCATATCATCTATATAACTAGCAAAATCTAAATTTATGTACCCAATTACTTCAAGATCATTGACTCTCTTGTATACTAGCATATAGTCCTTGGTTTTCTGTAAATACCTTATCACCTTTTCAATAGCAATCTAATGTTTATCACTTGGATTAGAAAGATACCTACTAAGAACACTCACAACAAAAGATAAATCAGGCCTAATAACCTTAGGCATACATTAAACTTCCTATGGCACTGGAATATAGTTTATCCTTCATCAAACTTTTCTAAATTTCATTCTCAAGACATTGATTTTTACTAAACTTATCACATTTAGAAATAGGAATATCTTCAAGCTTGCATTTATCCATGTTGAACCTTTCAAGAACACGATTGATATAGGCCTTTTGTGAAAGTCCCAACAAGTGTCTAGACCTATCTCTATGGATTTCAATACCCAAAACAAAAGATGTATCATCAAGGTCTTTCATATCAAAAGACTAATACAACATAGATTTAGTCTCATGAAGCAAATTAATATTACTACTAGCAAGCAATATATCATCCGCATACGGAACAAGAATAATAAAATGATTCCCACTCACTTTAAGGTATATACATTAATTAACTTTATTTTCAACAAAACCTATAGAAGAGATGATTTTATCAAATTTCAAATACAATTACTTGGATACTTGTTTAAGACCATAAATTGACTTCTTTAACTTGCAAACCAAATGTGTATTTCCACTTTTGACAAAACTTTTTGGTTATTGCATATAAATTTCTTCACATAAATCTCCATTCAAGAAAGCAGTTTTTACATCCATCTGATGAATTTCTAGATCATAGTGAGCCACTAAAGTCATAATAATCCTTAAAGAACCTTTAGAAAGTACATGTGAAAAAGTTTCCTTGAAGTCTATCCTTTTCTTTTGCGTATACCTCTTTGCTATTAGTCTTGCCTTAAATTGCTCAATGTTGCCTTTTAAATCTTTTTGTCTTAAACACCCATTTGTAACCAATAGGTTTGAAATCATTTGAAATTTTAACTAACTCTCACACTTCATTAAAATACAAAGATTAAATCTCATCATGTGTTGCTTTTATCCACTTACTGGATTATTCACAACAAATTGCTTTATTATAATTCACTAGATTAACATTTTGTTGTTATGTGTGAAATAGTTTTTTAATTAGTGCAAGTGTACACTATTGTAAACAAGTAATAAAGTGATAAGTTGAGTATCGATCCCACAAAGATTGTTTCACTAAGTACTAAAATTAATAATCTTAACACTATTTGGCGAATTGATTGATGAAGAATTTAAGTAATTAAATAAAAATTTATGTAAAGTAATTAAAATGAATATGAATGTAATTATAGTAAAGGCAAATATGAATAAAAGCCTTAAGGATCAGATTTCACTTAACAATTTCGGATTGAATCATCTATCTACTCTAATATAATTTTAACCTTTTAATTGATAGTTAAGTTTCAATAAATTAATTACTAGCCTCTTTCAAAGTCAAGTAATTATATTATTAATTGCTAATTTACTATATTTCTATGTAAATTAAAATAAGTAATTATGCATTAAGATTTATGGAACTCATTAAGACTATACAAACCATATAAATATATTCCTATTTCATATATAGTTTATGATTTTAATTATAGGATCCACACACATGCATCTCCTTCTAGTCTCAACATACATATTAAAATCATTCAAAAGGTGGTCAATTAATTGAAAACATTAAGAATAATAATTAAAACTTAATCAAGAAGAGGAAAATTGAAATTAGTTTCAATAAATTAGAATTTAATCCATCTTTGTTAAGCTACGTCATCACCTTAGGAAAATAAAAATTTAGTACATAATAAAATTAAAAATAAACTCAAAATAAAATAAAAACATCATCACATTTATAATAAAAAACATAAAGATACAATTACAAATGTATGAAAATAGAAATACTATCTATCCATATAGGAGGTAAAACCATTTATATAAGAGGACTATCTAGCCTTCAATTAAAGAGGCACACAAACAAAACTAAAAATACATGAACTACACTACCCTCTAAGATTATCTCCTTTATATCTTCTACTCCTTGCTATTTGTAGATGAGTGTGTGCAAGGATTTCACTTGCCTAACCATCAATCTTGACCATTAGCTACTAACTTTAACTTTTTTAGCAATTATTCTTCTAGATTGAGAGTAACTTTTGATAATCAAAATGGTTGATTCACATTTTTCAATTAACATGAGAGTTGTAGAGCTGAATGTTAGCTTTTAAGGAACTTTCATATTTGATATTTATAGCTCCAATTATGGTCAAACTAGTGAGCAAAAGTCAGATTTGGCTAGAACCATTATTTCAACTTTTAAGTAGAATTTGAGGTCTTAAGAGTTGAACTAAACTTTTCTTGAAACATGAAAGTTGTAAAGATCTGTCTTAGATTTTGATCCATATAAAAAATGACCTAATCCAATATCTATAGCTCCAGATATGACCCAAAACCTGAAATAGAGTTGAAATCCAATATTATCTGAAAAATCTAATTTCTTCTTAAAATCATAACTCATCCATAAAATGCAATCAAATTTATTAAATTAAACTTAGATAACATTAAAAAATGCACCATATAAGGGAAAATAAATATGTAAATATTTTACTTATCATTTGCCTAATATCATAATCAATCTTGCCTAAGTATACAACATAATCATTTGAGATTGTAGGCTTTCTTACCCTTTTAGCATGTCTAATAAGAGCATCAATGGGTACAACGAGTTTTTCTAATTGAGGTGGATTATTAATAGGTTAATACACAATCTTTTCTTGCATAATAGGCATAGGAAAAATGGCTAGCATCTCCTTCAAAACATTATCATCATTTTGAAGGTCACTAGAATCACAAACATCATTTTCAAGAAATTTTGCTGCTAATGCATTAACTATCTTTACCCCATAAGTAGGATACTAGAATTTGTAGCATTTAGATTTACTAGGATATCTAATAAAATAACACTTGATAGTTATAAGATCTAACTTTGATGCCATAGGGTCATAGATTTTTACTTCAACAGGATAACCCCATACTCGAGGATGATTTAAACTGGGTTTCAAGCCCTTGAAAAATTCAAAAGGTGTTTTGGGTACTGATTTAGTAGGGATTTTATTTTGGGATATACATCGCAATTTTTAAAGCTTCACCCTAAAGAAAAATTAGTAAATTAGTTCTACTTATCATGGATCTTACCATGTCTATCAAAGTGCAATTTCGTCATTCCATTTTGTTTATGAGTCCCGAGCATAGTAAATTGGGAAACTATCCCATAATCCTACAAATATTTAGCAAAAGATCCCATGAGCTATCCTGTATTACCAGCTTTGACATAATACTTACCATCACAATCAAACCTCATAATTTTAATCTCTTTACCACATTGCTTTTCTACCTCAGCTTTAAAAATTTTAAACTTTTTAAGAGATTGTGACTTATTATCTATAAAGTAAACATAGCCATAATGAGAGAAATCATCTATAAAAGTTATGAAATACTTATTCTTACATAAAGTGTTCTTAAAAGAACCATTTATATCTGGGTGAATTATCTTCAAGAGTTCTTTATTACGAGTAGAGTCTTTATTAGTTTTTCTAGTCATCTTTCCTTTAATACAATCAACACAATCATGATCAAAACTATCAAGAAATGGAATAGCATTCTCTTTTATCAACTTATTGATTCTTTCTTTTGATATATGACTTAGACGTCTACATCACAAAAGAAAAGAATTTTCCTTAGACAAAGGCCTTTTAACACTAACATTCATAATATGAAAAGAATTAAACTGTTTAGAATTAAAATTCAATTTATACAAACCATCAGATCTTAAAAAATTACCAATGACAATAAGCAACTAATATTTGAAATAATATTTGAATCCTAAAGTTTTGATAAAGAAACCAAACTTCACCTTATAGATGGTACATATAAAGTATCTTTCAAAGATAAAATGAATCCTAAATCTAATTTCAATTCAACTATGCCTATGTATTCCACTTGCACTCGTTCTCCATTTCCTACACATAGATTGACTTCATCCTTACTTGGCTTTCACTTGCTCTTGAACCTTTGCAAGGTATTAGTAACAGGGACAGATGCCCTAGAGTCAATCCACTGAGAATTAACAGGAACATCTATCAAACTAGATTTAAAGTAAACAAAAGTAAAAGAATTACCTGATTTTGCTTTATTTTTCTTCTTAATTTTATTTTCCAGATACTTCTTATAAGCAAAACAATCCTTCCTTCTATGACCCGCCTTCTTACAAAATTAACATTTATCTTTAGTTATTATACATTTAAGACCATGGTGATTATGATTAAGGTTCTTTCAGGACCACTTTTATCCCAGGACTTAAAATTTCTTTTATTAAAAGGCTTTTTAGGATGTAGCTGATTGACTAAGTTCATACTTCTTTAAACTTCATGTTTCATTATTTCTTCTTCTTGAGCACAAATGGATATCAAGGTATTAACATCATAATTTTCCTTTTGGGTATTGTAAGAGGTTTTTAAGGCATTAAATTGGGAAGGTAAGGTATTTAGGATATGGTTAATAAGAAAAGTATCATTAACAGGGCATTGGAGTTCACCAAATCTAGTAAAAATAACAACCATCCTCAAAATATACTCTCTAACACCACCAATGCCATCATACCTTATATTAATAAATTTTTTCATCAATTGACTAACTTCGGCCTTATTAGAAACCATATACCTTTCCCCAATGGAAGTAAAGAAGGTTTTGGCATTATCAGTATTTGGAATAGTCGAACTAAACCATCAGAAATTAATCTGTTCATCACCATCAAAGCTAAGTGATTGACCTTATCCTATTTCTCATAATAACTTTTCTGCTTAATAGTGCTTTGAGCAGTTAAATCAACAGGCTTTTCAACTTTAATTGCCATGTTTACATCCATCATGGTCAAGACTAGTTCCACATCCTTCTTCCATCTTTTATAATTTCCTCTGGTTAGAGTTTCAATTAGAAAAGATTGATTATTTAGGGAAGAAGCACATGGAGTTGAAAACAATGATGATAGAAAAAAAATTTAGTCAATATCATGGGCAATAATAATAGCTTATATTTCTTTTAAGCCTTAGGTACCTTAAATATTATTACAGATTCCCTTATGGGTAGAAAAGGTAATAAACTTTAAGATATACTTAAAATATCAAGCTAATATAATAATAAACAAAATTAAAAAATCCCACACTTGTGGATAGAAGGATCATCAACTTGCTTATTATTATAAAAGCTCAAAGTTATCCCAATTAATTCATATAATAACCTCTTGTGGGTAGATGATTATACGAATTAACTTAAATAACAAGAACATCCCTAATAACACAAAAGAATTTCTTTGATTTGTTAAATGATCACTGTGGTGATAAACATTTAATTCCACCAATTCAATTCAAAATAGGGAAAATATATATCCAAAATTGCCCCAAAAAAATTTCACCTTCATACAAATTTTTCCAAGATATATCTCATTCTTGAAACATATCAAAATAATTTTAATAATTAAACTCATGTCAAACTCTCTCTCTCTCTCTTGAATCCAAGCATGAATTTAAAAATCAATCATATATATATTTATATATAATATTAGAATATATATATATATATATATATATATATATATATATATATATATATATATATATATATATATATTTACAAAAAACGTCAGAATACTTATATATGAAACGCCAAAGACAAATATATAAAACGTGAGGTATGAATATATATATAAATGAACAGAATATAAACCAAACGCCAAAAGATATATAAAACATATGCATATAGAAGTCAAAGTATATATATGAAAAAGATGCCACGCATATATATGCAACGGCGAACCAAATCATACATATATGTTATATATCCAGAATGTTAAACTAAAGAAAACGCCAAATCAAATTATGTATGTGAAACACCAGACATTCATGACCAAATATATATATTTAAAGTAAATGTTAAGGAAAAAAACTTTATATATATACATATATATGAAAGACCAAAACACTCCAATGGTATATGAAAACGGATTTTAAAGTCACAGCCAAATAGTATAGAAACGAATTTCAAACGCTCTCTCAAATACGGAAGCAGCATACAGACATGAAAATTTAACCCCGAAATACATACAATAAAAGTTAGATTTTTTTATATAAACGCCAAACCAAAAGTCAGAAAATTCTTTTTATATAAAAGTTGAAACACAAACTTCATTTTATATATTACATGGACAAAAAATCATAAATTAACGAGAAAAAAAAGAAAGCCAAAACCAATAAGCGTAAAAAAATTCTTTATATATAAATTCCAAATAGAATGCTATATATATATATATATATATATATATATACAAAACAATAATTATTAACAAAACTTAAATCAAAATCTCAATTGATTAAAATTAGGGTTCCAGTTTGATATAACTAAACTTTGATACCATGTAAGAATTTATAATTTCATAGATCATATATCCAAACTAGAACTACGTAATAAAAAAATATTAAAATTAACAATGGTACATATCTATTGAATCCATTCGTGATTTTTAATTCTTCACACAAATACTTTTGTAAAGAATAAGACCTTCTTCTCTTACACCTTTTGTAGTTCACGATGCTTTAATGGGGAGAACAATCGTAAATCTCTAGTATGAAGAGAAGACCTAGCCTCAACAATATATATATATATAACCCTAATTGACTGCATCCATCATGAATTCAATAAATAGGTCCTGCACTAAATATGTCTAAATAGGCCCAAATCGCATTCTTAATACAATAAGTATAATAATGAGGTAAATATATGATCCATTGGATTATTTTATTATTTTCAGGTTTCATATAATTGAGCTAAATGTCTAATCTGGTTTTATTTAAAAACAAATGGATCTAATTAGTAGTAGCCCAAAAATAAGAAAATTCTTATATTTCTCACATAAGCTACCATTCACAAACTTCTAATATTGAGCTAAACATAAATCCTCACATTCCTTTTAATCATAGATCTCACAAAAAAACCTATTATTCTCTAATGCTTCCACACTCAAATTCCTCATTAACTCTGAAGTACTTGCTTTATAAACACTTCGATTCCTAACAAAGTCTTTCTCTCCACATTTAGTTTTATGTTAACTAATCAGGCTTTCATTGAAGAAATTGTAATAATCATACCTGTGATAGTAGCCGTTGAAGAAAAGTCAACCACCTTAAAACACATTTCGAAATGGTAGGCACTGAAGGATTTGGGTCTTACGCTGGGCAATGTAAACGTTGCAATTTATGCGAAAAAATCTTTCATGCACTTGTTAGAGGCATAAATTGAGGCATTTTAAGTGCCATTGATGATAGCCTCATATCAGATATCTCTATGTAGCAATTAGCAGGGTCAATGAATCCATGGCATCTGAAAAGTTTGATAGGAAAATTTGACAGTCCACCGTTGAAGTTGTTGTGTTAGAACATATAAATGTTGCTTTAGTGGCTCTCGAATTGGAAAGGGAAAGAAGTGGGAAGAAATAAAGGAGGAGAAGAAAAAGTGGAGAAAGCATTGTTGAATTTGGAAGAAGAAAGCGAGTAAATGGCAATGCATTGTTGAAGCTGGAAGAAAAAAGCAAGTAAATGGCAATGAAGTCAATGGGAAGAAAGGTTGAAGCATAAACAAAGGCCAGAAGAAGCTGGTAAGTGGGTAAGTTGCATCTGCATAATGTGATTGTTAGTAAAGATGTTAAAGGAATCAATTTGTGGTGATATGAAATGAAGGGAATAGGGTTAACAGTCGGAGGAACAAATAAGGAGGGAGGGAACACGTACAAAATGTATGAACAAATGGGCATCTATGCAAATGCTTTATGTTTTCATTTTATCAATAGTGTGTGTATGTATATATATATACTCATCTTAGTTAGCCTTGATATAAAAGTAAATTCAATTCACTTTTCATATATTAGTTTTTTTGTATAAAAATAATTAATATTTGAAAGAGTTATACCTTTATAAGTTAAATACAAAAATTCAAATTTTTAAAATTTTAAATTTTTTATATTTATTAACTATTTTAGCAATGTCTCAAAATATATATAAAATGTTAATTTGAAATTAATTTCATTTGAAAGTAGACTTAATTACTCTTCTAATGATATGTGGTTTGTTAAAAATATGTATAGGATGAATAAGTTATGACTTTTTAAAATTGACATAACAATTCTATCTTAAAATAATTAACTTTAAATGTCCAAAAAGCATAGTTAGTTATGTCTACTATCATAACTCAGAAGATCCTCAAAGGTTTATAGTCGATAATAGTTAACTATAACTTATTTTCATCAATTTTCTCGCGATTTGTCACTATTTTTCTATAAATTCAACCATTTAAATGTATTTGTTATCTAACCAAATATCATGAAGTCATAAATACACATTGACCTCTTGTTATATTTTTCATCATTAAACTAAGCAAGCATCATCAAACAACACATTAATCATGCATTTATATCCATATAACAATAAAAGCTTAGAATATACCTTTCAAGCTTAAATTTCATGAAATCTAACAAATAAAGAAAGAATGTCTACTCACTTAATATGAATGGGAATGCTAGAAAGTTAAACTTGATATTCATTAACCTAATCACACTAAAATCAAAGGTTTCCCTTAATTAGGCTTTCCAAGCTCATTTGGAAATCAAAATAATCCTAATCCCCATCTAACCAAGAGGAAATGAAGAAATAAATTAATAAAGATGATGCTTTTGTATTAATTGAATAAAGAAATTAAGGAAAATTAAGGGTTCCTTTATTTTAAATTGAAGAAGAGGAAAGAAGGAAGTGGGAAGAGAATATGAACAGTTTTGGGGAAATTAGGAAATATGAAAGGGGGGAAGACGATGGTTCTAAAAAATTAAAAATAGTGCCTAAAGGCATTTTAGAAAATATATCATTATATCTTCTTTATACTTATATATTCACTAATAACAACTTAAAATCTTATTTTTTTAATACTTTTTTGAACTTTTCTCATCTGTTTCTCATAACATCCATATTTCTAGATTCACTAAAATATATCAACTTTTATTCTATCTCATAATTCAATCATATTTATTTACTAAAACCTTATTCTTTAATATTCTTTTAAACTTTTCTCATCTATTTCTTATAACATCCATATTTCCAGATTTACCAAAATCTATTAACTTTTATTCTATCCCATAATTTAATTACATTTATTTATCAAAATGTTCTTGTACATATATCATTTTTGTTTCAATTCAATGGCATATTGAATATTCTAATCATTCCTCTCACCGTATAAAATTCTAATTTATTATTTTTTAAAGAGGGTGTAACATTTCAAAACCATTAACCATTTATTGCAACAATATTATTATTGTGACCTTCTATCTAAATAATGAAAATTCTACTCATATGAAACATTTTAATATGAAGTATTAATTTGTGAAAGAGAAAACACATAAGCATATCACTTGCATTGAGCATATTTCCATGGATTGTATGCGTATAAATCTACTAACTAAAGGTTCAAGAATTGGAATGCATATATAATGATCATGCAAACTATGAGTTAGTATAAGCCTTTTGATGTTATGAGTTAGTGGGAGTTATTTGTATGACTAAAAATCTATTTTGATCTCAATAATTTGAATTTTTATCAATTGCATTTTAAAGTAAAAGTTTATATTAATTTAGTCTTTATAAAATTAAAAATCCTTAAATTTTGATCTTTCCATACATGAGATAGAATATTGAATTAGTGTATGAAAGGACTAAAATTTGAGAGTTTTTAATCTTGCAAGAAAAAATTGATATAAACTTTTAGTTAAGGATGAAATTGATAAAAATTTAATCTTATAAAGATCAAAATTAGTTTTTGCTCTATTTGTATTTAATATGATCATCTTATACTTGCTGCTTGTCTTAAGATATATTTAATAAAATATTTATTTTACTGCCATATATTTTGTGTATATTTTTTATTATAGTATAATATTAGAGAAATTTAAACCTTATCTCATATTATTTTCAAAATATTAATTTTTGTTAAGTATCTTGGGTAAATGTTAGAACCATTATATGGAGATTTATATATAATCACATTTAAATTTATGTAAATTTGATATTAATTATTTTTTGTCAACAAGGTCTAGACATATGATATATTTGATATCAATATCCCTTTTGCATATAATATTTTGCGTTATTTAATGTTTATGATCTCAATTTAGACTTATAAATGTAACAATATCATTTGATATTAAAATTAATTTTAAAGTAGCCACTATTTATAAATTATGTGGGTTTAAGTAAAAGATTATTGTATTTTCTATTTGGACCATACCATAATTTATAAATTAATAACTTATATTTTTATCCAATAAATGACTTAAGGTTATAAATTTTTTATTTGGCACTAATTCTAAACTCGACCCAAATATAAAGATATAGATCCTATGATTGGTAGAATTTATGACTCAATTAAGCTAATGAAAGAATATCTACTTCTTTATCCTAAGAAACAAGACTACATTCTTATCATATATATTAAAAAAAAAGTAAAAGTTATCATTTTCTTTCAAAGCAAATTGTAGGAGGTTGAATAGATAGAAGGTTTTTTTCCTATTCACCTTTTCTTTTTATGATTGTATTTGTAGAGAATTTCTAGATGATTCAATTGTTAATGAATTTCAAGATTTAATTATTTCTTGGAGACTAAAAGGAACTAATTGCAAAAGAATGTCATGGATGCAAACGAGTCATGTTGGATTTAATTTATCAAAATTTCTCTATTTTATCTTTTCATGTTTATTACTCTTTTTGTTCCTTATTATTTATCTTATTTTGAAAAAAAAATTATTCTTTTTTATTTGATACTTTAAATTTTTAATGAAATATTTATCTTTCCTTTTCATTAATAAATATTTCATTATACTTAGAGCTATGAAAATAGATTAGATCTAATGTGTTAGCTTGATATTTGTATAATTTTATCTAGTTTGAAATTGGTATGAAAAATAATAATAGTAATTTGACTTGATAAGGGATTAAGATTGATTAATCTAATTTAGTAAAAAACTAAGATTGATAAATGTTAACTCGTTGATTATTAAGTTAGCTCATTAACTTACAAATATTAGTAAATAATAAATAATTAATTTATTATTTTATGTATGTTTATATATATTAAATTATAATTATAATTTTAGTACATTAAAATTATATGTTAATATATATAATATTAAAATTATATATATGAGTAATATTATATAATTTCTCACATTAAAATTAGTGATTAATAAATTTATATATTTAATATTATCAATATATATTATAAAAATTTATTAAAATAAAAAATTACAATAAAATTAAAAAATAACATAAAAAATGTTAGAAATTAAATATATTATCATAAAACTTACAAATTAATAAAAAATGATTACTCATAGTAATTATTATAATTAAACACACATAAAATAATTACTATAGCTATATAAATATATTAATTAGAATAATAAATTATTATTAGTGCAATAAAATACTGATGTATTTATATATATGTTTCGACAAGGTTTTTCATATTAAAAATTATTACATATTAATTTATTTTCTTAAGTTATATCCAATAATAATAATAATAATAAGTTTTTAAATGATAATAATAAAATATAATTATATCAATAAAATCAAAATAATAATTAATTTTAATTAACTAATAATATAAAATTAGTAATAAATAAATATATGTTGAAATAATAATAAAATATAATAGGTTGTAAAATTTGCTTTGCTTAATATTGCTTGGTAAAAGATGACTTAAAATTGAGATTAGTACAACCAACTTGGTTTGATCTAGTAAAATAATAACTTGACCTATAACTAGTTGACGTACAGTTTTTACCCATTGAGTAATTAGCCTAATAGGATTTTATTAGTTCATTTTGATAATTCTAATTTTATATTCTCAACTCATTTATATTTATTCCATCATTTTTCTCTATCTATTTTTAATTATTTTAAACTTTGTGCATAAAAGATAGTTTTAAAAGTTTATTAAAAATAAATAAATTAAACACTTTATTAATATATATAAAATTGATTAACTGCAATAGATAATAAGTAACAAAGGTAATAATTCTATATTACTTGTAAATTCAAACCGTAATACATAATTAATGATCTAGAAAATTGTGAAATTACAAAATTTATTTAACACTAAAATGTTGAGATGACTAATCGAGTGATTAATGAAGCAAAGAAGTGCTTTTATGATAATTTGTGTACTTTGTTTGCCTTGTAATTAACCAAACTGCCGGGGACCATTCTCCGTGATTTTCAATATCTAGAGTTGGGATGACTCATAATGATTTTGCTTTTGCCTTTTATTATTTTCAAACTTTGCTTCCAAAAAGCATTACACTACCGCAATTGCTTTTCCTCTGGGGCTGAATTGAATTTGATGAGGATTTGCTACCATATATATTTGAATTTCATACTATTGATAAGTAATGACTTAGAAGTTCATATTTTACAAAATTAATAATTTCAAATTTAGAATTATAAAATATTATTAAAATGATTATAATAATTCTTAAAACAATATTCATTTTATCTAATTTTATTTTTTATCATATTATTTAGAAAGAAAATTATACACAGGAAGCAATAAAAATGTATGAATGAAGTATTGTTGAAAGATTACTATAACTATCTTTATAATTCAATAATCTGTTTCCTTCCATTTTATCTTTTGAAAGATGAAATTATTAATTTTATTTTCAATATTAATTAAGAGATCATATATTGGGTTGGATTGGATTCTTTGATAAAAAAATTTAAGGAAATGAATAGTTATAAATTTAAAAATTATTTTTTTAAATTATTGTTACTTATTATATTTTGAGTCATTAATTTTTTATTGAAAATTATAATATTACATTTTATCCTTAATATATAAGACGCACTCAAACGTCCATACATGCTTGAAGCTTGACCGTAGGATATATAATTGATTAATGTTAACCATAGATTCCGAGGGAATGAACTACGTATTCGAATGCTTGAATGTGAAAGTGAGTTCACGAGTCTACTTAATTATCTACTCAAACATTATTGACGCATGCATCAAATAGGACCCTATCTTTTGGGGGGAAAAAAACCAATTTATCACAAACAATTTATGCATATGATAATATGATACACTGGTATTGGTCCCGGCTAAACTTTGGAAAAGTGATGTTAGATTGGTCCTATTGCACTGAATATCAATCTTTTCGTGCAAAGCAAACTCTGAATCTAACCATTTGTAGGGTTCATGAATTGTTGGTTTCATTTGGAGTAATAATAAAAGGAGCCTAATAATGGTACAACTTTCTATTTGCTAGTTAGTTAGACCATAGTTTGACCGACTTTTGGTATTAGTAGCTAGACATAATGTGGAAATAGTGATTCCAAAGAAGTTTACTAAAAATAAAAAAATAAAAATAGTGATTCCAAAGAAAACATTTATTTAGACAAAACTTTTTCACCGAAAAAAATTATTTAAACAAAACTAAAGCCATTTATTCTAGAAGTGATGGTAATTAAATTTGAACAGACGCATGATTTTGGGGAGGCTTTATCTTGAGCAAGAATCATTGATTTCGAGATATATATATATATATATATATATATATATATATATATATATATATATATATATATATATATATATATATATATAAAAGCCAGTTACTTTGTGAAATGCAATTACTTATAAGGGGGAAAAATATGTGCTCCCGATCCTAAGGGATTTGACCTCTATGGATCCTTGTGTAGAAAGCAGGTTTCTGTTTCTGGCTGGGAGGGAGGACATCTGCTGATTTAGAAAAAGGCACTTCTACATTTTCTAAACTAATGAGCTCTTCAACAACAGCTAGACATGATTTGATTAATTGTACTTCCTATGTACCGGAGCAGTACATTTTTAACTGTGAGGCCAATTATGCTTGTACGTATGAAATAACAGTGACCAGATACTTTCTAAAACCCAAAAAGTTCGGCCGAGGTGAAGGGATTGACAACTTTTAAGATGTAACAATCTGCAAAGCATGAAGGTTACCAACCATGAACTCGAGAAAAGAGTTACCGACCATGGCTATTAATTCCTTTCTTCCCTTCGTTAAACAAAATTGCAATTAAGCTCTCACTTGACACTCACTTTACTATTCTTAAATAACACTCCTTATGTGTTCATTTTTTTAACCTTAGCCATCAAAATAAAATTCAAATTATTTGAAAGTACATTTATATATAAAATAATTTGTAACCATAATTTCAAAATTCTAATATTTATTTTTTAAGATAGTTGCTTATGGTTGCATGTATGCTTGACAATGTACATATGTCAACTCACTCTTGAAAATTACTCTTTAGATCTATTCAACCGGCCTAGCTTCTTTTATTATTTTTATTTTTAAGTTCAAATTTTGTTATCAATTATATCAAAGAATTAAATAATTTGTAAGTATCATGATAAGATATTATGATGGAATAATCACTTATCCTACTTAATTATATAAACTTTCTCTACCAAAAAAGCTCATCCTCGGAAATTGAGAATTTTTTAATACATATCATGTATTATAATATATATTGAGCTTAACTTTTGTAAGTTACATATAAATTAATTAATTAATTAATTAGTAACATTCAAATATTATAGTTATTAATTTAGCAAAATCTATAATATAAATGACTGGAGTGTTGTTGGCACGGCTAGATGCCCCATGATCAGGCTTTGACAAATTCTAATAAAGTGACCAACAAATTAAAAGGCTGGTGTGCGTGGTGCCTAAAATCATAAGTTGATGTAAATCCTTATGTGCTTTTGATGCCTTTTCTTGACAGTAAGGCTTGCCCCTCTCCTCTCCCTTTCTGTTTTTCAAAAGATGATATTATTTTCATGTGGTGGAGCTAGTCCTCCTAAGACTGAATTATTTTTTCTATGCGTTTCTCAATCAGACCCTATTGAAAATTTGAAATCAAAGGTCTGTTTATTTTCTATTTTTAAAAACAATTTTTATTTTTTATTTTTAAAAATAAAAGTATTTGTTTGATAATCTATTTTTAAAATCTATTTTTTACATGTGTAACCTAAAAACTAAAAAATAAAAATAATTTTTAATTATTTTCTAAATTTATTTTTTTATTTTGAATATTAATTTTATAATCAAATAAAATATCTCTTTATTTACAACACCAAATACCTTCTATTCTTTATTTTCCTTCAATTTAAAAATAGTTTTTTAGAATAAAAATAATTTTTAAAAATATTTTTTGAAAATACAAAAATAATAATATATCCAAACACATCTCAAATCTTTATGATTTGTTTGGTAGAAAATCAATCAGACCCTGTATATTAGTTTTTTTCACGTTCAATTTATTCTGATCTTTCTTTTCTATTTATCTTTATCTTCAATTCAAAATTTTTTTCTTTAAAATAGAGAGTTTTTTAGAATAAAAAATAGTTTTTAAAAATAATTTTTAAAAATATAAAAATATAAATATATCCAAACATATCCCAAATCTTTATGATTTGTTTGGTAGAAAATCAATCAGACCCTATATATTATTTTTTTTCACAGTCAATTTATTCTTACCTTTTCTGTCTATTTTTTTAATTCTCTTCTCTTCAAACAGACCTAAAGAATGAAAAAGTGCGCAAAAGTCTATTTTAGCTCATCAGTTTTATAAGCTTGATGATGAAAATCCAGAGACTTAGATTATGTTGACAACTAACTTTAATTATTGTACTGATGACTGAAAATGACTAAAAGCCTAATTATCCGAAGCAATTGATAGTAGGGTCTGGAAATCTCATAAGAACATAAGTTTTATAGCACTTTAGATTGATTCATTGTGTGTATATCATTTATCTGAATTGAGTTGTTTCAAGAACGATTTTTTTTTTTTATGTCAAAGCTCTCTAAAGTTAAATGATGATTACATTAAGAATTAGAGCTGATTAATAGCTATTATTCTTGATAATACATGATCAACACAGTATCAGGAAAAAAAAAAGAAGTAAATTGCTGAATAACTTTATATACATACATATATATACACATATACATGCATGAACCGAGCCCTTCAATTCCTTTTAGTGGTCACACCCAGCAGATAACAAAATAATCCCTAATCGTTTCTCGCTTTTGTGGGACTAGAGTCCCTATTGCTTTTCTTACCACAGCACTTTATTGTCTATAGATATATTTTAAGCTCTATGTATCTATCTCTCTCATTGTTCATGCACATAGCTTATGCATAGGGACCAAATGACTTCAATATTGATGATCTTTTGGAAAATAAACTTGCTGATAGTGTTTAGGAACTATACGACGTGAATTTGGATATCATACTCTAAGATTAATTAATTTAAGATAACAGTTAAGTCTTATACATTGATATAAAAAATTAGTTTAAATTATTTATGTAATCAAATTTAGTACCTTATTATAATAAAATATACAAAGAGGCCTAAAAGACCGAGTTACCAATTTTTTTAAATAGTCAAACTTGATTATTTGAATAATTCAAACTGGTCCTACCAATGCATTTAGCTTAACAATTGTCTTGAAACAATTAGATTTAAAGGGTGATAGAAAATTTGACTTAATATTTGTTAAATGAATCAAATGGATTGAGTAATCAATAATATGATCTTAATTTCATTCATTTTAATTTAGATTTGAATATTTAAGACTTTGATTCATTTAATCAATTAAATGAGGTATATCTAGTCAAATTGATTTTTTTTTCAAACAAAAAAATTGATTCATTTGAATATGAAATGAGTTCTAAAAATAAATCAATAGATAAGGTGGTTCACCGTAAGTCACTCTAAACACAGGTTGACTAGATCCCAAATAAAAAATCAACATTAAATCCTCATAAGCTTATATTCTACCAGTTTAATTGTTAACGTCGCAAGGCACTATGCAGAATTAATTAGTTATATAGGTCTTAGTTTCTTTCGCGAGGAAAAAGATTCAACCTGTCAATTTTGTTTTGAACCCAAAATTTGAGTTTGTTGTTTATCTTTCAGATAGAATTATACCTTTTAAACTTGAGGAAAGATCTGAGGGTGATAAAGAATTTATACACATGATATATGGTTGTTGATGAGGAAAAATAATTTGAAAAGAGAAGAATTTTATGATATCTCAATTTTTTTAAAATTCAAAATGATGTGATGATTTTAAAAATTATTATATTGAAATTTTTTTATTATACTCATTAAAAATAAATAATTATAATAAAATAATTTTAATTTGATAATTTCAAAGCTTATTATATTATCTCAAATTTTAAAACTCTAATTTCATGCTTGGCACTTAAGAAAGGAAAGAAAAATAGTAGAAAATTTTGAAATTTAAAATTTTTCTTTGCTTGATTTAGTGAAAAGAGGGAAAAGGAAAATTATAATTATTATTATATTTAAATATCAAAATTCTAGTTTTTCTTCTAATTAATTTTTAAAATTTTCTTTTCTTTAGCGGGCACCGACAAATGATTGGGTGATTTTTACATGACTCCAGGCATTACTGAGAAAGCAAAAGTGATCATATCACGGTAGTTCACACTTGTACGAACGTCTGTCCAAGTTAGGACCTAAAAGTGACAGTTTGTCGGTAAGGACTAGCAAATCTAAGGCTCCGAAAGTGATGGAGAAAGATCCTTGTACTTGACATTATCAAGCATATTCAATCCCCTTCACAGTTACGTTTTATCTATTTATTATCTTTTTTTCTGGCATGTTTTACATTTTTTAAATACAGTTACAATATGTCCTTCGAGAAAAACCAGTCTGCGTAAGAAGTTATTTTCAGCAACTGGGAATAAGAGATGAAAACAATTATTAACTAAAAATAGGATATAGTTTCTCAATTCATGGTAGTAATAATAGAACCGGTATTTTATAGGGGCAAAATCCATTAATAAGGAGGATCGGAAGGTAACTAGATATTTTTCATAATAAATTAACACACTACTTATTATAGAAGCAGAAGCTATATCCACTAATAAACAGAATCCACAGACAGATTTTCTTTGACATCGACGAACTAAAATTGTCTTTCTTACAATCAATATTCAACTAATTTTTTGGAACACGTTAGTATATGTGTTATTTGATGACTAAAATTGAGAGAAAATAATAGTTTCATGAAACTAAACTCTGTTGGATCTACCAGCCGTAAATATAAACCGTGAAGCCGCCCAGCGGGAGGCTCGGAAGGAGCTTCGGTGTCGCTTTTCTACGTCAATATTAGAGACAGCAAACCATAGAGACAAGGCCCAGAAAATCCAGAGACCCATTTTCCTTCTGCAATCCTTGACAATCGCTTTGATTTATTTCTACAACATCGTCTTGAAGCGCTCGACAGAATTTTAGTGTTCATATATTGATTGTCATTCTCATTTTGGAGAATTTATCCAAGAATCTTCATTTCTACTCAACAATTTATTACCTGTGTGATTTATTCCCGAGACCGAGGCTATTTTCTTAGGAGGCTCGGTTCATTTATCTGTGTTAATTGCATTAGGTTTTGAATTAATAATCTGGGTTTCTCAGGTATTTGGAGTTTTTGAGCGATAATAATGGGAACAGAGCAAGTTATGCCATTCTCTGTTGCGTCTGTGGTTGAAGACGTTCTTCAACGGGAGGGTGGGTCCCAGTTGATCGACATTGTGGCGTCAAGGAAAGCTGAGGAAGCCTGTACATACATATCTCCTCTTGCATTCCTTCAAATTCATACATCTTCATCTTCTTTATTGATTTTCATTAAAAAGTTGGTTAGAAGAATATTGATTTTGATTGCATGAAGTTTCCATCGTTATTAGTTTGAAATTTTGTTTATAGGACGGGCAATGCCATATACAAACCTCGTAATAAATGCATGAACCTTTAAGAAAAGAAAAAATCATGTTTGTCAAATACATACAAAGGTTTATGTCCAAAAACAAGATAATAACGATTATATTTGTTGTCTGACAGCCTTCAGAAGACATGAAGCAGCTGGATGGCTGCGAAAGACAGTTGGAGTCGTTGGAGGGAAAGACTTGCCTTCAGAGCCTTCTGAAGAAGAATTCAGGGTTGTATTACGGAGCGGAATAATCCTTTGCTATGCTCTCAATAAAGTGAAGCCCGGAGCTGTGCCCAAGGTATGTATCATTCACTCAGCTGGCTCTATTCAACCTCTGGTTTTAGCTGGCTCTTCCATTTATTCAACCTCTGGTTTTTAGTCCCTTCAAATTTTATCATTTTTCTACAATGTCAGGTAGTTGAAGCTCCCTGCGATTCTCAAGCTATCCCTGATGGAAGAGCACTCTCTGCATTTCAGTACTTCGAAAATGTCAGAAATTTTCTCGTAGCGGTGGAAGAAATGGGACTTCCCACTTTCGAAGCTTCTGATTTGGAACAGGTGGGTTATTGATTTGATCTAAAATAAGTTTTCTTTTTCTGTGACATTAATGAGTTGAAGTTGTATTTTCAGGGAGGGAAATCTTCAAGGGTGGTGAATTGTTTGCTAGCACTCAAGTCCTACAATGAGTGGAAAGAGGGAGGGAAAAATAAGTCATGGAAATCTGCAAAGCCACCTACCTCTGGGAAACCATTTCAGCGGAAAAGCTCAGAACCAGTTGTCAACTCTTTAACAAGGACAGCTTCGGTCGAGAGAGATGGCTGGGCGAGCGATCATTCTTCATATAGTGATCTTGGGAATGATCACAATGAAGGGGTTGGACAACTTTTATCATCTTTCATCATGTTTTGCACTTTTGTTTAAATGGTAAAGAAAATCTGTTTTAAACTATCCCATTGTTTTTGCAGGGTTTTCAACTAAATTCACTAGTTCGTGAATACTTATTGGACAAGAAGCAAGAAGAAATTCCCTCCGTAAGCTGATCTCTTAAAACTGTTTAATTGATAAGCACCCTCATCTATACTTGGGATACAATTCGAAACGAACTCACTTGATTTCTGTCACGAATGTACCTTAGAGTTTGACCATTTTGTTGCACTGAAATTTTCTGCTGCTATGACAGGTAGTAGAGTCTTTGATTAGCAAAGTGATGGAAGAGTTCCAACAACGCTTGGCAAGCGAACATGAAGTGGTGTGAATCTCTCTCTGCTTTCAAAGAAATCTTCCATGTTTCATAGCGTCCAAAAGTCTAACTCAGGTCCCTGCCAATATTTTGATATTCTAGCAGACGGAAATAAACTTGGAACCAGAACAGAAGGCAGCACCTGAAATAGACAATTCAACTTCAAAAGCTGCTTCTCAGGAACAAGAGGTAAAATTTAAAATCCAGTATACAATCTTAATGCATGATAGCCAAAAAGGCTAAGCACTGTGATTGCACAGTCCCGACTAACATTTTCTGTCTGATAAATGATTAAGATGGAAGAAAAGGAAGATATAGAAATTGAAAAAGAACTATGTCGACAAGAACAATGTCATGATCAAACTGACAATAATGATGAAGAATCAAGAAGCAGGCTTTTGAAGCAGCAGATGCTGGTTGAACAACAAACGAGAGATATTCAGGTAACTTCTACTAGTGACAATTCTGGAATTTAATCCAGACATATTTTTAGGTGTTGATGAGGTTATTAATGAATATGATGTTGGCATTCTTAGGAATTGAAGAATGTCCTTCATCACACGAAAGCAGGAATGCAGCTTCTGCAGCAAACATACCAGGAGGATTTCATCTCTCTTGGTTTGAATTCAATTAAAATATTCTCCAATCCTTCAAAAATGAACCAATCATTTATCTAATCACTAACTTTCCTCTACAGGTAAGCACCTGCATGGTCTAGCCTCTGCTGCTTCAGGATATCAGAGAGTTCTCCAAGAAAACCGAAAGTTATACAATCATGTGCAGGACCTGAAAGGTAAATCTCTTAAGTAATCCAGAGTCTGATTACAATCTTTACTTGATTTATCCAGCTTGACATTGAATGGCCAAAAAATTTATTTGTTATCAGGAAATATTAGGGTGTACTGCCGTGTTCGACCTTTGTTTGGTGGGCAATCAAACCAATATAGTACTGTCAGTAACCTGGACGAAGGAAGTATTTCAATCTTAACACCTTCAAAATACGGTAAAGAGGGGCAGAAAACATTTAATTTCAACAAAGTGTTTGGTCCTTCTGCAACCCAAGGTTGGCCTTCCATTGTACTGTTCTCAACAGAATTTATCTACTTTATTCAGCGTTTAGGCTTTGTTTTTCATTCCAGCTCTTTTTCTTGCAGAGGAAGTTTTCTCAGACACCCAGCCACTTATACGCTCTGTGCTTGATGGTTATAATGTCTGTATATTTGCTTATGGCCAGACAGGAGCAGGAAAAACACATACAATGGTGAGGTTCAGGCAAACTTTCTGCAATTTTTAGTACTGCATGTTCTTCTTCTTCTTCTTTCGTTTTGAAAGAATTGTATTAACACAGTTGTTTCAATGGTGTATCAATGCAGTCTGGACCAAATGATCCGACTGAGGAAACCATAGGAGTCAACTTCCGGGCACTGAGAGATCTTTTCCATCTATCAGAGCAAAGGAAGGACACTATTTGTTATGGTATATCTGTTCAAATGCTTGAAATTTATAACGAGCAAGTCAGAGATCTACTGGCCACCGATGGTTCTAACAAAAGATATCCTTCTCTAAAATAACTCGGTCATTTTTTTCTGTGAAATGGATCTATATATGCTTATTTTCAATGATTCTCTTATTTCTATATGTCTCCTCAACACCTAGATACGTTAGAAATTCGCAACAGTTCTCAAAATGGAATTAACGTACCAGATGCAAATCGCATTCCTGTTTCATCAACATCTGACGTCATATCTTTGATGAAGCTGGGGGACACCAATCGAACAGTAGGTGCTACTGCTATGAATGACCGCAGTAGTCGCTCTCATAGGTAAAATTGTAAAGATTAATATGAGAATATTGTTTAAGGCTCTACTCTGTGCATGTGACTAACACTAATTTTGGTGGTCTATAATTGCAGCTGCCTGACAGTGCATGTTCAAGGCCGGGATCTGACCTCAGGAGCTGTTCTTCGGGGTTGTATTCATCTTGTGGACCTGGCTGGAAGTGAAAGAGCTGACAAATCTGAAGCAACGGGTGAAAGATTGAAGGAGGCTCAACATATCAACAAGTCACTTTCCGCATTAGGAGATGTGATTTCTTCTCTTGCACAAAAGCAAACACATGTTCCTTACAGAAATAGTAAACTAACTCAGCTACTTCAAGATTCTCTTGGAGGCCAAGCAAAGACACTCATGTTTGTGCATATTAGTCCGGAGCTTGATGCTCTTGGAGAAACTCTTAGTACACTCAAGTTTGCTGAACGGGTCTCCACTATCGAACTCGGGGCAGCGCGAGTCAACAAAGATGGTGCAGACGTGAAAGAGCTCAAGGAACAGGTTATTACATCATGATATGTTAAGAATTGCCCTGCGCTCTATGTTTTTAAGGATGAGTAAGTTAAATGTCTTCTTAATCTACCAGATCGCCATGCTAAAGGCTGCCTTGGGAAGGAAGGAAGGAGAAGCAGAAACAATTCAGCAGTCCGCAACTAGAATCCCAGAAATACCAAGAATAAGATCTCTCGGATCTTCTATGTCTGGAGGTCTTGGGCAGCCAAAAGACGAAGCTAGTGGGATGGAGGTATTAATCAATTAATATTAACCATAATTTCAAAAAATCAATCTAGTTTATTAGTTACGTCTGAACATGCACAAAATCCATAGCACACTTGGCAAATCAGTCAGAATTGGTGGAACCAGTTTATCTAGTTTCAGAACTAGTGTTAATTTGTATTTCAACCATGACTTGTAGGGCGGAAACAAGCCTGCGTCAAAGCTGAAAAGACGAAGCCTAGATCTGCACGACATGTTAAGGACTGCACCAACATGGTCAAATGTTGGCAGAAATCAGGGGATGAACAGAAAGGAGGATGACAGAGAGTCTGTCACTGGTGAATTGGTCGATAAGGTTACAGTGAACAGACGTGATAGCTTAACAAGTGAAGAGGGGCTAGTGGAACAATGGGAAGCAGAAAGAAAGCAGTTTTCTCCGGTGTTTAGTACTCCTGCAGCTTATCTTGCAGACCCCTCAAAGATATGCTTGGAACATTCCATCAAAGTTACACTGCATAAAAAGGATAGCCAAGAGTATGAGGAGCAATATGTGCAAAGGAATCGGTTTGAGATGGGAGATGATTCTGATCGTGAACTTGAGGCTGCTACTGCTACAAGTGACTCTTCAGAATCTGACTTGAATTGGCTTGTAAATATACCAAAACCAACCGCCTCCAGACCAAATAAATTAAGTCAATCAAGAGCAGCAAAGACAGAAACCAGGTATATAATTACTTTGACTAAACACGGTTCATGCTTATTCATGTTCTCAGAGACGACAGTCATTGCAATATAATTGAATACATTTTTTTATAGGAGTATGATCCCATCGTTGATTCCAACACCATCAAGGAAACAACCCAACCTGGGTAGTCAACCAAGAAAGAAGGCGGGTTCTACCGATGGAAAGAAAAGAACTGGGAATGCAAAGTGAAAGAGTTGTTCCAATTATCAAAGGCCTCACTTTTTCTAATGTATAAATACATATATATGTATGATTGTACAGAATTAAACAACAATATAAGTGAAAGACTTCAATCAATTTCATTGTACAAGAGAGCAGTTGTACAATAGTAAACAAAAGTAAATCAAATATTAGCTGTACAGAAGTGATGAAAACAAATCAAATATTTAAAATAAGGTTTACAAGATTAAGTGCATCTGAATTGATGCAATTCATGCAGACTATATCTCTTGGGTTTGATATCGTAACCAATCTGCGTGTGGAGTTGGGGGGGGGGGTGTCATGTGCATGAAGACTCTTTCCTTGATAATGATTTAGATACACAGACCACAAGTACAGACACACAGGATTTTTATGATTAAAAGGTAATCAATCTTGAATGACATCCACTTTGACTAGTTTGGTATCTCCCTCAACATTTAAAATTCAATCTCCGATTATTGTTGTAAGCAGTTTAACCACTTTGACTCCTAAAAAAACCAGAGCAATAAATCTCCGTTTGCACTAGGATTGTGTAGGTGGTGATCCAGATGCAAGTTATACAATCATGTTCACATCCTGCTAAATGTACTTATTATAATTTATATAAATTTACACTCAATTATGTAGGTATAATAGTTCAATTAATCATTAATAGTTAACTGACAGTAGATTAGGTTTCAATTTATTTTATATCTGATAAAAGATCATAAATTTACTTTTTCAAATAATGTCTTTATTAGAGTTATTTACTGTCCAAATTGTCACATAAATGGTAAAAGGTGTGAAAACACTTTAAGTGTAAATAAAAAAAATAATTCAATATTTAATAATCTTATATTCTCACTTATTTAGACTTTTTCACGTGTGATTCAACTTAATTGCAATAAAATATAAACATGAAAAAAGGCAAAAAAAAAAAAAAAAGGTTGACTCACGAGTTATCTCAAACAAGATAAAATTTCTTATACTCAAAGTAATGTTGATTCAAGTGCAGCTGTTAATCATTCGGATAATTAATAGGATGAAACTTTAAACAACTGAATTTAAGGAACCAGAGGCCATACACTAATCTACTGAGCTATTTCATAAAAGAACGAAGTTTATGGAAGTGATAATGGTGATTGGCTTTTAGAGTTTGTCATGCTTTTTAAGCCAAGTGTTATGTGAGATCTGGGATAGAAAGATTCAAAGATTCAAGTGGAATGTGATTCAAAATCTTTGGTTCGGATTTTAATTAAATCGAAAATTTTAGACAACCATCTTCTCACCTAAGTATTTAGCTCTTGCGTAAATTCCTTGTCCAACTTTTTAGTCCGCTTCTCGCTAATGTTATGTTTTTTAGTGTGTTTGATTAAAAAAGAAATTGTGAAAGTGAATAATATAATGTAATGATTCTTTTTATTATCTCACCAATTGGTTGCAGAAAAATATTAGGGTCTGTCTTTTTTTATTTTTAAAAATAATTTTTTATTTTTAAAAACAGAAGAATCGATTTAAAAACTATTTTCAGAATTTATTTTTAAAAATTATAATTCTAAATATATAACTTAAAAATAAAAAAAATAGAAACAATATTTAGATATTTTTTTAATTTATTTTCTTATTCTAAATGTTGATATTGTAATAAAATAAAATATTTTTATTTATAACACCTACCATTTTCTATTTTTTATTTTTCTTCAATCTCAAAATAATTTTTAAAAAAATTTAAAAATAATCTTTGAAAATAATTTTAAAAAATATAAAAATATATTTATCTAAATAAACACTTAAATATTTCAAATGGTGTTTTTATGGTTAAATCCTTTGTGAGTTGTGAAGTTAAATTGAAAACTTATATGACAAAATGATCCTCTATGCATCGGCATGCATAGATGGTTAGTGTGGGATTCGATCTCACGCTATTTCTACCACTATTTCTGGTGGTCAATTGGTTTTGATGATATGGGTATTTAGTCAGGAATCAGAGTGCGGGCGGGTAACAAGAAAAGTTTGGGCTTGGCTGGCCCAAAAACAATGGACATTAGAATGGCGTTTTTGTGATGGGAAGAGCCCAATTGATATCCACTTGGGTGGGGTGGTTCGCAACGTGATGTCACCGTTGCCAGCTGGTTTGGGGCAGCTTTCAAATGAGTGGCTAAAGCACATGGGGATCCCACCACCACGTGGCCACGTCAGCCAACGTGTTGATATTTTCCCACTCGTTTTCCTTTTAATTAATATACAATCGAAACAGACGACAACCCCTCGACCATGACTAATAGGGTGGTTTGGATTGAAGTTAGAGCCGCAGATTCCTCCCTGAATTTGGTACTTCGAATAATTTTTTTTATTATAATAAAAATTAGAATGAAATTTCTTGAATATTTGTCATATGCATTTTTATTCAAATTATAATGCATGTATTAATTATTATATTTAAATATAGTAAATATGATGATATTAATATTAATAATTATCATAATCATCAAATTATAATTATTATTAATAATTAATAAGATAATTAACATTTAATACATATTAAATTTGAATGAAAAACTTATGATAAATACTTAAAACAACTTCATCTAAATTTTATTCTTTTTTATTATGATTAAAAGAATTTTATTAATTTACCTTCGTTAGTTGTATATTAAAAAAATCTCAATTTATTGTTAAAAAGATATAGAATTAGCCATATGAATTATAGGTAAATGAAGTTGACGCAATGAGATAGTGGAGAAAATGAAGAGAAAGCACCACTATAATTATAATTATATTGTGTAATATGCGATGCTGGCTGGCATCAGCATTTGCCACCACCGTTTTGACATTGCCAAGCATAAACTCATCTGATTGCATATTGGAAAACAGCCCACTAACGACTTTCTTAAATTCAAATAATTAATTATAAATAATGCGGCAAACCTTGCATTGTTAGCAAGCCATAATAATTGTGTAGATTGTTAAATTTTAATCATTCTGCTTAATGAATTTCAGGCACGAGACATCAAAAAGGCTTTGGTCCTCATCAACTATTGCTTCATTGAAAAATTATACAAGAGGGAGAAGCTGCCGAATCGAGAATATATCCGAGGCAAAGCGAAGCCTTCTAATATCTATCTAAGTGGACTATATATTTTGTTTTTAGGCAAGACATCAACAACAGGTCTACTTCAGCACAACCTAATCCCAAGCTATGTTGTTTTTCTCTTGAATAAGGATAAAACAGCAGGACGGTAAACCATCCCAATAATAATATTTCTAAAATATCGAATTTAGAAAATTTTGAATTTGATATATCTCGATACTTAGTTTATTATCACCTGGTATTTTCATGAATGGTGGCATTAAAGGTTATTTCTGTAATTTTATGTGATCGCCCGCGCCTGCCGTCTATTACAACCAAGATTAGGACAGAAATGTCATTATAGAAATCCAGTGCCCCAAAGGACTCCTTTTACGCGTTTCTTCTCTTTCTCTGGGATTCTCTTCCAGCCGAGTCGCAGAGCACGCTCTCTCGCTCTTTTCTCTTTCTGCTTCTACTACTAGGGTTTATGGCCATTTGATCCTAGTTCAGTTCCTGCAAATGCTATTTCCAATGATTCCACAGTTGAACAAATTACATGTAGGCAATGCTGATTCATACCGCTCGATCTTCTGCATTTTTCTCCAGTGAGTTCATTTTCCTATGCTTGTTCTTTAATTCTTCCCCATTCACGCTTAAGTTCTCAAATTTTCCTCGGCTGAAATTTCTTAAATTGAACTCAAAATTGTGTGGGAGTTTCTGTTCAATTTTGTTTTATGGTCTTCCTTCAAAAGGCAGTTTCGTTGGCAGCTGGATATGTATATATTGAGAGAAAATGTTACACGCACAGTTTGAAATGTTTGCAATACTGTAATTTTTTTAGGTTAGAATTTGGGTGTAAAATGCTGTTATTGCAAACTTTCTCAAAATTTTATTTTATTTTTTAATTTAAGTTTTGCCATGGTATCAATTAGTGGTGATTTTTCTGATGTTTCGCTGCAACAGATCGAATTTTCTTTGTTCCAGTGATTTTCTTTCTCTCACTGCAATGCTGATATTCGGAGTCCTATGATCTGTTCTAGATTTAGAGCTCCATAAAATGTAGTACACTATGTCACGCAGCAAGATTAATTCGGTGGATCTTATACTTTTTAGTTGTTAAAATCATGCAGAATGGTTTTCAGGGTATGTTTTAATGCAGAGACCTGAAACATTTAGATCTACCAGAAGAGATGGACCCCCCCCCCCCCTTCTTCTTTTATTTCTAATAATTATTAAGCATTGCCTTTTTTTTTCCTTGCTTCCGATTATTGTTAACTCAACGGGTTACAGATATGTTAAATTCTAGACTAAGATGAGCAAGACTGAATTATCAAGGATGAAGCAACCACTTGTTCCACTGGCAACCCTGATTGGCCGCGAGCTTCGGAATGAAAAAGTTGGAAAGCCTTTTGTGAAGTATGGGCAGGCTGGCTTGGCTAAGAAAGGAGAAGATTACTTTTTAATAAAGATGGACTGCCAGAGGGTTCCAGGCGATTCATCCACATTATTTCCTGTCTTTGCGGTACTACCTGCTCTTCATATGGATTTAATTGTATCCTTTAGTCCCTAACTAGCAAAATGTTAGGAGGAAAAACTTTCTGATCTTATAATATAGTCTAAGCTAAGACAAATTAGTAGTTAGTTGTCCTGCCTGGAGAAGGATCTTTGTTTCTCAGGTTTAATGGATATCAAGTGAGAATTGAAGTGTATTATTTCTTTTTTTCTCTTACATTTTCTCAGTGACCAATTGGAGCATCACTTTATTCCCACAATGGTCATGTTATCATCCATAAGGAATTCTTGATTGGCAGATCTTTGACGGGCATAATGGTGTATCAGCTGCTCTCTTTGCAAAGGAAAACTTGCTGAATAATGTTATGAGTGCAATACCGCAAGATATTAGCAGGGATGAGTGGCTTCAAGCTCTCCCTCGAGCTCTAGTTGTTGGCTTTGTGAAAACCGACATAGAATTCCAGCAAAAGGGTACATAAAGGATTTTCTCTTATTGGCTCTTAGTACATGCATTATTCTTACAATTTCCGTGACTCTGACATTTTAATGTCCATCTCCAGGGGAAACATCTGGAACAACAGCTACATTTGTTGTGATTGATGGTTGGACTGTTACTGTTGCATCTGTTGGGGATTCTCGATGCATATTAGATACACAGGGAGGTGTCGTCTCTCTCTTGACAGTTGATCACAGACTGGAGGAGAATGCAGAAGAGAGGGAGCGTGTAACTGCTAGTGGTGGTGAAGTTGGAAGACTCAATGTCTTTGGAGGCAATGAGGTATGACATAATTTACTTCTTCATGACTTCTAATGGGGCTCACTTAACCTTACTTGCTCCAAAATATGTTGACAGGTTGGGCCCCTTCGATGCTGGCCTGGTGGATTATGCCTTTCTAGATCAATTGGTGACACTGATGTAGGAGAATTTATTGTGCCTATACCGCATGTTAAGCAAGTGAAAGTGAGCCGTTTCATTTCATATGGTTTGAGTTTATTGATTGTTTTGTGTGGAATTTCTAGATTCTAATGTTCACAAACACCTTGTTTCTGGTTTCTCAGCTTTCAAATGCTGGTGGAAGGCTTATTATAGCCTCTGATGGTATTTGGGATGCTTTATCTTCTGATATGGCTGCCCAGTCTTGTCGGGGTCTACCTGCAGAGCTTGCTGCCAAGCTAGTAGTAAAGGTGATAGCTATTTCGTTATCCCATCTTATTATATATATGTATTCTAATAATGTTTGTCTTCTTATGGTTTGTTCTTTATGCAGGAGGCTCTTAGGTCAAGGGGCCTGAAGGATGATACAACATGCCTTGTTGTAGATATTATTCCTTCAGACCTGCCTGTATTACCATCAGTTCCCAGAAAGAAATCTAATGTGCTAACTACGCTTATCTTTGGAAAGAAGTCCCAGAATACTACTAACAAAACTACTAATAAGCTTTCTGCGGTAGGTGTTGTGGAGGAATTATTTGAAGAGGGTTCTGCAATGCTTGCTGAAAGGTAACATCACGTCTTATACTGGTTTTTCTGTTAAGCTCTCAGTCTATTTTTGCTATTGTATCTTGTAGGGTAATATTTACTGCTTCCTTGCTTCATCATGAACCCTATTGTTCCCTCATTTAAATGTTTTGTGTGTGTGTTGATCTTTATTTTTCTGTTTTATTTATGGAAATTCAGGCTAGGTAAGGATTTTCCTTTGAATGTGAACTCTGGGATTTTCCGATGTGCGGTCTGCCAAGTAGATCAACCCCCTGGCGATGGTTTATCTGTGAACTCGGGGGCTTTTTTCTCTCCTGCATCTAAGCCATGGGAAGGCCCATTCCTCTGCACAAACTGTCGGAAAAAGAAAGATGCGATGGAAGGAAAAAGGCCCAGCAGACCTACAGTGACAGCATAGGAATTAATTTAATAACATTAGTATATATATAATTTTTCTTGGGCATTGTGAGCATGCTTGATTTTACATTTTCCAGTGTTGGTTGTCATAGCTGTGTACGAAATGAGGCTGGGATAAACGTAGTAGGGGTGTTTTGAAGGTTTAATTGTGCCTTGTGCTCAGCTGTTGGACTGACAGAAAACAAACATTGATTGCTAACGGCTTGAAATTTGTAAGTAAATTGAAATTTTAGTTGCAATTCCTAGTCGTGTTACCTCGTCCCCACTTCCCGCCGGAGAATGCACTCGATGACTCGGTCAGTTTCCAAAGATGTAGCTTAGCATTGTACTATTTTTTGCGGCTACCACTTAACATGCACCCACTACTTAGTAGTCTAACTAGTTAAAAACCCGTGCGTTCGCACGGATACATGTTAATTTACTATGATTAATATACAAAAAATATATGTAATAAAAAAATGATATAAAATAGGTATAAGCACTTTCAATAATCATCTTGTCCTAAAAGTCTTGTATTAGCAGCTGTTCTCATCACTCAAAATTTGCACTGCATATATGCAATTAGCAGGACTTAACATTTCCTGAAATTATCTATTTGAATAGGAAAAGCATAATTTAGTAATTGCACTCTCTTGTGTAGGCAACAAAAATAAGATATCATTCAAGCAAGTGTAAGGGGATGATTGAAACTTGTACCTCACTCTCTTGTGTAGGCAACAAAAATAAGATATCATTCAAGCAAAGTGTAAGGGGATGATTGAAACTTGTACCTCAAAATAGTAATAGGTGCAAAGATCCTTCAAATTTGTATAGCTATTACCTATACAATGCAAGACTTTATCTTCAAATTCCTATGCAATCTACCAATTGAAATTTCTGCAACAACTTGCATCTCTGTCCAATCTTGATAGGACGATCATCATCAATGCTTTAGTTATAAAGCTTTGCAAACTCAAATGTTTGTACAACTTGAAAGCTGAGAATCACATCAGAGTATAGCGTCAATGAAAATTATTCAACAGTTTCAGTGCATGTGCATTAACTAAAATGATAGGTATGAATATGTGAAGCAAAGTTTATTAAAGACTTTAAAATTTGTAAATGGCAAGTCACGTGCAGATCTGATGATAAGATGCACTAAGCAAAGATCACATAAATTTGTCAAGCAAAACAACATAAATTTTCATTTGGGTATAAAACTTACAAAAAATTAATCAAATGCTTAAATTTTAACGAATACACAGCACATGTCAAAACTGAATTGTGTTAAGACTTCTACTATAGTTAAACAATATGCAGCACATGTCAAGTCTGGATTCTTTCTCATACCTGCATTAGTGAACACATAATTGAGATATTATTATAGTTAAGTGAAACATTAGTTTTTGGGACCAAAAAATACTACAGTGAAGACCATAATTATATTCTGAAATCACAATTAGGATAGGATATGCATCATCCCCTTTTTTTAGCTTTTAGTGTCTAAAATCAAGATTTCTTGGGCAACCTTGTATGCTGATTTGGGATCTCAAAAAAAGAAGGAAAAAATAAAAAAGAAACTACAACTATATTCGGGACAATATAATATAATTTTCCTTTATAAGGACTTTGTTATTTTTTATGTTAAAGCAAAGTACACTGCAGACCATTTGATCATTTTTGTTAATAAAATCTATTAAAGTGAAATATTGTCGATACTATTTGAATTTTAAAAACAGAGAAAGTACCCAGAGAAGGAACCACACCTAAGCTAACTTTGAACATGTAGGGAACGCTGATAGCTCTATGGTTGTGACCGGCATTGAACTCATGAGTAGCTAAACCACACACAAAGATGTAATAATGAGAAAGTAAAAGGATTTATGTTATCAATAACAATACCCATAAATAGGTGAGTTTAATTGACTAAATACTGATGTTAGAACTACAACGACCTGGATGATTTCCTTTGCTGCTTTGGTGCTTCAAACTTCAAACATGCCATTTAAAAGAAAGAAGAATCAATTTTGATTCTGCATTTCCTGTAAAATATATAACAAAGCTATCTTATTATATAGAATTTCTTACAAGTTAGGAAGTCTCTGTTGCATAGCATTGATGGGAAAGTGAGAATTTACTGGCTGTAACAGCACCTGAATCTGCATGTAAAAAAACTAAATAACTCTTATTTGCATATGTGAAAATAATTAATTAATAAATAATTAAGAGGTAAATAGGAAAACAAACAAACATTGAATATTTAGAGAGATCAATGGAAGGAAGACAGAGTAGTAGAGGATTGAATTAGGAAATGACAGAAATATCAAAAGGTGTAGGCACTTTGTTTTCTTTGGTTGCTTTTGGGTCTTGGATTATTAGTGTAGCGCAGATATATATGCAGTGCTTTAATGGGATGGAAGGTAAGGAAATGGCTGATAAAGTCTAATTAGTTGAAAAAAAATAGATAAGATGCCATGCCATCTGTTGCTGTTCAGATAACTTTACAACATGAATTATTGCAGAAATACCTTTGGTCATAATTTGTTCAGTTACTTTTATTGTATAAGGCCGGGAGTTTTAATTTTATTGTTTATATACATTAAGAACTATATTCTTAAAATTTGGCAATATCTAAAAATTATAATTATAATTATCTTCCATCTATTAAATAAAAATTAAAATAATTATTCATTAAATTAATAACAATAGCTAATAATATTTTTGAAATTTTTTTCCTTATTATGTGTCAATATTTGAATTCAATAATGTAACTAATACATAGCATATGTGCTAAAAGAATATTCATCAGCTAAAAACTCATTCATTTTCAAGTCAAACTGGAAGAAAATAGTGGATCCCTCAATAATACATAATCACTCATTTGCTATTCAACATACCTGCATGACGATAACACTTGAAATTTAGGAAAGGCATTTCAACATTTCACAAATAATTGTATAGGATTACCAAGGTTTGTTATTTTATATTCTAAAAAATGAACACTTTAAAGAGCTTATTGTTAAGAATTCTTGACTAAAGTCATTGCGTCTAACTTACTATTTAGTGCATAATACACCCAAACACATGCGCACACCAATAGATTTCATACAAATGTGCTACATTCATAATAAAAGCCCATAAATTTCTAAAGTATTGCACCTTAATTACAATAATAAGATTGCTCCTAAATTAATAAATAGAAATATTTTCATCCAACAAAAAAGAATCGTATATAATAAGCAAAGCAATAAAACACATACCTAGTTCGAGTTTTCAAACACTTCTTTGGAAACAATATTGGTTGTTTGATTCAAATATTGATTCTCTTTGTCGTGGATTAGAATTTTCAGTCCATCCTTGCTTATTACCTTTGAAACAATAACATACAATTGCTCATGACTAAAGATTGGATTACGCAAGTATAAACCAACATATGAGAGGGACTGCCCTTGGTTTTTGTTGATTGTCATAGCGTATGACACAATTATAGGGTATTATCTCCTTTGTAATTTGAATGGCCATTTTAATTCCGATGGGGAAAGATTCATCCTATGGATGAAAACCTTCTCACCAAAATGAGTTCCAGTCAAGATTTTTCCTCTAATCACATGATCACCTAATTCAATCACAATCAATCTAGTTCCATTGCATAATCCGACAGATTGATCAATATTTCGAAGTAACATTATTGGAATTCTAACTTTCAAAACAATCTTGTGGTAGGGCAAACCTAAACAATTCAAATTATTCAACATTTTTAGGGTGCACAAATTTTCTTCAACATCTATGTCAAAACTTGATTTGCAAACAGAGTTAGAACTCAAATAAGTTTTTTCTTCTCCAGGAATTTTTGACATCATAAACTCATTTAGTTTGTGCACAATGTCTAGTATGAGTGCTAATATGGCTCTATCCTTTAAGAATTGTGGATCCTTGTAGTTTTTTTCAAGTGATGGATATGTGGCATTGACAATTGCTTCAAAAGGATCTTTAAGTTCAATTACTATAAGATCTTCAAGAATAGTGATTTCAGCTTCCCCATTATTTGGCTTTGCTAGTTTTCCATCCCCAACCTTTAGAATCCATTCAGTAAAGTCTCTTAATTGATCTTTAACTAAAGTTAATAGATTTGATTACAATCTCATGTTTTTTTTGTCAATGTTAACACCTTACAATGCTTCCATAAATAAGATGAATTGATGGTTGCATGCACTATATTTGATCTATGACCACCTAAAATCACCGGTAAAATTTGCCTGAAGTCTCCACCAAATACAGTAGACTTTCCACCAAATGGCAACTGAAAACTTTGTGGAACATCTAAATGCATAATATCTCTCAAAGTTCTATCAAGAGCTTCAAAGTAAAGTTTATGAATCATCGGTGCTTCATCCTATATAATGAGTTTACACTTCCGCAATAACTCTGCAAGTTTACTTCCTTGTTTCATATTGCAAGTGGAGTCTTCAGTTATGTTCAATGGAATATAAAAGCAAGAATGTGCTATTCGACCACCAAGAAGAAGTAATGATGCAATTCCACTTGAAGCAATTGTTAAAACAATTTGACCTTTAGATCTCAATGCAGAAGTAAGAGTTTTCCATATGAAAGTTTTACCAGTACCACCATAACCATACACAAAGAAAACACCACCTTCATTGCCATTAACAGAGTTGATGATTTTATGGAACATTATTTTTTGTTCTCAAGTTAGCATGTCAAGTAATCTTGTAAACTTCACTCTCAATTTAGCTTGATCATATTGCAACTCTTCAATAATCAATCTGTTTTGCTGATTCGTAAATCCTATGTAATTTGGAATTGGCATTGGAGGGAAATCTCTTAATGATTTACCATTAATTTTCAATAATTCCTCAATTTCATGCAATATATACTCCTTCAATTATTCCTCACACAGGACCAAATTTACAAAGAAGTTAACAATTGATGCATTAGTAGTGAAAGTTATGGCGAAACATTGTTAAAACCAGTAGAATTAGCAATACATAAGAATTTTTCTTCTTCCAAACATATATAGCATAATAATTTTCTCCTTAATGTTAAGTAAAAATATAGCAATCAATAAATAAAAAATTGAGGAAATTTATAAATAATGAAAATTAATAGTTAGTATTATTAGATCAAAGTAAGCAAAGAATATAAAGAATATTGGAAAAGATACAAAGAGACCTTCATTTTGTATTTTTTATCGTAGTAGATATTGAATGTCTTTGGAAAGAATTTTCTAAGTTTCTTGCTAAACATGTTCAGGACAGGAGATGTTGCTTGATAAAAGCATTCTAATAAATAATTTTCTTAAGCATTCTCCTGTACCCTAGACAAATACCTCCTTGATTTCTTCTACAAACTCATTATTATCTTCAAGAAGTCCCAAAGAATAGCATGTTTCTCTAAAAGTTTTATGGACAACCCCATTTATGATAAGTATATCTTTATATGAAGTTGGACTTCTAACTTTAGTGAGCAACATCCTCAAATAATATCTTTTACCACTACATGGTGGTACAAAATGCAATCTACTAATTGCAAATCCACATTTTCTCAAGTACCACATATGATCTTTATGAACATACATAAATTTTGATGGGAATTCAACATAAGTGATTTCCTTTGCTTCAAGATAGGTGTTATTTTCCTCCATCCATGCAAGAAACATGCTTTGTGCAACTGAGGCCTTTTTCATCACAAGTTTTATGTCAGCACCATCTTTATAGTATATGTATTGCTTATTTGGAAGATAAAAGTGTAATCTTTCAACAGGAGGCCACTTATAATGAATGTCATAGCCAAATATGGGCCAAGAAGCTTCACAGAGGGAGATGTAACGGCAATCAAGTTTTGATCTCATCCACTTGTTCCTTACTATGATCATTCTTACCAGATTCATAAATAGTTGCGGTAGCTCGATCATGACCCTTGTTAATATATTTGAATAAATATTTGATAGACATTGATTGATTGTATGCTTCAATATTGATATAGGCTTAGTATTTCATTAGCAAATGAGAATTGTAAGGAACCACAAATCGATTGTCAAGAGGTATCCCATTCTTTATGATTGTTCTACCATTATCTCTTCTTCGATAATTTGGATACCCTTCTTCATCTATGGTAGTGAAAGGAACAAACTTTTTTTAAAAGAATTTTGTACACTTCTTATCTTTCATGCATGGAGATTTCATATTAGCATGACCATATGGACCATGCATCATGAAATTTATGACTGCATTATATAAATGAGGTTCTTCTTCCTGATTAGGTATTTTTGCATAAATCACCTTGTCAACATCAACAGGAGATACAAATTTATGTTCTAGCTTCAAGAATACAAGTATGTGGACATGTGGTAACCCTTGCTTTTGGAACTCAATAGTCCGAACAACTACAACCATAAAAAAGGGAGAAATTAGTATATTTTTTAGCAAGAACACACTTAAATAAGAAAGTAAAGTTGATTGTAGCAAAATTATAAATAAACAAATTGAAGGAGAATCTGTTGCAATTATACCAGTTTTATATTCCCTAAAGAATATTCCCTCTTTCAAATCTTTCATAAGATGCATAAGTTTGATGTTAAAAACTCTATAAAGTACTTAAGGACAATCTTGTGGTTGTAGTCCTAACTTTTTAGTAAGTCTAGTAATCTCTAGCCACTTAGGATTACATGTGAAAGTTATGAATAAATTGGGGAATCCTGTCCAATTACAAATTGCCATAGCATCTTGGTAATTCTGCATTATATATCTTGGACCTCCTGTAAAGGTAGAAGGTAAAATTACACATTTTCCACATGAATATCCCTCTCACTCACCCTTGAGCAATGCATCCTCTAAGCCACAATACAAATTAACTTTTAAGTCCTTCTAATTGTATCTTATAAAAGATAATCGTTCAGATTCAATCATGGTATAACCATCAACAATATATTACTGCAATAAATGCCTTGATAACAAAAGAATGGAAGATTGATTACATTTGAATTGCAACATATATGTAAAGTATTCTTTAATGGTGACTTTACGTTCTTTCTTTGTTTGGATTCTAGGAATTTGAATGTGATTAATTTTACAATAACCATCTTGTCTTGTAGCAAACAATAGTGGATATTGCAATGACAGGTATAAAGGATGAAGTTCATCAATACGTTGTAATAGCCCACTCTTTGTTTCAATTATAATATCTCTATCTTCATTTAAACCTTCAATGTCACTAACAATTAACATTGCCACCTCTGACGAAGATGGTAAGTTGTATGTTTGTGAGTTTGATCCTCTTTTTCTCACTAATCTTAACCTTAGTTCTATGAGTTATTCTTCTTCAAGGTGATCTCTTGCCATTCTAAATTTCTTGGCAAGTGGGTTATAAGTGTCCAATATTTCCTTCAAATTTTGAACAACTTCGGGATCAATAAATGCATCACTCTCATTACACCTGAAAGATAAGTCACAATCATAGTTATTGAAAATATATTATAATTTTCAAAGCACTATTACATAAGATGGAATCTATTATATTAACATATCATGATACCTGACAGCATTCATCCTATTCAAAATTTCATTGCTTGTGTTATACACATAAAGTTATGCAAATTTAGGTGATGCTCCATCCGGGGTAGAAGGCTTCTAATTAAATGGTGATTTTATCCATTTATGCGAAATACATAGGGTGAACCACCACAATTAATTGACCGATCAATTTTCCCTCCCATTGAAGTGAAGGAAAACATCATATTATATGTACGAATGTTATCCCTAAACATTCTCGCTGATGGAAAATCATCAAACATCAATGATTTTAAGTACGGAGGCTTCCAATTAGTACTTGATGATGAGAGGAATTCAGAATGGCTAATCTCTTCGACATCATCATCGATATGATTTTCATCATGCGCTGTTTCATAATGAGATTTCATAATTTTTGAATTTGAAATAATTTGGCGTCTTGGCTGCACAGTATTCATTGGAATATGAACTTGTGTACTGCCAGAATTCATAACAAAACTTCTCTGTGGTAGACGTGTTCCATTTGAAAGACTGCATTCATAGGTATTAGTTTTGATGCTCACGTTAGCATTAATAGAGATGAACTTTTTGCATAGATTTTGAGCTAATTGACATCTACCATGGTACGGTGCTTGCCGAACAAATTCACAATAAAAGGGGGAAGTAAAATTATGTAAGAGATTACTTCGCAATAAACTATTAGGAGTTTGAACAGGATTGTTGACATGCTATAAATCTATCGTAAGAATACAATATTTTAGTAAGATATAGAAATAATCATATAGTAAAAATTAATAATGCGAGTGCACTAAAGGCAAACCTTTTGCAATCCCTTTCTTCAAGCAATCAACCTGTTTTTGTACATTCTCATTATCATACTTTCGCTTCTTACTACTTGAAGTACATATACTTGAAGAACATTATGTAGCAGAAATTGCAAATTAGCACCATGTAATATTGACTGTAAGAATTACAAGCGCCATTAATATAACTAAAGTGAAGCATTTATAATTGACACGCAATTATACCTTTCCTGTGAGTTTGAGAGCATCCTGGAGATGTAGTTTGAAATGTGTTTGTTTGTTCTGAGAAAGGTGGCCGGGTAGATTGGATGGAAATATTTTGAGAATAGTGAGCCTCTGGTATACAGGAGTTTCTTTGCTCTCCTATAGAATTACATGTCACGACAAGGGCATGTTAAGTACAAACTTTAAAGGGTAATATAAACTTCTATCAATAATATTTTAAATTGAGTTCACATTGTAAAAAATAATAATTGATCTTTATTTAACCTCTATGCAACATATCTTAAAGAACTAACACTTTCACCCTACATTACTCCAATTAATTCTATAATTTTTCAATTATTATTGAAAAAAGAAAGCCCACACCTTCCTAACTCTACATGAATTAGTACAGTAATGATAGCAGTATAATGTAGATATATCTAACCTTTAGGTTACTTTTTGGACTTGATGATGAAACTGCCTCGAATCCTTGCTTCTCTGTATTTTTCTTTACAGTTGATGCTCATGGCTGATTATTTTCTTGTTTATGCGAGCCCAACACCTATTATTTCAAGAAGAAACCAAGGAAAGTAATAAAATAAGGAAACATTGATAAGTTATATCTATTATTCCAATACGCAACATGGATGACACCCTTTTTCGCAAGTTTGAATTAGATGATAAGTTATATCTATTATGCTGGATATGCCATTAACACTTGATGAGTTCTTTATTTAATTGATGGACAAAATTAAGAAGTACCATTTTTGAACCTATGATAATGTATTAAGAAGTATTAAGTAAGTAAAGGACCAAGAGTAAAAGGAAGAGGAAATCTAACGTGCCGTTGAAAGAAAAGAATTACATATTGGAGATGACCACTGATTTTGGTAATCTTTAGAACTCGTAAATGCATTGCAAATTTTATACAAACACTCTAGTTTGAAGATAATGGCCGGAGTTAATGATTTAAATGAATGACCTTGTGTAAAATATCAAATTTGAATAAGACACTTGGAAAGCACGTCGAGTCAAAGGTGATAAATATTCGGTTATTACATGTTCCAACTCACATGGTAAATCCTTGGTTCGATAAAGATGATAAAATATTATGTATGGTATACAACTCAAAATTATAGAGGAAACTTTATTAATTGAACCTATGGCAGTCACTCACATTTGAACCCATGAAAATATCAGCTCCCTCAATCTAATATAGAAAATTAGAAATATCCTATCTAATAGATAATACCTAGGAAAACAGGTTACACTCAGTCAGACTAACTTTAGACGAGCTTAAAAGGTATCATTGTCATTGAACTTACCTTGAAGTTGAGTCGTGCTCCACAAAGCAGCAATGGTGTTGCAGAACACCTTCTCTTGGAAAAAGTTTCAAGTTACAAGAATGAACTAAATGATGAAACACTTCAGACGTTGTTGACTAGCTTGCAACGACAATAATGAGGAGAAGAGATTGATACCAATTTCTGCATAAGATTACAGAGTGAAAAACAGAAGGTGAATATTTTGTTGCCTGGCATAATCCTTAAGACAAGCAACTACACATGTTGTGGCTAAGTAGAAACATTATTGGTACAAAAAGCAAAGAATGAAAGTCAGGGCGTTGCTACGGTGTCTTTGTAGGAATCCTGGGTTTGAAACCCAGGACATGTGGCGGAATGTCATTCGGCCATTTTGGCAAATTTGTCCTACTATGAGCACATCGTATCTGACGTGGCGCAAGTGACATTACCACAAATTTACGTTTGGGGGATAAATATAGGAAAGGTCAAGACTACTAACGCTAGTAGTACATTTACTAGTGGTCACATCGCTTGGGTTTTGGGGATAAACATAGGAAAGGTCAAGACTACTAACACTAGTAGTACATTTACCAGTGGCCACGTCGCTTGGGTTTTGAAACCCAGGCAGCACCGTAGAAATCCCCTGAAAGTCAAAGAAAGAAAGTAAACAAATCATCATGTTGCAGTTACCATCTTAACAGGTCACCACTCTCCATTGCTATGTTATTTTTAAACACTATTTTTTAATTGCATTTATAATTAGAATTCCCATTTTATTTCACTATTTTACAATAATAAAAAATAGGAGATAAACTATTAATTAACGTTATATGAAATGTTACAAAGTTAATCAGCTTAGCTTTGCTATGTTGCACAGTGGAAGAGAGAAAATTTCAATGTATTACAAGCAATCTTGGAAATTGAAAAGACAACATACTTAAGTGATAAACTATCAAATCAACAAAACTCATACAGCCTTGTCATGTGTCTTACTATTAATGTACCTTATTTACTATTTAAAATTCACTATTCCAAAAATTGACTTCTTATAATTATATTTACTTATTTTTTGAAAATTGCAGTGGAGGCAATTATACCTCACTTTAATTATGTTAAGCCAATTTTGAAGGGGATTAACATACCGGTTACTTGAATTACACGTAGTAAATATATATTAAAATATATAACAAATTTATTACGGAACATAATATTATACACAATCATATAGCACTTAACTTTGTATAGTATAATAATGTTTGACATTTCACTGAAAATAATAATTGTTATGCACCCTATAAATATTATCACTATTTAATATTTAATATAAATTTGTCTATGATGTCACAATAATCTTTAACAAAAAATTAGAAGAGATTACTTGCTAATTAATTGAACATTGTAAACCATAATCTATTTTGCCATGGCTACTTAAGAGTCCTTGGAGACATTGGTCATTGTGAAACCAAAATCCATAAGAATTAGTTGCTGAGAGAAAAAAAATCAAGCTCGGTTACTCTTGTATAGGATTTTCTAGCAAGCCGAATCATATTTAAATTTGATATTAAGAAATCACTTTTATGACACAATCACTCCTTCTCCAATATAGTCATAGTGTGCCATGTTTACTCAATAAGTAAACATTTTTTATGGACATATAACTAAATATGACACAATATCTTTTCAGGTTTGCTTAAATAATTGACCCACTTGGATAAGAAGTATGATGTTTTTAATCCTTCCTCAAATGATTCAACCGTTTCCAATACTTACATGTCCATTTCACTTGTAAGAGACTAATATGCAGGGATTATTACTTGCGTAATCTATATGTACACCGAGGGTCCATATCTTTTATATACAATATATAATTAAAGTTAAAATAGTACCTCTTCAAATTTATATACAATATATAATTAAAGTTAAAGCAATACCTGTTAAAAGATTAAAGGATTTGGTGACTCTTCTAATTATTAACACTTCAATTAACAGGTATTAGACTTTTAATATTATAATTTTTTTCTTTTTTATCTTAAAAATTATATAAAGGACTTGAATATAAAATAATACTCAATTGTCACAGAAGAGACATCCTCAGTAGACCCGTCCATATGTTCATATCAAAGGTTCCATAAAAGATATGTAACCTTATCAAAAATGAAATATTAAATGAAACATATGCCACTCATTAATTAACATGTCATATAGTATCTCTACATTAGGCAATCTTGCACAACCTATGAATGATTTAAATATCTCCATCTGATTGCTACTCTTATGCAAATTCTATTGGAATTGGGCGGAAAACTTAAAATGTATATCAACAAAGTTTTCCCTTGCTAAATTTGATCTGAAACATAAATTCATCATTGACATCACAGAACAACTACCACAGCATTTATTTCTAACTTAAGTAGAAGTTCAATAATGCCACTAGTTTCTCAATAGAGTTATTTTTTCTTTCTTAGAGAAATTGCAGAAAGTTAACCACAATGAAATTCACACTATTATAATTGACATTAATGCCAAATATTTCATTCAATATTATCATAGGCAAATTTCCAAAGTCATTAGTCACAATTACTTTTTGACTGCTAAGTGACAAATTAGAAGAACATACATCAAGTAACCTTTGGTAACCATAATAGTGATTCAAAAAATAAAAGCAGTGCGAGTCATGCTTCATCATATTTGAACTGCTCGCTTACCTTTAACATGGAGTTCATAACTCCTAAAAAATATAATTGTCATTACTAATTTAAACACACTATTCTGTTTTGAACTTCTTTGAGGTCTTTGTGCATGACATTTGAGGGGTCAGCATACCACTTATTCCAACAGAGTCATCCTCCTTTGCTACACCATCCCTCTTTGTTGGTGCTAAGTTATCAGAGGACACTTGGATTTCACTTAATGAAGCAGTTGAAGCATCATCCTGAAATTGTGAAAAAACATATGTAAGAGTAATTTTACTTAAAATCCCTAACTTATACAATATGAGTTGGTTGAAATATTACATTTTAAGTTCCAATCAGCAGTAAATTTTGTGAATTAGCCAAGGAGTTTGAACATACTTCAATCGAAGAACCCTAAAGGAATGCCAAATCACATGTAAAAATCATCCCACAGATAATTAAACTTCAATCTACGACTTAGAACTATAGTTTTCCAAATTACAATTCACCTTACCTGACCAACATCAACATAATTCAGACTGCTTTGTTCAACCTTAATTACACCTTCACTTACAAGAATAACTTTGTAAGGATTCTCTTCCCAACAGCGATTCAAGTTTTTTATATTCCAATTAGTTATTTCAATATTGAAAAGCAATTTTTTTCTTTTCAGAAGATTTAACTCCATTGGAAACCCAAATTCATCATCTTGCTGCAATAATTTTCACTATCAAGTTAAAACACAGAGTATGAAAATAAGTAAAATTTCATCTATGTATAAAGATGATTTACTTTAACCAAATCCTTCCTTAATTCAGCTGCATCTTTATTGGCTAATTGAATGACCTCACAATCAAACAAAACAAATAATGTTGGTCCACTTTCATCCATAACCATTACTTGCACTCTAAACCTTTAAATAAAAGCAAGGAAACTTCATATTTTTAGCAAACACATAAGAGACCTAAAGAAGAACATTCAAGTATCATATAATTTACTTTGTAAAACTTCACCTCACATAATTTATTACCTTGGAATAATAGATGCAGCAACCTTATTGCAACGGTAGCAAAAAAACTCATCTCTAACATGCTTGATTGCTTTCTTGCAAGAGTTGCAAGCATCATAAAACCAACTGTAATTACTTTATATCTTATGGATTGTCGCCACAATTGAACACTTGCAAGGCTGTATTAATTTTTCATATTGTCAAAAAACTAATAAGTTAAATAGCCACCACTCTCTAGCATCTCAATATCTATATCTTCAAGTGAAATGAAATGAAATTATTAGAATATCATTTTTACATTGTCACAATTTCTAATTTCAATGAGATTTTTCTTGTTTCCTGTCAAAATGGATTCACTAGTGGATGAGCTTGCTTAACTAAAAATAGATTGGCTAAACTTCTGTGAAAGGCTCATATCAATCAACCTTATCCTAAAAACAAAAAGTACCTTCTTTAAAGACTAACAAAACCTTAAATTGTAGTTCTTACAGTTAAAATAAAGTTGTAACTAAAATCAATTTTAATTTATCTGACAGCTTGTTTGACATACCTTTGTTTGAATTGATCAACTTCAGGAATTGGTGGGTTAAACATAACCTTAGTAGCATTCAAGGAATTAGTCAAGATAAGACCACTTGTATTGAAAAGCAACAAAAAAATAATAAAAAATAGCTGTATTAAGCACTAAGAAAACAAAAATCCTATAACTCATTATAATAGTAAGGTAAAAAAAAATAAAGTTTTCACTTGTCAATGATGTTCCTTTAGCTAGACAAATGACAACAACTATATTGGTGTCAGACATGGCAGTTAGCTCAACCACTATTGTATTAGCCAAGTCACCCCATAAAGCACAATTTAATTGCCTCCCACTGTCAAGTTAAAATATCAAAGCAATATACATTCACATAAAGTGTTAACCTCAGACGTATAAACACACCTATCATCTTATAAAAGCATTTGCATCTTCCTCACATCATTATTTTTTCCAACACCAGTTTGAACAAGCTAAAAGTTCACCACTTGACCAATAACGTCTATGATGCAAATTGTCATTACATACTATCAATATGTATTAATAATAACTTGTGCTAAGTACCTTATGCAAACATAACATACATTAAACTTTAAACTCACTAAATAGATAGTGCCTTGGAATCCTTTCTAGGTAGATATCCTTAAACGGGATAAACTCAAAGCCAAAGAGATCAATACGAGCATTACATGCTCTTACATTTGTGCTCCGATAGAAATTAATTTTATATTGATGTTAGGTTGCCCTATATAACCCATCATTTAACCTAACATGAAAATTTTGAATCATATAACAGCGCCCTTTAACCAAAATGGATTTATATCAATTAACCAAACCCTTTCCAAATACAGAGACTTCAATTTTTTTATGTTGTACACATCATTACATTAGGTCATTCACGTGCAACCATATTTTAAATTAAACTCCATTCAATAAGATACTGCAATAAATTATTATTAAGTACTTTTTAATCTATCCAAAAGACATAATTCAATCATTTTCAATGATCCAAGAATGAACTCATATACTTATCATTCAAAACTTTAACAAAAATAGCATGCCTTAACAGAGATTTTTATTTGCAGTTGTCATTTCATAGTTATTCAATACATTTTTACTTGCTCATCCAAGAGGACCATATTAATGCGAGAAATTTCATCTGAGTACTTTGACATTAGTGTATACCACATTCGAACAACTCTCACTCTAATCTTCAAAGTCTAATCACTATCAGGCGAGAGTTTGCTTATGAAAGTGCAGTTTTCATCCTTTCTAACACAACTGCAACAAATTAACCACAACAATTTTCAGCAAAGAGGGTGATTTATTCAGAACATACAAAAATAAGAACACTCAACATTCATGTACAATACCAAAAATAACCAAAAGAGGGTGATTTTTAGCAAAATAAGAACAAACAAAGCTACCAAACTAAGAACAACTCACTTTAAAGCTATTTCCAACAAAGAAAAAAGTGCAAAAAAGGCAAACCAAGCAAAACTCTTCAATAACACCTTAAACCCACATAACCAGAGCCTTCCCTTCAGCACCTGCAGAAAGAAACGAAAGTAAGATAAAACCCTCAAATATGAAAAAGAGGGGGCACATTTTCCATTACAAAGAAAATATCAAATTAATAGCAGGGAAAATCAACTCAAGTACTTAACAACACTTCTCAACACTGCACACACTGACCAAACTTCCCTCCACAGCTATAAAATATGGAAATATATATTAATACTAATATTAATTAAATTAAATTCATGTTAAAGTAAGTAAGTAAATTTATTATTCTGCAGTCAATAAACTTTCCCAAACACAATTAAATTAAATTAAATCTTGTATTTTTACTTTTACATATTTGTATATTTACATCTATATTTATAATCTATATATATAATTTACATTTACATTTATAACCATATTTATACACTACATTATATTATATTATATTACATTATTATTCAAAATTATATTGCATTATTATTATTATTTTCATAATTAAATCTTACTGGGGAAAATTTATAATTTATAATCTATATATATAATATATAATATTATATTATATTATATTATATTACATTACTATTCATAGTTATATTGTATTATTATTCTTATTATTATAATTATAATTAAATCTTAACAGGGCAAATTTGAAGTTTGAAAATTCAATTTCAACCAAACAAACACTGTATCACCTACCATGTCATTTTTTATGCATACACTCCCACAGCTCTCCACCAATCTCCACATAATAGAAGTTTTCAACGTATCCTCCATCTTCAATACTAGTACATTTTCATCATATTGCAATCCAAACAGTGCAAGCATAAATTAGGCTCGATTGAAAGAACTTTCCATAAATAAAATACGCATCCAATTGAAATTTAAAGTTTGAAATTTCTATCAAACAAACACTATAGTACTTACCCCAATTTTTTTACATGCACAATTTTTTCATGCATAACCTAGCAGAGCTGTTCACACATCTCCAACAGGAAAGAGTATTCAATGCATCATCCACCTTCACCAGTATCCTTTCACTGGACTGCAATCAAAGTAGCCTACCTCAACTTTCTGCATACATATTGTGTTCTCTCTTTCATCGATCTCCAGTATAGAGGTATCTCCAACGCATCTTCCATTTTCATGGTGGCTCCATCACCGGACTTTAATTGAAACAGCCTCTCTCGGCAAAAAATTTCACCCCTATTGAAACCCACACCATGGAGAACCCTAAACCCACACCACTGAAAGAATAAGAAAAAAAAAGAACAAGCACCTTTACTGGTGAAAAGTAAAGTTTTCTATGCTTTACTCGAAAAAAATAAGAAGTTAAGTTCTCATGAGACTTATCTGGATGAAAAATTGATTTAAAAATTTTTAAAAATTGCATAACAAACAACAAAGCACAAGAGTTAGTTCATTTATTATTTGTCTAAAAAGCTTTAAAAATAAGAATTAATCTGTCGAAGCAGGGAGCCATATGGGACAACTTTTCAATGCTTTTTAATGAAATTAGAGAAAGAATAAATAAATTTGAAATTAAATGGTGCACGATGCATCAAGTTCTGAGCAAGTTGACAAGAATAATAATAACATAGGGAAGATATTATAATTAAAATATTTGAAGAATTAAAATTAAATAGATCAGTGTAGAAAATGATATAAAATTGATAAAAAAATTCAACAAAAATTTGCCAAGAAAGTATGCGTTATTATGTTGACACGTAGCAAGGAAGATACAATGTTTAAGTAAATAAATAGATACCCCGCTTGAGGCAGGGACCTTATCTTGATCATGCCTTAATCTCCACATTGGGAATAAGTTTTAATTGGGACTATTAGAGTGCTTCCAGAAACATTATTCCTTATTTTTTTTCTTTTCTTTTTAAATTACACACTTTTATCTCCTTTAAATTATTTCTACTATTATAATGAAATATAAAGATAGTTAATTTTTTAAATACATGTGTTAGAACTTGGTATCATGCAAATATCTTTAGTATTATAATGTAATATATTTTATATAAAATTTTAATTCATTGGTTGATGTTACAAATGAAAATAGATTCGCTTAGGACTAATTATATAATAATTAGAATATAATATAAATACATAGAAAATCTTAATCCATGCTAAAATGATTTATGATTTAGTTTAATTTTTAGATTAAAATTTCATTTTTGATCCCTTCTTAATTCCATTTCTATTAAATTTGTCTTTCACATATATTTTTTTATCAATTTCATCTTTTATAAATAATAAATTAATTAATTTGATCCCTTAATTAGTATTTCCTTTTATTAGTATTTTCTTAAATATGCTAACAACGATAGAAATATAAGGATCAAAATAATAAATAAATAAATAATATGTAATAAATGAAATTAATATTGAAAATTTTTAATGAATCAAATCAATGTAATTTATGTTTGTGTAAGATTTAAAACAAAAATAAAAAATTTTAAATTAATTTTTAATTAAAATTTTAAAAATTCATTTAAAAGTACATATTATCCCACAAATAAAATTTTTAAAATTAATATTTGAATTATTATAATTCATTTACTTTTAATTTTTTATTTATAATAAATATTTTAATTATTCACAAACATAAATTATATCATTTTGTCCCTTATAAATTTTTAATATTAATTTTATCTCTTACATATTATTTGTATTTTATTTTAGTCATTTTGACGACCAAGCCATTAATTAGATACTAATGAAAGGATCAAATTAATTAAATTATTATTCATATGGGATAAAATCAATCTAATATTTTACATGTATATTTGTCACAAGGAGGATGTATTTTACTATTATATTATATATAAACTTAATTATGATACAAGTGATACTTTATTATGGATAAAGTTTTTCTCTTTAAATCATAACAAAAGTGATTCTTTGTTGCTAGTAAAATTTTCCTCTAATATAATTTTTTTATTTTTTTGTACATTTGTTAAATTTTTTATTATTTTCATGATAAAAAATAAAATTGCAACTATTTTAAAATTTTTGTAACATAATTTATAGTACAAATAATATTTTTTATAGTATAATTAGATCAAACCTTACTAAAGGTCAATATAATTTACCTTTTTCATAGTTATATTTTCTTTCATAGTTCCTTATGATTGGATGTGGCAACAAAAGCCAATTTTACCGTACCTTGGTTAGATGCCTTTTGAGAACTCGAAGGCCAATTGAGAACTCAAAGTATGATGCCTTGACTTTGTGTAAAAATATAAATCATTAGATTGTATTCAATATATAATCAATGGATATCCTTAATTAGTGACTTAAAGATATAGTAAATAGATTATCGATTTTTTTAAAATTACCCCACTATTTAAGAATTAATATTATATTGACCCATAATTATTTTGGTAATAGCATTTTTATTATATTATAATATTTTAATTTTTATTGATACTTAGTACATATGTTCCTTTTAACACAAAATATTTACATATAGTTTTTAACAATTAGATTAATGATATTAAGAAATATTATTTAAGGAAATAAAAAAATTAAATCATTTACCATAACAATGGAGGATTTTTCAAAAATTCTTAATTAATGTGCATTTAATCACAATCATTTTTTTTGTTCATTTAGATTTCTAAACAAATTTCTTAAAATGTTCTTCTTTTTCAAATGAAAAATTTCCTATCAAATAAATAAAATATTACTTGATGTTGTGGGAAAAATTAAAGAGGATGCTTGCTCTATTTGCACTTAAAATTTTCACTGTATCACTCAGCAAAATCATTGAACTAAGTAGGAAGTTGACAAATATTTCTTATTTTTAATCTTAGTTTGACATTATTATTTAAATAAATAAATTTGACATTAATTATAAAATATTTTTATTAAAAAATATAATGTATAATTAATTAATTCAATTAGTATTTCTATATTAAAAATTTTAACTTATTTAAAATATTTTTATAATAAAAATAATCATAAATTTCGATTCAAAAAAATACAATTCTATCATAAAAACATTTAACCTTCTATAAGTTGAACTTCCCATAAAATTACCCAAATATCAATTGTTGAATATTTTCTAAAAAAATTCTCAAATATTTACTTGAAATGTTCACCCAAATAGGTCCCTAAACATGAAATATATTCGATTACTATCAAGTGATATGAATTTCAATTTTTTACAAACTCGTCATCTTTTATAAAAATATTATAGAATTCCTGAATCCATTCAATCAATCAGTAATCAAGTGATAAAATTTTGATTTTCCCATAAACTCATTATTTTACTAGAGTATGCAAACTGTAAAGAATGCATAAAAGAATCTTTCATTTTATCATGCATACATCATCATTGTTGTTAGGAAATAATCTTATTTCACTTTTTTTTTTAAGTTCAGGGAGGTAAAGTATAAAATTTTAAAACTTATATATTATTCTCATTTCTTAGTTATAATTTAGAAGGGTAAAATAAGAAGTTTTAAAACTCATGCGTCATTGTTTTTCATTCTATCGAAGTTCAAAAGGTAAATTATATTTTTTATTTCAATAATAAAATTTAATAATTACTTACGAATAATTTAAAAAAAGGAAGAAACAATTGAACAAAGGTAAAAAAAAAAAAAAGTTGGACAGAACAAAAGAGAATCTAAAAGAAAGTATATAGTTGAACAGAATTTAAAAACTTTATTTGATTTGATAAATAAAAAATAAAAAATAATAATTATTAATAAATAATAAAAGAAAATATAGTGTCAACTGAACTTCTGTGACTCTTGAAATTTATTGCCACATGTTAAAATATAGCCTTGGGCAGCAGCTTCTGCTTGGACTATTGCCAAATTTCTTCCGATTTCACTTGAGAGTTTTGTTAGGCTTCCTAAAGCAACGATATTATAAATAAGAAAAAGTTTTGGGAAAAAATTGTAAATACATAAAACAGCAAACAAAAAGAAGCAACTGAAAGTTGATAAAAATTACTTGCACATAAGATTTAAAAATGCCACGTCACTGTTTTATTTGTTTTGTAGGACAGGCATCCCTGCCTTGAGTTTTCAATCAAGGCATAAAAGAATTCACCGGCAACCAAAATCTCAAACTAAGGTAAAAGTAAGGAATGTATCATTGTTAGGGTATACAAAAATTTCTCAAATCCAGATTAAACGGCAGAGTGAAAACGCATTTTGTAGACGGTAGCAGCACCATTTGTTTGTGGTTTATTTTGAACAATCAATAGATTCAATACGAAGTAGAGGACTCCTGGCGCCTGCTATATTGACAATGTAACAATTCTGTCTGTCGTGAGAAGAAAATGAAACAAATTAATAAAGCCTATCCCTTAAACAAGAAATAGAACAACACCAAACAAGAGTCTTTCTGATACAAAAAATGCAAAAGCCAAGGAATATACAGGCAACTCGGTAAGTACACAAAACATCACTCTGACAAAGATATACTAACCTTCTCACAAAACAAAACCCATCACACATGATCCTATTTGGCGATTAATAATTAATTAGGAGGTAGCCATTGCAACTCGATGCCATAATTCCAAGAACTGAGAGGATCCCCATTCTCGAAATCCACCAAACAAGTGTAAGCAGTGCAGCCTCCATCTGCAAACAAGCCCACTCTGATTCTATGGGAAGCCATGGCCGAATCCTTCAAGTAATGGCAACAGAACGTACCCATGCATCCACTGACTCCTTCCTCAAACTGCCTACAAATGCTGTCTGAAGAACAATTCATAGGAGACCGAAGGATATTCTCTGTGCAGTTAAGTAACATAACAGTATTACGCGTAGATACATTAAATGGCAGGTTTTCATCAAGCAGTAACCCTCCCTGTGCAACATCTGAGGAATAACACATGTTTTCCATTATAGTGGGTGGGCTAATCACAAGCCGATAAGTACTTGGATCAATTCTAAGGATCTCATAATAAGGTCCTTTGGCTGACATGAACTCTAGGCTGCCGTTGTTGCAGTAAACTCTGTAGTTAGGTTTTCCACAGTCCTCGTTAGTGCTTAGTGGGTATGGAACTTCAAGGCCACCACAGTTAGGACAAGCACTGAGGGACAATGCTTTGGTTATTAGACCAGACAGAAAAAGTACAAGGACAACCATACTTTATCTCAGGCTAGAACAAGGAACAAGGAAAATTATAAGTGATATGATATCACTTTGGATGCAAGAAATGGAGGACAACGTGGCCCCTTATATACTAAAAAGCACAGGCCATCTTGTGTTGAAAGTGTGTATGGGGTAAACAATTAATTAAAAATGCTAAAGCATGCATTAATCCTGAGCAACTTAGCCCCATTTTGGACATTCTATTGGGTAGTTACGGTGTTTTAATTTTTTTTTAAAAAAACATGAAGGTAAAATTAATCTCCTAAATTGCTCTCTATAATATATTTGCTTCTAATCGAGTACTTATAATTCATTTGTCATTTGTTACTTGTCAAAAAAAGATGGATGTTAAGTTCTTAATAAATTACTCACATGACTATTATTACACTTTTGTGTACATGATAAATTGGTATTTATGGGGAAAGGGCTTTAAATTCTTCCATTTTTTATAATTTCAGGGAATTTTGAATTTGGAAACAATTCCATGTCATCAAATTTGTAGAAGATACGTTATCAGGAAAAATTGTAAAAGAATAAATGTAAAAAAGCTCCCTTTAATTTTTTTATGCGGCTAGATTTTGTTGTTATGATTTTTTTTGGGGTCATTGTTGTTATGAATTTTGAAATTTTCAAATTGCAACAAAAAATTATAGTTTTTTAAAAAATTACATCTTCATAGGACTTATGTGTATGATTTCAAGAAAAAGGAATTTTATGTATAATTAAAATGTAAAAAATTGTAATCCATTGATTAACTTCATAACATAAGAATGCCTTAACTTATAAGTTTTAACTCTTTATTAAAAATAAAATACAAATTATATAAAAATTAATATTCTAAGACCCAGATAGATCATCAATATAACAAGGTTAGTGGGTCAAGGTTGAACTGGTTCAATTAGTTAAATCGGATAATTGAACCGGTTGTTATATTTTCATATGTAATAAATTATATATATATATATATATATATATATATATATGAATATAGAAATAAATTTATTTAATTAATACAAATTTATTGCTGTATTTTTAAAATACAAATAAATATTAATCTTACTGGAATTATGAGTAACATAATTGCAAAAGGAATAATTGATAAAAAAATTGGTATGAAAAATCTCCAACACAGTTAAAACATAATGGCTTATATTGAAATTATAGGGCTATTATTTGATAGAAATTTATATGTTATTAGGTTTAAATGTACTAGCAAAATATTACTTCTAATATATACTTTAATATAAAATAAATATAATAATAATTCATATTATAATAAACAGATGATAAAGTCACAAATTTCAAAGTGTAAAGAGTACAAATTAAATAAGATAGTTTAAAAAGTAGTTATATCTTAAAATATTTCATGATTACTCACTAAAAAATCATTTCAAATAACACTAATATCTATAAGGTGCTTCAAATAATATAATAGTCAATATAACTTAAGGAATTTCATTTGTTTTACTCTTCAAACATATAATAAATCCTTAAATTTAGGTAGAATTTTTTTTACATTAAACTTTTGAATTGGACAAAATTTTAAAAAAAAAAAAAACCAAGTGTCAACTAGGTTGGCAATTCAACCAATTTTTTATCAAGTTTAGTCGGGCCAACCTAAGATTCTACCTAGTCTGAATTTAAATGTCTTTTTAAACCATTTTCTCACCTAAGTGCCTTTCTAACCAATTAAAGTAGTTAGGCCAATCTAGATTTGAAAATATTGATAAAAATTTTAAGAGTAAAATACTCTCACCGGATTAAATATATTCCCTTCCTCTCAATTTTCATTTTTGAGTCTCTGCTTCCTTGTGATTTCAGTTTTTTATACATTGCCTTCCCTTTATAACGGTTTTCTGTCAGTGTCATTGATGGAAGGGGAAGATGCTCATTTTTTACAATTTTATGACTCTTTTATTTCTAGATGACATATTCAGTCTTTTAAAAATAAATTTTAAAAAATGAAAAATTAATTTGTTTAAATTTAAATAATTCAAAAGGGGGCTGTTGATGGGTTGCAACTAAAATAATTTCTTTTAATTTAGGGTGGTATAAAATTTATAATTTTGTAATATTTATTTATAATATTTTAAGTTATCATAATTTTTTAATCATCATTAATTTGATTATAAATGCAATGATGGTGTATTCAAAAGCTTTACTTTTGTTATATACTTTTATAGATTCAAATTTAACTAATATTAATGTACATTAATTTTATATTATTATTTTTTATATATTACTAATTATTATGTTTATTTAATGAAATATTATCTTCTTTATTATCAATGTAAAAGATTTTACACTGACAGTAAATCTTATTTAATCATTAATATTATGGTAAAATATATTGACTTCTCTTAGGTTTGGACTAAATATACTCCCTCCATTTTTTAATTTTTGGAGTAGACCTTAAGGACAAAATTGCCTTCATTTGTATGTCTTTCAATTGCTTCATTGGGTTTGAAATTACAAATTAAAAACTACATTTTGCAAGAAGAACTCAACTTACACGACAAAAACAAAAAAGGTTCACTAATCTTTGTAAAAGGTAAGATCACATCTCCAATTGGGATGGATTCAAAATATTTTACAAAGCAAAACAAACAAATTGTGAATCAAACACAAAAACATTAGAAATTGAATTAGTTAAAAATTCTTCCTAAGACCATTGAACATCTTTGGTGAAGAAATCCCAACTAATTACCTCAAGACTTTGATGTTGATGCATGTTTCTTAATTTAATTTCCCCATTTTAAAAGTATCATAGACTTCCCTTTACCTTCTCTAATTTCAGTTACGACTCGTATTGAATTTAAAGTTAGGTAGGCTTAAATTGAAATGGATAGAAACATGAAAATTAAATGTTAGGAAAGAGGGTTGACTATGAAAAACGGAATGGAGGAAAAGAAGAAAGATTAAAAAAAGAAAAATTTATGTGAGAGAGATAATTTTGATTTAAAAATATTAGATTTAATATATTATTAGTGTAAATTATTTTATACTATTAATAAATAAAAAGACATTGTTTCATTAAAAATAATAAATTTTAATAATTTTAACAAATAATGAAAATATTTTAATAATTTTTATTAACATAATAAATAACAATATAAATTTATACTCAAAATAAATAAATAAATAAAAGCATTTGAAAAAAGTATTTGAATTTATGAAATTCAAATACAAGAATATCATTGGCCATGTAAAACATGTTCCATAATCAAATTAAATTATATTTTTTAGGTTTAAATTGAATTCAATCTCAATATAAAATATTATATATTATAAATGAAATAGAAGAAGCTATATCATTAAAAAATTAAAATTAATTAAAAAATTTGCAAATACTAATTTTTTTAAATGACATAATACTATATGATAAATAATAATGTAAAACTCATTTATATTAATAATGGATTAAATTTAAATTCTTATTTTTTTTATCTTTAAAGCTAGAGTTCACTTAAACAACTAGAGTTACAAATATAATATTTTAAATACATTATCATTAGATCAAAAAATTTATTTCATTAAATTCAATAAATACTAATAATATTTATAATTTATATTTAATCATTAAGTAAATAAAATAATTAATTAATATAAAAATAATCATATTTAAAGTATTTAAATTAATTATAAATAATTTATTCATTATTTTTTTAAAATACTTACATATAATATTAATGATTAAATATGATTTATTGTTAGTGTAAAATTTTCTATATTAGCAATGAAAAAGGCATTATTTCATTAAGTAAATAATAATTATTGATATATAAAAATTTATAATATAAAATTAATTTACATTAGTATTAATTAAATTTAAATCTATAAAAGTATACAATAAAAGTAAAGCTTTTGAATACACTATCACTAAATTTATAATCAAATTTATGATAATTAAAAAATTATGATAACAAAAAATTTTAGAAATAAATATTACAAAATTATAAATTTTCTATCATCCTATGCAAGCCATCAACAACCCCCATTTTGAATTATCTAAACTTAAACAAATTAATTATTCTTTTTTCAAAATTTGCTTTCAAAAGACTAAACATGTTATCTAAGGATAAAAAGGTCATAAAATTATGAAAGGTGAGAATCTTCCACTTCCGTCAATTACATGACGGAAAACCATTATGGAGGGAAGGGAATATATAAAAAATAAAATCACAGGAGAAGTAGAGAGTCAAAATTGAGAAATGAAGGGAAAGGAATGTATTTAATCCAAATTTAAAAGTATTTTATTCAAATTTTAAAGTAATCCATAAAAATATATTTATAAGGATTTGAGTGTCAACTTATATTTTCTTGATAAAAAGGAATAAATTAATTAAATCAAAGTTGATAATTTAAATAGTTATGTCTCTTTAATTTAAAAACAATTTAGAAATCAATTATAACTATTTATAAATATAAGTATCAAATCAAAAGTAAATAAAATCATATGAAACAATTTTAAATTTGTTGAAACTATAAAGAGCATGCAACAGAATTAAAGTTCATTCTATACAGACATCAACTTATCATGCAAACAAAGATGAAATAATGATTATGTCAGTAGCTCATTATTGGACTTAACACCTAATAAATGCCAAGGTGTTCGATTAGATCACAACTAATTGATTCTTCTTGATGCACATGCAAATAAGTCAATCTTAAGCCTTATGTCCATTTGGTCCTGTTAAAGTTAACTTAAAGGCTTATCCTTCATCTTAAATCATATTTGATATTTGTCATTAGTCTTATGAAAAGTTTATAATGGCCATTAAAGCTAATTATACCTCATTAAAACTCATAATTCACCATTATGTTACATTATAACTAGTGCCTATCTATCCACAATCAGCAATCATGAAGGCTCATCAACTCTAGCACAACTCATATTACTTAAGCTTGTAAACATTTAAGGTACACTCATCTAAAATAATCTTATAACTCTTGATTATTACTATGCCAAACAAATACCAACTTAAATATTGGAGTATATGTAATGAATTATCCCACCGTACACTTCTAACCTCTTGTTTATTATCTTGTGCAGGTACCTTAGCCAATTGGCCAATTTAGGAGTTATCAACATCCATCTCTCAATAAGGACCTAATTAAAAACAAATTATAAGTATCCAATTATGAACAAATAAATTATAAAAGAGTAGTTTCAAAATTCATTAATAAGTAGTGAATTAATTTAACCTAATATGAATAAATTGGGTTAATACCATGAGGCTTGAGTCATTTGGAGATGGGCTACTCGTAGGGGGTTGGATAGCATAATATATGTTATGGGTTTAAGCTTTCTTAGTGTTAATATACTAAAGAAAATTAGGCGTTGAGGGGTTGATTTGAATTATTTTTTATTTTTTATTTTTACCTTTTTTTTAATCAGAAAATTTCTTATCCTTTAATTTTGCACACCTTTCACTTCTAATATAACATTCTATTTTCTTTAAAGAAAGGATGACTTGTATTGAAGTTTTGCTAAAGTCATGTGGGTATCAATTAGAACATAATACACCACAAATTAAAATTTTAATGTTATTTTCACCAAAATGTAATCTTTGATACGAATCCCCACAAAAGGCTTTGGTTTAGATTTCTTAGGATAAGTAATCAATTCGTAAGTTGAAACCTGTTGTGTAATTATTCGATTTAGGATTTTTCTAAATAAAACGTCCGCCATCTCCATCCACTCAGGTGTTCGAACAAAACACATATTTATATGGGGATTTTTTATCCTAACAAAAAAGAAAGGTTTCTAAGATATATGAGTTCTCTGATTGTAGGATTTATGTCTAATTAAACAGAAGTTACCGCATCGAATTAGTTAAGTTTCCAATAAGCCATATTTTATTACGACATAGGACGTACCAAGTGCATTCTTAAGAAAGATTATTGGTCCAACACCTATCGCACCCAAAAATTTCTGGTGGAGCACATGTTGAACCGGTAATCCACTGAAAGATATCATATCCTTAGGGTTGATTTGATTTAGGGGAAAATGGAATTTTTAAAAAATATTTTTTTAAGAAAATATATTTCTAAAAAATGAATTGATTTTTTGTTGTTTGGTGCATAAGAAAAAAATATTTTCTAATGTTTGATAAACAAAGAAAAATTAATTTTATTTAAAGTAAATCAAAATTATTTATTTCAAAATTATTATAATTTTATATACTTTTTAAAAAAGGATTTTTTTATAAATTTTTTATCGTTTTTATTGTCCAATAGTCCTATAATGATTAGTAATCCAATAATGATTGTCTCCAATAATAAAATATATATTAAAGATATTACAAAATTTTATACATCAATTTACATAATTAATTTAATTAATTATTATAAAATATTATATAACAGAATATCCATCATGAGGAAGAAAAGGAGAACATTTTAATAAATATTGTATGAAAATGTATACCTGAACTTTAATAAATAAAAATAGATTTTATAAAAATAGAAATAAAGTATCAATCATGAAAATATTTAATAAATAAAAATAAATTCTACTTATAATTGCGATCACTTTACAAGGTGAGAAGGCAAAAAAAGAAAGCTCAAGCTTGGGCATGAATGTACTGAATAATAAGGAAAATGAATTTTATTTTTTAAAATAAAAAGTTATTTTTCTAAAAAATTATATAATTTTCTGGTTGACCAGAATTTATTTTCCTATTAACAAAAATTTTTGAATGTCTAAAAAAGGAAAAGTTAAAAAATGAATTCTAAAAATTTATTTTCCCTCCAACCAAATGGACCCTTAATTAATAAAGATGAACAACGGTAAAGTGACTTTTTTTTATAATGTAGAAAAAAAATAAGAGCTAGTTAAATTATTTCGCACATCATAAATTGATAGATGCCTAAAATCCAACTAGACTAAAATCTAAACCAAATATGATTCAATTAATAAAATTTATTGTCTTCAATTATTTATGTCTTTAATTTTTACTACCTATGATTTTAAGAAGTTAGATGATCAAATACTATTACAAGATTTTATTAGACAAATATTATTTTGTTGTACCATGTACAAAAACTAAATTTGAAGCTTCACTCATTACTTATGTCACAAATTAACTTTGTAAACCAAATTACTAGACAAATGAGCTCTAATTGAGATAAAACTTGGTAGATAAATCAAGCATATGATGGAAGACTTGTAGACCAAATTTAGAATTAATCCAACTTGTGTATTATTTTTTCCTAATTTTCCCCATGTTAGGACTTTGCTTGTATTTTTTTACTAAGGTAACTTATCCAGTGTGAATAGAAAAGTATATAATTGTGATTCTTAGATTTTTATCTTTGTATTGGTGTATTTTGATAGCAAATTTCCACTTGAAGCAAGGTGAAAAACCCTAATTACAATTTGGAAAAAATATATCTACTCTTGCCAAATGCAGTTTTGCCTATGATCTTTAGATTTTTATCTTTGTATCATATGGTTGTGATCCACAGATTCTTATCTTTATATTGATGTATTTTGGTAGCAAAATTCCACCCGAAGTAAGGTGAAAAGCTCTTTTAATGGTTCGAAAAAAATATGTCTACTCCTACTAAACGCGATTTTGCTCATAATGTTCTTTAAAAGGGAGTACTTGGTAATATTAATGAAAGTCTAGCACTGGTCTAAAGGGTATAGTGTACGACTTGATGTATCCCGTACACACTACTAATATTGTAATGAGGTTTTATATTAATAATAAAAGCAACCCTTTATTCTAAAATGTGTGTCCCAAATTTTAGCCATTTTTTGCCACATTTATCTGTATATGTTCACATATCATATTATACATTATTGTTGCCTTTTAATATGTGTTGGTTGCCTATATATGATGCTTATATACTTACAGTTACCTCATTTGTGCTATACTTATGTGTTTAGTTCGTTAATTCTAAACTTGGTGTATTAATCGATTGGTTAGCTTATTCCTCAAATGATGAAAGTTTAAGTGCCACACATCCTAACTATTAACTTTGTTAGTCCGTGATGCTTGGTATCAGAGCATGGTTTGAACCATGCTTATAAATTCTGTTGTACTTATTAATACACCTACCATGGCAAAGAAGATGATGAATGTTGAATGCTTTGAAGCTATTGAGAATGCACTTAGGAATCTCGAAGAAGTTGTGGAAGTTATAAGAAGCATGCAAATCTAGGAAATCCCTAAACTTTTTCAAAGGGCCTAAAGTTGGGAAACTCTTAAGCAACAAGTTAAGACTTTTGAAACAAACAAGAAGGTTAATGGCTTAGGGAGTAGTGGTGCTTAATAAGTTAAAGAGCAGCTTGTTACGATAGAGAATACCTAATAACAACTAAGGAACCCTTTCAAGGACCTTTCCAATGAGGTAAAGAATGTTGTAATGATTTTTTAAACAGAGATATGTGACCTTGTTGCTAGTGTAAAAGTGATGATAATGGTCTTGGGTAACAATCTGCCAAAGGGTGGTGCCTTAAAGCATAGAGGAAAAATAAAGGTCCTTGAACCTAGGCCATATATAGGAGAGAAAGATGCCCAAAAGCTTAAGAATTTCTTATTTGATATTAATCAATACTTTCAGGTTGTGGGAATAGATTCAGGAGAGTATAAGTTGAACTGGAACCCCATGTTCCTCCTAAATTGTGCCAAAGCTTAGTGAAGGATAAAATATCAAGATATTCAAGCAAGTAGATGCCACATTCATACTTGGGGGGAGTTAAAACAAGAATTGAAGGCACATTTTACCTTAAGAATATTGATTACTTAGCAAGATATAAGCTGCAAAAGTTACGCCAAACTGGCTCGATCTAAGACTATGTGAAAAAGTTCACAACCATCATGTTAAACATATGAAATATGACAAAAAAGGACAAGCTCTTCTACTTTATTAACAATCTTTCACATGAAGTTGCTATGGAACTCTAAATAAGAAAGTCCAAAGCCTCACTAAAGCGATAGCTGCGGTAGAGCACCTTTGTGACTATGACATTAGTTTCCCTTTCAGCAAGAACTCACAAAATGGTGCCTTGAATCCTTTTGATAGGAATGGCAGTCTGTCTAACAAAGGTAGCAAGTCCAAAAGTGGGAGAAAGAATAACAGTTCATCTTTCAACTTTCAAGGATCAATATCATCTTGAGTTTCCAACAATAATAAGAAGTCAAAGACCTTATCATGTTTCTTATGTTGTAGACCACACAAAGTGGTAGATTACCTAAAGAAGTATACCTTAAATGTTTTGCAAGCCAAACCATAAGAGAAAAGGCAAAAGAGTGATAAGGACAATACCAAAGATTTTAATGATAAAGATGGGCTTTACATTAGCATCGGAATAATAAAGGTCCTAAACCCATAAGAGTGACCTTATCAATAATTTAGAGTGATAACTCCCCACACATAATAGGCTTAATGGGTTAGTAGAGTACCAACTAATATTTCTTTTACATGATTATGATCAAGAGAACGGTTGTTCACCTAGCAGAGTACCATATTTAGCGAGATGTTTTGAGCAAGGAAAATCTTTTAGGAAGAGCCTATAAGATGCCAACGGGCTTGTGTATATATCCGGATAACTTTGAGGGAGAACTTGCATATAAATATTTTGGGATTGTTCTTACTGATCTATTAAGTGCAGGAACGTGTGTTGCTAAAACAAGAGTAACAACTCTTTGCTCAACCTTATCAGTCATGATAAAGGGACATCAATTAAGTGTTAAAATTAAGTTTAACCATGTTCAAGAGTTCAAGATGCTATAGTGGTAAAAGATTTCTTTGTCAACAATAAGCTTGGAAAGACAAGCCAAAAGGAAGTCAAGGGATGAGCTAAAATGGAGTAACTTGAAGTCTTTCTAAAAATATTAGTTAGACTAAGGTGTTGAAGACAAATTGCTCATTAGTGAAGCTCATGTGGATAAGCAAAGAGATCAAAGGAAACAAATTGAAGATGCTCAAGGAAGTTATGTCAAACTGAGTCGTCAATGAGGACATTGACATTGTTCGAATAGGGGAAAATGTCCCAAGTTGGTCTTGTGAATCAAATGACTAGGCAAACGAACTCTGATTAGGATGAAACTTAATAGATAAATCAAGCATATGATGGAAGACTTATAACCTAAATTTGGCACCAATCTAACTTGTGTATTATTCTTCCTAATTTTCCTCATGTTGGGAATTTACTTATATTTTTTACCAAGGTAACTTATCTAGTGCAAGGAGAAAAGCATACAGTTGTGATCCTTGGATTTTTATCTTTGTATCGATGTATTTTAGTAGCAAAATTTATCCCAAAGCAAAATGAAAAGCCTTTATGACAATTAGAAAAAAAATATATTTACTCTTACTAGATAGGATTTTGCTCATAATGTTCTTTAAGGGAGAGTGCTTAATAACCTTAGTGGAAACTTGGCACTAGTTGAGGGGCTAGAATGTACAACTCGATGCCTCATTTGCACACTACCAATATTGTAACAAGAATTTATTTTAATAATAGAAGTATTCCTTTCTTCTAAAATATGTATCCCAAATTTTAGTTACTTTTGACCATATTTATCCACATGTGTTTGCATATATTATACACCATTGTTGCTTTTTGATATGTGTTGGTTATCTATATATGATGCTTATGTGCTTATGGTTACCTCGATTGTGCTATGCTTATGTGTTTGGTCCATTAATTCTAAGCTTGGTTAGGGTATTAACTAATAGGCTAACTTATTCCTCAAGTGGTGAAGGTTTAAGCACTAAATGTCCCACCTATTGAGTTTACCGATCTATAGCTCTTATCAGATCTAAGATAACATGATATTTGTGTTAGAATTGAAAAATAAAAAAGAAACTGAAAGAAATCATGATTTGAATAATTTGAACGTATTATATATATTATCCATAAAGGCAAGCTTATTTATATAAGAAGATGTCAAAATAAAAAAAATACAAATAAAATCTTCAATTAGTATCCCTAATTATGTACAAATCATTTCCTTAATTAATATTTGTAATTAAATACAAATCATCAATTACAAATTAATCTCGAGATATACTCATATCCTTTTCAAATTGAATATAGAAAAATTTAATTTGAGTTTGGAAACTAAGTCAAAAAATGACTAGAGTGGTAAGGTTTGATGAATAAGTCAATAAGTTAATTGAAAATACCAATGGAAATAAGGCAAATAGCACCACAAACAATATGTTGCCAAATGAAGTGATAATTAATTTCAATGTTCTTGGTATATTCATAAAAGACATCATTGTAGGCAATTTAAACAGTACTCCACTTATCATAACAGAGATTGCTAGGAGAGGATTAAGAGATGTTTAAGTTATCGAGTAGCCAATGTATCCAAAGCATTTTAGAAGTAATGTTAACAAAGGCTCAATACTTGACTTCAATACTAGAATGAACAATCAAAGTTTATTCTTTGCTTCATCATGAAATAAGAGAATCATAAAAAAAAAATTACAATAACTAGTAGTAAAGTAGTGATTAGTAGAATCTCCATCCCAATTAGCATTTAAACAAGCCTGAAGAATTAAAAAGGATTTAATGAAGTAATAAAGCCCATGAAATAAAGTTCCTTTCACATAGTGAATAATATTAAGAATAACAATATAGTGAGTGGAATATGGAGCTGACATGAATTGGTTAATGAAATGAACAATGCATGAAATATTCCATCAAGTAATAATAAAATAAATTAAATTGCCTACCAACTATCAATAAAAAAAAGGATTACCAAGCATTGTACCATCAATAATGGTAAATTGGACTTTAGGCTTAATAAGATCTTATTTAGTGCAACTATAAATAAAACCTACTTAACAAATAAGATCTAAGATATACTTAGCTTGTAATAGAAAAATGCTATCAACAAAAGAAAAAACTTCAAAAACTAGAAAGTAACTAAGAAGACTAAGATCCTTAATTTCAAAACTATAGCTTAAGGATGTTTTATGGTTAGTAATGCCAATCGTGTCATCAACTATAATAATCATATGATCAACATGAAGGAGCAATGACACAGTACCTTGCTTAATCCTACGAATGAAGAAAACAAAATCATGAAAACTAGATAAGAACCTAATTTGATTAATAGTGGAATTGAATTTTGAAAACTAGGCTTGAGTAACTTGTTTAAAATTCTATAAGTTTTTACAAAGATGACAAAACTTATTAAATGGATAAGTGTAATCAAGTAGTAGGTATATATAGACATTTTCTTCCAAGTCACAATTAAAAAAGATATTTTTCACTTCCATCAAGTTAAAGGTTCATTTGCAAGTGACAATAATAGCAAGAAGAATATAAATAGAAATGAAACAAGTAATTGGAGTAAAGGTTTCTTCATAATCAATACCATATTCCTGAGTAAACCTTTTAGCTACTGAATAAGCTTTGAAACAATCAATAGTGCCATCAAAATGAGTTTTAATTTTATAAACCTATTTACATCCCATAAGTGCCTTATTAAGAGGAAGATTAACTACGTCCTGAAGACCATCAGCTTTCAAAGCTTGTGATTCTTCTTTCATATCTTATTGCTAATGAGGATCGATAAATGTCTTTTAATAGGACTATGGTTTCTTAAGGTGAAACATGGTAGAAAAATAATGATAATCATAAAGATAAGTAAAATGAGTTCTTACCCAAGAAGGATGCATAGAGGAAGAAGAACCAATGTTAAATGCAAAATCAATATGTGAGATAGTATCAATAGAATAGTTTAAAACATAAAAGATTATTAAAAGCTTACTTGGAAAGTCAAGAAAAGAGCCTAAATCCAAAAAACCTATGTTTGAAGTACCTCAAAAATCTATATTGGAATCACTTAGGATTAGTAAACATAGAAGTAAAAGTGCGGGTAATTGATTTAAATTGGAAAAAAGAAGAGAACATGGTGTCTTCCAAAAGATGACATGATGAAAGATACAAATGCATTAAGAGATAGGATCCCAATAACCATAGCCCTTCTATTTAATACCATATCTAAGTGGAAATGTACAAAAGGAAAGACATTATTAAGGACAAAAAAGGAAAATGATTGATAATATAGACTGCAATGATAAATAATGGCTTCACTCCAAGTACATTTAGGACAAAAGGTGAAATTAAGTATGGCTCGAATAGAGTCAAGAATGTAACAATATTTTCTTTTAGCATGACCATTTTATCGAGATGTGTCACGACATGAAAACTTAAATAGAGTACCATGTTCAACAAGAAATATGAAAAGTTTTAAATCATGATATTCCATCACATTTTCATGACCAAAAACTTTAATTAATTTTAAGAATTGAGTTTTAACTATAATAGCAAATATAATATAGATTTAAGAAAATTCTAATTGATTTTTCATTAAATAGATCCAAGTGAAACGAGAATAATCATCATTAAATTTCATAAAATATTGACATCTGCCTATAGTAAATGTAAGAACTAGTCTCTAAACATCAAAATACACTAGATTAAAAAAAGAATTAAAAATAAAAGTACTTTTATTAAAAGAAAAGCATGTTGTTTAGCTATTTGGCAGGAAGTACAATGGATAAATCCTTAACAAAATCTCAAATTCCTTAAGAAATGAATGGATACAATTTACTGAGGGAATTATGGTTAAAATATTAATGCCAAAATTTAAAAGAAAAGGCAATGGAAGTTGCACAAAAAGTTAACATAGAAGACTAAAGAATATGGAGATCAGTAAAATTAATTAATCTACTAACTTTATAACCATTCACAATGATCTATCCCATTTGTGGATTTTCTATAAAATAACTAGCAAAAGAGAAAGTGAGAGTATAACTAAGGTCACAGAGTTTCCCAATAAAGTTGAAAATAAAATTTAATTTAGAAATAATATAAGTGTTAAATAGAGTAAAGGTAAATAAAGGGATAAAACCCTCATTACTTACTTTTATAAAAGATCCATTAGTAATATGAATAGAATGGATAGTATCTAGAGGATAGCAAGAAAAAGGAATAAGATGAATAAGTTATATGATTATAGCAAGCATAATCAAAATACTAATTATTATTATCTGGTGTGTTTGCTAAGGCAATAAAAATGCTACCAAAATAGGAAAGAACTTACTAAAGGAGAAATACAAAATTACTAGTAAAAAAATAAGACTTGGGAAGTGAAAAAAGATACCTTATTAGCAACTATATTAGTAAACATAAGCTTGAAGGATGAATTAGGATGAGATTGAGACTTATTTTAATCAGACATTGATGGACAAGTAAGGTAGTGCTCAATCAAATGCTTAGGCTTTTCATAATATCTATAAGTTAGAGAATAACAATTGGTTACAATATATATTTTCTTTTTACATGTATGACATTCTATATTGAACACTTTAGGAGAAAATACCCAAATTTCCAATAGAATTTTCCACATTTATCAATAATGCTAGAATTAGTTTAGGTTAAAGGAGGCTTAATTTAGTTTCTTTAGGCTTTAGAAGAGGAAGAGCAACTTTAAGTAAAGGCAAAAGGCTTTGATGCAGGAAGCAAGCTCAAATTGGTTCATAATTATCAAGGAGGGCCATTAAGAACTAAATGATCTTAGTGTAGATGCAGTAATCATCAAACATTTTAGTATCAATAGCATTTTTAGGATTAGTTCATATATGGTTAGTTAATTCTAAATAATCTTCATATGGATTAAAAAGTCATAAACAAACTAACCAGGTTCTTGTTCCAAACTACTAAGTTCTTTCAACAACTAATATTGATGAGATAAATCTAAAGTAGTGTATCAGTTTTGAAGGTGATTCCATACTTTTTTAGCAATTTCATAGCATCCAAACTATAAATGAATACTTAAAGTAAAGGTATTTTAGAATGAAGTATTGATATGATTATTCTTACTATTAATAAATTTCTTTGTCATCTTTTTAACTTTCTTTATATAATACTTAATGTTACCTATCACATATCTTTAAAGTTTCTAAGCCTTTGAATAGCTATGCATTACTTTAAGCCTATGTTAGTAATTGGATCTATTAAGAATAACTAAAATAGGTTCAGTGACATTGGTTTATTCATTTTATGATAAAATATCTTAAATAAGGCAATAAATATAGAATTAATATAGAATAATCTTTATTTAGAAATATTTCATCAAAAATTATCAAGAAGGATTATAATGTATAGGCTAATAAAAGGATTCCAAGGATAGTGATTTCAATAATGCTAACAGCAGGTAATGTAGATTAATAAAGCAAAACAGGTCATCGCTTTCTAAGACAAGAAACTCTTTTTTGCCTACCTTTGTAAAACCTAAACTCTTAATATTATGTTAGAATTGAAAAGCAAAGAAGAAATAAAGAAAAATCATAATCTGAATGATATAAATATATTGTGTATATTAGTCTTAAGCAAACCTATTTACACAAGAGGATGTCTAAATAAAAATGTAAAATGCAACTCAAATCCCTAATTAATATATCTAATTATATATGAATCATCTCTTTAATTATGTACAAATTATCAATCACAAATCAATTCTAAGATATACTCATAACTTAAAATTCCTTTAAATTATTGATGATGGAGATGGTAGACAAATAATCACATGGTGTGTGTGATTTTGGTGCCTACCATTTTATAACTCTTTTGATAAAGTGACCATGTCTGGTGAAGCTCTAATAAGCATCTATAGAAGGGCTAATCAATATCTTTTTACTTTGGAACACCTCTATTGATGATTTACAAGACCATTTTTACTAGTAATCTAGGTGATTTAGATGGCAATGTTCTAGGCAACTTGTAAGAAATAATATCAATCAGAGCTTAATGTATTCCATTTTATTAATGTTGATTTTTGTTATATATTTCTTTAGATCAACTATTTTGGTTGTAATCTAAATGTTCAAATATTTAAGTTAAATAGTTGCTTTGTTAGGTTTCTATCTTTTATGTAATTTATGAAATTTTAAGACTAAATTAGAATTAAATTCTTATGTAAAACTCACTTATGGGAGATAATTTCACTTGAAATTTACAAGTTCCTTAAAATTGTAACAATACCAATAATGTAATCTCACCATGTGCAAAAAAAAATTAAGAAAAAACCCTTAAACATCAAAGGTGAGTTCAATTTTTAGTAAACTTTCTTAATAAATTTCGTGAAAGGGACTGGGGTGGTGGTTGGAAAAGAAAGAGAAAGAGAAAACTTGGTGGCTAATAAAGATCTAAATGAATGAAGCCTAACCTAAACTTATAAAAAATAAACAAGTTTAAACTCGAATTGAACATTATTAAGCGTAAATAATTTAAACTTAAACTAGAACCTAACTTGAATACTTGTCTAAATGTATTTACATGAGCTTGTTCAAACAATATATTCTTAAACCTAATTTCTCACAAGATTCAGAATAGTCAAATTTAAGCTAAAGCCTCTAATAAAATGAACTTAATCAAATTTTTACAACTTTATTCAAATGGTTTATCATTTCACCTTAATCTAACCATATAAATTTTTTTTCTTTCATAAATACATCAAACACTATATTTTTTTATTTCATTTTACTTAGTAATATAATTTTTTTCAACCATTAAATTTATTAAAAATATATGCACAACCATCACATAATGCTAATAATTATATTTAGTAAAAATTAATATATATTAGAAAGCTAATTATTTCAATCAAAGTATCATTTTTCTTTATGCAACATCAATAGCTACTAATAAGATTAATTTTTTATGTATTATGTTGGTTAGATATGATATAAAAATAAATATATTTTTTATAATTACTCTCATCTAGGCTTGTAAATAATTTGAATCAAATAATACAAAACTCAAGTTCAATTCATGTATTAGGCTCAACTTATTTAAACTTAAATTTGAATCAAGTTTTTTACATATCGATTTTGAATTGCTTACTAGTAGTTTAACTTATTTGCACTCTTAATTGATAAAGTTTGCATGTTTTATTATACCAAAAGAATCGATACATGTTTTGAAAATAAGAATAGCTGGAAGATAAGGTATACTATGCAATAAAAAGTAATAAGATAAATTACTTTGACCTCCTTTAAGATTAGGGTAAATTACACACAATTCCCTCTTATTTTATGAAATTCATCTAACCTCCCTTATTACTAAATAAGATAGATGGCATTATTAAGCAATATGAAATGTCTAAAATACCTTTCTTCATCAAATCTATATTATCTTACAAAAAATAATTGCAAAAACAATCTTCATCCAAAAATCCCTCGTTCTATGTTTTCATTTGCATTATTTCTTTCTTTTCACCTGCAATCAAACATCACAGCCACCTAGGTGCTTAAGGACCAAAACTATAACATTGTGATGGAGTTAGCCATAATGAATCAAAACAATTTCAAAAATTAGAAATACTAATTATAAAGGAAAAAATGAGATATGTTTCAGTGATAACTAGAGAGAAGAGAAGGAAAATGGTGTTGGGAATCACAAATTTAAAGGTGCTAAGGAGAAAATTAAAACAAAAAATAAAACACATCTTTCTTGGAGTTTTTGGCCACTATTGAACATTTGTTCACCATTGATATAGCTTTGTCGTGCAACCAATTGCTATAAGATTGTCAAATCTATTAATTGTTCAATTTTTTACACACTTCTAGGAAAGTATTAGATCAAGTTTCATTAGAAAGTCATCATGTGGAGAAAATCTCATTCTCCTCCAAATCTCCATTTCAATGAATGTCGTTGTTGCTACTTTGGTGAAATTTGTTTTCAAATATTCCTTAATCTTTTTCTATGGTGAATTTTTTCAATATTATTTTGTGTAACTTTTTCTAATATTTTTATTAACTCAATATTGTGTTTGATATGAACAAACTCTATAATTGATTCTCATTTTTTTTCCTTATAATTTTCCTCTGCATTCAATTTAGGAAGAATTTTACTTTTGATTCTAATTTTTTCCTTTTTGGTTCCATTATTTTTTATATTTTTTTAATTAATTTTCTCCTTGATTTTATGAATTTTGAATTTTTTATGCTAATTTTTTCCAATTAATTTGGTTACTCCCCCCATTTAATTGCAATAATATAAATATTTTTATTTGATTTACCTTGCTTTGCATTAAACAAAAAAAAATAAATTTCATTTTTATATATATTCTAAATTTATTTTTCTTAATTAAAGTAGTTTTTATTTTTTAATAATTTAATTTATGTTAATCCAATTCTTTTTAACCAAGTCTTTATAATATTTTAATCTATATTTACTTTGAAATTAGGATATATGATTATTCTTTATATTTTTAATTAATTTCATTTTTATTTAATTAATTATTGTTCATTATAAGATGGGTTAATTTTTTGTGCAAATTTTTTCCCTTTAATTTTATTAACTTTGAGTTTATTATGCCAATTTTTTCTCTACTCAAATTACTTCCCACTTTAATTCTAACAACTACAAATCTATATATTATATACTAGTCATGATATTTCTTACCTCCTATTATGATAAATATCATTCTCATAATTCATCATATGTTAATTATTATTTTTTAATAAAATTTCAATTTATTATTTATTCTTCACCTAAAAGATAAATTATAAAATAAAAGTATTTATCTTTACAATACTAAATCAATTTTCAATAAGAATTTGAATTTGAATTTAAATCTCTATCTCTCACTATAATTCATAACTACTTATCTATTTCATTCTCATAAAAATCTTCTCATGTTACATTTATATTTTACTTTTTTTCTTTTTCAACTTTCAATCATTTCAAAGCCATCATTTTATTTAAGATGAGAGTTTTTATCTTCATCTTCAATATTTATAAGTTTATAAGTATATAATTATTCTTGATATGTAAAATTATAAAAGTATACATTTTTATATAGTTTATTTTATTAAATAAATTTTTAACTATTTCACATTACTTAATAAAAAAATGATTTTGGAGAAAATTATGAAAAAAGGAAAACTACCATGTGATCATATGGACTATCAATTATGAAATTTATAAAATTGTAATTAATAATACATAAAAATAGATTAATTTTTATGTCAAACTGAAGATGCTCAAAGAAGTTATGTCAAACTGAGTCGTCAATAAGGACATTGACATTATTCGAATAAGGGAAAATGTCCCAAGTTGGTCTTATGAATTAAATGACTAGGAAAACAAGCTCTGATTAGGATGAAACTTAATAGATAAATCAAGCATATGATGGAAGACTTATAACCGAAATTTGGCACCAATCTAACTTGTGTATTATTCTTCTTAATTTTTCCCATGTTAGGAATTTACTTATATTTTTTACCAAGGTAACTTATCCATTACAAGTAAGAAAGCATATAGTTGTGATCCTTGGATTTTTATCTTTGTATCAATGTATTTTAGTAACAAAATTTATCCAAGAGCAAAGTGAAAAGCCTTTACTTTTTGCTTCCATAAACAAATGAATAATTTATCTTGCACCCATATGTCAAATAATATTTGTCACTAAATATTTCAATAATTTATTTTTATTTGGTGGATTCTCACTATGGTAATTGTAAGTTTATTTTTCCATTTCATAGTCTAATTAATTATTTTGTATATTTTATTCCTAAATAATTATATTGTTTCTCTCATATTTTTTCTTTATGTCATTAACATATTTTTCTTAAACTTTGAGTAACAAGTAGATAAATTATTCTTTCAAAGATTCGATATCCACGGCATACTTTTTATTTGTTTACTATTTTTTATTTTTTATTATATCCTAAGAAAGAAATTTCATTGTAATGCACCTTTTAAAAGATATTAAATATGATTCAGTCATTAGTATTTTTCAACTAAAAGTTATTCCTATCTTCTATATGAATTAAAAAATATAAAATATTTGATATCAAAACATTGAATTTTAGTCAACATGTATGTCATAATTTATGAATTTTTAATGAGTTGCTTGTTATATTTTATGTTATTAACATATTTTTCTTAAACTTTAACTAACAAGTAGATAAATTGTTCTTTCGAACATTCGATGCCCACTACATATTTTTTATTTATTTACTATTTTATATTTTTTATTATATTCTAAGAAAGAAACTTTATTATAATGCACCTTTTTAAAAAATATTAAATATGATTCAATCATTGGTATTTTTCAACTAAAAGTTATTCCTATCTTCTATATGAATTAAAAAATATAAAAAATTTTATATCAAAATATTGAATTTTAGTTAACATGTATGTCATAATTTATGAATTTTTAATGAATTTCTTGTAATATAAAATTATTAATTTCAAAAATTTATTTTACGGTATAACTTGATAAATAAAAAATATATTATATTATTATAAGTTATGTTATTAAATATTAATATCAATATTAATGATAATAATTATTTTGAAAAATTATATCTAATTAATGAAATATTTGAATTCAAAATTAATTTTCTTGATAAAATAAATTTAAAATTAATTACCTACTTGAATATTAAGCAAAATAAGTAGAGAGATAAGTTTTTTTTCTTAGAGTTGTTGGCTATATATTAATTAATTTTTTAATTAATTCTCTTTCTAAATGATTAATATATAATTATAATATTATATTATGTTATTAAAATGAATATTCATCCATAATATAAAATTACTATTTTCAAAAGTTTGTTTTATGCTATAAGGTGGTAAATAAAATATATATTGTCATTAAAAAAATATATTCTTATCATAAATTATATTATTAAATATTAATATCAATTATAATAATTATATTAAAAAATAATATTTAATTAATGTTATATTTGAATTTAAAATTAATTACCTACTTAAAGTTGAGCAAAATTAATAATGAAATAACTTTTTTTAAAGCTATTAATTATATATTAATTAAATTTTTATCTAATTATATTTATAAATAATTAATATATAATTATAATATTACACTATTAAAATAAATATTCATCCATGCAATGTATGGGTTGACATCTAGTTTCTTATACTAATTTTCCTCTCTTTGTTCAATTTCCTTTATCTATTTGGCCTTTGCATTAAATAAAAGTAAATCCCAAATATTTTTTATATAAATTTTAAATTTAAATTTATTTTACTTAATTAAAGTTGTTTGCTATTTTCAAGATTTTAAACCATGTTAAATTAGTTTCTTTTTTATTTTGGTTCATAATTTTTTAATCAATATTTAGTTTAAAAATTAGATTATATAATTATTTTTTATATATTTAAATAATTTCATTTTATTTTTCTAGATAAAAATCTAGAAGACATACAAATCCATATATTTTCTTTTAAATTATCTTTTTTTTAATATACAAATCCACGTATTTTTATTTTTTTTTGCAAAAATTTGAGAGATGTACAAATTCATTTATTTTCTCTTAAATTATCTTCATTTTATTTTTTTTTATATCTCCTATTATATGTATATATCCAAAAGAATTTGTATAAAGATGAATTTATTTAATATTTTAAATAGTAACTTAAGAAAAACAAATCAACAAGTTTTAAAAGTAAATTGCATTTATGTTATATCAATTTAATTAACATTTTTTTTTAATTATCAAATTGACTTAACACTTAAGTGACAAAGGGCAAGAATGTTCAAAAAATAAGGAATTAGCATGTAACATCAATGTGACATCTGAATGCAATTGTGAATCCTATAAAAAAAAAGTAATAGATTTTCACTTTTGGACGGAAGGTTAACATTGAGGGAAGTGAGTGAAATTTAATTATACAAACAAGGTTAGATGAATTTTTCAAAATAAGGGGGAATTGTGTATAATTAGCGTTAATCTCAAGGGAAGTCAAAGTAACTTGCCTAAAGTAATATGTATCCTAAAATCTTCATGTTAAAGTTAAAATTGCATATTTCATTTCTTAATTTTTACTAAAGTTTTTCTTTTATTTTGAAAATAAATTTACCTTTTTCTTCTTTTTTTAATAATGAAAATAATTAAATTATTAGACACACATGTAAGGCCCTGTAATTAAATGCAAGATATGGAGAAAGGCAAAGTCCTCATATAATGTCATACGTTACTTGAATTAAATGCTCCCAACAATAAATATATCTTCTAAATTTTCAAAAATATATAATATTATTTAGTAGTCTAAAACTATCAAATTTTTTAATGGATTTGCTCCCATGGCATCTAGAGCTAGTTTAAAATCTTATGTAGTGCATATAAATTACATTTTCATGTTTTTACGATAAAGAAGTACTTTTCACTCCCTAACTTTTACTGGAATTTTAATCGTATCCCTTAAGTTCCATAATTCAATTTATCCTTTAACCTAAACCTTTTTATGCTACAATTTGTGAGGAGGATTTTTTCAAATTTTAATTTTCTTTAACATCCAAAATTATACGAAAGTAATCCTTTTAGCTTAGGGTTATTGAACCTATTGTTTTCAAAAATAAAATAGAAGGAAAAGAGATATATAATAAATCTAGTATTTTAACAAATTTGAATGAATACCACTTCAAAATTTGAAATTACATTTTTTAGCATTACGTGTTTATTATGAATACTTAAAAATTATTTTGATGACTAAGATAATTAAAGAATATAAATATAATTTATCTTTGGAGTTCTTCTAATTATTATTCAAATTTGTTTGGTTTTTGTATTAGCTAATTACAATGAAAGTCATCCCATTTTAATGGATTTTATCCTTACATTATGATGGAAGTGGTTGTGTTTTTAAAAAGTTAAAGGGTAAATTTCGCTCAAATAAAACTTAATAGATAATATTGAAATTTTAGTAAAAGTTAAAGGATTAAAAATACTTTTTTGTTATAAAAAATATGAAAATATAAAATATATACACTATGTAAGAGGCAAAGTTGGAAACCATATAAATACCTCTATTAAAAAAATAAAACTAATGATATTAGCTAACTAAATAACATTGTGCATTTTTTGAAAGTAAGAAGGTAAATTTGCACTAAATAAAACTCTAGAGATAAGATTGAAACTTTATAAAAGTCAAAGGACCAAAAATATTTTTTTTAACTATGTTAAATTACACAAAAAAAAATAAAAACACTTTTACTAATGTTTTAATCTTATTCTCTAAATATTATTTGAAATCATTTCTTAACATTTAAAAAATGCATAATATTACTAAAATACAAAGTGATTGTAATATTATTTTAAGGCATTACATTTAGAGGGATGGAGTGCTGGGGGAGGGAGAAGGGCTTCCTCCCTCTTAATACTGCTTGCCTTTAAAGAGCACGTATTGTGCCCTTCCAGCCCCCCCCCCCCCCCGGTGGTTTGCTACTTCAGATTGAATGCCTAAAATGACAACTAAAAATTCTATTCTGTGGAAACTTAAGATTCCATGACCCAACTAATTGAGCGCAGACACTTCTGTCACAGCTCATTATGATTATACGTTATTAGCTTGGATACATAGTCAACGTTTAGACTACAAGTACGGGACAGATTCACAATACTCTAACCAATGAGGATACTTAACATTGGTCATTGGTCATTGGTCATTGGTCTTCACCAAGCGATTGCAATTATTACGTCTAAATTTCAGAATAGAGAAAAAAAAAGAAAAGAAAAGAAATCAACTTTAGCCTTTAATGTGCACAAATTTTATATTCAAGCCTGAGATGTTATTTTAAAATAAAAAATCAAGCGACATAGTGGTAGGAGCTTTGATAAAATGGTTTCAGGGAAAGCATCACTGATTTCTCTGAAAAAAATATTGCAGTGGTATGTTCAGACAATTAACTTTACAGCTCCCAAGAAAGAGTCTTCTATTTCTTTGAAATGTACCGGCAAGATTGATCAAAATAACACCAACCCCTAGTTAATGAGCATGTTTGCTATAGAATAACTATTATGTTAAACTCGTAATTAACCCCACGGAATGCAGAATAGAAGTTAAAATTACAGCGATAAACTACTATGCCATGCACCAACCTTGGTAGACCGTAAGTAACGCAAGCTGTTTATGGGATAATAGAAGTACTTTTCTTGCAAAGCTATTCATCCTAACAAATATCTAACACCAAAGATATAGGGTCGGCCATGAACAAAACATGATAAGTATGATAATGAAGCAAAAAGTTCAGCCTTCAGCAGCTGGAGACACTATCAAGAACTGCCACTTCGGCCCAACAAATTTTCAGATCACATCAATCGCCAGGAATACATTAGGAAGAAAACATAATGGACGCTCTGTTTTAGCAGACCCGATCTGCCTTCCACAGTAAAAATTACAGGATCTCTAATTGCACGATCTCTGATCAACCCCGTGCATGCATAATTCTACACTTCTTCCACAAAAAATATGACAATGGTGGGGACTGAAATTGCAGAATGCTAATGGAACCTAGTTACAGTTCCTCGGCATAAAAATCAACAAGAGAAATAGAGCATTCATGATGGTGTTGGCTCCGCTGTCCAAGACAAGTTACCATTTTGACAATAAATGCTTTCACTGCTGTCCCATTTCACGAGTAAATTCTTCACTGTTTCGACTTTCTTCTAAAATAATCCTTCTCCTGCTGACAGGAATGAGCACATATTGATCACATAACCAGGAGAAATACCAGTCATTGAGAGAAGTTTGATCCAAAAGTATTTAATTCGTTCCACAAAACTACTGTCTCACTCAGTCGTAGAGTATGCGGAAATCACTAATAAGCCATCTCCACTATTTGTGTGTGGGTGTATATAGTTAAAGGGACTTACGCAGATCATCCAAGGAAGTCTTACTGACACTTTCTCCAGTCTTTATAAGCCGTATCTTCCCTGAGAGAGATAGCAGTGCATTAGAAACTTTTGGTCTGTAGTTTTCAAAGATCAGAACCAAGTTATATCTGCACGAAATTTTAGGAACTGCTATGGCATGGAAAGATTACACATTGGGCTCTCAATATTTTTTGGTATTTCCAGACTTGGTTTTTATTCGGTTAAAAGCCCACTAACTAACTGTACGACTGAAGTATTACTAGATGTTGGTATAAAGGTAATCACTGGAATAGAGAAAAAAATTAGATTAAGCAAATAGCTTATGTTTCTTGAGTCACTTTTTGGTGCAGCAAGGGTATTTCTTTCATAGATTTTTGGTACAGCAATATCAAACATCCCATGATGACCTACCAAAACATTGCAAGAAAATTAATTTAAACTTATCAACAGTCATCTCAATCTAATTGTAAGTAATTTTAGGTATCTGTGATGCAACATTCAGTAAAGGCAAGAGTTTAAAAACTAACACTAGTATATTTTAAACAATATCACTTTCTGTGGAATCTTAATAACAAAGATATGGATGAGACAAATCACATAACTGGAACCTGAATTACATCAAACGTCATAATACAGAACTAATACTCATATCTCTTTTTCTTACAAAATTTTAAGGAAATATTGGCAAAGAAATGCATAAGCTGCCATACCATCACGACGAACACAAATCTCCGGAATGCTTTTAACTTCACCACTGATGCTATCATTGTAAACTCTTGTCTCGATATCACCCTCAACATAAACTGAAGCGCTGCATTAAAGCTTTGAGCATGAGGCAGAAACCTTCAACCAACATCAAATTTCTTAAATATTTTTTTCTTTTTAATTCAAAAGCTTACTTTTTAAATATCTGTTGTACTGCATAAGCCCCCAGCTCATCATTATGCACAGCAATCCGATGCCACTGAGCAGGTCTTGGCAAATCCTGTGCTCCCACAATTCTCTGGTCAAACATCCCCCCTGTCCCAACAGTGAAGATGGTTACATTTTTCCCGTTCCTCAGTATCTTCTGTACAGGAGCCTGGCCAACTTTTCCACAAATAATTGCCTGTATCAAATCAGTACCATGTAAGTCAAATAAATTGTCAAGAGAAGCATGCAGCTGCATCATTAGTCACTGTTTTACACTAAGTGAAAACAAGCCAAAAATGTTGAGACCAATGCCTCAAGCTCTATTGGGTAAAAGTTTACATCATGGACCATCGGTGATGATTTTGCAGAACTGATTCACAATGTTTACTCAACTACTTATGCTAATAAAGAATTAAGTATTTCATAAATCGTGATGGATATGATCATTTACATAAAACATAACATCTCTTCAAGCTGCATCATTCTGCACAAGACTTACTCAATTAGGGCAGAGCAATGACCCAAATCATGATAGCATGGGGAGAGAACATCATTAACAATTCTCTTGATAACATGTACAATATTATTGATTTGAATTGATACCACTTGGTAGTCAATACCTTATGCACTCCTCGAAAGCCCCAACCCCTCTTTGGATCCACACCTTGGAGTTCTAACTCTGGCTTGCTACCAAGAAAATCATCCATTTCTTCATCAATTTCATCATTCTTTTGTTCAACCTCAGCACTTTCAGATTCTTTACTCTTTTGTTCACCATTAGCACCTTCAGATGGAGTTGTTGAGTACCATAACCCCCAGCTTCTCTGAACAGCCGTCACTAAATTCATGTAAGAAAATAGATAAAAACCACTATTAGTAACATCCAAAACAGTAGTTGTCATATACATTAATACTATCAAATGTTCGAAAAGATTCCCATACGCACAAACATGACCAGCCCCAAAATATTATCAGTTGAAGTATAACTTATATCAGTCTAAGCCAAACCCAGATTAGTGAGGTAAAAAAAAAAAAAACTTTAGTCCGATTGTTCTAAGACATTCACCAACAAAACATAAAGCCAAAGATAATGAATGTCGCCTTGCCGGGTGCTTCTCCAAAATTTTATAAATAGGACTTCAGTGAGCAAAACCAAACACACTTTTACAAACTTTTACTACCGTGAAGTGACGAAATATCAAACATTACGAATGATTAAGCAATCAGTAGCATCCAATGTCTATAAATGCATATGTTACATAGTCTTACATTCGTGAGAGAATACATTTTTAGCTCCTTCAAAAACAACTAAAGAAACACAAAAGAGAAAAGGAAAAAGATGGAGAAAGAGAGAATACCATGGGAAGAGGAAGTCAAAGCAGAGAGTCTCAGACACTTTGCAAGTCTCGTCGCCACAGAATTCATTTTCTGACTATTGCACGAATTCACAGTGCAGGGAAGAAGCAGGGTTTTAGAGTCGAGCTTTAGATTTCACTCTTCAGCTATGCGGTAGGACAAAATTGGGCATCGGCCTATCTTTAGGGCCCAACGAAACTGGCCTCCCGAAAGTTTAATTGGAGATTACCGGCCCATTTGACTTTTTCTTAAAAAAATAAAAAATAAAAAACCTTAACGTTAAAAAAAGAATGAGAAAAGAAAAAAAACTGAAATAAAATATTTAATTTAAATCTTGACATATAAAGTACAAGAACATTTATTTTTCTAAAAAAATGTGTTGCTATTGCTCTCGTTGATGTTATAGGGATATTTTCTAAATTTTAGTTGAATAAACAGAAAATATATATTATTACATGATATAAAAGTTTAGTGAAAATAAGAGGTTTATATTATATTTATCACCATAAAAAGTAAATAGGTACCTACGATTTAAAAAAATTATATTCTTATAATTTCATCAAACTCCATAAGGACTTAGCATAATTTACTCAAATATGCAAAAGCAAAGACAAAAGAATGTATAGTTATTACACTACCAATAAAAATCTGGTTATTAAGGTGCAGTTTTTTATTTTATTTTTTCTGTAGAAGGTGTTGAATTGTCAAAGAATTATTACGTTATAAGTAATGCCTCCCCCCACGTCTCAGCTGAAAGTTTGCCATTTCTGAACCTTAAAATCCACACGCTCTCTCCGGATTCCTTTGGTGGGACTGAGGGGGAAAATGAGACAAGAAAATCCGAACTCTTGCAGAGCTGTCATGGCTACCAGTTAAAATTTTCTTACATAGTTAGAATCGCCATGCATGGTCAGCCAAAGTGGTGGATTAATACCGAAATTGCTAATTAAAACCAAGCACAGAGAGTTTCATTTCAGCAACAAAGAAGGCGCGCTGCTAATCAGAGACAAGAGAACAAGAGCTAAACCAACCGATCTGCTTACAAGGAAAGTAGGTTCAGCGTTCTCGCATGTTCAGATTAAACAAAATATCACTTAGGGTTTAGGGAACTATTTCTTGAGTGAGGAAAAGAATGATCATATTCGTGGTGAATTAAAAAAGATCGGGAAGAAATTGGCGTGTGAGGATGAACCAATTGTTGCTGCATTATCCGAATTTCTTAAATTTGAGCAAATTTTTGAAGGATGAAGATGCTGAAAAATGAAAACATAACAACAGACAGTTGAGCTCGTTACGGAGCTTCATCTGCAAGCCCAAAATGCAAAACACCGGTTACAGTAAGAGCAATGCTGCTAACGAAAGTGGATTCAAAATGGATGGGTGGAGGGGAAGGCGGCGGCGCTTGGTTCATATCCGATCCTAGTTGAAGATGGCTATGTCATTCAAAAGATGAATACAAGGTTTGAAGATAATAATGAAGGACTATGCAGGAAGAGGATTCTCTTGGGAAGGAGATGGAAGCCGTTGAATTTTTCAGGTATCCTTAACCACGATGAAGATTGTCCTTTTTGGCAGAGATACTTCCGTGACAAGGCCAGCCTGGGACTTCCATTTTCGCCCTTTTTCCCCCCTTTTTAATAACAATTACAAGCATTTAAAGCTTCCGTTTGTTGTATCTTCTACTTTCTTTTTTACCTATTATAGTTAGTTGTAAACCAGCATAGCAAGTAGCCCACGGAATACCCTGGCTTAACCGTAATCGCTTTAAATTCGAAATAGAATTCGAGGAAGTATAATACCAAAAAGGGTAATGAATTTATTTTTGTAAATTACAACTGAAAAAAAAAACACTCGTACATCTCATTAGTAACACCGAAACTTTAAGAGATGAGTTTTTTTTTTTTTTTTAAACTAAAAAATGAATTATAGGTAAACAGAAAGCCCATGGTAGGAATTGAAAAACCAGTGATAAAAGCCATCATATTTCATGACCCTAAACCAGCGATAAACATTACTGGCAGTTGTAATAATAATAACACAAACTCGACAAAAATATACCAGACTATTTCAATAGAAAACTTCCACTTACAAGGTGGTAAAAATTACATCCACTTGCAGGTGCTGCATAAACACGCAAATCGGAGAAGTAAAATACTATGCCATGTAACACCGTCTTGACTTTGTAACTGCAAATCAGGACCAGTACAGGCAACAGACAGCTACAGGGTATATACAGTCCATGAACTCCAGGGACGGGTTGAATCCGACAACCACCATAATGTTCATATATTTAAACCACACACTTAGGTTTTCAGTGGCTTCAAACCAAGGGATGCTCGTAGCCGGTTTGCTTCTGCAATCTCTGGATCTGGGTGGTCTGTACCATCATCCTTCTTTTCTTTCTTTTCCTTCTTCTTCTTTGGCTCTTCTCGACTGCCACCATCATCAAGCCCATCCCCATGCCTTCTAGGACTCATGCTGCTTCTAGCATGCCTCTTTCGGTGGTCCCCACCATCACGATCCTTGCGATCTCTACTCCTGCTTCGGCTCCTTGAGTGGCTCCTACGCCTTCCACGATCCCGATCTCTGTCTCTCCTCTCTCGATCCCTACCCTCTCTCTCACGACCATAATCCTTCTCTTCCCTCAATCGATAGCGATCTCTGTCCCTGTCCCTGTCCCTATCTCTATCCCTCTCCCTTTCCCTGTCTCTATCCCTATCTCTATCTCTATCTCGACCACGCCCACGTTCTCGATCATAGTCTCTATCATAATCTCTGTCATAGTCTCGATCCCTGTAAAAAAGACACCAAAGAACAAACGTAAATGTAAAGCTTAAGGACAAACCGGGAGGGAAGGGGATACAACAGTCAACAGTACAGACTAAGACATCCGAGTTGCTATTGAAATGCCACTATTGTATCATGCAAGGTTACGCGAGGTGATAAGACAACCATCGGAACATTAAGCATGTGCATGCGCGTGGCAGCACTTGAAGACATTCAGCATGTCATTTAAACATCAAGCATGCTTCTCCAACTAGATACTTGCAGATCCAAAAGGCTCATCAACCTGTTGATAGACTCACACATACATAAACTACAGGATTCTAGAAATGATAAAAGAGAACTACACAAACAAAAAAGGAAAATGTCTGATCCATCATACTTCTCACTGCACACTGTCAGTGCAGAGAAACCTGGCAGGATCATAACTTTCTAATATAGGAAGCAGTTGTAAACCACAAATGGCTCTGAATGCCACTGTGAAAACTTAGACAAAACTAGAACAATAAATACACGTCTAACTTCGTTACTTCAAAAACAGCTTCCAATACAATGCATTTGTCTCGCAAAATGAGAGCTTGTAAACATTGTAAACACATAATTATAAGTAAATTATTCTGGCATTGGGCCTTCATACCCTGAGACACGCTAACAACAAAGTTGATGGAAAATTTGGAAGCAAGCCGAGAGATAAAAAGAAGGTAGAAACTTTTCCGTAGTCTATGTTCACATCTACATACAACACAAACCCACAAGGAAGGATCTGTACCTGTGCCTATGACTGTCACGTCTCCTATCCCTATCTCTCTCCCTTGTAGGACTTCGCCCACGGTAATAGTCCTGTTAAGCATTCAATAATTGAAGGGGGGGGGGGGGGGGGAGGGAATCAGAACCAATTCACTCTAAATAGAAAAAATAAATAAGGAGATCAAAGAGACGAGAAAGACACCTTCTCATAGGCCCCATCTTCCAGCCCATCAACAGGTTGTTCATTATCCTCTTTCTCTTCCTCCTCCTCAAAATCTTCTTCAAGAGCACTTCTTCTGGGTTCTAGTGAACCAATAGATTCAAGAGTCCACCTACAGAAATCAGATGAGTGCACCCACCAAGATAAATACCAACCATAACCACAAATCAATGTGTAAACCTCAAACCTATTACACCCAAAAAAAAAAAAAAATCAAACCATCCACTACAAAATTTAACCAAAATCATTTGGAATCTCCACTAGGTTTTCTATAAGGAAGGCCTAAATGTAGTGCAGAAGCTACAGGGGTAGGCTAACAATATAACAAGAAAAAGAAGCACCATGAATGACTCCGACTCTTGCACAACTCTCTGATGCTCAACCCCTCCCAGTACCTTCAGTGTGAGAAAGATGTTTCTTATTTCCAGTTCACACAAACATTGAGAAGTTGCGCTCAAAAACTTCACAGTTTAAAAAGAATAGTATGTAAAATCTACCAAGCTGGCCTCACATATCTCTTCTACTGCATCAGACCAGAGACAGCACAAATCGATGGATGATAAAAATGGAGATTAGTCCAAATTAAGCACTAGATAGCAAGGAGAAGCAGGCCATAATCATTCAAACGGAACAAAAAGAATCACACCCATAAGTCTAAAATCCAGAAAATACAATTAACAGTAAATGAAGGAACCTTTTCTTAATACGCGGCAAAGCAATGTCACAGGAGTAATCTCTTGTGAGAAGTTCATCAATAACCTCATCCACATGCGTCAATGCAAACTCTGCAGCAGAATACAAAGTGATTAATACAGTAAATATAAAACAAGAGATACCTTTGGAGCAATAGACCAAATTTGAGAAAATTGCCGTGGAACAAAATTTCACATGTAGATCGAAATCTTACGTCCATCGGCTAATTTTCGCCTCAATTTACGATAGTCATTGTATAGGGGTTCCAGGTAGCGGTAAACGTCAGTATCGGATCCTGTAAGTCGCAGATAAAAAGCCCCAAGCACCCTCACGTATCTGCAGCCCATATATCAAAAGCAAACATAATCAAAGGTTATCCAAATTAAAGAAACCCACACCTAGAGAAAGAGTGATGAATGAATCTTGAAGAGTGAAAATGACAGCAGTTAAAGACCAAAGGAGATACTTGTAATCCTCGTTCTTGATGAACTCTATAACGATTTCCTTCTCAGGCTGAATTTGGAGCATCTTCATGACAAGGCACATGAAGGGAGTGGGTTTCCGGCTGCCACCGAAGGTTCCACCGAGGTGGTCGAGCTCCATGGCTTTGTCGACCAAGGTCTCCGCCGTCAAACCGAAACATTGTTCCTTCCAATAGGTGTTCTGGTAGATCTTCGATCGGAGAATCTTCTCAACGAGGTTCTGAGGATTAGTACCTCGTATGCTCTTAGCTGCTGGATCGGTACGATTCGCCATGGAATTGGACGGATTTTCAACAAACCCTAGTTACCACTTTCAAAAACGGTATTTTTAGCAAGAGAGGAAAGACGGTGCGTTTTCGTTAAGCTGTTCTTTCTTTGCCTCTTTTCTAAACGACTCGTTCGGGGGGGAGAAATCCCTGAATTGGCTTTGGGCGACGGAGCCCTCAGTTTATGTTTGGCAGACATACCCTGAGTAATCTTATCTTATATTTCGAAAAGAAATAAATAAAAATTATTTTCATAAGAGCGTAAACCTAATTAACTATTCCAGAAATAATTATATCAATGAAAAACTGGCAAACATTTGTTGGAAGTTATGGCAAGAAATTGTGTGGAATTTTTTGCTTACTTTTTTGATTTTTTAATATAATAATTTTAAGTTATTATTATATGAAAAATAACTTATAAAAAAATCATGTAACAGAGTAAAAAAATCTAAATTTTAAACATAAACTGTTCTTTTATATAACTAATCTATATTAATTATTAAATAGGCATATGTATATCTATAATGATATTTATTTGTAACAATAATCAGCAAATTAGGTTTTTTTTACCACATATATTGTCGTTGTCCATGTTCAGTTTATTCTATTAAATTAATATATGATATTATTTGAAGATTTTATCTTTCATTGCAATATATATTCTTAAAATCTTATATGTGTATATATAATAGTTTAGTCGCTAATATCATTATTGGTACAAAAAGGGAATTGATTCTCATGCAATTCTTTCATTTGATTTTTCTCCAAAGGAAATTTTATAAAGTATATAATAAGTAGTTAGCCCATGGATAATTTTGTTTATATTTTGTCCTTTCTAACCTAATTGCCAGAGGCATTCACTTTCCAACATGATCTAAATTACAAAGGGAAAAAAAGATATATTTGAATATATTTTTATTTTTATATTTTTAAAAATTATTTTTATTTTCAAATATAATTTTCAAATGAAAGGAAAATAAAAGATAAAAGATGGTCAATGTTGTAAATAAAAAATATTTTATTTAATTACAAAACTGACATTGAAAATGAAAAAATAAATTAATAAAATATCTAAAAGTTATTTTTATTTTTAAGTTATACATTTAGAATTATAATTTTTAAAAATAATTTTTCAAATAAATTATTCTATTTTAAAAAATAAGAAAGGAAAATTATATTACATCCATTTGAAAATTAGGATATATTTTAATAATTTTTATATTTGTTTATGTGAATGTGATAATGAATTAATTGTTATGGATGTGTTTAAGATGTGAATTTATTTAAGAAAAAATGGTTTTATAACATGGATAGGAAAAATAAGATATTAGAGATTTGTACAAAGTTAAAATTAAATAAGTGTGTATGTATAAGATTTAAGGATTATTTTTCTTAATTTGCCCTTAGATTACTTCTAAAATTATGAAAATGTCCTTAGGATCATTTTAAGACTTCTAAATCCATTTCCCTAACTCATTCTCTGCTACTAAGTTTTAGTCTTTCTTCCTCCTCCTTTCCCAATTTTGTTTTCATCAAGTTATAATAACAATTGGCCCAAGAATTTAAGAAAATCATTTGTCTTTCTTAAGTAACTTAAAGTAATTCTTCTAAGTTATGGTTAGTGGATTAATAGAATTTAGGTTGAAATGGGGAATACTAAAGATTTAGGATCTATTTGTTTTCTATTTTTAAAAATAATTTTTTATTTTTTATTTTTAAAAATAGAAAAACTTATTTGATCAATTATTTTCAAATTTTATTTTTAAAAATTATTCTGTAAATGTATAACTTAAAAATAAGAAAACAGAAATAACTTTTAGTTGTTTTCTAAACTTATTTTCTTATTTTGAATGTCAGTTTTATAATTAAATGAAATATTTCTTTATTTAAAATATTTGTCACCCTCTAATCTTAATTTTCCTTTAATCCAAAACTATTTTTAAACAATTTTTAAAAACACCAAAATAAAAACATATCCAAACACACTCTTAAGCTAATTTGTTTTAATCTTTTATAATATCTTCCACACACAAGTAGGTAACCTAGTTATCACTACTTGAATTTCCTTTTTAGTATATGTTATTGGTAAATTAGTTATTTGTGAGAATTCTATTGATTTGATGCTAAAATCTTATTCATATTATAAGATGCTTGTTTGTTAAGTTAGCTTACGAGATAGATAATGGAAGTATAGTAAAATTTGGATTAAGGATAGTATAAATTGATGATGAATGAAAAATTGATCATTTGCATAATAAATTTCATGGAAAGGCTAGAAGACCCAACTTATATTCAAATATGGTAATCAAATATAGTCTTAAAAATTATTCTAAAGAAGCCATATTCAATTATTATAACAAATTACCCTAAAAAGCCCTTGCCTCTAGATACTAATAATTGGATATGGTATTCAATTATGATCATAGAAGTGATACTTTAGGAGCCAATATTTAACTACCATAATCAATTATAATTAAAATATTTGCCTCTAGATGATAGTATTCAATTACGATAATTGAGTATCTGTTCTAATTGTTACTTCTAGAACCCTATCTTTGACCACCATAAATAAGTAACCTTAGTTGCTTTCTAGTTATGTTTAAACTTAAAGAATGTTAGTTAGTTTAACTGTGTAATACAATTATTGATGTGACTGGACTATGGTTGAGGTTATTGGTATTTTCGAATGATGAGAATGTGAAATAATATCCTAGTCTATTTTCACGTATAATATGGTATTATTAGTTTACATAAATTACAAATGTATACAATTAATTCTTAAATGTGAATATATGTGGAATTGATACTAGAACCTCAGTATGAGATATGATATTGTGTGAAAATGTGATTGAGGGAGATGATACAATGATATTGCAATATAGTATTGGATCTAAAATTGTTTGTAAATGAATAAGAATAGCTCTGGAGGAATAAGATTGATTTTGTAAATGGATAAAGTTGATCGAGAAAGACAAAAAAATTTAATGTTTTCCGATATTTACCTTCAATGTTTGTTTTTACCGTTTGATACTAATATGATCGTAAATGAAATGATTGATTATGAACTAGTAATGTTAAGAATGTGTATTGCAGTATCCTTTTATGAATATGTATATATATGTATTTGTTAAGTAGATTATTTACTTATTGAATCAATAAGTTACCATTCAATTGTTTCCTTTCTTTATAAATATGTTAGTAGAAGCTTCCTTTCCTCCACTGGCACAACAAGAATAAATTCTACAATGCAGAACTTGTTAGGGCAATCAAAGTTAAAGATAGTCTAAAATTAGAAATGTTTAGGGCCTTAAATTATAGATAAGTTATAAACTTCTAATTATATGAATACTCTTAATAATATTTATAAAATATACTTAGCTGATAGTAATTACATAATGATGCCAAGTTTAGAACAATTTTATGTCGGTGGAAATTAAAAAATGAATTCCATGTCAATCAAGATCTAAGCAGGTCATGACAAACTATTTTTAAAAATAATAAATAATCAAGTCCTTAGTTACACCAAGAATATTTTGTTAAGAAAAAGAATATATAATTTTTTTTATTACATATTAATACATTTTCTTTCCTCTATTCTTTATTTAATAGTGTATTTCTCATTTTATTGATTTAATGCACACAGTAACTATGCATTTAATGCAACAAAAGAATTTTCTTTATAACATATCATAAGGGGCAATAAGAAGTTCAACCTCCTAAAAAAGTGAATATTTCTATTATTATATTACATTTAATATATTGAAATTTATATTTTTAATTTTAATTCATTTAATTTGATATTTAAAAAATATAATTTAATGATAAAATACCAAATCTCTTAAAAAGTCAAATTCATTGTAATATTATCCTATAAACAACATTAATAAGTAATTGTGATAATTTAATATCTCCCTCATTATTATTATAAGCTGATTCCTCGTTTATCAATATAACAACCATGCATTCACCCAAAAAAAAAGGGGGGCGGGGGATCATGCAGCTGTAGTGCACATAAATTAACCGCCCATCCATGATACCAAAAGAACACATGAATGACTAATGTCTTAGGATCATTTACTTGGCAGTTAGCACGCAGACACTTGTCCTATAATTTTTTGATGGATTATTTTGTCATCATCTGTATCTGTTTCCCTTCACGCTTCAATTCATACCGTACGCCATTAATAGAGCTGATTATGTTCCTTTCCTCTCGAACAAAATTACGCATGGCATGATCTCCACCTTCTACGTTTGGTTTTGGCTTCTTCAACTATTAGAAATGACCAATCTCTCAGTTTCCGTGAAATGAAGTTAGGGTTTTGGAGCCTAAACTCACAAAAATAACGTCAGAAGCAACTACATCAACTGCGATTATTGGTGTGAATGCTGTGTCAAAAATTATTTTGTCAAAAGCGATTAATTCAAGTGAATTCAAATGACATTCAATATTTTTTTGGAAGTTTTATTCCTAATCCTTACATCTGTGAATTTACTAATTTCACCACTCCTACTGTACCAAATAAAAAAAATACATATTCTGAGCGACCTGCAAGCACTCTCCCGCAGAGATAAATATACATTGTCTGTAAAATTTACGTTACCTGAAAGCACTCTCTCGCAGAGATAAAAAGCACTCTCTCGCAGAGATAAATATACATTGTCTGTAAAACTTACGCGTCAGAAAGTAGCCAAAACAATATTGATGAGTACAATACGCAATGTTTTCTTTAAGTATCTGTTTAAGCACTAACCTCTTAAATGATATTTTCAGTATCCATCAAGGCCATATTAAATCATATGACAAACAAAGACGTGCTTCCCAACCGTCAATGTGGTGTCCAAAAACTACGAATTTGAGTTCTCTATTTGGTTGGTCTTATCATACATATTAAAAGTCTCCTGAATCTTCTTGTTAGAATGTAATTTAAAAAAAAAATCAGTCTTACACCATCCATTAAAAGATATAAAAAAGCGACATCACAATCACGTATCATCAGAGCAACCACTATATTGTCACTAATAAACAAGAACAATCAAGTATAAACAACCGAATAATGAGTTGATCACAATAAAATTAGGTACATAAAGAAAGTATACCTAAACATTTACCAATTTTATGTCCAAGCTGATCTTGATAAGGGACGAATGGGAGGAATCAAAAAATTCTAAACATCTAGGCTGGTAAAATACAGATGGAAGGAACTATGCCTGCTATAATACAATGGATTTCATCTCTGTGACTGATCAGGAGTGTGGTTGCTCGTCGTAGATGATGATGCCGGCCTACCGTTCAACATTCCGTTATCAATAGGTGGGGTTGATCCCCATTTACTATCGGATTCATTGGGTTCCATCACTTTCACAGAACCATCAGTCAACCCAATAGCAAATTGATTGGGTTCTACCGGATGTGCCGCAACAACGAGAGGGTACACAGCTTGGTTTCTACAATATTACAACCGGTTAATATTTCCACTTTCAACACAAGGAATCTTGTTTTTGAAAAAGAAGGGAGAGGGTTCAATATATAAATTAAAGCAGCAAGCAGATTATGTTGAATCTGTATTCTAGAGAGCTAAAAGGGTGGCAAAATAGGCACACATTTTTGCATAAACAATGAAATTAACATTTCAATTGATAGTTATTATGCTTGCACAAAGGTTCAAGAAAGAAAAGATTTTAACTGGGTCCATCGAATACAGTAAACTTACCCGCTTAAAGCTGCCTGAGACAAATATGCTGACGGAGCAATGCGACATCTTAGTCTCAAGCTATCAGCATCAAAAACCCCAATGTTACCATCACAAAATGTAGCATATATTAGCTGACTGTTGCAAGAATAAGATGCACATGATATAGGAGCAGACAGAACATCTTGTGGAACCCACTGCAACAAACGAATGCAGAAGTATATCACAATTTGATGTTGTCAATAGCAAAGCAACTGCTTTATCAACAACTAAAGAAACCCCTTGCCTGCCTAATACGATCCATCTTTGAGGCATCGTATATTGCCAGCTGAGTCTCATGAACCACTAATAAGCGGAGTTGGTCAGCATGAAACTGCACTCGGGTATCACCAACAGGTGCCCTTCCAGCAGGTAATTGTAGAGCCATCGATTTTCTTTTCTCCCATGTATCAATGCTCCACAGGCAAAGCTGTCGAAAATCAGAGTATTAAAAACAATGTTTAAAACAAAACATGTGGCATGACAAGTGGTAAAGCCTTAACTATAATACTACAGTGTTCTGAAACAAGGAAGATAATGCAATTGAAAAGAGTAGACAGGTGGCACAAATATGAACACAAGCGAACTTCAACTCTTTCAAGATTCAATTAAAATCATGTTGACGTACAATGGAGTAGGATAAGTACCAAAGATATCTCAAACAAAAAATCAGGCACTTCACAACTTCCACAAGGGACTTCTTCTCTTTACTAATATTAAATGACAGCACAAGAATTAATAGACTTACTTGAGCATCAGCACCAGAAGAAACTAAAATATTAAGATTGGTTGAAAAAGCCAAGCCAGTAATACGCTTCTGGTGACCCTTCAATTTTGATTTTACCTAGAAGACGTAAGGATGGAAAAACGTCAGATTATAACATACTAGTGCACATCTCAAAGCGTAGAAATTAAGCAGTGAAACATATTAATCACCTCATCCACTCTAACATTATAAATGTGAATAGTTGAGTCCTCCATCCCAATGGCTATGATGTTGTTATCCTGAGGATGGAAAGCCAGAAAGGTAGAGGCAGGAGGTGGTGGCATGAATGTCGTCATCACCTATAAGAAAGCAAAGCATGGTTAATCACTTGCAACTGAATGATAGACCAGAACTTTACATCCAGTCATACCTTAAATGTCATCATGTTAAATAATGAAACCTTTCCACCACATGCAGACATCACATATGAGTCATTCTTTGAAAGCGCAATGCAAGGAACTGCTTCTTCAAGGTTCACACCCATGGTATCATTAGCCATGAGCAGACCACTGTTCGGTTGCCAATATTGTGGAGCAACACTAGCTGTGGCCTATAACCGCATTAACATCAGAATTCTGTTCTCTATTGGAAGCATAAGGGAAACAAATGAGTGGGAGGTAGATAAGCAAACCATTCTTTGCTATGTATTACCTTCCCAGTGGGATTGTGTTCATTGCGGGTCCACTTCCACAGCTTCTGAATACCACTGGACCCAAGTGCCAAAACACCAACACCAGAGTTTGTATATAAAAGCCGAACAACCTATATATGATATTAGAGTCAGAGCAGGAGACATAAGTCTTTAATTAAGAATTGTGATCTTAAACAGTCAACACACCTTGCTGGAAGTATCTGTGCTCTCAGGCATGTTAACTAACCGACAATGGACAGGATCCACAATTTCGGACAGCTGCCACGGTTTAGCTCTATCAATGACGTCATCCACTGTTCTTGGTTTTTCAACCCTCCGACCCAAGGGATCAACTCCATTCTAAATTGATAAAACCAAAACATATCAATGCTTTACAAACAAGTTAACAAAGAACCTAAGATTCGTAAATAATTACATGAAAAAAATTGAAAAAGCAATGAAAACATAAAATAATTCACAGCCGCTCAGGTTCAAATACAATTTAGGATCCAATCAAAAGGACATGATCCGCATACAGCAAAGAGTGAAGGTATTGCAGAAGGAAATTGACTCCTAAATAATAGGAAAAAGAGATCATGTCTGTCCACATGCGAGCAATATATATCTAGAAAATAGAGAGCCAAAATACTTAGTTTTCAGCAGTTTGCCAACTTCATGTCTTAATCTTTAAACTAATCTATGAGTCATTGTGCCAACATCATAATCATGAAACTAAGCTAGGAGGGAAAGTTTCTTACAAGGATTGGCGATGGCCTGACAGGGGAGCTCCTTTCCACTTTGCAGTTTACAGGACCAACATTGACAGCAGAAGTGCCAGATACCTAAAAGAAACAAAGGAGGCAGTACTCACTAATATAGGGATATACAGACCACAAGAATAAGAATACATATATCAATCCAAATATCATGAACCAGGCAAAACTAAAGTAAATAACTTCAACTAAACCTTGATTGCAGCAGATTCAATTGGAGACCTCAATGCTTCAAATGCTGGGGTTTCAACTGCTCTTAAGGATCTAAGACCAACAGCATTACCAAGGATCTTGAATCCATTGTCTGCTGTAGTAACGGCAAGAAGATTGCCATCCTTATTGAATCTCAAGCGTGGAAGGCTCTGAATATAGCAGTAGGAAAATATAAAGAGGTAAGCTTAAAAAGCAGAATTGTGTTCCAGAATTACAGTAAAAAATGTAAATGCTAAAATACTAACTGGTAGACTGCCCTCTGCTTCAGTGGTTGTCAGAATACTAATGTTGTCCATATCCCAAAACTTTATTTGGCCATCTTCACCTGCAGCCAAAAAGCGATTTTGGGTTGTGTCAAACTGCACGACACCAGCAGATTTCTTCCTAAACCCACTATAAGTCCTCTTAATCGCTCCTTCGCTTTCATTCCACTCAACTAGATAAGAGTCTCCATCTTTGCTTGTCCCACAAGAAAACAATCTGGTGAAATTTGGGAAAAAAATATAAAATAGATATGTTAATACATTTTTACAGAATACTTCATCATTATCTGTTAAATTTGAACCTTAAGTGAATAGTTATCTGTTTGCAATGCATCTTACCTGCTTCCATCAGCACTGTAATGCATGGTAGTACACCAATGACCAGGAGCATCATAATCAACTCTAGAACCCATGTTATCATACAGCCAGGCCTTTATTTTCCCATCAATTGCAGTTGAAAATATGAACTACAAAGTAACAATATAATTTTTAGTACCAATGAAGCCAATTTTGACTAGAAAGATACATACTGACAGACTGTATCTCTTTCGCACATAAGACATGCAAGCACTAGTCTCAATCATGAGCTATCATGCTAGAAAAAAATGGCAAATAAGTGAGATGAGAATGAAGAGTGGGGTGGAATCTGATTCTTGATGCCCCGTACAAGGTACAGCAAGACAACACAACCTGCATATTATCTAATAATAAGACACAATAACAGTCTGCTTCTCAAGTCTCAGAAGTTGCGGCTTATGAAGTGACAGAAGTAAAAATAAGAAGGCATCAGGTTTAATGTTCCTGATATCGCAAAGAAGATAATCTTTTGCAGGATAAAATGATTTATGATTGCTAGTTTTTTTTAACAGATGTCTTGCAGTGAGCTATGAAACAAACCAGAAACCTAAGGCATGCAACAAGTGATTCATTTGAGCCAACCAAGAGACACGGATGTTTAGATTTTTGAATTAAATGACCCAGCATATTAATGCTATGAATAAGGAAGGTACAGTAATGCTATAAATAACCCAGTATCCAAATACTGGTGATGATGTCAGCAAAACAATATCTTAGAAAAAATAATCGATGCTTGAAAAATAATACCTGAATATTCTCTTTGTGATGAGGACAGATAGAATACACAGGTGCATCATGCCCCTCAAAATTAAATAGTTTTCGTCCATTTAAATCCCAGACCTGCAAGAACTTCTTCTTCAGACAAAATAGACACATTTTTGCAGAATTAATAATTGCAATTATTTCTTTTATTAGCACCTTTATCAACTTATCATCTCCACAAGTCACAATACATAGTTGTTTATTTGGGTGTGCAAATGCCAAGTCATTTACGCCACCAGTATGGGCATCAATCTGCATCAACAAAGGAATGTAAATTGCACTGCAATGCAAAATTTGGCTACTCCTGATGAGAAAATTCTCACCTCTAAACGATGGGTTAGCTCATTTGATCCGGCATATGCATACAAATGAATCAAATGTTTAGTGAATGCAACACCTACAGCAAAAAAATAAGGCAAAATAAAATTAGATACCCACTCTAACACATTAAAATAGAAAAAAGAAGTAAATTCACATACCCACAAAATTTCCATCAGGGCTCCAAGTAATGCGGCTGACAGAAATTGGTACATCTTTACTGACAGCTGCCTGCAAAAATTCTCAAATTTGAGATTCCAAAGGCGTTACTTATAAACAACAAGATGAATGGCCCAGCTTAATTTGATGCAGTGGCCACACTAGCCTAGTTAGGGACTCATTTCCATGGCTCATTTTTTTTAGACAATGACTACCAACCTGTGAAGCACGGCTACAATATGGGTATGTGTATAACTCAATTTTTAAAAAATTACGATATGAGAGATGATTAGGATACATAAACCAAAAAATTTATATATTTTATATAGATATGTCCCAAAAAAAAAAAAAGAATATAAGTTTCAAACTGCCAGTCATAATTTAAACACTTATATTATGACTATCTATACAAAGAATCAATTTCTATTCTTTAGTAATAGAAAACATATCAATTGTATCTCCCCCCCTTGTCCATCTGTAAAAAGCATGGTTTTATATTTGGTTCATCATAAAATAGATTTGTCCAATTGATTTCATATGAGAAACAATTTGATTTGGTTCTATTTCTTTCCCTTAATAACATAGCTGCTTTTTTTAAAAAAACATAAAAAAAATGAAGTTTGGAATGGATATACTTGATTGCACCAAAGTAAAGTGAATCTTAGCCGTCATGTGAATCATGCAGAATTAGTGCCGCATCCAACATTTGAAATCAAAAAAGGAAAGAAATGATTGATTTGATTCTTCTCTAATTTGAATCAAAAAGTACCTATTGAGTATTGGAATTGGATACTAGTGCGATATCGGTTCTCCGCCATTAAGGAAGAATATGTGCTTCATAGGTGCCAACTAAAGGTACTGTAGAAAAATATTCCAGTGTGTGGGGGTAAAAAATATTCCGTGCTTCATAGCTACCAACTAAAGATACCTGAAATGCCAAAGTGCATGCTGACAACTCATATATCTTGAAAGGCTTCAAGACCAATCTCTCGCGCAACCCAAGTTCCCAGAGAGCAATTTCACCATTATGAGAACCAACTGCCAAATGTAGAATACATACCATGGTAAAAGAAAAACTTATGTTTTTGTCAGGATTTGGTAATAGAAAATTTACACACAAGGCAACCTTAATAGACAATACCAAGAAGTAAGGTGTGGTGAGAAGGATGAAAATCCATGCTTGTCACAGTAGATCCTTGATGTAAAGTAATAGCCACTGTTCTTGGTAGATCATCAAGTGACCAAGAAGCTTGTCGTGCAGTTGGATAGGAAACCTGAGATTATAGAGATGATGCACACCGGCATGAGTCATCAACCATTACAAAGTCAGTAAGACCAATGCATCCTAATAATAGAAAGACATTTAGCATCATGAAATAGCTAAAGCTCATATAAATTATACAGAAAGACATCAACAGTACCTCCTCTACAGAATGAGCAGGCCGAAGCCTTTTCATTAGCTGTTCATGATCTGGATTCTGATAATCAACCATGCCAGAAGTTGCCGGTGGTGTTCTTGGATGTTTCAAGATAGAAACTGTGTGAAAGAAAAGGAGAGCATTTAATTAATGATACCACATCCATAACAAAAAGTTGTGCTCACTTAGCCAAGTAAATACAATTGCATCAGTAAAGTGTAACATGTTTCACAGTGTTATTTGAAACAGCTCTTGATAACATATATATCTTATTGGAATCACAAACAAATGCACACCAGTCTAAAATATTTTAACCAAAAATATACATTACCTCTGGCTACACATTCTTTATGGAAGACTGGTATAATAAATATAATAGAATTACTACAACGAAAGTGATTTGCATTCTCCTTATGCATCACTATACTCAAAGTCTATTGAACAAATAGATCTGTAAGTAATTGTAATTATAATGTTACTATTAATTTTATTTAGTTCTATTAACAGATGGCAAAACCTATGAGGAACAATCTTAACCTTGATTCTGTGGAACTGGTATTGATGATGCAGTGACAACAGCTGCTTGGACAGATGATGAAGCAGAAGCATTAGCCATCCAACCAGCTAAAGCATTAGCATTGGCAGTTGCTGCTGTCGGTGGGAAGGGCTACAGAAAATCAAAGAAAACAATACTAATTAATCAAAATGCCAGTAACTATATTTTTAATCAAAAGAAAATGCAAGAATTGAACGTTTGAGATGCATTATATCTTACACCATGAGCTGCAAGTGAAGTATAAGCAGCAGGCTTTGCCACTGCAGCAACAGGAAGATTTACAGGTGGAGTTGCCAAAGGACCATTAGGAGGTGAGCATGAGTGATCTGTGAATAGAGTCTTTATATCTGGGTTTGGCCTTGGATTTTTGCAAAGCTGGTGCTGCCAGTTTAAACTGCATTGATAAAGGGCACATACAGATTAACAAAAGGCAATGGCATACCATAACAAGTTAAACAATCATGTCATATAATAACTGAGAAAAACTAAAGGAGTTAACATTATACAAATGCATGATATAAGGAGCTAAAGCACTATGCTAAATGTGAAGTTATAGTGTCAAAAGTTAATAAAGAGTGAATCACACGATCAAATTTTTATTTGACAAATCATCAACTACATAACCAACAAACTTTAAAAGGAGGTAGACAACAATCACAACTCGCTATGCAAAAGTGAACAAAAAAATCAACTGCAAATTTTGTGTGTGTGTGTTTTAGGAGAGAAAGAATGTAGAAATCTTCAATTAACTTATCCATCCAACAACTGCAGAATCCATACCTTTGGTTAATTAATGTCCTTAATCTTGATGACTTAAGTGTAGGGAAAAGAAGCTTATCACGGAAGAGAGGATTTGCTTCTATGAGTTTTTTAAGCTCTATCAACATAATGCTTCGAGCAGTTTTTGTGTCACCATACTTGGACAGCTGCTCATTCTCCCTGGCATTTAAAACCAAAATGAAAAGAAACATTTCTTCAGGATTACGTGTTAATAACATAGTAGCTCAATTAATTAAGAGATCTTTCAATCATGATGACTATATTCTATACAATGCTACACAAAGCTAACAGAAGAATACATAAGTCAACCGTGATACCTGAAATTACTTAGAGTTAAAAGCTGGGTGATTTCTTTGTATAGTTCCTCATTAAAAGTGGAGAACACTTTCAAATCATTCACTAATATCTCAACAGCCTTTGCCTTGTCTTGCCTGAGACGTAAAATAAATAAATAATAGAACGTCAAACTCCACAACATGGACAAATAAATTTTGAAAATTTCCCACAGATGCAGGGTAATATATACCGATCCAGCGCTTCCAGATATTTCTGTTTCCTGATTTCAAAGAATATCTTCATTGAGTATCTATTATCATCAACTTTGGTAAACCCTGATAAGTACTTCTCAACTTCTTCCCATTCTCCAGCCTGAACTTTTTCCTCGAAGTACTTCATGTTGAAGAAAAAACCGGATTCTTTCTCGAGTCTAGAACAATTGATAAACATTTCAAAAAGCAAACGACCAATCGTTTTGATATCAAAATACAACAAAGAACAAAGCACAATATAAAAACTACCAGCAGGATAAGAGAGAGCATAACCAATTTATGGATACATCTGGCATACTAGCATTTAAATCCAATCATCTTAATTCATTCACATGCTTTACCATTTCAGAATTTCAAATGGATTACAAGGAATAAACAACATTTATTTATGCATGAGTAAATACTAAATAAGATTATTCATATTCATAATTTATACGTCAATTAGAAAATACACAGTCCACGTAATGGGTTTTTACTAATTTGACTAATGCAACTTTAAGACAACGAAACATCCCATCTGCAGCTAATACTTCATTTGGCTCAATTTTTCAGAAGACGGTTTAGGCTGAAAACTACCACAAAATAGAGATCCACATTACAGATTAGCCCATTTCTAACGCCCCGATTTGCAGCTTTATTATATAATAAAAACAATATCGAAAATTTCCCTCCCTTTATTCCTTGAGTTCCAATTCTTCCATATCTACAACTTTCAGCCACACAAACATTCATAAAAACTTCAGAGAAATAGGCAGGTGGGAAAAAAGCTAAGGGTCTTACTTGTGCACCGACTCCTTGAATTTCTCCTCCTCCAGAAATTGGAGTATGAGAAATACCAATTCCCTGCTCAAAGAAGACATAGCGGGTGCTTACACCTGCAAACCCTCCGGGAATTCCAATATTCGAAGACCGATCTTCGAATCCAAATACAGGGGCACTTTAAGGCAAGACGGCACAGTACTTGAAATTCCACCTAACAGAGACAAACCAGAAGTGAATCATAGGAAGTCCCCCCGCCCCCACTTCAACTCCGAATCTGAACTGAAATACAGTCCACAGCCTCAGAATCCCAAAAAAAATTGGAGCTCACTAAGGATTACGGCTCCCACTTCGAGGATTTCTAGGGTTTGAACAGCTAGCTGCGGATAAGAAGAGGAGAGAGAGTCGAAAGAGCCGGTCTCGCTATCTTCGAGGCGTTGTACGGGGGCTTTATTTTGTAACTGACCTATCAGTCATAAGTACGTGCACTTATGATAAGCACCAGTAGTTATCAAGGGAAACTATTATTGCGTGAGTGATACGGGACCTACACAGAGTTGCGGATTCGAAACAAGTAATTCAAATCTAGTGAATATTCGGTACGCACGTCCACTCGACCCCATTCTTTTTGTACTGTCGCTTTCCCTTTCACTTTCCATTTCCCTTTCAATCGAGAATTTCATGATCTCGCGAAACTTTCGAGAGTGCTCTGAGGTGAATCCACGCGCCGGATTTTTTTTGGTTTTTTATGAAAAAGAAAGAAATTTTTAAAATTTTATTTTCTATTTAAATGGAGAGAAAATAAAAATATATTAAAAATAAAATTTTTAATTAAAATTTTCAATTAATACAAATTTTAAAATTTCTTTTATTCTCTTATCAACCACGCAAGGGAGTTGATTTAGGTCTTTTCTACCGTGTGGCATTACAAAATTTTTCATACCTTAACATTTTTATAGAATGATGATTTTTATAAAGATTGCATTTTTTTTATCAAGTTATTTGGAGAAAATCACTCTTATTCCAAGTATTTCTATCGAGAAATTCACTATTAACAGTAGAGGAACTTTTAATTAAAAAAGTGAAAAGAAAATTAATAAAAAATGTTAAATTCATTTTATATTTATTAATTGATAAATATATCAATAAAACATAATTTGTTGATTATAAAAATTGCTTCTAAACTTGATAGAAAAAATTCGGAAGAGATACAATATTATTTTATGTTAGGAATGATTAGATAAAAAGCCAAAATCATATCATAGATTTTTAAAAATCTATCATTGAGCACATTAATAAAATTATGTTCAGCTAAAATGTCTTTAATATCCTCAACGTCTTATTGCCATTAGTAGACAGAGTCAATTACCATTTTACAATCATTCCAATTCAATAATAATTTTTTAAAAAATTATAAGAGGCTGTATAAAATTACATTTAAACAAAGCGGGAAATGTAACTCCGTATATAACATCTTACGTTAACAAAGAGCCACAATAATCAAAGGAAACATATTTTTGATTCGGAATTCATGTTTTCAAACCTTTAAAAATGGATAAAATTTATATATTATATAGTAGATGATGTTATTTAAAACAATCTTTTAAATATCAAAATATTTTTAAATTTTAATTTAATGTAATAATTATGGCACTATAAAAATACAGGAGGCCCACTCTACATGTGCCATTTATAGCAAAAGCCGCTACACCAAATAAAATTCTAACTTTTAATATTTAAAAATTATTTAAATCACATCATATAGTACAACAAATACCTAAAAATTTCTCTCAAGAAGATTGACACCAGTTTGGCATTCTTTTAATAAGGGACAAAATCTGGATAAAATTGTTTATGTGTTTGTTATAAGTTTTTTTTATTTAGATTATGACATATGCATAATTATTTTATAATAATAATAATAATACTAATTAGGTGAATTTTATAATGTTCCAAGAGTTTTAAACCCTAGAGCAATGTAAAGAACTCAAAAAGTGTTAAATAGAAATTATTTGATTACTTCTATTAAAAAATAGATGATTGTAATTATATTATTTTAATTTAATGATTTCAAACTTTACTATGTTATTTTGAATTTTGAAATTTTTAGAATATCATAACCAAACTTGCCAATTATTGTAATTATTAAATTAAAATTATTAATAATTAATAAAATAATTAATGCAATAATAAAACAAATCTTATAACAAATACCTAAAGGGCTTTGATTCAATTTTACCCTTTAATATTATAATAATAATTATGATAATGATATTTCACATGCATCATCGTTAAATTTCATTCATACTACATGAACTTCATTTATCAATACAATTAATAACCCAAATTTCTCCCAAATAGTAAAGTTAGTAAAGTTGACGCAAATGATTCGGTGGAACTGAAGCCACGTGCCTCTAACGCTCTTCTCTTGCAGTAACAACTCTTGCTTTATCTCCACTTCTCCAAATAGCATCAATATTTTAGTTAATGTAAGCAGTGCAAAATGATCCAAGTTGTCTTCCTATTTCAACCAGCATTGGCAGCTGTCAAGAACAAATTTTCTTTCTCTCATGCAGCAGTTCGTTCTTCGTCTTGCAGGTAAATGCACACAGAAAGCACATTTGGAGATTCCAATGCATATAATCTATTTGGATTCTAAGAACTGTAAATTCACATATCAGACAAGAATATGCAAATTCTGTTTCAGCCTCGCCATTGGCACCGGATTTCTGCCAAACCTTCGCAAGATGATTGATGAAAGGTGGATTTTTGAGTCCCAGAGGCCACAGCCTCATGATGGTTGGACAGAGAGTATGGTATTGCTTAATTAATTCTAGTTCTAGTATAATTTAATTTGCATCCCAGCTCTCTCATCGGAAGTTAATAAGAATATTTTTTTAAGAGTGTATTATATACTTTACTCAAATAGATGATAGGATTTATAGAATTGTAAATTCTACTATTCATAAAAGAATAAGTAAAAAGTGAATTTTAAGAAAAATGAGAATAATATTAATCGTAATTTTCTAAGATGTTCGTGTTTTCTTCCATTGTAGCTTTATAGTTTAACTAATATGTTACAGACATTTAATTTATCGGTATATTTTCAGGTGTTTGGGGTTAAGTACTGTGTAAGTTGTTTCTTTCTCTTTCAAAATGGAGCAAAGGGTGACAGAAAAAGAAAGATGTTAATTATTATTATTGAATGATGATTTTCAAAACCATTAACTACATTTATAATAGAATTTGATCCGCGATGTATGTAGTTTTTTTTCCCAAAGGGTTAATGACTTAAGAATACTTACTTTTATAATCTCTTTAAAATAACATTTGATTCATGAATTCTTTATCATATTTTAAAAAATATTTTGAGAGAATATAAAATTTATATATTTAATTTAAATTTAAGAAAAATTCTTGAAAATGTTTATATTTCTAAAAATATTTTTAGTTCAACATTCTTTTATAATATTATCAGTAGCTACGCATCTTTGATGAATATTGTTATTCATTTAACATTGTTAATGACAATTGTTGGATACTATATATCATCAATTATTACTATCCATTCTTAATGATTATCATCAATTATTATTTACTATCAATAATTATTGTTGAATTATAAATTTATTACAAATAAAATTATATAAATTAAGATGTACCAATCAAGCAAAAATTGAAGCAAAGTATATCAACTTATTTTTTTAATGATAAGAGTAACTATAAACTAATTTTTTTAGTAATATATAGTTTCATATCAAATAAACATCCAAGTTTGATAATTTTCATAACATAAAAAATAAATAAAAACGAATACAAGTTAATTACTAGTAAATTAAGGCAATATTTCAAAATTATAACCTTATATTAATTTTAGTTTAAAAGAGGATTCATGGATGAAACGGTGGATGTGATATAAATAAAAACAATGCAGTAGCCAACATTTCAAACAAAACAATCTTCAAATAATTGATTTTTTCTAATAATTAATATGTACAAAATTGATAATCTAAATTAAACAATAAATTAAAATATTAAATAATAAATTAGTAGGGAGTATCTCAGTAAAGAAGCATTAATATTATTTCAAAAATTTTATTTTTTATTCGAGCTCATAATATTATGTATATATGTTAAATGTATTATTAATCTTATTTTTTAAAAGAGTTAATAATTGATGATGTAATCAATAGTATTATCATCCGACTTAAAAAAAGTTGAAATGTCACGCAAAAGAAATTCTTTCTAGAAATTCAATGAGAAAAATTCGCGATCAGTTTGGATACGTATTATGATCTGATATGACGAAAATGCATACCGCGTGGATGAATTCGACCCGGTGTTATTCGAGCACGCAGAGAGAGGTCAAATCATGTGAAACCAGAAGTACGACAGGCAAATGAAGTAGCCACTTATATCCGCAAGTTTGGCTTCCGAGTTGAGCTGTGTCTCACTGACATGGATGGGTTCGGTGGTCTTGCATAACATGGGATGATTCATTGATTTGGTTATAAAATGCCAGTTCCGTTACATCCGTTGCCTTTTCCAGGGAGAAAGAAAAAGACGAACGGACAGAAATACATTATCTTTCTCTTTTATATTTATTTTATTTTATTAATAATAAATAAAATTAATTAAAATAAAGTTAAAATGAGCCAGGAGGACGAGGGGAGACATTGAATGTGAAGTCAAGTGGAGCATTTATTTATAGGAATAGGAACCTAAAAACTTTTGGGGAACAGTAACAAATATAAGTGGCATGTGTCCCATCAATGTGGGTCCACCAATGTTGCCCCTCGCTTATGCCACCTGGCGTACTTGTCTCTGCCCCATCTTCACGTGTCACGCCCTTTGGAACTGCGCGTTGGAGATGAAATTGGCGGAATGTTTGCGCGTGGTGCGCACGTCATACGTCAGTGTGACAATGGAGGAAGTGTGGTGTGGCTGTTTTTATCGCCAAAATCTCCTTCTCGAATCGCACATTTCTGCGACCGCTTCTCCCAGCACCTAAAGTAAGACACGCGATTTCCCCTCCCCCCACCCTTCCCAACTCTTTTTTTTTTTTTTTAATAAAAAAGTTAGGTTTCATCTGTGTACGAAAATTGGGTCGTTGAATTTCAAATCAAACTTTCTATATATAATTATATAAAATATAATATTTAAATTTAACTTATTTAATTTGATTCGATTAAAATTATACATAATTTAAAATATAATTTAAAAATGTTATTATTTTTATTTTTATTTTCATTATTTTAAAAAATAATTTTTATATTAAAAATGTATATTTTAATATCAAAATTAATTAATATATTTTGAAATATATAATTATATTAATAAAAATAAATTTATATTATTAGGACATACCAACGCTATTTATATAATTATGATTCAAATTTGATTCAAATATTAATCAAATCATAAAAAATTTAATTAATAATTAGATCATAAAAAATAATTCAATTAAAATCAAACCAATTGAACTCAACATATATCTAGTTTCATTCATTTATTTATGTATTTATCTATCTTTTAAAAAATAATTCGAACCTTACGTTTTTTAAGATCGGACTAATTGGGCCCAATGACATGTCTAATTTCATTTGTTCATTTGTATATCTATCTACCTTTCAAAAAAATTTTAGTTACACATAATATATTACATAAATTTATTTTAAAATATTTTTTAAATATTAAATTATTTATAAATTTTAATTCAATGTAGTAGCTGCAATTATTTGTTATATTTAATAATTTAAATAAGTAAATTCCTACATTTTTATGGATCTTTTATTGATCTTGATATACAACAAATCTTTCATTTAATGATTGATTAATGTGAAACTTATAAAAATATATGAGTAGACACAACAATTATAATTATAATTATACACTATATTAAAACTTATAAATAATTTAGTATTTAAAATTATTTTAAAATAATTTCATATAATACATAATGTGTATTAAATATTTCTCCTATTTTTTATTTTATTTATCTATATTTATATTATCTCCGTATTATATATTAGTTACAATATTTCTTACTTCCTATTAGATAAATATCATTTTCATAACTTGTTATGTGTCAATTTATTTATTTTTCTTAATGAATATTATACTATGGTAAGTCACATTTGCACCATCAAAATAAGGGACTGAATCTTTTATTATCTTTTCAATCTATCTATCATATTTTCCTTATTGTTTTAAAAAATCAACCTCAAATGTCAAATCTCTTGTTACATCTCTTAAATTAATTTAAAAAATTTGTAATCAATTCTTTTATTTATTAAAATAAGAAATCAAAATTTAAAATTTTAAATTTTAAATTCATTATCTTATATTATTATCAATTCATAAAAAAAGGATTCCCTACAGTGAGCAAAAACGAATAGCAATAAAGCTCCGTATCTTTTACAGGTGCCTTTCTTTTTGACAAACATGAGATTATTTAATAAAGGAACCAATATAATTGAAGTTTATCTCAAGTGAGATTTTTTTTATTTTAATCATCTCAAAATTGATATCATCTTTCCTTTTAATGTATTTTACTTTTTTCTAATACATATGTAATGTAAGTAATACTTTTTTGTGACATCTTTTTTGCCTTTTGTTTTTGTATAATTTATTTTAGTTAAATCATAAATTTCTTAAATTTTTATTTTTATTTTATAATTTTTCTCATCAAAATTTACAATTTGAAACTTTATCATTTTCTTAATTTTTTACCTCTTTGAATATTTCCTTTTTTATTTAGAATTTAATGCATTTACAATTTATAAAGCTTATTTTCATTATCTCTTATTCTAATAAAATATAAATTTATCTAAAATTTATACTTTCCTCATCACCCAAATCACCAAAGTTCTTTATTTTCTTATTTCTATATACATTCAATTTTTTTATTTGATTTTAGGCTTCATTTTTCTTAATTAGTTTTTCCTTTTTTCATAAGTCTATGTAATGATTTTTCTAAAAATTAGATGATGAATCTTACCACTTCACCCAAAAAATAAAAACCTTCTTTAGTCATCAAAGCACTAAAATATTTTTAATAGGAATAAAATTTAAAGTATTGATTTTTTCCAAAAATAGAAATATTTTAATCTTTTAATTTGTTATGATCCATGTTTATTACTTAATTATCATTGATTATTTTTATAATGACATAAATCAAGATATTTCCTTTTTAAAATAAAAAATTATTCTTTATTAAGAATTAAGGATTTTATTTTAATTACTATTCATATTTAACATTGACTTATAATATCAAATATATTTTTCAAAAGTAACTTATTTATGTTGATAAAAGATTAATTTTATTTTCAATAATAATTTTTTTACAAATCCATTTTTCATAAAATTTATCTTCTATCAAAATATTAAATTCTTAATTGCAAATGTTTATATCATATAATTTTACAAGTTGTAAACATTAATCACTGGTTAACACCAAGAATATTTTAATTATATATATTATATTTGATTTGTTACAATTTATAGGTTTTAAAAAATACAAAAAAAGTTAATCATTTGTAAGAGGAAACAATATTAGAGTATATTAAATTCTAATTATATCTATACTTAATATAAAAAATTTATCTTAATTTTTTATTTTAAAATTTTAATAAAATAAATAAAATATTTCAAAATAATTAACATTTGTGCATCGCACTGACTAAAAATTAGTATTTATCTATTTTGTATGCACTAGTATGATTATTATGAATTTTATATAACTTTTTCATAAAATTTATAAGTTTTTTATAGGATTTCATAACTTTTCAAACTTTCATATTGCAAAATTATTATTTTATGTTGTGAAGTTTATGGATAAAATTATGAGATCTCATAAAAAAATTATGAATTTTATATGAACAATTACACTATATATAACCTATGTCATATAAAAAAACTGTACATTTTTTATAAAATATTGCGAGTTTTATAAGATTTTTTTTTCATAAGACTCATAACAAGTTACGTAAATATAACCTCTTTTAAAAGTTGCACCGAAGCAAACTTCCTAGAAGTTTTTATATCTTCTTCTTTACATATAATAATTAAGAAAATTTATGGTATATCACTTTCTCAGCAATGAGAAATTATATTATTAAATTAATAATTATGATTTAATAAAATTTAAAATAGTAATAAATTTCATCTAAAATTAATTAAATTATATCTATTAATATATTGGCATAAATTGATAATCTCAAAAATTATAAATTATACACATTTTATAAAAAATTTGATACTTAATAACCTCCTTCTAACGATAAATACTGGTTGAACATGCTTCTATACAATATATATTTGGATGGTTGAATTGGATCAAAATTATTAGTTAATTTTTTTAAAAAAACAACTTAAGAGGGATGCACATTTAGACAAATTAAGTTAGTAGGGTATCATAAAAACACAACCCTTTGGAAAAGGAAGAAAAGGAAAATGATGCAATAAAAAGAAGAAAGGAAATAATATATTTTAATAGATAAAATAAATATTTTTAATTGAATAAAAAATTTGATACATAAAAATTAAAATTTAATTTAACTAAAAATCTTTAGATTATAATATATTAGATAGAATGCAATATCCTAAGATAATATTTAATTTTTTAAAATTTTAATGCCTTAAAGTATTTATTTTAAATGAAAAAGATAAAGAAAATTTTAATTATTAGAATAATATTTACATTCAAATTTCTCTTCTTTTCAAGTTCTAGGATATTAATATGATATGAATGATAATGTTTAAATTATACTTAATTAACTAGTGTCAATTCGAGACTTGTTTAAATGCTTTCTATAAGAATTTTCTCATAAGTTGAAGATAATTTTAATAATTATAAATGCAAATATTTATAAAAGTAAATGCTTGTGATGGATAATTTTTTTAAGCTATAAAAGTTTGAAACATTTATTTTTAGGACTTTCAAATTTAATTAGGCTTTTACAAAACAAAAATATTAAGAAAAGATTGAGAATATGTGAGTTGGAATTTTAAATGAAGAAGGTTTATAAAAATGAGTTTTAAAAATAAATAGATATTTAGGATTAACTTTAGATGAAATGTAAGGTTGGAATCTTATAACAAATATGAGTTTAGATAGCGCGAGAAATATCGAATCGAAGTCCAAATTTTCTTTATTTTCCCTTTTTTCCTCCTTACTCAGCATTCCCATTCTCTCTCTTCTTTTTCTTTTTGTCTCTTTCATTCCTTCATTTATTTTTCTCCCTCTATGCCCAAAATCGAAGCCAACATTCTTTGGTTGTTATATAGTTATTGTTCATTATGTGCCTTTACACTTGCATCGTCTACGACCAGTGGCAATATGAATACGACAACAATAACTACTAGTCATGATGGGTTCTATAACTAAAATAGGGATTCAGCCCTCCTTTTCTTTCACTGGAGTTCCAGCATCTTTTTTCCTCTATTAAGCTCTAGCCAGCCACTTTAAAAAGGGGTAAGCTCATTTACTCCTTTGAACTTCCATACTTCTATTTATTTGAACTTGATTCAATCAATTCCATTCATGTAGATTATTAAGAAAACAATGATAGTTAGGAAAAATATGATTTGTATGTTATAGAATGTTAAAATAGCATGGTCAAGGTCTTTCTATATTATCAATTTTAATATCTTTAGGTGATTTGGACTTAAGCTATGGAAGATGCATTTTTATTCATATTTTGAGAAATTTAATAATAACTTGAAAATATAATAATGTTACATTATGAATTGTAAAAATGGTATCTCTAAAAAATATTTAGAATATTAAGTTTTAATTTTTATGCTTAAATAGCTTGGATCTAAGAAAAAATCGTTAAGATGTAAAATTTAGTTTCATTATAAAGTTGAAAATATAAAAATTTAATGTATACTTTTACGTAATGATATGATAAGAGCGTGTTTAGAACATAATATTTCAATATTTTGTTTATTTTATGCTTGATTTGAAGAAAGCTTTATTTATGTGAATCTTTGAATTCTTTACAATAATCTTAAAAATATAAGACGATAATGATACATAATGATAAAATGGTATAAATGGAATCTTTATTTTATCATCAAGTTTTAATATTTTATTTGTATGGTTCTAATTTGAGAATTTTCTTATTACAACATATTATTGATTTCTTATGATTAACCCAAGAAAAGATAATAAAGTTGCAATATAAGAAGTCAAAATATCATGATTAGATTTTAGAATAGTATTTTAGAAAGGAAATGAACAATGCCAATATAGTTATAATTTATAGTATAAAATTTCATAATAGAACCTATTTACAATTTTAATATTTTACTCATGTGGTCATAATTCAAAAATTTTTATATTATAATAAATCTTTGATTTACGTATCAATCTTGGGGGAGTAAAGTATGATTTGGGATATTAAGATATGTATATATCATGATTAGAACCTAAAGTAGTAAGCTTGGAAAGGAAATGAATGATATTAATATTTATAGTTAAAATTTATCATTATAAATTTTTGAATAAGAAAAAGAGAAAAAGTAAATATGAACCATTCTAAGTTTTGCAGTGGATGTGCATATCAAATGAGTATATATCTACCCTAAACTTTATATAATTCTTATAATGATTGAATGTTATACTTAAAATTCATAAATTTCTTAGTAACCAAACAGATCACGAATACACTTGTATATGATATTGAGTTTATTTATAATTAAAGAGCTTGAACCTCAGTAATTATAGTTGTCTACTTGATCAAATGTGTAATTAAGATAATTGGTTTGTTAACATGAATATATATATATATATATATATATATATATATATATATATTCTTACAATGATTTCATAACATATAGCTACTTTCCTTATTAAGACTTTTACATAAAAACAAGGTATCATTGTTACTTAATGATACTTGATAGAATGGTGAACTATGAAAGTGTATAGTATTGAGTGAATATGGATTAACTGCAATGGCCATGCAAAATGATATGACAGTACTATTATATATATATTGTTATATGTTTTGACATTACCCCATAATGATAAAATAATTTGTCCATGATTTAAATTGCATTGAATTTGTGATATTTAAATCTGAGCTTTAGTATGTACATTATTATGTAAATCATGCCATAACTAAAATTGGATATTAAGAAATATGATGAGGGTGATGATGTGAATATAGGATGGAAAATTCCCAATAATAAGGTAGGAAGGGTATAACGCAAATCCTAGAAGGATAAGGATGGACAATTATTGAAGGATATAAAGTTAGTCTAAGAGTTAAAAAATGATACATGTATATTTATTATAGATTGCAATGCATTGCGATGTGATTTTGAAATCTGATTAATTTGAATAATGTGGTTGGTGTAATTGTGATTGAGCCTTGTTGCCAATTTAAAAGCTTCATATCCATCCGAAAAAGACTGTGTATGAAATAATGATGATGTTGTGTATAATTGAACAATCATGATTATTACAATTTATGATGTGAAACAAGAAATTGAGCTACGTGCAAGTAAACACTGCAATTCAAGAATTAGTAACTCATATTTCAAAAATCTAAGAATTTGATTTGTAGTTGTTTTCTAATATAATAGTAACTAATGATTAATTATTTATGTAATTAATTTTAAAACATGATTGTAGAAACTATATGCTTATTAAGTTTTTGTAACTCGTTCCATTTTATTTTTAATATTTTTAAGTAAAGATAAGTGCTTTGGATTTTGGTTGCATTTATAAAGGATAAAAAATTGCCTAATTAGGGGGATTTTGATAGTTGACTCAAAATTAAAAATATAGTAAGTGATATTTATATAAATAAAGATGTGTATAAGAGTTATGTAGTATTACGTGTATGTCTAAGTTATTGTTATATCTACAAAGATTGTAAATTTTATATTTTAAGATGCGTAACTCTCGTGAAGTGTCTAGAAATAGAAAAAATTCTATCCATTTTTAATAAAAATTTGAAATAAATTTTGGATCCCCACAAAAATATAGGTGAAATTGATATAATAATTGAGAGGTTGGTAGAAATCGGATAGCGAGAATCACACCGATCATAATTAAGTTTGGGTCATGACATAAAAAATAAGATAGTTAGATAAATAATAGAAATAATAATAAGGATATAAAAGAAAGAAGAAGAAAAGTAGTTTTGAGTGAATTTTTTTTAGGAAAGTGACAATGGAAACAAAAAAATAAAGTAAGTTTGTCCAAAATATTTTATTTTAGCAGTTAGATAGAGAATAGAGATATGCTTAATTTACTTACATATTAGATTTTAATTTTACAAATATTGGATATTTCCACTTTATTTATGTTCAAATTCTTCTAACATATTTACTTTCTAATTAAAAATAATAATAATTTTATTTTATAATTTTATAAATATACAAAGCGAGACTTTTAATGGAGAGTACAACACCTCAAATAGAAGTTAGATTTCAATAAAAGTAATAATATACTTTGCATATTTTAATATCATTTTTTAAATTTTATTTTATAAATATATTATTTTGTAGAGATGTTATTGCATAAATATTTTTCATATATTATTTACAAACAAATAACATGTGGACCTGTGATAGCATGGAATATAAGGTAGTTGTATAATATATCACATGCATATTTTTTTGGGTGAAGTATATTATATTCATCTTATAAGCATGAGAAGGAATATTGTTTTCGATGTAAATATAAAATAAAATTTATTGAACATATAACGGACCTCAAAGGTCAAATAAACTGGGCGACTTGGATGTACTGGCCCGTCTTTTTTATTTTTTAAAAGAATTTAAATTCTTAAAAATTAAATATTTTTATTATGGGATTATTTATTTTTGTTTTTAAATTAATTTTTTTATTTAATTATTTTATTTAAAATTGAAAAATATATTTGGATGGAAAGAAATGAAGAGGAGATGAGGAAATGAAAGATTATGGGATGTCTTTTCTTTTATTTAGGAGTTTTGTGTAAAAAAAAAAAATCATAACTAATTTTCCAAACCCTTCCATTCTATAATAATTTGTATTCCTCTAAACTCAAAGTTTTGAAAAGTTATTTGTTCAATTTGCAAATTTAATCATGCTTTATTCTTTAATTTATATTTATATTTAAATTTTTAATGTTTCATTATTATATACATTTAAATTAAAAAAATATCATTTAGATTTTTTGAAATGTACTTGGCATGTGAAAAACATATATTATAATTGTAAAATTTCTTAATAAAAAGCATAAAACAATTTTTTTCTTTTTTATAATAGTTAGACCTAAAAATTATTATTCATGTTTATTTATCTATACATATTCATTATTATTATGAGTCATTTATACTAGCTTGGATTGAATGTAAATTGAATCATTATTAATTTTTTTAAATAAGGGTCATATTAATTCAACCCATGATAATTTTTTATAAACTTTTTAAGTAATAATTATAATATTATTACATGTTGATTTATCATATCATTTTTTATAGAGGAAATTTATATAAAAAATTTGGAGAGGCATATATTTGAAAAAAATTATTATAGAAATTTATTAATAAATTAAATTTTTAAAAAGATTAAATTGTAAAATTACGTACTAGTCAATTATATATTTTGATGCAAACTCGTTATTCCTCTTTATATAATTTTAAACATTCCAACTAAGAGAATAGAAATTATGAGTTAACACTTTATTAACCTTCTTTATATAATTTTAAATATCCAATAAATAAAATAGAAGTTACGACTTGATTTGTATACAACAATATTCAATTAATCATTAATATGAAACTAATATGCAAATCTTTAAACACTAAATATATATGTTATTTTGTAGTAGTAAATATTAAAAAAATAATTATTTATATCATAAAAAATAAAAATAAAAATTTAGTTTAAGATCTCTAATAACATAATTTTTGTTTTGAAATGATTGTAACAAATACTACATAATGGTATAAAAATAATATTAATAGAAATATTAAGAAATAAAATAATAATCTAATGAGTATATAAATGGACTAGATTAATTATATATCCAAGAATTATATATCATTCATTACTAATTTAAAATTTAATATTAAATCATAAATAGATTAATAATGATCTATTCATTTTTAATCCAATTCACATCCATCTCGACCCTCAAATTTGTCATCTTTATTTGCTATAGCTTGTTATGATTTTTCTATTTCGTGCAAACATTTGCCAACTTCTAATTTATTGAAAAAATTTTAAAAACTCATTTATTATAATAGCACTATTCATTTAGAATAAATTGTTGGATGAAGTATAAGTTTTTACCACTTAAAATGTATTTGACAATTTCTATTTAAAAAATATATAATTTTAATATAAAGTTAATTCCCTATCTTTGAGAAAAGTTTAAATTTGTATATAATAGTTATAAAAATACAAAACATATTTTACAAAGTTATTAATATTGTAACACACTTTTTTTAGGAGGGATTATAAAACTTGTAAGAGGTTATAAGTTATCCCCTCCTTCGCTTAGCCTTACAAAGCTAGTAAGACATTGATTAATTAAATGGATGTTATATAAGTTTACATACAATTGCAAGGGAAGGCATCTACAAAGCCACAATGCAAGGGAAGAATTTAAGACATACCATTGATAAAGTGGTGCATGAATACACCAAAAAATATGTGATTAGAATTAATTGTAGCAATTAAGAGAGTAACAAGGAATGGAAGCAAACATAGAGGAGTCAAATTTAACAAATAACCCTAAAAGAAAATGGTTAATTCAAAATTGAATTGTGAGCTAAATTTGCTTCAAGCCCAACCTAGAATAAATTATTAACTTATCAAGCAAAGAAAGAACAATCTAGGATTTTTGAATTTACCACTGTAATGGAGGAAGATGAGAAAGAATAAGTAAAGAAGGGGAGAGGCAACCCATGAACAAAGGAGAAATTGTCATGGAATGAGGTTAACAAATGGGCAAATTGAACTTACTATTAAACTATTAGAAAGATGAGGTTTGCTATCTACTTCTATCGTTACTATATAATTTCTTAAGTTTATGTCACACATCATTCCCACCCTTCTTGCCAGCATCCTCTACCATTGTCCATTAATACTAACTACCTATTACTATCATTACCAACAATCCTCTCCTCTTTGTACTTGGCTTGTAAGAAGTGATGCTCATTTAATTAGTGGTTTGCGGTGAATCAATGCACCTAATCCAACCTAAAGAGTTAAGCCATATTAGACCCACTGCACTTTTCCAAATAAGGGTGACAATTTGAGTTAACAGATTGAATTCATTTTAGGTTGAGGTATAGTCTCAACCCGAACATGACCTGTTTATTAAATGAGTCAACCTGACCCAATCTATATAACCCGAAATACATATTATATGCTTATACAATAGCTATACGAGTTATTTAACCTAATTTGAACCCATTTATATTAAAATTTTATTTTATATAAATTAATAATTAATAAAATTATATATTATATAATTTATTATTATGAGTTATATGAATTACATGAATTGGGTTGACTTAATTAATAACTTATAAAACTTAAACAAGTTAAAATGGATTATGTAAGTTAACCTGAACTTGACATGAAATTTATTTAAGTCAAACAGATCAACCTGTTTATGATTTGCACCCAATTAAACCTAACCGGACCTTGCATAACTTATATTGTATTCGTGTCGCGTTATCGTGTCGCGTTATTGTATCACGTTGAAATTTGTCACTCTTATTTCCAAATAAACATGTCCGCTAGGGTCAATTTGTAATTTTTGAAGTTATTTTCACCAATTGCTAGATACTTATTCCTAAAAAAGCACAATCGAACATTGGCCATAAATAGTGTGGTGCATAGCTACACCACTGTTTCAATAATGCGTCTTAGATGCTTTTATACACCAAATGGTAACTCAAACTACTATCAAACTTAATATTAAACATTTAACAAGAATGTCAAGATAAAATAAAACAAAGAAAATTACTTAAAAAATAAAATTAATCACGCAGATGTAGGTAATGTTGATATTTTCATCATAGACAAGAACAATAATATTGTATCACCCCATTTGTTTTTTTAGTTTTTGTCATAAAAGCAGCCACCCACGACTGAAAGGAAGAGATTTTTATATATAATTGAAGGAATATTGCATCAATATATCAATAAATTTAATTATATATTAATTTTATCTTTTTAAAGTTAAATTTTATATAAATATATCAACAATCAAATTTAATAATATATATGAATAGATATGGATGACACAGTGAATGAGTAGGTTCGGCCCTAAAAGAGATTCGTATGAAAGTCGAAATCCAGCCCAACTCACTCGTAAAAGCATGTGTCTACTGCAAGCCGAAAGGATGTCACCATTTCTTGGCGATTCATAAGCAAAACGTAACAAATTCCACACTTTCCGTAAATCTGATAATATTTTAGAAGGAAAAATAAATTGGCATTATTTGAGTTTTAATGAAATTATTTAATTTTTAATTTTAAAATCTATTTAAACCTCTTTTAAAATATACAAATATTCTACACATAAATCCAAATTTACAATTTTCATTAAAAAATACTTTTTACGATGATTATACAGTTCAGATCTGCTCATATATTAACAATTAGATTTCTTCCTTTTCTATATGTTTGTTGTTTTGTTCTTATACACATTTAATCTCATAGAGAGAAACATTAATTAATTATTAATAAGAAAAAAATTAACACAAATTCTTTAACTTAAGTGGCATATTTGGTGTCAGGCTCTAGAGTCTTTATATATGTGCATCCAAATTTAAGCAGTTCTATTATTTAAAAAAAAAAATAGTGACAAGCATGAATAATTTTTTCCGTAAAATACAAATACAAATACAAATTGTTCTACTTCAGATAGTTTAAGACAGTCCCTCTTTTTATCGATAAACAGTGTTTTAAATTAACTCAGCCAATCAATTTCAAAATGTTGTTTAGATGTTAGTGGCAAAAGTATTTCTTATTTGGGGAAATCGTAGTGTTGGTGAGGTGAACTTGCCCAAGAACTAGCTGATGTAAACTGAATTTAGATGAATCAAATGTTAATGGAAGTGGAAAGGTAACCTGTAGAGGCATCGTCAAGGACTGCATTGAGACATGATTCATGAATATTGAACTTTTCAATGAATTTATGATGTGACAGTATCAATCATATTATCAGACTTGTAGGCATTGGCCCCAAGATTGCATTTAGCCTAGGATTAAAATATTAAGAAATTATGGATCAAAGGTGATTGAAAGAATGCATTGGATTTTTTGAAAGTAGATTATCCGAACACTCATCCTTTTCTTTCTTTGATTGAGCATGAAAGAATGCTTATTAAGCGAGATTAACATATTAGAATTTATCATACCTATACAGATTGTAGTTGTGTGGTCAATTAATTAACAACATATGCTTCATTCTTTCCCATCGAACCCATATCTTTCACATCTCCACCTAATGAATGCGACTCACTAATTTTCCCTCTCCAGGATATATCAAATGATTCTTTTTCCTGGGATAATTGATTATAATCTGGCTTCAGCCCTTAAATTTTTTTTAAAAGAAAAAGAAAAAAAAAACCTTTCATAATAATTGAAAATGATTCTCTTTGAGTGGTTTTAAGAAAAACATTCTTCCATTTTAATTTGATGCGTAAAGAATACAATTATCAGCCCTAAAGTTCATGTTTCTACTTTCTATTTATGACAAATCTTGTTTGATGTCAACTTCCTCCGTTAGGATAGGGTAGAAGCAAGTAGCAACCATTAAGTTCAACTATCCAGAACCTAAATGTGAGTTGGCATGGTCAGATAAGCTTAGCCCCCCTCTTAGTTAGTCAATCTACCTTAAATGGAACGAGGCTACATCCACAACAAGATGCAGTTGACTTGCCTTTCGCATAAAATATATCCGTTTTTCATTTTAGGTTGACAACTTGGTCGGATAAAGAAGAAGAATGATGAAAGAAGAGACAAATAGCTGAGATATCATCCACGGCAATGCCTTTCCTCTTGCGTTTCCATGCACGAACTGCACACTCCACCAGACACTTTGCTGATTTTGCCCTGTCTGCTGTTGAAGATACTATTTCTACTGCTTCTTCATTCGATATCACATCCCAAACCTATCATCACACAAATCAGTCATATTCCTTATCATTGGATTGGAATTTCAGAACCAAACTAAGTTACATGACTATATCTGGATATAAAAGTTCCACATTAAAGCCAACTCACTACTTTTGATCTGTTTGCTTTTTTGAAGACATTTTTCATAAAATAATTTTATATGTTTCTATATGGATGAAGGAGTAAAATATTATCTCCATACCTTATTACTAAAACAATACCTAAAGCCATGATAACAAAAGAAATCAACTTTTTTTTTTCAAAAAAAAGAAAAGGTTATTTTCCACCATACCCCCAACATTTAGCATGAAACATATAAAATATTTTTCATTATCTTAACAATTTATAACTATGTTCCTATAGAAAATATTCTCTACCCAAAAAAACATAGCATTCATTTTTAAGTTCTTCACAACTTACACATACAATCAAAGTAAAATTTGGTTCTACCAATTTTAAATCAGCATTGTCTTTTTTAAACAAGTTGCTTATGCGTAAAGAGTGAAAATTGCCCAAAAAAAAAAAGTAAACCGTGCATTAGCATCTTTCTTGAAAGATACACTATTGCATACCCCATCAGTTGCTAGGACAACAAATTGGTCTTTGCTGGTTATACTCCTTTGTGTTACTTCAGGAACAGAAATAAGGCCGTAATCCTTTATACAGTAATCTCCAAAAGCTCTAGACATGGCCAGTCCTGGCGATTCCTCGTCCGGTAACCACACTCTGTGCACGCCAGGTTCGTCATGTAAGCAGAACACACGGCCCTGGCACTGAGTTATTCGCTCCGCCTCTTCTGCAGACATCATCAATAGAGAAAAAGAACCTCTGAGGTTTGGGAAAAAGAACAGCTAGACGAAGGGACAGTGAAAGATACTAACGAGGTAGGTTGGGCTTGAAGTCAACTGTGAGTTGAACTGGTACCAAATTTCCATCATCTGATGTTGTAGCTAATACAGCCCGAGAATCACCTACATTTGCTATAGTGATAAGCTCACCCTGCCGATAAGAAAAACTAAAATGACCATCAATATGCCACACAATTGAGAGGCTAATATGAAACGACCAGAATCTGCATAATGGGTATCAGAAGTGAAACCTACGTTACCTGTCTAACAATTGAGAGAGCAGTTGTTCCGCTGTAGAATGAATCAATCTTGCGATGCTGCTTGAGTTCCTGATCAATGGCAGCGCAAGTCTTCAAGTAGGAATGCTTCCATATGTTAAACCGATGTTGTTTTTTCTCTGCCTCTATATCAATGTCCGGATCAAGCAAGGCTTGAGCAAGTGTTTCCTGCCAATTGCATAGCAAAGACTGTGGCATTGACTCTCTCACTCGTTTGGCCACAAAATGTCCCCACGGGCCGTGCCCATCAAAAATCCCACAGAATATCATATCCTCTTGGCACCCAAATTCCTGCACTCAACGTGAATTGCTCCACAATTATAAATAAGAAACAGAAAGATCAGATTTACCGGAATTATTCAAGGAGAAAAGTTAATCCAATGTTCTATCTAGCAAGAAATTCTTAGGTGTTCATGCAATGCTATCTACATGCCTATAGAATTGAATTTTGGAAATTAAACTTCATGGATGGTAAATGGCCATCGGAGCTCGTAGCTACCACATAAATTGAAAAATTCCATTTCTACAATTTCCTTGCATTACCTCTTGGAAGAAGGATAATAAAAAAAAAAATCAGATTTCTCTCAAACACTTGATTGAGCAGCATAGCCTAGTTCTAATATGACTTGAACAATCTGTTTGGTAGCAATTCCTTTTTAAGAAAGAAAATTTGCATACCTCCCACACTATGCAGCAATCCTGGTTAACACCTTTCTTGCCTCTTTTGGAGAAAATTGAGGCAAAGTTGTTGGAGCCATCAACGTTGACAGTACCGGAACTGCATAGTATCATGGCATTCCTTTTGGCATCCTTTGCTAGTGCTTCAGCAGCTTCCCTTCCAACACATCTCCCAGAATTCTTCGCTTTCCTTAATGATAGTGACCTTGCCAACCCATTGAACATAGACGAGAAATGGCCCATCAACGCTGCAATCCGATTCCCACAACCAGAAATAATGTTTGGTTCTTCCTTTACTGCAGACAGTGAATAATATGCTCAGGATTGTATAAGCAATGTAATATATAACGGTTACATTTTCAGGTTATATAGGTTAAGAAAAGAATGAGTAGCAGGTGGAGAAATTATTGCAGAGTCCACAGGAATAGAGTTTGTGATATTTTTATTGGTTTCCCACCCTTTCATACATACTTTGCTCAGAAACAAAAGAAGGATAATAGCAAGTGGGGTTAAGGAATGCCGTGACTTAACAAAAGACAACATCCGACTCAGAAAGATCAGAACCTCAGAATTTAATATGGGAAAAAGCTAAATCCTGAAAGTGGTCGCCAAGGATGTTTCATCCTTACATTGAATTCAACAATTGGATCTAGAATTCTCGAGGGAGAGGGGAAAAATCATGGGAATTCTAGTTTTTAACATTTTTTATCAGAGATAAAAAAAAATTAATGCAACCTTGGCAGGACCATTCATGTAGTACTAATATCAAGTGGCCTGTTTATAACAGGCCAAAAGATTAAAAGGAAAATTATATACACCTTTAGAAGTCCTATTATTTTTAATCAATGGCTCAGGATTCCGGAAGCGAAAGAGTGGCCCATGGTTTCTTCTTCAAGAAAACAAAGGAAAATAATAGAAAACTGATTCTTTTAGTTTAATGGATATAGAAAAGCTTCTGTCAAACCAAGCCAAAAGATATCAAAACACTAAACGGGGCCCGAATTGCTTTTAAATAAAATATATATTCTCTTTCTCATGGTTTTCATGTGAAAAAAGTAACTGCACCTTTAACCGATGAATAAACTGCTTGGTAACTCAAATTTTTCGCATACTGAAGCTGAGAAAATAGAATTTCCGGGAAAACATAATCAGACAGGAAAATAGAGTGAGTGGGATGGATATTCTCTTTCCTGAAAACCGAAATAAAAGAGGATGAAAAATCTTTTTCCACCCTTTCTGAGAGGTTCCATGAAATAGAAGCTGAACACAGACACGATGATTTAAACAAAAGCAGACAGACTAAAGCTTTCTTTTTCCTGCTGCAAAGAAGAATATGCAAAGGAGGGAACTTAAAACACATTTTTCATCCCGAGTCCAACCAAATTCTCCAAAGCCAAAACAAACACAGAAAAATCAGATCCACTTTTCTTTTCCAGGACAAAAAAGGGGTCCTTGAACCATACTTGAAACAAAGCAAGTAAAACGGATGCAAAACCTTGAGTTTATGGGGGTTTGGCTGATGGAAGAAGAAGCTAGACAGGCAACATCTGAGGATGTGGCCGGAACAAAAGGGAATTCCGACAAGGAGAGCTGAGACTTGGAGAAACCATAACGGTAGAGGGATGGCAATCCATCATTAGTTTTGTTTGATTGCGGTCTTCTCCTCGGTCCCCTTTTATCTACGGACACCGAAACTTGGATTGCATAATGTACAACGACTAATAATACCATATCACCGTATCAGTATATTATTGTGGATACGTGTATGTGTATATACCACTAACTATATGGACAAATGCATATTTAATATCTTGCTAGACAAATAACTATGATTTTATTTGAAAATAAAAGAGTGCTTAGAGTATGATATATAATTTCTTATCAATTTTTCTTTAATTATCCTATGAATTTTTTATGGTAATCAATAATTGTTTGACTTTTTTAATTTTTTTACAAACATAAATTTTGATGAAAAATATTTTTGTAAAATATAATTATAAAATAATAAACATTTTATTTATTTAATATTAAAAATAAAAAATTTAAAAAATTAAAATTTTCTTTTTTAAAGAGATATTTTGTTAATCACTGTTACAAATATTCAACGTGTTTTCTTCTTACAGTGTTTTAAACATCAATTTTAAAATAATTAATATTTAAAGGCATGTAAACCTTGACATTTTTTAAAATATGAAAAAATTTTAGGTGTTGGTTCATAGAAAAACTAACATGTTTTTCCTTTTGTGAAGTTTTAAACATTAATTTTTAAAATAATCAATGTCTAAAGTTATATAAGTAGTAATATTTTTATACTATAAATAAAATAAATTTTATTTTTTATTGTCATTCCTATTCTTTTTTTTTATTTTTAAGCTCAATATTCGTTTTCATCCAACTTTTTCTATAGAATACTAAATCTCATTCAATTCTTCACTCTATGTTAATGAACTACCAATATTTTATTCAACTATTATCGTTGTTACTCTCACTTGTCCTATTATTTGTTTTCAAACTCAATATCCATTTCCATCCAATTTCTTTTATAGAATCCTAAATTTAAGGGTGGCAAATGGGTCAAAGGCTTGCAGACTTAATGAACTAGTTTGCAAGCTTTTTACAAATCAAGTTTGCTAAAAATAGATTTTGCAATAAAAAAAGACCTCAATGGATTCAACTCGTAGGCTTTGCGAGCTTCATACAAATCGGCCTAGTCAAAATAGGTCAACTTAAAATATAAGTCTATGCGAATTGGGTTTAAATGAACTCAGCCTACGCGAGTAAGCTAATTTATCACCTCTAAATAGATTTCATTCCATTTTTTTACTATATATCAATGAATTACTGATATTTTATTCAATTAATACCGGGTATGAAATGAGTTCAAAATATACAAATTATCTTTTTGCTTATTTCCTAGATTTACTCTCTCACATTCTCTTTTTTTGTGCAAATTTTTTTAAAATTTTTTTGTTTGCATTTACTTTATATAATTTTTATGGTTGTTTTTTAGTTTTGAATGTTTATTATATTTTTGATAAGATTTTGTAGTAAAATTTGGAGCTAGCCATACAATAATGAGAAATGAAGAAAAAAAAATAAAAAAAATATTATATAAAAATAGTCATTTTTCATAACTTTGAAAAGGCAAATGAGGTTTGTTAAAAAAATTATTTCAAATGAATAATTAAGCGTAAAGTTAAATTTTTTAAAATTTTTATTTCAAAATACATGATTTCAACAAAATATTAGATTTATTCAATTTATAATATAAATATTCTAGTGAAGAAGTAAAAAATTAACATTAAAAAATTAGGTAAATATTTTATATTAATTTTTTTATTAAAAATTGATGTAAAATATAAAAATATTAACATATTTTCATAGGAACAGAAAAACTGATATGATAACTTTTTTTTACATTGATTATATAATTAATATGGAAATATTTAACATATATCATCATTCATGTATACATTAATTCTAAACCAGTATAATTTTGATGAAATAATCGGTGTGAAATTATACAGTAATAAATTGCTTAACATAACATCCATATAAAATAAAAATATTTACAACCGCGAGGAAAATCACATCGTATATCATATAATCATATAATATAATCAATAGTATGCTCCAAAAATTTCCCATAAGTACATACGTGTTTCTCGATGTTTATGTTTATGGACTAAATACAAGCTACGATCTTAATTATCTTTTAATTCTTAGACAGCCATTTGATTCATTTATGTGGTTTCTAGTTTCTACCTACAAAATGGACGGAGAGCCCTATTGATCATTGGAATGAATAATTGTCCGGTGGGGATAAGGGAAGCATTGGGAAATCCAATCATTGCATGCCAACTAATGAGGGAAGAATAATTTAAATAATTTCAAATATCACTAAATAAATAAATATCACTTTGCTGAGCTTGCATAATATATATATATAGACATACAACATTTTACAACTTTTTTTTTTGCTCTAATAAGGTAAGTGCCTGAGTTTGTTTCTGAAAGGATGGGCTGAAGTGAGGGACTTGGATAATGAGCTATGCAGTGGCCATATATAGTTCATTCCAATCTCATAGAAGCCTTTCACACCGGGAGAAATACGCTTTGTATGTGTGCTTAATCTAGCATAGTAAAAAGAAGTTATTTGTAACTTTAAATATTATTCTTATAAAAAAATCATTTTTAGATATTTAAAAATTTTTAAAATCTAAAATGACATGACAAATTTAAATATTGTTTTATTGAAATTATTCAATAATGATTATCTATTTTTTGATAAATATAATTAAATAACTTTCAAAATTTTTATATTATTTTTTATTTTAAAATTCTAAAATTATCATAAAATTTACCTCATTTTTTATGTCTATAAGTCTTATAAAATCAACAGAAAAAATAATACCCTGCTTATCTGTGTCTAAACGACAATAAACAATATTTATAATTATCAAATCGGTATTTTTATTTTAGTGTCATTTGGTTTATAGAATGTAGGCACGCATCCTAATATGATTTCTAATTTTAAAACAAACTAGTTTAAGAATTATATGTAATTATTACATTAATATTAATTCGTATAATGTAAACAGAGAAAAAATATTACTAAATCTAATTGTTAACTTAATTATGGCGTATATTTTGGACCAATAAAGATTTATTTTTCTTTAGATAAGAGTTGATGAAAATAACTAACTTTGAGATTTTAGTAAATATAAATATTTATTATAAATTGATAGTTAACATTACCCTTTATCTTTTAAGACGGCTCTTGTGATTCGGGAGAATCTGATCGCTTGAAAAGCAATCGAGGCCATGAATTATTATTATCTTAGTTGAATAATTAATTGGTGATGACAGAACTAACAAAGAGGACTAGTCAAGCTAATTAATTGTTAAAGGTATATTAATTGAATAATTAATTAGAGATGACAAAACTAGCGGACTGAAACACTGTTATGTCACGTGCAGCGTCCTTCCACAATTGGGAGGCACCACAAAAAGTGAATCAGATGTCAGCACCTGCCATTTACCAGAAATTGTCTTAAATACCCTTTTCCAGCAAGTTCCACTGACTTTCCCATTTCTCCATTTTACTCTTTTTTTGGGAAAACCTCTCCAAGACTTCATATCCCGATTTATACAATCACTTGGTGATGACATTTAAGTTAAAGCGTTCGATTGCACGGTGCGCTCAATTTAAGAATCACTCGGTTCATAATTTATTTTTATTTTATTTGAGACAAAAAATTAATTTATCTAATAATTGAAACTAAGCACATTATTTTTATTTTTATTCAATTTATTTATCTTACGAATAGTTCATTTATATATATAATATGTTAAATATATATCAAGAAAAAAATTAATAGCATACTCTATTTTTTTTTGTCATGTATTAAGTTAATAGAATTAGGAATTTATTTTTAAATTAATTTGTAAGTATTGATCAAATTTTAATTTAATTTTTAAGTAATTTATATTTTAAGTTGGTGTATTTATTATAACATTTTTATTAAAATAATTAATTCGTCAATTAATCAAATTCAAACCGGGCATCAATTTGTTCACAAGTTCATAGGATTCTTTTATCAAACTGATCATTAAATTTTATAATTTTAAATTGAGATAGATTAAATTTTTAATGATAATTTGAGTTTGAATCGAATTTGAATTCTCACAATTTTTTATCGAGTCATGTTGAATTGAATGAAAACTCGACTGAATTTAATTTTTTATTGAGTCATGTTGATTTCTTTTATTAAGAAAAATGAATAAAAAAATCTTAAGAGACGAATTGTAAATCGTAAATGAGCTGTAAATTATGATATTTTTGTATCAGGGTGGATCCACCGCAAGCTAGCTATAGACAGACACATATAGCTCATCTGTATATGCACTGGTTGTCACCGTCTTTACCTCCCATTAGGGTTTAGATGAGAAGAACACAATCAGAACCTCCAAAAATACGAACTCATTAAAATAATAAAAATGAAACATTTACGATTTGCATATTTTTTAAACTCATAAATGTTACGTGGTTGTCTTGCGTTTGGTTACCCTCTCGAAAGGGCGGGGAGTCCCTTTCAAATGTGAAAGCTGAACGCTGACTGCTAAGTTGAGTGGTCATGAATTGATATCGCGGTCCCATGTTCTCACCCATATATATATATATATATATATTCATCAACATTGACCGTTGATGTTGGCGTGCCATCTCATCTCGATAACAGTAAACCTGAACATTCTTCGAGCTTTCTTGTATTTTGGTAAGGAGTAAATCGTCTTTTTCCCTAACTGTGAAATTTACGTCTTTTCATTTTTATTTTTATAAAATATTTTATGTTCATAAAATATAAATTTATTTAATTCAATTCTTTTGTTAGTGTGTATATAAAAATTAACTTATTTTAATTTTATCTTTTTAAAGATAGAACCAAATAAATTAATATTTTATAAAATAAAATTGATCTAAAATATTTCATAACAATAAAAGTGAGACAAATTGAATATTACATTTAAGAAAAACAAAAAAGAAAAGAAGAAGATTTACTTTTGGAGTAAGTAAGTAGACATACGAGAAAAAAAGGAGCCTCGAGGTAAATTTAAAAGGGGAGATCAAATTTATTATTATATTTTTTTAGACTAACGTGTAAATATAGCGGTTGGTATTAGTTTAGATCCACAGGACACAGCTGAAGGGTCAGTACATTCTCCAAACATTAGATAATTATGACGAGAAGATTGGAAAATATCATATGAAAGTGGAAATGAATTTAATTCATTTTTAGGAAATACATTGGATAAATTTCAAAAAGAGAGAGAAATAATTTTTTTATTTAAAACTATAGATCCTAGTAAAAAAACTAGGTTTCAAAATTATTTATCTAAAAATAAAAAGAAAAGAAGAGCATCTAGATTTCATAAAAATACTGATGATATTTTTTTATCATGATTAAAAAAACAATCTTACTAGTTTTGTGAAGAAAAAAAAAAAATGGACATCATGAACCGTAACGTAAATACAGCGTGGGAAGCTCCAAAGTCGTAGAAGTAGGCCACATGAGCCAGGACCCAGTACTCAGGACCCATGCCATTCGCCTGATGTGTCGGTAGCATTTAGTCAGTATCCAATTTAAGGGAGAGTTTCTCAGCTTACCCCATCGTAAACTCTAGTTACTTATCTTCATCTTCTTCACACAAAAATATTTTGTCTAACTGTGAAACAGTATACGTAAATAATGACATAAATTGAGTCTAAATATGATATGATAAACAACATAAAACTTGGTCATGGGATGCTGATGCGCCTACGTAGGATTGAGTTTGACCCGGAGAGAAGAAGACCAATAGCTGAGCCCCAGAATTGTAACAGTGGTGAGGTCGGTGCCAAAGAAAAAGGGATCATGGGAAGCCATTGCATTGCGGGGTCTACTAACGGCTTCTTTTCTACTCCCAACTAGTAGGTGACACGTTTCCACCAACAACCTGACTTCTTTGCCGATCGAGGTGGGTGGGTGTGGTGTTTTAATGTCCACAATCTGCTCGATGGGGCCAATGCGAATCCAGTGCTAGATACCTGTTGTTCACTTTTCAATAACTAAAGCATTCTTCTAAATTGACATAATCATTTGCCATTAATTATTAAAATGACCTGGCCCCACCTTGTCCAATATCATGACTCCAATCCTTCATTGCTCGTCTTTTTCACGCATTAATCCTAATAAATTATAAACTATTTTATACAAATCATTGTATAATTATAATTAATATCAAGTTTTGGATATGCCTCTCATAGTTTTTTTACTCTGAAAGTTCACTTAAATTCTACGTCTACAAAGTGGAAAATAGCGTGTGGATTTCTACTATTAGCACTCAATGGAATAAGGCATGCGGGATCAAGGTCTCCGTGACAATAATTATATAGACTAATATGCGTGATGTGGAAATAAATTGCATCCCATCACTGCAGGGACAAACAAACATCTTTATATCGGGTGGGTGAATATGATTGGCACCATAAAAATGAGTTTAATAGTTATTTAAGACTAATAATAATTAAAATTTTCTAATATCAATAAATAATTTTTAATAATTTTTTATTAAAATGAGATTGAATCATATTCCTTGTAAAATTATGATTCCATCCTATGCTGGTCTTATATGCAAAGTTAAGAAAACTTACACAACAATAAACATACAAGCATATCATTGTTTCCTATACATAAAAAATTATTTTACACTTTTGTGATTAATTGGTGGAGTGACAAAGCATGATCTACAAAACATATTAGAATATGATGGTGAATTTTATGAGAAATTATTATATAAAAAGTTATACATTGCGAAAATGCTTTTATATTAAAATCAGTATGGAATATGGATTAATTCTCACTCCCTTGCATTGACTGAATTTCACTCGGTTCAATTATTGCTCCACTCAAGTATTCTTTCATAGCCTAAAACCCCCGACTCAATAACTGGCACTGGCCTTTTTTTACACAAAAATGGAGTAATGATACATAAAACGTAGCAATTCAACGACTTTGAAAACACGGCATAGCAAAAGGTAGGACAATGTCTCTGAACTGATGCCATCATCCCATTACGTAACAAACCGTACGTCTGTATTATCTGTTCCCGTGAACCGTGAAGTAAACTGCAAAGTGAAAACACAACCCAAACCCAGCTACCCAACAGCATAGCCTTCATTGTCACATTGTCATATTGGGCGACGAGGACTCTGTTTTTTAGAGCAAAAATTGCAATACATCTAGTCCCTATCTCTAAACCACACAGATGCTTATTCAGTACAAGTGTCTGTGGCAAATCGTAAGTTTTCCTTCTTATATTAAAATTATAGCCTTAAATTGCCACATTTTGTAGGCAATCTTCTGATCATATGTGATATCTCACTTTTTAACAGAACTGCTATACTGCAGGAAGCACAAGATAAGATTACAGTTCACTAAATTGAAAAAAAAAGAAAAAAATCAGACAGAGATATCCTGAATTACAAAACAAAGCAGAGCTTGAGTAGCAGACATGTAGCCTTTTATGAAGCGCGCAAGATAAGCAGGTTAGGTTGTTGGATTATTAAGGTGATCGGCTTGAAACTGTCTTAGCAGCAGCAGGGACTGATGATAGAGGTTAAGATCAATCCCATCAACGTTCCTACCGATGCGAGCATGCAAAACTCCCTAGCAAGCACCAAAAAATGCGTATGCTCGTCTTATTCTTAATCCACATGCATAACTGCGCCTAGCAAAAAGAGAGGGAGAGAAAGATAGGACAAGGCTTCAGGCAGACATTGTCGAGCACATACCTCGTTATCAGGTTGGATGAAGAGTTCACCAATGAATTGGTAGAGAGAGCCAATTCGAAAGGTCAGGTCCGTCAGGTGCCTGGTGTTAACTTTTAGAGTGGCATTACCATCAACAACTGTTGCTAGGGCTGTCTCTGCAGAGTACTCTTGTAGCCTGTTAATAGAAAATTCTTATTATCGTCGGCAGCAGCACTATCAAAAGATAATAATAAAAACCATGGCCTGTCTGATGCAATCATACAGCAACTTGTATGAGCACATTTAATACAAATGATTAGTTAAGGCATTACAATCACACTGAAATCTGTATGAAATATATCAGTAACTGAATGTATATAACCAATATGCTGGTAATAGACCCCTAAAACCAAGATATTTCTTTGGGTGAAAACTAATTCAAATGGATCGTATTAATTAATATAAGAACATCAGAGGTCTAGAGATTATCACAATTTCACAACAATCCACAACAAATTGTGTTAAGGTATTGAAGAAACTCCTGGAATTTCAGATATTCACTTTGATCATTGACCAAATATCGGCAATGCAGTTTATATTTTATAGACATACTGCTCAAGTTCACATGAAATTAATCTGACACAAAGACAAGTCTAGAGTCACTAGAAAAATTAATCGAGCTTGTGGAGGAAATGATCACCATTGGATAATGATGCACATGCTTCTTGCTAAAATCATATATATGTTTATGTCGCATGTCAGGATTTCGAGGAATGAACCAACATCTTATTCTCGGTGACTTTAAAATCCTTTATATTCAGGATTCATGAAGTTATAAGTCTGAGAGTCATATAATCATCATGTCCTCTGATTACAAATCCTGGCAGTTCAAAATTGTCATAGCTCTATGACCTACACTGCCATCACCATTTTCCTGGTGCCATCATGCCAGCAATGCCACTGTTCCAGCCACTACATACTCATGGCAATTCTAAGAACTCAAGTGGCACTATTTTTACTTAGGTTCCATTTTGCGCAACTAACTGATAAATTATTTAATAACTGATAAGTTAATTGATAACTGATAACTTATAACTGATAAGTTAACTAAAGTATTTCGTAAAATTAGATGTTGAATTAGCTGAAATTACAAAATGACATATTAATAGAAATATATATAATTAAAATAATTCATATTTTTAAAAAAAATTAAATTATATTAATGTAATTAAAAAATTTAAAATAAAAGTATAATTTCTAATATTTAATTAATTATATTTTATAAACTTATAAAGTTATTTACTTATACAAATTTTATTTTATTATTTATTATAAAATTATAATTACTTAAAATATAATTAAATATATTTTTTTTAAAAATACTTAAATTTATATTACAAAAAATATGAATTATAAATTAAAAAAAAGAATAAGGATAGATTTAAAAATAATTTTAAAAAAAAATTATAAATTATAAATTATTCTAAATAATTTATTAAATTAAAATTCATAAATTACGTAAATTAACTTATAAATTAATATAAAAAATATCTTTAGAGGTTAGCTTATTTGTTGTGAAGCCTTAAATAATATGCCACAGATACAAGTTCCAGTGATTAAGCACAACCTAACAATCAATGACATCCTTAATACCTTTAACAAGTTCTATAAATGTATCACTATTTAGAAACCAAGCCAACGGATGGGTTAATAGTGTTGGCATAATAAGCGAACCACTCTCAAGTGTGATAAATGATAAGGAACTGCCATGAATACAATGAGCGAAGGGAAAACAGCAGAAGTCTTACTTTGCAGTAATTCGGAGTGAAGCACCGTGTTCGAAAAACGAAGATGATGGATGTAACTCTGGTAAAGAAATCAGTGCTCCGGATTTTGGGGCAAACGACGCCATCAAGCTATACCTGCTAACGAACAAGGCTTCCAGAAGGCCTGCAATTTGACTTACTGTCAAAATAACTGATTGCGATTCGGTGGATAAAACCGAAATTTTGTTCCGCCTTCTTGAAGAATGATAATTAACAGGCAGGGGTAAAGGCTCGCCCGATGAACACTCACAGCTTCAGCACCCGCAGTTTAATTTGTCTGCTACCTTCTTCCCCCAAAACTATATTATAATGGGCTCCACGGAAACTACCAACTAGGCCAAGCAAAGCCCACCTTAGCCTACTTAAGGCTAAGGAATGTAGGAAACAACTAGCACTGCGGGGAAAGGCCCAAGTGGTTGTAAATCCAACTTGATATTTTTATCTAATAGTTTTCACATTTACCTAAAAAAAAAATTGATGCTATGGGAGCTTTATATCTTCAAAGGTTAAGAATTTTGTCATTAGATTTTTTTTTCAAATTACAAAATAAGTAAATTAAAATTAAAAATATAAATACAAATATATTAAATGCAATCCAATAATAAAAATACTCAACTTTCTAAAAGGTAAAGCTCTCCATATTATTACACACATATATATATAACTCAAAATGATCTCTTTTGTCATTTTTTGGTTTGCACTTAAATATTTTCATATTTTTTAATATAAAAATTAATCTCTGTAAATCCCTATTGAGAAAAGTTCAAAATATCCCTAATTGGGTCTTGCCTACTTTAACTTTAAAAATTTTAAAATTATTATTTTGAATACGAACTTGAAATTAACATTTAACATTAATTTAATTTTCCATTTTGTCAAATTGCATGATTTTTTTTATTCTTTTTAAATAATAATAATAATATCATAATATATTTGTTTATCTTATTATTTTTTCATAAATAATTTATGTGTTATGTAATTATTAAAAATTAAATTTGATATATAGAGTTTTAATTAAATAACAAGAAATGATTGCAAAATTATATATAAAAATAGTGAAATAAATTAATATACTATAATATTGTAATTGTTGTATAAAAGTTCATAAAAAATATATAATTTAATAAAATAGTTAATTAAATTGATAATAAGTATTAAATTCAAAATTTGTAAAATTTAAGGAACAATTTCCAAACTTTCAGAATAGAAAAGAGGAAAATTCAATCACCTAAAAAAACATATTTTATATATATTTTTTCAAATATTAAACTTACTACTCTTGCATTGATGACCTTCGTAATACACCTCAAAATCTTTGATGCTTTTAAAGGAGTTCAGGAAAGAGAGAGCCAGATAATGGACTTTAGGTTGAAGAGTTCTTTTTAATGGCAACAACAATATAAGATTATGTTATAGCAAGGGACATTAAACAAACATGCTGCAAATCTTTGAGGCAAGTAACATACGAGGCTTTTCTCTTTTTCTTATATCAAATTCTAAATTTTTGTGTATATGAATTGAAGGTATTAGTCACTTCAACAATTACTAAAAAACAGAAAATAAATAAATAAATTAACACATCAAATTTTAAATTGTCACATAAAAACCTTAACCTTAATGAAAGGATTATTTTGATCATGTTTTAAGTAATTGGGAATAAAATAATAGTAAAAAATATTTTAGAAATTAAACTAAAATTGGGTATTCTTTAAAAACTATATTGTTCATTTACTTTAAAAAATAGGTATAAATTTCATAGTGTTTAAATGATATTATTTGTTTCCCAATAAGCAAAATATATGATAAGAGTTACGAACTTGTTCACAATACGAAGTACTACTAATCTATCTATTTATTTACTTAAACGTTGTATTGCCCTTGCCATGTGTCAGCATAATAATGCAAGTTTTCCTGTCTAAAATTTTCATTGAATCTCACAATGTTTTGTCTTCTTCTGCTTTAATTCTTCTATTTAACCTATTTCCCGCCTAAATTTTGTTTACCACTACTTTGTTCAAAAGTTTCTTCCTAATTTTAAGCTTCTTCAACACACATCTTATATGCATTTCTCTCTCATGTTTATTATTTTATTTCTTTTTGTTTCTATGCAAACCTACGCAATCCGTGCTGCTATTTTGTTTCTGTTTCTTTGTTTTGCTTATTCTAAAAGTCTCTTATTTGCTTTCTTGATTTTATATTCCAATCTCTTAACTATTTCTATTGTTATTTATCTATCCTATTTCCTTACTTGCTGATGCTTCCTTTTCCAGCATCCCAGATTCTTGCAAAAAATTTCCAAAAGTTTTCCTTTTTCTTCCTCATTTCTCCATTTTTTTTATTATTTGATCTTCCTCTCACTCTTCTACCGCCATGAATGGCAATAATTATGAATTTTCTTCCCCTTTCTTCCTTGTTCTTCCTCAAATTTCAAAATTTTGTTGAAGATGTCCAGCCCAAAACTGTACTAAAGCTGATCCATGTTGATGCAGGTTCCGATCGTCTTTATTTTTCTCTGGTACTTTTGCACTTTTATCTTCTTTTCTGACCTTTTATTTTTCTTTATACTTTTGTTCTTTCTTTTTCTTTTTCTCTGACCTCTTCGTTTTTCTCCATTTTGTTTGCCGTTCTTGCATGGTTTCATTGCCACCATTTTTACCTTCTCTGTGTGTGTTTGTTTATTTCTTCTCTTCTTTGTATTGATGCATTTCATTGGAAGGTAAAGAGATAGGGAAGGGTTCATACAGAGATGAAGAAGGTGTAATGGTAATGGACTTCTTTTGGTCATATTTCAATGAAGCCCATGCTTCCCAACGTTGGATTCTTTATGAGGACCTTCAAATCAAGATTTTTTTTTACTCATATCGATTTGCTTGCCTAAAGGTGGATTCTTTTTCTTCGTCGTTTGTTACTAGGGTTTGTTTATGCTTTGAAAGTTCCATTCTTTTTTTTAGGAATTTTTTACTTTTGATTTTGTTGGAAATTCTAGATCTTAGACAATGTAGGTATCTTTTAAAGCTAAATTTGATTCATCTTACTTTTTGTCAGTTTTGTTTGTCACTACATTGATATTATGGTATTTTATCCATTAATTTAACTTCTGGGAATTGTTTTTGATATCCAATTATTCTTCAAATTCATTAGAGTTTTTTTTTTCCTCACGGATCTTACATTTTTTAATTGGATTGGAGTTTTTTTTCCTTTAATCTTCTCTGCATAAGTTAAAATTGTTTAAATATATATTAGCATGTTTATTATATAATATAATTTATGATTATTTCGTGAGAGTATGTAGATTAAAGGGTGAATGGTGTCCCTTTCCTCGAACTAGATTACTCTAATTTTGTTGAAGTTGATCTAATTTGCAAATATAAAATTGTATGAATGTCATCCTTTATCTTTTTATCTCCCTTCTCTAATTGAGTTTGATGATGGTGTTCAATGTTTGTTGCAGTATAATGAAATCCTTGGCAAATGAGGTTAAAAAATAGAGTACGAACTCAAACTCATATTGTATATGCTTTGTGTCCATGTTTTATATGTTATAGATTTTGTCTAATTTGTCATTTTATGAGTTAATTAATTGCGAAACAAGTGAAAAATAAAAATAAAAAACAAAAAAGGATATGGTTACTTAATCATATATGTTACAAAATGATTTGTCATTAAACATTCTAATTATTTTTTTAATAATATAGGCCAGTGCTAATTTTGAACAATAATATGATTGATTTTATTAAACATAATGTACCATTTCTACATGGAAATATAATAGAAAACATTACTTTTCAATTTTGAAAAATAAAGCCAGGAATCTTCTGTACAATATGGACTGAAATAGGCATGCACACTAATATAACATCCCTGTAGTTGGCAACATCTATTAAGGATACCTAAAAGGACAATGAAGAAGGTTATAATGCCAAAGGCATTGTGTCAAAACTTTTTAGTTTTGATTTTTCGGGTTTATATCTTGGGAGGTTGAATAGTTTCAAATAAAAAAGGACTATGAGTGATGTATCATAGAAAGTGTTTAGCAAGAGAGCAGTACAAGAAACTAATATATATTGATGCTAACAAAAACTTCCTTCCCTTCACGTTTTGTTTTTTCAAAGATAGGAGTAGGATGGGATTCTTTTGTATAATGATGCATATATTATGGTGCTTAAATGCAAGCATCCATTTAAAGCACAAATAGGATAAATTCATTCCTGAGATTCTGCTTAGTACTTCTATTTTTGCTTTAAATAGATTAAGGTGCAATGAGCTAACTTTGTAAGCAGGATGGAATGTTTTAAACATAGTGCCCTATCAAGATATATACTAAAAAAATTATATCTTTTGATTTTGGGTATGCTTACTATCCATTAATTGGCATTTAGCATATTTGTTTCAATTTTATGAATAATTAATTAGCATCTTTGTTTAAATTCCAACAATTGAACATTGATGATATAGGGAATATTTTTTTGTTTCTTTGTTTTTATTTGGAAACAGAGACAAGGATTATTTGGGAAATTTAAATTAATTATACACTTTTCCATATTTATTTGAATATGGTTGATGTTGGTTATTTATTGCTTTTGCCTATTTACTGCAATAATATAAATTCAAATAAACTAGAAAGTTGTTTTGCTAGCAACAAGTTCTATTTTCTACTTTTGAAATGATATATATTTACTTTCTAATAATGACTCAGTAACTTAGAGTATCGTATGGTTATTAACCAATGTGATATGGGTGTGCATATTTGGTTTTATTTATTACTTTTTGCCATTTAGGATTGCCATTAGATAAAGTCAAAATAGACAAGTTGAATTATTAATAAGAGTTTTAATTTTTGGGAGCAGCTATCTTCTTTATGTTGAAGGTAAGAAAGAAGTTCAAATATGATAAAGATTGATAGCTTCTTTTGTTGGTAGTTTAATTGATGTGGTTCTGTTGATTTAGTTTATGTATGTTTCTCTAATTTGGCCATTGGATGTAAAAGAGCCAATTTGACTCCTATTTAAAATATTATTCCTACAAAATTCATTTTGTAAAAGATTAGAACTAATGTCCAGTATAAAATTGTGTGGTTTATTACCATAAAAAGTAATGGAACAAAATTAGGTACACAAGAATAGTAGGAGAACCCTTCCAATTTTTTCTTTAAATATCTGTATTGTTACTAGAGAAATAAGTTCTAACAGAAAGTTCTACACTTGGTGGATCTTTACCATCAATTCCCATAGGTTTAGTGCTCACTCTAAAATCTCCTAAAGAAAGAGAATAGAGACAACATATAATTTACCTTAGAATATTTAATATTAAAACTAGAAAAGGAAATGATAATCATAATGAGTTGGAAATGCTCTTAAAACCTAAAATTATTTGCCTAAATGCTATTATGATAACAGGTCAGTATGTGTCATTTACTAATCATAATTTTCTTCCTTTTCTATTTTTTTTAAGGTAGCTCTCGATTTACTTTACTCTAATTTGTTTTTCATCCATAAAACAGAAAAGGAAATTCAACCAATCTTTACCATAAACACAAATTTAAGAATGAAAATATGAAAACTTTTAAATTAAATAACATTGACAGTCATGAATAGGTAATTTAAAGCAATGTTAATTTTTTTATTCTGTTTTTTGTCATTTATAAAGTGATCTTTTATGAGTTTTGTGCATTGCAAAAGGATGATGACATACAGATCAAATTAGCATTTATGGAGCTAAAAAGTATTTATTATTCCTCTTTCATTTTTTTTATTTTTTTAGGTTCTTCTTTGACTTGACCAGTACACATTTTCTTTAAATATGAAAAGAAAAAGATTATAATTGCTAATGAGTAATGACTATGTGTAGTTAGATTATCAGTGCATCCAAGTTTAAGGATAAAACAACAAGGCAATGCAAAAGTGATTTTTTTTTGTCATTCTTAATTGTTAATTTAAATTATTTCAGGTCCTTGCTCTTAGATATTCTTATCTTGGTGATACACTGCATGTGATGGAAGCACAGGCACTATTAGCTTATATAGGCTTCCTATAATAATCTCGATAAGAGATGATTTCAAAATTATCCATTGACTTATTGAGTGCCTTGACTTCTTAGGCTTACTTCTATTACTTTTCCATACCATGCTAATTATTAAATGAGAGTTACTAAAGGATACTTGAAAATGCAAGTATCATGCTTAGCACCATGTTTTGCAGGTTAGTTATAATTCATAAATGTTACAATAATACCTAATGAAGTTTAATTGGGGAGTTTAACCTTATTATTGTTATTAAGAAAATGTTTGCTTCCTTGTGTGGACATTTTAGGTCAACATTTTATTGGAAAAAAATGATGTGACCATGGCTAAAGTGTTCAGGATGATGCCATATTGTTACCACTGCTAAATGCTAAATTGCTATATGTTATAATGCTTGGTTGAGCTTGAAGGTGAGCACAAATATTAGTCGGTAGATATAAATTTGTATAAATCTCATCCTTTATCTTTCTTTCTCCCTTCCTTGACTAAGTTTGATGATGTTGTTCATTGTTCAATAAACTTTTATTCATGCTTTACGGTGCGTGTATTGTTACTCTTTTTTTTTAACTATTGCACTATATATATATATATATATATATATATATATATATATATATATATATATATATATATATATACATACATATATAACATGTTTAATTTGGAGTGATTTGTACAAAAAAATTTTAATGATAGAATGAAATCTAATAGTTTTTATTTTGAGGTGAAAGTTATTTATTAAAAGATATAATATAAACATTAATAAATATAATTAAAAAACTTAATTAGTTATTAAGGTCATAGTTCCTATTACATCATTAATGAATAAGATATTTATATTTAACAGAAAAATTTTTCTTAAATCAAATTCATCTTAAATATAATAAAAATAATTTAAAATTGAAATAAAAAAATATTTTTTAATTGTAATATTTTCATAATATTACATATTATCTTTCTATTGTTATTGAAAAAATTATTTAAAATAAATTCTTCTTTAAATATGATTTGCAAGTATTTTTCTCATAAAAATATTCTAAATAAGTTAAAATTATTTTATTAGTTTATTAAAAGTGATAAGAAATTATAAAAATAAATAAAAATGAAAATATTTTACATAATTTGTTACTTTTCAATTTAATTTTTTATTTGAATGTAAAATTTGAGAAAACATATATTGAAATACATAGAAATAAAAATATTTGAAGAACAATACTGTTTTAACTAATCATGTTTGTATGTTCAAATTAATTTGATTTATTACAAATTAAAAATTATTTATAATATTAGTAAGGATCAAGATATGATGTTATTAAAAATAAATATAATTAAAAATTTTGATTAAAAATAAATAAATTTTAGGAATTTTCTTTCAACGTAATAATATATAAAGAAATGGTGGCGTAAAATCTATTTATATATTTAAATTCAATTAATTTTATAACTTGGATAAAGTTATGAGCACATAGAATTTATATATATAATGAACTAATAACAATGACACACTTTACACAATTTATGAATTATTCAATGTATAATTAAAAAAAATGCATAAATTTTTTACCTCTAGAAAGATAACTGTGTGATAATGATGTTTATCCTCCTCTCATTTTATTTTGAATTGTCTTTGAACATTTGCTCTGCTTTTTTCTTTAGCTTCTTTCAACGTGTTGTTTCCTGAAATGCAATGCAAGTTTTAAGGGGAGAGTGCGTGGTAAACAACAACTTTCATTTCTAATTGTATTAAGTGGAAGGGCTTATACTTTGTGTCTTCACTTATCAACTTTTTAATTTTTAATTTGTAAAGTTATTATTTCTAAAGTTGTACATTTAAGAGCAAAACAAATAATCGAACTTTGATATTAAATGGCACTAGAAGTATTCTAATTTTATATTATTCCTATAATTTTTATATATTAGTTTTAGTAGAATAACATGTACCCGTATGTGCCAATGTGTGGGTTTTAATGCCATAAATCTTAATGCTTTATCCTTGCTTGTTTTGAGGTTTGCTTCTACTCAACCCATTCCATAAGATTTTTTTCTTTCTTCTTTTTTTTTTACTGCACTGGGTCAGTAGAGCATGAATTTTGATTTCTTGATTTGAAAGGTTTTTTTACATTTAACTTTGATATTCATAATTTTTTTACACAAGTAGTGAAAGAGTTGTTTCTTTAATTCCAAAGACCTAATTACATACTTCAACCATTTATTTGAATTAAAAGCAAAAGTGAATGTTTGGATTAGAGAGTACAGAAGGTACCAATCATGAAACTGTGCCTTATAAGGTTTAGAATCAAATCATGGAATTAGAAATGTTGAACTTAAGGAAATAACTATATGCATTTTTTGTGCACATAGATCTCATGCTACATTTTGAACTTGAGACTTTTATCCATTGACATAAGAAAAGGTCTCCTCACTTACATTTTATGTTGTTTATGTTTTTATGAATAGAACATCATATCTTCTCGCATGATCATTAATTTGCAATGTGGAGCTTTTTAAAGTTCATAGAAATGCATGCCTAATGTAAGTTATTTGCTTGTAGGTCTTGCTGACTCCTACCTATTTAGCTATTATCTTGGAATAAGTTGTTAGTGGGTAACTCTTTGAGAGAATATGCAGTCTTTTTTTCTATTATAACCATTTGTATTTATAATTAAGTTTAGCTTTAATCTTGAAGCATACAAAGCTATCCATTTTCATATTTGCGTATTGATAGTGGAAACTAGATGTATGTAATGTTAGGAATTTTCAAAGGCAAAAAATTTGTTCCTTTTTCTTTCTACCTGCAACTTCGGCCTTAATTTATAAAAGTTTATTCAGAAATATAAGTTTAGTCTACAGCTTCAGCAGCATTCTCTGATCTGTCCTGCAAAAGGAAGAATACATAATTTGGGGAAATTGCTACATGATTATTTGCTATAGTATATTTGTGATTATGAAAAACTAAGTTTCACGTTTTGATTTATCGTTTTAGTTTAGATAAGTTGGTAGTGAGTAGCATCATTTTCATTTGAATATCAAGCAAGAGGATTATGGTTGTTTAAGGTTTCAGAGGGAAAACATTGTTGACAAATAGGAAATTTTATAATAAAGATCAAAAGTAGCAACCCATTGCTCAAGATGATCACCTATGTATGATGTTATTTTTTAATGCTTGCAAGCTCCTACTACTTTAGTTGTTTACTTTGTTCATCCTTTAGTGGTGTTTTATGATACTAGCTATGTAACTAGAATTTTCCTTTAAGTTTATAAGAATGTCATGGTTTCTTGAAAAGTCATATGCATATATTTTTTTTTGTTTTTCTGATGTAAGTGTCTAAATTCACTTAATGCTCATATATGATGAGTTTTTTTTTGGCTAACTTTATTTAGTAAGTCCAATGTTCTTTCTAGCTCTAATTATTAGTTATAAGTCTTTTTTTTTTTTGCTTAATTGACATGTATTAGAAATATGGACTTAGAATAGAATCAATGCATATTTTTTCATTGCATATGTAGCATAAATACAAGTCAATGTATGTATCCTATGATTGACTTTCATTATTCATATTTAAGAAAATAAATTTTGGATTTCTATATTGTAGGAACTAATAAGTGTTTTTAGACAAGCTAAAATATTTTGAAACTTAGATTTATGTTTTTTCAGGTTAGAGTGAACTATTGTATTTTTTGAGGTAATATATCTTTGCTTTGTCCTATTCTTATACTTCAATTTAAATGAGATATTCCTAATAGCAACTACCTATTCCTATTAGCAACTATTTATTTAAATTTGATGCCTAAAACAGTTAGGCCATTTCAAATTGAATAATTGAGATTGCTAAATTCTATATAGGTAAGTAAGCTATCTTGATTATAAGTTTTATTTATGATTTCTTATTTTCTCCTTTTACACCCTTACTCTTTTAAAAAGTTATATATTTCACCTATACTAAAGGATTTGATTAACTTTCTATATATGATAACAAAAGTTAGCCTACATAGTTTTCTTTCTCAAGGCAAATCACAAGAATAAGTGTGAGCAGGTGTGTTTATGAGACTAAGTAAGGTAGTAACCATGATAGGTTAGAATAAGCATATCTTTTTTATATTTGGAAAAATTAACGTTATAAAAGAAGACTATTTAAGTATTTCATCTACGTTGAGTTTAATCTCATCAAGATTGAATTTAACTTTTCAAAAAGATTTTTACCATTATAGACCCTTATAGCTTTATCATTTGATCTGGATCTATTTCTTTATTTTTACTCTTGCACTACCTATCACCAATGTTTTTAGAAATTTATGACTTCAAGACAAATATAGGGTAAGAATTTTTTATGTTAGGCTGATAATGATTAACATAGGTTCTCCATATTCTATGATTTATATCTCTTGCTCTATCCTTCACAGGTCAAACTTTTTGAAAAACCATCAAATTCGCAATCATTTTGCATCCATGAGATGATGGTTTGAGCTTTTAAGCACATCCTGCAAGCAGTGATTGTTGTTGATGAAGGGGAAATATCTATATCAGTTGCTGGTGCATTGAACATGTCTGGTATTCTAGAAAATGGGTAATTAGATAAATCATGCAATATTCCTTGTGCAAAAAATGGCTTGAGGTGTTTTTGAAGAAGCATTATCATTAGGATCTTATTGGTTCGAATTATAAAGATGTAAGAAAGTTTGCAATTATTCAAGATTTATGTACTGAATAGTATATCACAAAATTCATAGATTGTACCATGGCTTCATTATAGGGGTGGGCATAATTAGGTGGCTCGCAGCAAACCGTCCGGCCCAAACCGAATTTGGGCGGACAGTGGCGAGCCAAATATAAATTTGAACGGAGGCGGCCCAAGAAATAAAAGAAAGTTGGGTTTTCGGTCGAGTTCGGATTGCTCATATCCTATCCGATAACATCCGAGCCTGACTGATATATATACTAAATGATGTCGTTTTAGGTTTCAATATATTTATTTTCAATGTAGAACTGAATCCTTCAACAACTTTAGCCCCTTCTTATTATCATACGAAACCCTAGCAGACGACTTCCAATCCTTTGCTTCCTTCAATCTTATTTCACCATGATAAGTTCGGCCAATAAGCAATTGTTCTTTTGCGAATCTACTATCAATACAAATCCTTTGTTGAAAAAGGTTCAAAACCAAATCCTTCATTGAAAAAGATCCAAAACCAATGAAGATGAAATTGATTTTCTGCGAATCTGCCATCAACGCAAATCCTTTGCTCCGCTGAAGAAGATTCAAATCTAATTCCTCTGTTGAAAAGGATTTGGAACCAGTGAAGATTGAAGAAGAGCGTTCGTATTTTTAATTTTGTTTTAATTTTTGAATTTTTATTTTTGGGATTGCATTTATCAACTAATTTGATCTCTTCATATTTGTGTTAGCATTCTTGATCTGTCCTTTGATATATATGATAAATTTTTTATTTGTTTATTTTTTAGTGATATATCTATTTATTTTGGAATTGAGTCATTCGATATATATAATATATTTATAACACATTCTTAATCTATTTTAACCAATTTCTTCTATACATATTGTTGATCTGTTCTTTTATATGCATTTTTTATCTTGATAGTGTTAAATTGTGAATTTTTTTCTATAAAAAATTTTGCTTGTTTATTGAATTCTTCTACTCGACTCCACCCTCTGTTTCTTTTATTTATTTAGTTTGTGAGTGTCAACCGACCGAAACTCGTGAAGAACTGACACAAACCGTTATAGTCGGTTAAGCTTGATTAATCAATCGATTTCGGTTTAAAATTTGCCTTTCATGAATTGCTTCGATCGGTTAATTTTATACCTCTTAACCGGTCACAACCGATCGATGATCACACCTACTTCATTATAAAATTGTAAACAAATGAAGTCACACATCTATGATGTTTTTCCAATTATTATTTTGACGTACAAACGAATGTTATGCTGGAATTTCGTTTGATTAGGAATATAAATTCATTTTAGAAGCATTCTCTTTTCCTATATATATATATATTATAGTTGTAGTAAAATAATAGATTTCTCGTGCGAACGCACGGGACCTAAACTAGTATTTTCTATCCGCTGTTGGGAACTTGGAAGAAACTTAGGAGAAAGGAGAAGACGAAGTGTAAACATTTAACACCGAGTCTCGTCACAAACCAAAGGCCACATTCCCCCCTCTAATTGAGGCTACAAATTAAGCTACAAGGGCAAGGCATACTACGAAAATTCATTTTCACTGTGGTTCAGCAACACAGTTACTTGTGAGATATTATAACAATGGGTAAATTAGCCAGTTTAGCTTAATAACATTTACACCATTCAATTTTATAAAGTAATATTATATATATCAAAAATAGAATTTAAAATAAAGTTTCAAATGAAAAATAAGAGTTGTCATTAAATACAGGATAGTGAAACAAATCAATAAAATTCAGTATAATAAATATAAAAAATTTGAAACTTAATTTCGAAATCTATTTTTAATACCTATAATATTTTTCATAAATAGAGACTCAACTCCTTTTTCTTCTGCCATAAGAAAGATGAGTGTTACTCTAGGTTTAAAACACAAAAATAAGAGAAGTGAACATATATTTAAAAAAAAAAGTATAATAATATGAATGTAATTTGCTAGAAAAAGTTATAGAAAAAACAACAGAAGGCATCAGCTTAATCATGCTTGGCCGACGCAATGCCCAATCATATATTTTTGTTGGAGACCCAATTTCGACAAAGACAATGAACCTTGGCAAGAGAAGCCATATAATCATCAGACCTGCAGTGCAAAATAAATGCAAGTTTGATGTTTCCAAGTTGCATTTTTGTCTTAACTCAGAAATGAGAACACATTCACAAACAAACCTTTGTCCATAGGGAGACTGAAATGCAGCAAGTATAAAACGTTTGGCAGCATCTGATTCATTCTACGTATGTGAAAATATAATCGCAATTAGACATGGACGAGTCAGTTTCAAGTCAAGCCAAACCACATATTACTCTAACAGTGGCAAATGAGGCTTACTAGCACTCAATATCCCAATTCGGTCCATTTCCTACAAGCTGTGAACCCTTGTTGCTGTGTATATATGTGCACTTAGCAGATATAAGTCCCAATCAAGCCCAGGTCCCATTACCTAAAATATCTTCTAGAATGATACAAAATATTGATTGTGAAAACAGTTTCTTTTTTGCAATTTTATTCATGAAAAGAGCCACGTAAAATCCATGCAACAAAGAACAACCTTCCAATTAATTGGAATGTATTGCACCATTTGTTTGCGTCTGCATTCAAAAGCAAGCCATTTTACTTGTAAAATAGCTATTTCTGCTTTAGATGTCATCGTTGACTGACGTATAAGGTGGAAAATCACATAAGGAGGCTTTAGAAGAGGCAAACTCACCTGAGATTCATAATAAAGCCCAGCATATAGTGAAGCATAAAAATATTCATCCTCTCTGCCATTGGAGAACGCAGCCACAAGCTAATCAGAAAAATGAACCACTTGTCTTAGACTTTGTTCTTGAATTTAACAAAAGCATCTTATACCCACAATGACAGGGTCACATAATATTCATTCTTGGCTTTTTAGGCAAGAAAGTAGACATTTATAGGTATTTTGTTTAAAATGTTAAATGTTAAAAATTCAGAGAATAATGAGTATTAAAAATAGTAAAATTTTAAAACTTACTATCCACATCTTTGAGATGATGCAATTAAAAACAAGCACGTAAGACAAGGATTATGAAATGCTTACAACTCAGAGAAAACCAAGAAAAGTTGTTTAAAAACTAACAATGTGATCACTATGGGAATATTTTCGGCTATCATAATGTAGTAAGTTGGTTGGTTTTAAAATAAGCTATATCTCTTAAAGTTGTTCTGATACTGATGTATTGACATATGCTCGAGCTCCAAATAATATATGCCAAATAGCAATTGTAAGAAAAAGAAAACATTATATTGCACCTTCTCAGGATCCCCACCATCTTTAAACATGTCATATGCTTCCCGCATGACGGGTCGAGGGTCTCTGCCAACCTGAATTCATATAGTGAGTGTATAATTTCGTAAATGTCTTTTTTTCCCCCTTTTTCAAGTTAAATGCCTTCAGATACAATATAGACTTGCCTCGAGAAAGCGCTTCCTTGCTTCATCCACTCCATATAGTTGAGCTTCACACAGAAAGCACCATATAGACTCTTCTGTGTCATTCGGATTTTGTGCAACATCTAACCGAAACTGCTCTGCTCCTTCTTCAAATCTATGGCAAGGGAAATCCACCTCAGTTTCCTTTTCCATACATTCAAATGCAATAAAGATAAATAAAAAAATGAAAAAAAGCACATTATCTTATCTGTGCAAAACCTGTTGCCACTTGTCTGTTACTGAATATTCACTGATGAGCCCATCCCCAAGTTAGTCAGACCAGACAGGAAATTCTTATATTCTTCTTTCAAGAACTAGCATGATTCTATTCTATTTCTCATAGCCAGAAAAAAATATGGAAATAGCAGAAACTATAATAGACTGTTAAGAAGCTCCAATTTGAAAAGGCTATAGTATTAGTACCTGTCGATATAGTAAAGTGACAATCCCCTTTGCCAGAGATCTGATAGCAACCATAAGGATGTCCATAACCAATTCCACGCAATCGGATTCAAATATCAACATTCCGAACTTATAATATCAAACATACATGCCTTCTGACGAGGGTCCAATTGAATTGCCTTATCAAATTCCGCCACTGACTCCGAAGCATCACCCTTCAACAATTAAAAGCACCAGAGGAGTTACAGAATCCCTAATGGCATAAAATCGCCGCAATGAAAGAGTGGAATTGAAGCTTCCTTATCAGTAAACCAAGGTAAACTAGCACCTGTCTGAAGAGAAGCATTCCGCGACGGATTGCAAGCATGGCTTCACGGGCATTGTTGTTACCACCAGTCAAGGCGTCCCAGATGCCGGAAACTGAAGGGAGAAACAGTCTTCGGGTTAAGGCAAGCGGTCGGCTCTGGTGTTGGTAGATGGTTGAAGGAATAGTGATAAAGAATGGTGGTTTGGATTGGGTTTTGAAAGATGATGGAAAAAAGAAGAACGAAAAAGGAGAACGTGAAGACGGAATGAAAGAAATGGGGGGTTTCAGGTTGTGCGTTATAGCCATTGATGGAAGTTGCGGAAAGAACTTGAAGATTATTGAAGACTATGGCGGGTTTTCTGAGGAAAGAAGCGAGATAAGCACCGAGTAGATAGCGTATGGTCAGAACGACGTTGCACCTTTTGGGGCGGGCCTCTCTGACACAAGTTATCAAGAGCCCAATTTCCAGCTTTACTATTTTCTGAAAGAGAAATTGGAGATGGGTCATCAAATCAGGCCCAAAAAGTAGAGTGAAATCATCCGCATATTTTTGGTCCGACTGCCAAAAAATTGGAGATGGGTCATCAAATCAGGCCCAACGAGCCTTTCCCCTATCTTCATCATAAATTTCACGGACTATGAAACGGAGTTTTGACTTCAATTAGTATAAAAATCTTTGACTGCTGTCTTCATAACAATGAGTCTCTTCCGAGCAACTTACGTTAATATCTCACTTAAAAAACTATTGAATCTCATTGTGACAGTTCAGTAACATTTGAAAGACAATGCAGGTAAAATAAAGACTAATAGCAGGACAAAAACAGGAGTTCATAATTAATTCTCTGATGCAACCAAAAACCAAATGCAAAATAAAAAACCCTTGTCCACGAAATGAAAAGCTGAGAGAAGAAAAGAACAGAAAAAGAAAAAACATGAGAGAGAGAGGATATGATTTGGGCTTCTTCATCAATTAGCTAAGACGGTGGATTTAACAACAGGTTGTCAGGCCTTCTGTCAAAGTGGGGATATGCAGGGTAACCCCTATCTTCTGTTTTCTTTCTGCACCATAAAATTTAAATAAACAAGAATAATAAATAAAATATTATATATTCAAGATATATTCTAAATTTATAATGCAAGGCATGTAAATAATAATAAAAAATGATGTTGTTTTGATTCCTGTTAATTTTTTTTGGACAAAAAATAATTAAAATGAGTAAATTATTAACAACTTGAAAACATATACAAATAGTTTATAACATTTGAAATTACAAAGGGATAAAATGAAAATGAGTGAAACCTCGTATGAGTAAAGTGCAATTTTTCGCATTTCAAATGAGGTATTGATGATGCTCCTGATTTTTCAAAGAATTTAACTGTCTTATTTTGAATTTATCATCTCAAACAAGAATAATAATAATAATAACAATAATAAATTATAAATTATTCTATAATAATATATAAAAGGAATTGGTGGAGGTTTGAGTTTCATTTTTACATTTCTAAGAAATCTCACATTAAAATTCTACAGATTTAAATAAAGATAATTATGTACTAATATATTTATTGCAGTTAAAACCACTTTTATCTAAATGGTTAAATAGAATTGAATCAATTTTGAAATTCTAAACTTTTCATAACTACTTAACTATTAGTTTCTTGCTCACTCTCTCATATTATCTCTATCGGTATCTTTTCCTATTTTTTGTGGTAGACTAATTTTAGACCTCACTTCAAAGAATTTTATTTTCCTTTTGGCATGAGAGAGTTCCTCCATAATCATAGGAACAAGTTTAGAAAAGTGGTGATATCAAGAGATAGTATATTTTCAATTTTGAATTTTTCTTCTTCATCTCTTTATATTAGAATTTTGCTTATACTTATACATAATAGTTTGTTGGCTTGGCTAGGATCTATTTTCCTGTATTAGTTCATCTATCTTATTTCTACTTATATGATGATTTAAATAGAAAAAAATTATTTGTACTAAAATATTACTTACATCATCATTAAGTTTAGAGATAAAGTCATGGTTTTACTTGTGGTAAATATATGTATAAAAAAGGAAAACAAAATGAATGAGATGATTTCCTAAAATTTGGAGGGATCTATATTACTTATAGTAGCATATTTGATGAACTTGGTAAAATAAATAGGTAATTGGATCGATTAAATCAATGAAAGGTCAAAGTAATAATAGTATTTTACATATTTATACAAAATAACAATTTAAAGTTATATATTATAATAATATTAATAATACAAATTAATTATATCTATTAACAAAATTTACACTCATTATTGTAATATTCAAAAAGCCTTTCATTGAAAAAGATAAAATAATAATTAAATCATTATGATGACAAAATATTTAAGTAATTATATTAAATGGAGTTGTATATATAAAAATGATTAAGACTCCATTTTAGTTTCTCATTAATTTTATTTATATCAATTTCATCCTTATAAATAATAATTTGATTAATTTGGTCCATCTATTAGTATTTCACTTAAAAATTGAAGGAATAAAATAAGAAATAAATAATATATGATTAATAAAATTAATATCAAATATTTGTAAAAGACCATATGATATAATTTATATTTAGAAAGGACTAAAATAGGTATTATGAATAAAATGAAAAAAAAATTGTAATAATTTAAATTTGAATTATAATTAAAATTTAATTATGCATGATAGATAAAGTTATGAATAAATACAACATTTAGTTACTCATTTATAAATATGATGATTATTTTGTTTTTTAGGATTCATAAATATTATTATTAGTCTTTTATTTTTAATTTTTTCATAATTATTCATTCAATTTTTCACTTATAACACTAAAATAAATAATAAAAAAATTATATAACTAAAAAAAGCATAAATTTAACATTGTTAATGTGAGATTTAATAATTTATTTAGTATTTTTATTTATTTTAATATCATAAGTAAATAAAAATATGAATAATTATAATAAAAATAATAATAAGAGACTAATAACACTAATTATGAAATTAAAAAAAAATAATAATATCACATTTATCAACAAGGAACTAATTGTTATATTTATTTTGAATTTTAATTTTTGCAGGAAGTATTAAAAGTGAAAATTTCAACTGATTTCCAAGTCAAGTTTATTGTTTAAAAAACAATGAGAAATTATGGGTTCCAATTAAAAGATATAATTCGATGGTATCACGATAAATTGGACTGAATTTCATAATTTTTCATTATTATTTTTAAAATAAAATTTATTTAAAAATTAATTAAAAATATCATTTTTGACATTGCTTCTAAATATTAGAATTCATTTATAAAAATATTTACATTTTCTCAATCGATTGTGAATTAACTTCAACTTTTAAATATTGATTTCAAGCATTATTCGCGAGATTTTAAAATTTTGCGCTTGGGCTAAGTAAATTAATTTAGAGTCGATGAGCTTTTATGAATTTCGTTTTATATTAATGATTTGGAATATAATATTTATTTTTCACTTTTTTATAATAGTCTACCTAATAATAGATGTTCCTTGAGCGGGCAATCATGAAACAATATTACTACCCAAAAAATGCTATAAGTACCGAAAAATAAAATTTAAAATTTTTTATATTTATTGATCTGAATTTTATAAATTTATCTTACTATTTTATATTTAATGATCACTCTTAATTTTCCACCATCCTATATTCAATAGCCACTATTAAATTGCATTCAAAGTCAAATTTAAAATCTCATTTTCAATATATATAATATTACTATATCACTTGTTGTTTAATTGCATTCAAAGTCTAATTTTAAATCTTATTTTTAATATATATAATATTCCTATATCACTTATTGTTTAATTTAATTTGGCACGGATGTTCAAAGCTCAACGTCAGGCTATACAACAATATTGATTTCAATATTTACTATCTTTTACATTTTGATAAGTAAGAAAATCATCTTTTAAATTTTACCATCTATTTAATCATAATGTTAAAATATATGATTTATTAAAATATAAGTAAAAGTACTATTAAAATCTCAACGTTACCCAAAAAAAAAAAAACCTAGTATTTCCATCTTCAAGTGTGAAAGTTGTTTTCTATTACTACTATAACTAAAAGTATAAAAGAATCAAGTTATCCATGAGATCAGTTTACAAAAATATCCAATTCAAATTTTATTTTAAATAAGTTAAGTTTGAATTTTATATTATTCGATTTATACTAATTGTTAACCTAAACCAATTTAATAGTAAAAAATGAATTTTATATTATATATGAATAATATAATATTAAATTTCATATTATATGTGACAAGTTGCTCATTTAAATTTATTTGAAGTTGTAAGTGGTTCAAGCTCAAATTTGATAAGAAATTTGGACTAAAAAACTTGTAATTCATTTAAACTTCCATAAATTCTTATAAATTTGTATTCAATTCAAGCTTAAGCTTAAATTCAAATATTTTAAAGTCAATAAATTTGACCTCGAGTTCCTTTATTATTATTGAGGTTAAGCTTAAACAAATAAATATTCAATTTAACTCAACTTATTTGTACTCCTAATTATAATATTATAGTTTATTTTATCAACCACAAAACATATATGTCACATAAAAATTCTTTAATTTTGTATAAATATATAAATTTTTCTTACTACAATTGTCTCCTAACAAAACAAATGAATTGTAAATGAGTCAAGTTTAACTTTTGCTTTTGATAAGCATGTCAAGTTTTAAGCTTTTAACGGATGAACGAAATTCTCGTATAATTATCAAAAAAAGAAAAAAAATGAATGGGATTAGATGCTATCAGGAAAAATATATCATTTCATTATATACTTTATAATTTAAGTTTCTCAAAATTATTTTTCCATTAATCTTCTTACTTTTCATAATGATCAACATACTTTTAGTAATTTTTAAGATTCTATCTGTCCTAGAATATTTAGGCTTTGTTTGGTTAGAAGAGAAAATAGGGGAGAAAGAAAATTAAAAAGAAAGAAAATAGGAGAGATAAAAAAATGGGAAAGAAGTTATTTTCTTTAAGTTCGTTTGGTTATAGGAGAAAATAAAGGAGAAAGAAAATAGAAGATAAAGTAAATAAATAATTTTAAATTTTAAATCTTGAGATTTCCTTGAAAAAAATTTGAATAAATAAAACTTCTCGACCTGCGCACCACACGTGCAGTTATATCAGCTATCGTTGTAAGCTCTCTTGCCTTTTTTCCTTTGTTTACTCATTTATTGTGCAGACAAGCTTTGGGTTGTGATATGCCTCTATACAGTTTTCTCCTCTTTTCTCCTTATATTTGGGGAGAGATTTTTGGCTTGAGACCCACCGTCACTTTTCTATCCAAATTTTTTTCTCCTTTAATTTCCATTGCAACCAAATAGAGAAAAATAGTAATTTCTATCTCATTTTCTTCTCATTTTTTCTTTTCTCTCCACTTTTCACCATATCTAAACACATAGTTAATTTATCTAAAGAAATTATTATTTTTTTAAATGTTGGCACATATATCACACCATTTAAGGTCTCTATACTACCATCTTGTAAAATGAAATTTTGCATTACTAATACCTTTCACATTTGTAGTATCATTATTAACCATCTTCTTAATTCTAGGTTGATTGTCATTATATATATATATATATCAAAATTTTCTTATATGCACAAACATGATTAAAGCAAGCATAATTAAATAGTCCACAATCATCAAAATCATTCTAAGATTCATCATTCATAAAAATCATATAATTTTCATCATCTTGTACAACTACGATACCAACAACATTATATTTAACTTATTTTTTCTATTTAATTCTCTTAAATTTCTCTAAATCATTAATTAGCTTTTCAAACATTTCTTTAAAATGTCCCTTCTTGTAATTGTAAAAATACTCTTTATCATTATAATATCTCATCAGTCCCCTTAATTCAAATTTGTAAGTTCTTCTATTTGAGCTACCATCATAATATGTGCTTTAGCCATAACTATTACTCGATCTGTTCTTATTTATCTGTTGCCATTAATCGATTTTGCATATATTAAGAAAGTAGTTAAATTTGTTAATTTTTAATGAACTTTGTAAGATTACCCTTTATGCATAAAATTCAAGATAGTTGAAAATAAAGAGAAAAATATAAAAAAATAAATGCAAGTTGACTATAGTGTAGAATAATAAAGTATTTATTAATGAAAGAGAATAATAAATTTAGAAAAAAATATTTAATGCTTCATTAGAATTCTAAAGTGACAGATAAAAAAGAACAAAAATCTTCTTCAAAATGCGATAGAGAAAAAGGAATGGAAGGAGTACTAATTACACAAGTAATTTCTTTTGATCTAATGAGAGACTTTTTCAATTTTTCATTCTTCAATACAGTAGAAATTGCATCTTCTATCATAAGTATGTCTTTTCTGACTAACAATGCAATCACCAAATTATGATAAGAATTCGAAAAAAATATTAACAACAACAAAAACTTTATCCTTATTTTCTATCATAACTCATATACCTATTAATTAAGATAGTAACTTGTTAAAATCAAATGATCTTTCATATTAATGCCTTCATCCATCCTTAATTAGTATTTTTTTTCTTTAAAAACAAACAACTTGTGACAAATTTTGACATATAGAGTTTTTCTAATTTCTTCCATAAATCAATAACATAAAATTTATCTAAAATATTGTATTTTACTTCAGGTGCCAAACTTAGTTAGATAGTACTGACTATCTTCATCTCTATTTCTTCCCATGCTCCATTTGTCATATTCTTAGGCTTATTTTCCTTTCGATTTAATGCTTTCATTGCTTTATGATGTACCAATATATCTTTCATTGCACTTTAATATGAGTTGAAATTAATCTTCCTATCAAATAGCTTTAGCTCAAACTTGTTGCTTACTTCATCTTAAAGTCTTGTCATCTCATATCATAACTTTATATATGATTGAACTATGCACTTGATATTACTTGTTGGAAAAAATATTTTACTTCTAAAATATTTAGAGAATGGAAAAGGATGAATAAAAATGAAATAGTAAAATACACTACTCTCCCTTACAGTTTTCCAAAATTACTCAAATTTCTCATCTAATTTCAAATCCTACACATTAATCCATCTAATAGAAAGTGTTAGGAATATTTTCTTTTTGATTCTTTTTAATTATAATTTATTTTTAAAAATAATAATTAAATGACTTAATCTACCCTTCTTTTTTTCCTCTCATCTTTTTTTGTTGCTCTTTCCTTTCTCCTCCACAATGACTTTATTCCAATTGATTAAATTGATTCCTTCTCCCTTACCCATTATCTCTTTCTATTTCATCTTCTTTCAACAAGCTCCCTTTTTCTTTATTTTCCTTCTACATGAGTGCCTATTTGCCTGACTTTTTATAGCAAAAACGGTAGAAAAATATGGAAAGAGAAAAACAACCAGCTACAAATTTTGAATTGTAAATAGTAAATCAATTAAAACATACAAATTTGTTATAAAAAAATGAAGGCAGTTGCAAAAGAAGAATAATCAACAATATTCTAGAATTCAGAAGATTTTATCAAAAAATTTGTCGTCAAGTTGCTATAGAAAACTCATTTTTGTTTTTCGTATGAAAGCAAAAATTTCTAATCCCAAAGCCCAAAATTACATTAAAATTATGTGGGATTTGTTCTATGGCCTTTGTAAAGAGCACCATTTGCATGAAAGTCTTCAACTTTCCTCTTAATGTTAAACTATTCCTTGAACAATATTTTGTTCTTAATGTTTGTTTAAAAAATCATTTATGAAAGAAACTAAAATGACATTTCTTATGTAATGGGATCAAATTTGGTAAAGTTTAGTTGACGAAACGAAATTTAAAAGTTTCTATGCAAAGTGGAGTTAAGTGTAGTGGCTGTTTTAATTTTAGGGGAGGGTAGTGCAAGCTTTTAAAATCAGAAGAGGTCTATTTTAATAAATTATAGGAGAGGATAATTTAATTTAATCAAAATAAAAATAAAATGAATATATGACTTTCCAAAAAAACAAAAAACCCTTCAACTCAAGGAACAAATCATGAAAAAATTAATAAAATTTTCACCATTAAATTAAAAAAAATCAGCTTTTAATTTTCTTACAAACTCAAATCCTTATTACATCAAATTTTCACCGTTATATATATATATATATATATATATATATATATATATATATATATATATTAAAACTCAATCCAATACAAAATAATCACTTTTTTCTTTTAAATTCTATCTCTGATTCTTCTTTTTAATTACAGTCTTTCTATTTTTATGAACTCTTTTATTCTATATCAAACGCAATCTAATCACAAGAAGATAACTTAATTTAATTTATTATGCATTTTCAATTAAAAAATGTAGTTTTGCTATAGGATTTATTTGGTAGATGGCTTTTGAAATAATTTTTGATTGGTTTGATTAAAATTAATTTATTGATTGTTAATAAGTCAATTTTAATGTTTAACAATTAGTTGATTTGAGCAATCAATTGCCTGTTAACGAGTCATATTAGTGTTTTTTGTTGACTGTTTCATTAATTGTATATACAAAGACTAAATTATCCCTAATTAATTTTTACATTTCTAGCTTTATCCTTCCTTGAAAAATAAAAAACTAGAACACTCGTATTGATTTCTTAAGCGAAAATTTAATAACTATAAAAAAATATAGTTACTTAATTTTAAAGAAATATATAATATATAATAAATTATAATAATATATTTTTTATAAAAAATTAATTTACTAAATAATATATACTTTAAGATATTAAAATATTATTAAAATAAAAAAATATCAAAATGATTCATAAAATATATTTATATTCTTATTATTATTTTATATATAAATAATTAATTTTATCAAATATTCTTATTTGAATAATTAATATAATGAATTAACTAATTTAATTAATTAATTATAATATAATCAGTTAAAAAGCTTGAGAAAGCATTGTTTTAAGCGCTCAGCTGGGGCTATATGATTGAATTCAGAATGGCGTCTTAATGAAATCATTAATTTAAATATCTAATAGCTGATAGGGTTGGACCGTCAAAGGCAGGCAAGCCAATTTTCCAATATGAGCTGCTTGCTTCTATTCACGGAGAATTCCCTGTAAGTGGCCACTCCCTCATGGTTTCGCAATGATGACATTTTTATATTAAATTAATTTCATTCATGCATATTTTCTGTATCGTAATGACAGCACTGCAAAGTGGCTGGAACATGACGTTTTCTTCCCGTTAAATTAATAGAATAACACATAATTTAAGGAAAGGAAGAATATAAAGCTTTGCCTGCGCCAAGAAATGTCGACAATGTGCTTAATTTAATACATTTTACTAAGCAATCAATAATTGATGACACTTCTAGACGAGTGGACCTAATGCCAATATAGTAAAGAGAAATATAAAATTGCAACTTCAACTCAACCTTGGCAAATAGTTTACAAATACGACACTTACAAAATTAGAAATACACCTAAAAATTATATTATGTAGATCTTTGTCATCTTCAATGACAGAATATAGTAAAGACAAGGACTGCTGTCAAACATTAGGTCAGTCGTCTACTAACATGATTATTAGATGCAAATCCATTTAAATGAATTTGACCGATACTCCGCGTAAGTTGCCCTCCTTTTCCACTTATCCATATTTAATAATCTCTTAACAGCAGGAGGACACCAATTGAAACTGTCGACTTTCTTCTATATCTGTTCTTTCTTCTGTATTGGCTTTACCAAATCCCATGGCGAATCGGTCGTCGAATATAGACACGCTGCCGGAAGAGTGTGTTTCCACAATCCTCTCCTACACATATCCGGCGGAGGTTTGTAGATTTTCGCTCGTCTCCTCCAATTTACTCTCTGCTGCAGACTCTGATATTGTATGGCAGAGCTTCTTGCCCGCTGATTATGAAGATATACTCTCAAGAGCTGCAAATCCCATCAAGTTTTCTTCAAAGAAAGATTTGTTTTTTGCTCTCTGCAGCCCAATTCTCCTAGACGGTGGCACGAAGGTAGGCTTCCTCAACCCTCCGCTGTCTTCTTCTGTTGAAATAAAATCAATGACACAATATCTAATGAACAGAGCTTCAAATTGGACAAATTTTCGGGCAAAAAATCCTTCATTCTATCTGCAACGGAGCTATCAATAACATGGAGCAACGATCCAATGTCCTGGTGCTGGATACACATGCCCGAATCAAGGTGTTTTTCAACTATAAACGGTTAGAAAATGGAGAATAAAAAGCAGGGAAAGAAATAATCTTTTAATTTTGCAGATTCCCAGTGGTGGCAGTGCTAAGAACTGTGAGCTGGTTGCAAATTGAAGGAAAAATCAAAGCTGGGAATTTAACATCCAACACGTTATACGGAGCTTATCTGATAATGAAGGTGTCGCGTCGTGCGTATGGGCTCGATTCCGCAGCATCGGATGTGTCGGTCGAAGTTGGAAACAGAGTGATAGAGAGGGGGAAGGCATATCTTTGCGATAAAAGCGAGACGAAGCACAAGAGAGGGAAAGTGGTTGAAGAATCTGAAAGGGTTCCAAAAGAAAGAGAGGACGGGTGGATGGAGGTAGAGATAGGGGAGTTTTTGATCGGGGAAGGTGAAGACAAGGAAGAGGTGAGGATGAGTTTGATGGAAGTAGGCTATCGATTGAAAGGTGGCTTCATCATTGATGGCATCGAAATCAGGCCGAAACGGGGACAGGCTTATTTCCGGCAAGTGGATTGTTCTTTGCCGACCGTCTAGAGACCCAGCCAACCAATCCATTTTCATATTCTGTAATCACAAAAGAGAATCAAACTTTTTGTTTTGTCTCTCGATGTACGTGAGCACACTCAAAGCGTAGACTTTGTAGCCGCACCTTAGCTGTGTATTTGAATTCGGTGCAAATTTTATTCCTTGCTATCAATGAAATTTCAATGCAGCATTTTATGTTAGTATATTAAGTAAATTATTATTTCTACGATTAAAAAAATACGTAAGTTGTAATTTTGTGAGGTTAGAAAGTGTAATTGTGCAAATTGTGCTGCATAGATGAAAAAAAAGAAAAAACACGTGCTAGAACTGATAATCAGATGACATGAATTGAATCAGATATGAGAATCGAATTGACAAGGAAGAACAGTATAATTAGATGTTGAAGGGAATGAATTCCTGGGATTTCATGGAAATGTGCTCATATCTCGGACTTATGTTGACATATTATAATTATGTCGTCATGCTAGCGATATTTTCATAGAGTATAAATACAACTTATACCGCTGTGGATGATTCAACGGTGCCATTGAAAATGTTCAATTCGTCCATCTGTAAATATCGTTCCTTCCCTAAATTGTAATTTTTCATATTATCTGACTTTAGCCCCATCGTGTCCCCAACCAAAAAGGGCAGTGTATCAGACTACCAGGTCTAAACCACAATAGATTGCCAATGGTAAGTTAATTTCCATTTATTTTAATTCATTCGACTTTGTTCACCATGTATTGACATAATTTGCTGTAAATTTCAACTAAATATTCGCATTATAGTCGGTGCAGAATGAGGAAATTGAATAATTTAAAATTGGCATGATTTACGTATATGTATCTGAATTGCACTCAAGCATCCTTATTATTACCATCGTATTATTCTTGTATTTTTTTATTAAAACATATCTGATGATTTAACGGTGTGCATCACGTGTACCGGCGGAGCACCTAAGAGATTATGGACCTTAGTGTCTCAAAATTTCTAAAATAATATATTAGTATTATATAATCATTTTAAAAGATTAAATTATCAATTTTGTCTTTAAAATTATATGACGCTAATAAAATAATCTCTAAGTTATATTGAATAACTAATTTTGTTTTTAAGTAATATTTCGTATAAATAGTTTCATTCTTTTATTTAAATTTATATAGATAATTTTATTTCTAAGTATCTATACAAAAAAAATAAAATTATCTATATGGATTATTATTCATAGATTAATTTAAAAATTATTTTATCAACATTGTATTTTAAGAATAAAAATTAGGAATTTAACCTTTATAAAAATATATTTAGCATAAATCACTTTAGCGTCAGTCAAAATTTGCCATTGATCATGTGTATCAAACACAAGTCTCAACTTAAGACAACTAAATTTTTCAAAGAGAATGATGCATTTAAAATTTAAATGTTCTGAAAATAAGTGAGGTTGCATATATAAAAATTTACCATGTGTATATTTATAATAAATAAAAAATGGAAGCAAATATTTTTCTTTAAAAAATAGTGTTAGTTGCATGATTGCAAAATTCGGAAGGGTGATGGCACAACACCCAGAGCAGCGGGCCCATGGCATCAGCCTTCGGATAGTGCAAACATGCAGAATGGAGATAGGTGAAGGTTGAAGGTGCATGCTCAGGCGGGGGAGCAAATATGAATTCTTTCTCTGCACACCTCGAATTCATATTTGTTCCCCTGCCTGTGGATGCCCAGTTTGCCTTATTAGGGTTTAATGCACAAACAATTAATAATTGTGTTCTTTTTGGTAGTTAAGTATTTGAACAATAAAGATAGGTGAAACTATTTCATTTCAACACTAAATTAAAAAATAATTCTCCAATTACATTATCGAGATTATATTTTAGTCATACATTAGCAAATTTAATGCATCTTTATGGAGACTGTAACGTGAAGGAGGGGAATTAAATCATACTAATAGAAAAAACGGAGCTGAGCAGGCCTATTTTGGAGTGATTGCAAACCGCGCAAACAAGATAGGTTGGGTTGGTTTACTTTACATATATTAGCTCGATCCCAATTTGTTAATTTATATAAAATTAAAATTTAAGTTTAATTTCATTTATTATCTTATTTAAAAGTATATTTGTATAATAAATCTTTAGATAAGCCAATAGGTGAAGCTTTATATAAATAAATTAGTTATTAATTGATTTAATTAGTTATTAATTAATAATTAATTATACTAATTAGTTTAACTAAATGATAAATATTAATTATTTAAATAATCATTAAGGTGGTTAGTTTATTAGTATTATATTATTATATTATCTTAGAAATTATAAGTTCAACGCAAAAAAATGTTAATTTACTCTCAATAAAGGATAAAAAACTCTTAGAACTGCTAGTATTTTGGTAAGAATGTGGTAACAAACTCACTTTTTGAATAATTATTATAATTCAAACTAAATATTTTTATGATAATATTTATAGAGGTGGTCAATATTAATTGTCTTTCCTCTTTCTCTCAATCTCTCTTTTTCTTAACAAAAATAAAAAATTAGTTATTTGAATAAAGATATTTAATAAAATTAGTTATTTATTCTTAATTATTTATATATAAAATAATATATAAGTGTATGAATATATTTTATGATTTAATTAAGTATTATGTATATAAATTAACCTTATTAATTTTTCACTTTTAATGTAAAAAGAATTTAAATTCATCAAATAATTATATAATAATTTTTATGTATTATAACAATTATTTTATTAAATATATTAATTCTATTATCTAAATTTAAATAATAAAAAATAAATGATTATTTATTCTTTATAATAAATTATTTTATTCTAATATATATTAGTTTAGTACACGTTTGTCTAAGGGCATATAATGAGACAGTGGTTAAGTAGGATGCACCATATATATTAATGGATATGAGTTTAACTTTCTTACTAGCAATTTCAATGGAATAATGAATGAAAATAATTATTATATAATTTAAGAAATTTTTTGATTTTTTACAAATATTTAAGGAATTAATTTTTTGAAAATACTAAAATATTCATTTTTTAAATTATTTTATTGAATATCAATAAATTAATTAAATTAACTATTTACTAAATACTGAAAATAATTAATTGATCAAATTAATAAGTTAAAATGATTTCAATAAATTAAAAGTTAGTGAAAAAAATATTTATCAAATATACTCTTACTCTCTCTACTATTCACGTACAGTGTACTAACCACTATTTGACCTTGGCAGCAAGCTAATTATGTTACTGTTTGATCTCTTGTTCTTAAAAATAGAAACATGAGGTAATTTATGTTAAATGCAGCATGGGAAAGACTGAATCGACCTCTCTTGGTATTTTTTAATTTTCTCCTGGAAGTTGTGCTTATTATTGCCGCATTAACTTGAGATTAAAGCCCAATATCTTGGATTTGAAATTGGTGGGTTTTAGTTTATCTATCATGTATTTTTTGAGTGTGATTTTAGACAGATGGGGCTTGTGGCAGGCCGGGCAACTCCTCGGTGCTCCCAAAAGAATTAAGAAAGCAATACTGCATTAGGGGTAAAATGGGACATGGGGTTGGGTTGATGAAGCCCTAACACTAGCCTTCACCTTTAAAATGCCGACTTGACATCTCTTCTACTAACAACACCGCAGTTGGTACTTTGGCATCTACCCCTCTTCTTTTGTTGCTCTTATGATTTCTTTATGAAATCTGCTCCGAGCTTCACTCAACACTGCAAATGATGTTAGCTTAGTTTCAACACTGAGTTATATAGTCTTATGTCCAGATAAGTGTAAGTTTAAATTGGAGAATTGCGATGATGATAAATGGAATCCCAGCTCATTATGAGGCCTTTTCACAAGGGCCCCGGAATACGATTTTTCCACCTTTTCTCCTTATTGCCCTTTCTTCCCATTTTTTATCTTATTGACTGATGCATATATATATATATATATATATATCAGAAGACAGAAGAGCAGCTTAGAAGTATATCTTGTATGTACTAATGTTGGTGATTAGACACATAAATGATGTATGTTGTGGATTGAGGTCCATTATATTACAACTTAGAACAAAATCGGGAAACAATTAGCAACCATAGTCACACTGTTTTTATAGAACTTTGAAGAAACAAATTAATCCAAAAAAAATATTTTTATTATGTATTGAGTGAAATTGAATATATGAATAAATTATTTTGTTAGTGAATTGTGAATTATTAAATTTAATATTTTTTTAAAAATATAAAATTTAATACAAATCATTAATTAAATATTAATATATATGAATTTAATGCATTAAAAAAATAAAAAAAAGGGGACAATAATCCATCCATCCGCTGTTTTTGTTGTTTCTCTGGGCTTGATGATCAGGACAGGCTCATGTGGACCAAAGGTAGCCGTCAGCTGTCGTTGTAGCCCAAATTCAATTCATCACATAATTTAATTTGTAATGTCATTGTCATTTGCCAATCACCGAACAGACACTCCGTGTCCTCCCGCCCCAATTTTTTTAAGGGAAATAATAATACATTAAATAAAGTTTTCATTACAAATTTGGTATCTAGGAAAAGAAACCAAAGTTACATCTGGCTTAAGATAATCTAAAATGTCCCCAGGGACCACAAAAGGGGGTGAGAGACGATTGTTCTTTCTTGCCTTTCTTAGCTAGACTGTCAATCCCGCGTAGCATAATGAATCGTATATGTAGGAAAGCCAATTGATAATATTTGATAATCTGATATAATGTCTCATAATATTTGATCGATAAATTCAAAATAAAGTAAATTCAGTGAAATTTACTTCTTTTCAATTCTATGTTGCTGTGATACTAATTTTATTCTTATGTAATATGAATTTATTTAAATTTATTTTTTGTTATTATGTATATAAAATTAATTTATTCAATTTCATTTTTTAAAAAATATAATTGAATAAGTTAATATTTTATATGAATAAAATTAATAGAAAATTTATTAGAAAAATAAAGATAATAAAAAAGGAATTACTTTTCAAAATAATATATAGGGAGAAACAAATAACAACATGGTATTAAGCTCACCAACTCAGGATACTTAATTGTGGTGGGGTTGATTTGAAGTGTAACGAGTGGCCACCTGACGGCCGTTTATCATAGGCGATTGGGTGTCGCCCAGGGCCAGGGTTAAATTTCAATAATTCTAACCATAAAATCTTGCTAAAATAATATTATTTGAATAATAAAATAATTTAAGACCGTTAATTTACATAATATCATATAGGACAAATAAATTTTAATAATTTTAAATTTCTTAATGCATTGGAAAATAATATGTTTGAATTTTTTTATACATCTAATATTTTAAAAAATATGTTAAAAAATTAAAAATATACTAACTTATAATATTTTAATAAATTTAAAATTATTATATTCAATCATTTTGTATAATATTACATAAATTAATAAATTTTGACCGGTTCGTGTGGCTCACATACGGACATTTATCGGCCAGGGCTATTGAAGTCCGGTCCCTGTGGCCCGTATGCGCACCCAACCCAATAGATAGTGATTGACGTCCTCTTCCGCACGCGCTCTCGGTTCTTTTCCCACATATGCCCCCATGTGGTTAACTCTAATTCTTGCAACCGCTAATCAGATAAGTTCGAATCAATTGTCTTTAAAGTCAGGACTACTTTAGTGTTCATTTAAATTCATTAAATATTTGATTCCAGAATATTTTTATTGTTTTAAAAATATTATATTATTATATGTAATTTAAAATTAACAAATTAAAAATATTATATTTTTAAAAATACTTTTAACTTAATTTTTTAAAAATATAATATTAATTTTTTAATTATTATTTTTAGTACTTAAAATATTATTTTAATATATTTGTATATACAAATGAGTGCTTTCTTTCAAGAATAATACAAGTTTGGAATTTTAAAAAAACATATTTATACATAAAATACGAAATAATAATATTTTTGCATTAGGAAAAAAATTATGATGTAAAATTTAATATTATTATAAACTAAGATTCTAAAAATAATTTAACGGTAAAAATTTATAATTTTATAAAAAAAATTAAATATATTTAATACTATAATAATAATTTAAATAAATCACATTTATAATAATAATAATAATAATAATAATAATAATAATAATAATAATAATAATAATATCTCGTAAAGGTAGAGAGTGACAAAAATGAATAAACAAAAAATTCATACATAATTTATTTCTAAATACAATTATAGTGTTTAATTACTGCTACGGGTAGCAATTAAATTCTATTCTAAATAAATAATATATTAATTATTAAAATATAATAATATTAATTTTTTAACTGTAGTTTTTTTATTATTATTCTTAATGTTTGAAAGATTATTTTAATACATTTATATATACATATGATTTATTTCTTTGAAAAATAATGCAACATATTTGAATTTTTGTTCAGAAAAGCATATTTATAAATAAAATTATAAAATAATAATATTTTTGTATTAGAGAAAAAATTATGATGAAAATTTAATATCAGTATAAAATATAATTGTAAAAATAAATTAACAATAAAAATTTATAATTTGTAAAAAAAATTTAAATATATTTAATACTATAATAATAACTTAAATAAACTGCATTCATTTTATTTTAAAAATTGACCTAATAATAATAATAATAATAATAATAGTAACAGTAACAGTAGTAATAGTATCAAATATCAACCATACATAATAATATAATATGTCAAATATGAATCATATATAATAATATAATATATATAAAAATATGATAAAATATTTTTAAAAAATTTATAATAAATTAAATATAAAAATATTATATTTTTGTTAATTAAATTATTATGTACTTTTCAAAAAATATAAAATATCGTAAACCCAAGTACCCCCACAACGATGAAGCATTGACGACTCTGTAAAAGAAAGCCAAGCATGAACGCCACTCCTCTAATAGACAACAACTTCCGTTTTTTTATGCAAATTATTGCACAAATAATATATATATATATATATATATATATATATATATATATATATATATATATATATATATATTAATTAAAGTATCACCTCTTCCGATATAAAAAAACATAAGTAACATAATATCGCTCACATTTATATAATGCTTATTATAAAGTAGAATAACTAAGATCGTCAGTCATCGCAGCGGAAAATATACATATATATAAGTAGAGCAATTCAGATCATCATCCAGGAAAAAAATTTAAAAAATTGAAATTTGGTTCGCTAGGTGCATTTGGTTGATCGTTAGGTGCAATTTTAATTTTTTTTGGAATATCTTGAATTTGAACCCATCCTAAGCAGGGGACAAGCAAGCATTCCAATTACCAAAATTAAAAAGTTAATATTTTTATTTTTATATATAGTAATTTTAAATTTTATTTTTAAAAATTTATATATATTTTACAAAATTTTACATATATAATTTTTTAAGTGAAAGATCCTCGTTTTCTTGTTAAAACTCAAAACTTAACTTTCGTTGCTGCCATTAAAAAATATATAATATATGTATTATATTATGTTTTAAATAAGGTCCAGATTTTAATACAAAGATAATTTTTTGGATATCCATGTTCTAAATATTTAAATAAAATTTATTTGATTAATTATTTATTAAATGAATAGTTTGATTTATCTTCTTAATAACATGATGGATAGATTTCAATTTCTTAATGAATTAACGTTAAATTTACCACAAATTTTATTTGAATTAAAAAATCACTAAATCATGTTATATTAATTAATTTATTATTGTATATTATTTTTAATCTAATTATTTAATATTATATTAAATTTATCAATTCTCTTTAATTGTTTTGATTGAAGACTAATAAGAATTTCTAATTTATATAATTAAAAATTAACTTAATTAACTCAGTTAAAAAAGTGAAGACTCCTAACAATAATAATTAAACTACTTTTTTTGTTAAATATTTAATAGTATTTTAAATTTTTGATCTTTTTTTTTGTAACATATAGCAAAACACCTAAAGAAATAAATGGTATTAATCAACTTGTTATAAAAAAAGTGGAGATCATGCTAATAAAATGAAATAATATAATATTATTTTTGGCAACATTATAAAAAAATATTTAAAAAAAATTTATAATACTGTATTATAAATAAAGTCAACAAAGAAAATTTTAAAAAAATCTTATTCATTCACTAGGATTTAATTTAAAAAGTAAAATAAAAATTACTTTAATCAGTTAATGACAGTGTTCATCTTGGAGGTAAATAAATTTTCCCACTAAAATAAATTAAATGATTTTTCCAATAAAATTGAAATTGATTCAATAAGCAGAGAAATAAATTTAATTTGATTGAAAGTCAAAATATAATTAGACTAATTTAAGTTAAAAATTAAAATGAATAAAATATCAAAAATTGTTAAAATAATTGATTTTAATGAGCCAAAATTAAGAATAAATAAAATTTAATAAATTGAAGAATCATTTTTTATGAAACATAATATAATTTAGTAAAAATATTGAGTTGATTAATGTTCACGGCAAAAAAATATTTAAAGTGTGGGAGTTTTGCCTATTAAATAATTTGTAATTTCTATTGTTAAAAAAAAGGTATAATTTTACAAAAAAAATTTCTTACATTTGACGCATTGAAAACGTGGAATGATTAAGATAATAATCTCTCAATTAACATTTCAATTACTTATTATAGCCATGAAAATGGAATAGTCCAGGCTCTTCTACTTCCCGACACATCCGCGGCCAACTAAATCCTAAATCCCAAACTTTGTCAACTAAAACTTAATATCAATTACTCTCCTTTCTGTCTGTCTCTCACTCTTGTCCCCATCCGGCTTCTTCCCTGTTCCAACATATGACATGTTTTTCAATTTCTTTTCAATTTCAACGAATCATTCCATTCATTGAAAGCACAGAACAAGTACAGATGTTTTCCTCACAGCCATAGATTTCACTCCCTGTTTTCGTAGTACTAAAATGTCTCAGAAAGAGGACGCTTCTGAAATCTCATCCACGAAAAGCCTCGGCGACAAACTCGAAACTGCTGTGATAAGATTCGGTGTTGATCTCGTATCGGCCGCCAGAAAAAATATCAGCTTCCTCAGGAGTGTGGCTGAATCTCAGTGGCTACACCAAACACCCACTGTCGTCGAAGCCATTAGAAGGTCAACTCTCGATCTTGAGCTCCCATGTTGCATAATCTCCTCTAACGGTCTCTGCTGACACTGTTTATTTTCGCAGGTACGATGAATTGTGGATGCCGTTGTTTTCTGATCTAACGGCTGCCGAGTCTAAGCCTCCTTTGGTTGTTCCTCCCTTTGACGTCGAGTGGGTCTGGTTTTGTCACACATTGAACCCAGTAAGATCTGTTTTTGTCCCTGATAAAGTGCTGTTTGGTCGCTGAGAATATTAGATGAAAGGTGTTTGTTCACTTTCCTTTTTTCGTCTTACTTGTTCGTTTTCATTTAATGGATAAAAGTTAAAGGAGGAGAAAGAAGGATAAAGTTATCACTTGATTTAGCTATAATTCTACTCTTTCAGAAAATGGATGATAAAGCAACATACCTATTGCTTTGATGATTTTCTCGGCAGCCAAACAGAATTTTTTGACAGCTAATTAAGGTTAATCGGATTTCAATATTCACTAATATTTAATTTTCCCGAACTGATCAAGGTAAGTTACAAGGAATACTGTGAGAAGAAATTCTCGAAGCTGATAGGAAGACCGGCAATATTTGATGAAGAGAACGAAGAATACGCATTGATAAGATGCAGAGAAATCTGGAACCGTCGATACCCAACAGAATCATTTGAAAATGAGGTCAATTCAGATTCCCCAAACCATGAGAGGGGTACGAATGAAGACCTATTTAAGGAAGTTGCAAGGCAAAGGTTTTTGTACAACAAGTTTGCAGAGCCATATAGGTCGGAGGTTGTCTACTTAATAGCGGCGAGAGAGAGATACAAGGCATTTTTGTACGTGTTGCAGAGTTTCGCAGATGGGTCCTCCCATTTGGTACCTGCGTCGGACATCATGTTAATGTGGCTAACCCATCAGGTAAATTAATCCAATTACCGCTTCATCCCGTAGCCATCGTTGCGTATTTTTTGACCGACCTTTTCCTATATCCTCTTAAATGCTGATTTTTTTTTTTTAAAGTGATACATATTTCCTTCGTCTGCTTCGTTGTTATGCAAAAAAAATAATTGGTATACCAAGTTGAGCTGCTTTTTACTTACTCGGATCATATTTTTTAGTCATTCGGCCAACTCCGAGGCTTGTTTATATTATCTTTTGCATCTGCAGCCGGCGTCGTGACTTGTTCTTTTTTTATTTTTATTTTTATTATTATTTTTTCTTGCTTCTCCCTTTAAGAGCTTATCCAACTTTCTTTCCTGAAATTTCTTATTGTATCAATGAAAACGCTATTGACTAAAGCACAAATGGTAATAAGTAAATAGAGTATTGGAGAGAAAACAACGGCAAATGTTTTGGAGGATTCATCATTCTCAGATAAGACACGTTGTAAACTAGTTAGATGAGGATGATCTTCAGTACACGTAGAAATCATTTCAATATAGTTTATGTCGTGATCAGGATAAAAAGTTTTTCTTATCACGTCATTTCAATATGCTTAAATTAATCTGAGCATTAAGATATTGATCCTTGAAATAATAGTTTCCACTGATCATTCATTTATTGGATGATAATTAATGCCATGATTCTCATCAATAGTTACGTTAGTAAGAGTACATGAGCTTCGTCTGTGTTTGAGGAAATTTAGGGGTGCAATCTGTCTTTCAATGTAACTTTGGTCCTTCAATATTAACATGCATAATGACTAATTCACCAAAAATAATGCATCACTGAGAGATTCATCATATTTTTTCAGGTCATTGTGAGGAATCAACTTTCTTTCATGAATTTATAACCAATACTATCTTCAATTTTTTAAGAGTAATATTCTGCTTAATTTATTTATTATAACTTGAAAGATGAAATTTTACAAAAGGGAGTAGAAAGAAAATCAAATTTGGCTAGGTAGTTCTATTTCAATAGATAGATGATTTCAACTGCTGGAAATTGGATTAATGCTTTTAATAGATAGCACTCGTAGTTTTATATCAGTTATAGTTCATACTTAATGGTACTTTATGTAATCCTTCTTCTGACTCTCACAATTACATTACTCTCACATTTTTAATTGGTTAGAGCTACCCAACAGTGTATATGGAAGATCAAAAAGCATTGGCCTTGGAGGGTGAAATGTGGAAGGTGGCAACTCTGGGGGAAATTCCAATGAAAAATGATTTTGAAGAAACTAAGAAGTTGTGGGACAGAACATTCAATCAACCTTATGAAAAAGCCGGTGGCGAGGCAGCCTTAACACTGAAAGAGTCTGTCTTATCCATGACCCCAGTCTATTGGGAGGAATCAGACACTGATGTCAATCAAAAATACAGGTCCATGCTTCCAAGATTCCTACTTGAGGTCAATTTTCGTTCTCTCCAACTCGCTCTTACCATGCTATTGTTTTTCCTTAATCCACACTTTTTGGGGGGTTTTATTGTGATAGTATTGCAGAAAAATTAAGTGTATATGCATTTCGAAAATGATATATGGCCTTACTTGTATTCTGGCGGAATTTAAACAAATGGAGCCAGTTTAAATTAGATCCTGCTTACTGTGCAATGAACGGCAATCTGGGAGAGAAAATTAATAGCATTACTCTGTGGGTTTCTAACGCAGGTCTGTGTGTATGTGAAGATCAAGTCTGGGTTAAAGGCATTGCAGAAGGATATAAAGCGTGATTACCTGCGCCTTCGAATGGTAAGGTGTCACAGTGAGTTAAAGCTTGATAAAGCCTTATCAAGTTTCCCCTTTGATTCAGGGCAAAAGAGTTGGCATCTTTATTGTGAGTTTGGAACCAAGGGAGTCATACTTGAGAATCGCCGTTATGGTGGTAGTAACTGTCTAAGGGGTGGCCCCCAAGAAACTGTTACATTCCGCTGGAATGATTTATTGAGAGCCCATAGTTTGACCCTGGTAACGGAAGTTAGTCCGCAGTTGACTGTTGTTGCTTCGATAACGCCACCAGTTCAGGCTAGTTACTTGTTGAAATGTGTTCCGGATCGAGTCACTGATGATTCTGGGGCGATGATATCTGACGTGATTCTAAAGATGAATCATTATCATCCGCAGGAAGGCCGGTGGCTGTCTCGCACAGTCCTTGATCATGCAGGGAGAGAGTGTTTTGTCATTAGAATTAGGTGAACATCCATAACTTCACTCCACATATATGAGAAGAAATGTAGGTGATGATTATCCTGTGATGCCATTTTGTACACACTATTAATCAGAGGAAAATGCTTGAATTGCAGGGTTGGAGGAGGGTTTTGGAGAAGAGGAGGCGAAACTCCTTCAGCAATCAAATGGGAAGACAGGATCATAGAGATACGAGAAGGATCTTGGTCATATGTTGCTGGCTCCATTGGTAAAGCCCCTGGTATGTTGTGTGTACGTTACATGAATTTGTTGTTTAATAGATGTTAAAATATTTGTCACACGCTCCTAGCCCTACCGTTCTTAATTTCCATTTTGGTAATGACCTAATGGATGAAAAGAGAAGCTAAGGACTAACTCTAGTATTAGAATTTATATAATTATACTATTTCTTAGTAAGCAAGGAGGTCGCAAAGGCAAAATACGAATAGTGTTAGGTAAAATGTTTTGCTAAGTAGCGCTGCTCTTGATTATTCTGCTTGGACTCTTCTGAATTAAACTGCAAAATGTTGTCTTTGTTTCCGTCTAGTACAGAGAAGGTGGTAGCCACCGCAACACCAAAGGAGCTAGCAGAGCAATGGAAAGCTGCATGGAGTTTTTCAACAGGATATGAACTGATTATACAATGGGAATCATCGCTGTCCATGTCAGGTCTAAGCTTTTGTTTGAGAAGTGAAACATCTCCAGATTCATCGGTATAGTGAAGACTACTCCCAAGTACAAGTGTCTCCGAGCATTTAGCATTTTTTTTAGATCTTAAGTTGGCCTAAGTTGCGATCATGAAATGCAGGTGAAGTTACTGAAAGGTAGGCGAATGCAATACCAAGTAAAGAAAACAAAGATCAAAGGTGAAGAAATCGAAAACATGGCAGATGAGCAAGAGATGGAGGTAGTGGAAGAAGACGAAGGCGAAGAAGGTTTTCTAACACTAGTCCGATGCACGGAAGAGGATGAGATTGGAAAAGCTACCGGTCTCATAAATTGGAAGCTATTGGCAGTTGAATTTTTGCCAGAAGAAGATGCGGTGTTGATGCTTCTACTTTGCATAACAATAGTGAAGAGTGTATCAGAAATGAAGAAAGAGGACGTGGGAGGTCTGTTGGTGAGGAGAAGGGTAAGGGAAGCAAAGCTTGGAAGCAGAGATTGGGGATCTGTTACAGTCCATCCTTCTTTCTCAACAAATGATTCACCATATTTACAACCTTGGTATTGGAATGCTGCTGCTGTAATGGCCTATGATGCAAAGGATTATGTCGCAAGGCAACCCGCATTGATTCAAAAACAAATGGAGGGCGGTGATAAGTTATACAAGCATGGGATTATAAGCTGATATAATCATAATTGGCGTCTTCTTTTTCTGTTTTTTTCTTAAACAGAAATTATACACAACCCATGTATAAAAACTAAACAAACACCTCTTTTGATCTGTGACAGATTGTCTTTGTATCAATTTGTTTCTTTAGATGTAAAAGAAGATAAAGTTTTTAAGGAATATCATATCACTTGAGCCATGGAATTGGTGTAATAAATAAATTAGTTTTTAGAAATATTTGACGAAAGTTTATAACTTATGAAGGATATCGTATGTATTCTATTTGATGAATTTCACGGGGAAGATTATAAGTCAGTAATTTCTTAAATTTTTTTCAAATTATTTATTTTTAAATTAAATGATAATTTATATTTTAATTATGTAAATAAGTATTTGGTAATTTTTTATTAATTTAATATAAATAAATAAAAATAAATAAAATGCATTGTGATGAAATATAATTAATTAAATTATAACTTGTTATATTATTATTTGAATAAAAATAAATGGATAATAAATAATATCATAAATATAATTGATTAAAATTTAACTACTTAAGGCATAATCAATTAATTATTTTATTTATTTTATATTAAACATAAAAAATTTGAAAAAAATAACTTGTACTATTTTTTAAAAAATTGCTTTCCTCCATTATCATTATTATGCTTTGTTTTTTTTTTTTAAACTATAGGTAGTACATCACCATTTCATTGATATATATATATATATATATATATATATATATATATATATATATATATATATAAATTGTTTTTTGATAAAATAAATGATACTTTAATTATTAATTAATTTAACGATTATTAAATAGTTATCAATTAGTTGCACTCAACCGTTTGGAACAAGAAAGTGGACTAGAGCAAACACCCAGACAAAAGTGACTAAGGAGAAAATACATTTTGCCTCCTTGAAATTTGGGCAAGTATTAAAAAAAATAATACATAAACTTTAAAATTATATATTTTACCTCCTCGAATTTTTATAAAAAATGAAGCTGTTAAATCCTAACAAAGAGCATCCTCACGTGAACTTCTTGGCATTTATTTATCCCTTCCCAAAAATTGTTTTAGAAATCGCAATTGCAAATCGATTTTAAAGGTTTGGAACTTGAAGAATGATTACCAGAAAACAGGTTTAGAACTTGAAGCATGATTTTTAGAAAATAAAATTGACAGCAGACGTATAAGTCATAATGGCAGGTACAACATCCTTCCAATTCGTTTGTTTTCCAGATTTTGACTTTCTAATATAATATTTACACAGGAAAAGAAAAAATCAGCACCACCAAATTAGGAAAAGATTAACCAATTAACTATTGTTATGTAGCATATTATTAGAGATGCCTCTACTGATCAAAATTTCAAACAACAAAAGGGGGAAAGATTGAATTAAAATTATGTTCAAATAGTGTAATTTTCCAGTAAAATGACACCTTAGTATTATGTTTATACTCTGTTTTAGCAAGAAGTAAGTAAACTCACATTTTCATCAAACACAAAAGACCTTAATGAAAAATACATAATGCAAAATGCATTTAAAAAATTCTTTTTTTTTTCCTCTTTTCTAGAAAAGTGCCGCAATGAATCCTATATACACTATTTTAACAAGGAGTAAAACAAAACCCCGTTATTTTTTCATTTAACACAAGAAAACAATTCCCTTGTTTTAATTTGGAACGAGAGGTAAGCTAAAAATAAACTAAATGCCAAAAGCAGCTCGCGCAAGGGGGACTCTCCATTACGCTTTGACAAAAGTCTGAAAGTTTCAATTTTTGGGAAGTAGATTTTCCCCCATACTTAACTATAAGGCACGGAAAACATGTATCGCGCTTATTCAGATCCGAGTGTTCATTTGTCCCGGCAGCTCATTTTAATGGTTTTATGATAAAGAGAGAAGAAAATTTTGTAGTTTCTATTTTTGGTCAAATTATTCATTAAAGTTGTGCCAACGTCTGAAATACACTATTTTAAGAATTCCAAATTCACAACTCCAAATTAGATTCCATTGACAGCCTTGAAAAAGAACGAGTGCCGAGGAATTTAATTAAATACAACTCGTCATTGATTGATGTAAAGCAGAACTAACTAATCCCCTGATTCGTTTTAGCTTAATTAGAGCGTTGGAAGTACTTTTAAGAATTTAATATTTGAGGTGGTATAATAAAATATAAATTATTAAATAATATTATTTAATTATTATTAAAAATTTTATAATATTATTTAATAATTTATATTTTATCACACTATACTGAATATTATATCTCGAATATTAAACTCCTGATAATTATGCACATCGACAAAGAACGGAGATGGCTCTTTACTGTGCTTAGAGGCCATGGGCCCTTTAAAAATAATATATTAAATTGACCCCCTTCAGCTTAGCTCTATGCATTTCTCGTCCTATACACCCGTGAACGAAGTGATTCCATTTGAATTCTCTAAAATTTAAGAGAAGAATACATAAAGAGGCGGCCATATTCAGGCGAAGAGGGTTGTAGAGGAAATATTCTATACACTCATGAGATTAAAAGGAAAAAAGGGAGAAGGAGAGCTAACTTTTTATACAGATCCGAATTAAGTGGACCTATCAAATGAAAAAGCACTATTCGCCAGAATCAAACCATGAATTAAGATCTAATTTGATAATTAGCTAATTATATCAATAATTAATTATATTAATTAGTTTTACAGATTAATTATATTAACTATTTGAATAAAAATATTTAAAAAAATTAGTTATTTATAATTAGTTATTTATATATAAAATGATATATAAATATATAAATATATTTTTATGAGTTATTTGAATATTTTTTATTTGAATATTTTAAATTTTATATATTGTTTTGTAAATTAATTTTTTATAAATAACATATCATTATAATTTATTATATATTAAATATTTATTTAAAATTAAATTAATATAATTTTATAGTTATTAAATTTTTCAAAAAATTAATAATTATAATTATTTAATTTTTATTTTAAAATAAATATCATAATTTTTAATAGTTTGATAGTGGGAGAAGGGGGAAGATTGATTAGTAAGTTTTTTTTAGAAGATTAAAATGAAAAATATAAAATATTTAATTTTTATGTAGAAATAAATATTATAATTTTCATATAAAAATAAATATTATATATTAATAATTTTTTTGAGAAGATAAAATAAAAAATATAAAAATAATTAAAAATTTCAAATTAATTAATTTTAAAGCACTATTCTTCTTAACTTTTTAAAAATAATAAATTAATTGTCGAATATTAAAATCAGCCGATTTAACTTGTTAAATCATTCTCATAAAATCATCATTCATGGTAACATGGTCATCTGATTCATCTGAATCTGACACCATTCAAACACTGAGTCGAGGTTTTTGCAAGAAACGCTATCACCAGTGACGTACACATGTCTTGACCTTGTTTGGAAAATGACTTTCAAGTACCGATTTGATGAAAATTTGTTAAGTGACTTGTTAAATTAGTTATTTTTTGTGTTTAATAATTAACTTATTTACGCAGCTAATTGGCTTAAAACAACAAATATGAAACACTGCTCTGCCTAACATTTGTAGTTAACTGTTTCATGAATGGCTAATAAAAAGATAATACCATCCCTTGTTAATATTTCTATTTCTAACTTTGTCCAAATGCACTTTTTGGCTTGTATATATATTCTGCAACTGAACAAATGATCAAGGCTAGGCGTGAAGGTTCCTTATATTATTTATCCACTCGAATTCTATTTCAATAATAAACAAAAATTAAATAATTATAAAAATTATATTAATTTAATTTAAAAATATATAATATATAATAACTTGTAATGATATATTATTTATAAAAAATTAATTTACTAAATAATATGTAAAATTTAAAATATTAAAATAAATAAATGTTCAAATAATTTATAAAATATATTTATATTTTTATATATCATTTTACATATAAATAATTAATTATAAATAAATAATTTTATTAAATATTTTTATTTAAAAATTAATACAATCAATTGATCAAATTAATTAATATAATTATTTATTAATTAATAATAAATTAAATTAATTAACTGTTAATATAATTAATTAATTATGAAATAAAGTCCTTGTATCATGCAAACGAAAGAAGTAGGTGAGATAGCAGTGGACCAGCTTGTCATTTTGTTATGGATTTAAATATAGCATTTTTTTTTAAAAAATAGATATAAATTTTTATTTATAATTATAAATTTTAGAATAAAAATTATATTATTATTTTCGAAATGATAGGGAAAAAAAATCCCGACCCAAGTAGGAAATTAAGGGTATGTTTGGCTGGAGGTGAAAATGGGAGGGGGTGTAAATGGAGGGGGGTGAAAATGGAGGGGGAGGAAATGGAGGTGAAAGTAATTTCACCTGAGTTTGGAATGAGTGAAAATAGGAGGGGGAGTAAATATGAGTGAAATAAATTTCTTTTGTTTGGAATGGGTGAAAATAGAAGGGGAAGAAAATGTGAATGAGTAAAATGACTAAAATATCCTTTTATTATATTATGTTGAGATAATTATAATATTATTTAGTAAAATTAGATAACAAATAATTTATGAATGAAGGAAAATATGTTAAATTTTTTTTCTGAATACTAACATATTTATATTTATAATTTTTTATTTTTATATAATTAATAAATATTAAAGAATTTACATTATATTTTAAAAAAATAATTATGATGACCTAGAAGTACTCTACTGAATGATACGGAAAACTGCTATTCTCATTGATGCAACGTGTCCTTTTAGTTGTATGGATACATCTTGACCCTTCAGTTTCTTTAGAAAATCAAAACTATTAATTTTTTTAAAGAGATAAAAACAGCCTTTGACGACCATAAAAACAGGCCCCAAATGCTCCTCCGAACGCTTTCTTCCGGTCAGAGGAGAGATGCGCCTTCTTCCTCCTTCTCGACCAAGATCAGAGCACGATTCACAGCAGGAGAGAGCCGTGGATAGAGTGACAACAGAGAACGTAATTTCTTGTTGTGATGTGGGAAGAAGAGAGACCCACGGCTGCTGTTTTGGAGGGCAGTTTGCGGGAAGAGAAAAAATGAAACCCAATTTCACCTACGTTACCTCCCAAATTTGGGGTGAAATTGCAAGCGCGGGACCCACCGAGAATTTTCACTTCAAATTTCACCCCCCTCTCTTTTCACCCGGCAGCCAAACGGGGTAAAATCCTGATTTCGCCTCTCATTTCACCCACCCCTTTGCACTCCCCCGCAAATTCACCCATTCCAAACATACCATAAGACAGATTGGTAGGGTTCTTTCTTGCCCTGCCGCCTGCATAACATAACCATCGCTTTCCCCTGCTAATTACTCTTTTATCCGTTCTAATTAAATGCTAATCCCTTCTCTATTTATGCTTATCCCTCCATCACGCTCACGCATCACAATCCCTTTCTTTTTCAAACGTAAATACTTTCCTCAATATTTTAACCATGCGTGTAATACCTAAAATGCCCTCCGCGCAATTTTCATTTTAATATTGCGCAAACTTTTCCATATACATTCCACTATCTATTTGCTTTTATTAAAAATTAGGAAAGAATAATATTGTATGAATTAAAAATAAAATTTAAAATTAGGTTTTAAATAAAAATTGAAAGTTATTATTAAATTTAGGATGATTGAATAAATTTATAAAATTTAATTCAATGGATTAAAAAATTTAAAATATATTTTTTGATATATATGATATTATCCATTAGGAAAATATTTTATGTATCAAAAATAAATTTTAAAATTAAGTTCTAAATTTTTTATATTTATTAAATTAAGTATTATAAATTTATTCTATAATTTTTTATTTCATAATAATTTTTATTTTATTTAAAATTTAATTTAAAAATTTATTTTTAATGTATATAATATTATCATAAAAAATTAAAAGCAAATTCCTACCATTAGAAACTGAAGTGGCCTATTAGTTTTTGGTCGTGATATATATATATAAAAAAAAAAGAATCAAGAGATTCTCTACCTGCCGACGACGAAGAACAAGAAGACTACTCGTTGATATTCCTTTGTCTTCTTTATGTCATTAAAAAAAGAAAAAGGACAATCTGTCGTTTCCTTACCAAAAAAAAATGGAAAATACTACCCATCAAATTTGAAGTTATTATATTTTACCTTTACAAATGTTAAATGCTTACGACCAAAATTTTTAATTATATAAAATTTACAATTATTTATTTATTTTATTAGATTATATAATTTTTTCAAGAAGTTTTTATGTAAGAGACATAATATTATTATATATTAATTTATTATATTATTTTTTAACATAATATTTAACTCCAAATTATATAATTAATAATAAATTATGTTAATAACATAATGTCAAAAAATATTTAATATTATTAATATAGCCTCTTTTTTAAATACATTAAAACAAATTTTTTTCTAAAATCGTAAACAAAATTTTTTATAATTGATACCACCAAAGGTAGGTAAACAATTACACAAATTTATAATATAATATGAGTAATTATTTATTTTTATATAATACAATAATATCCAACAAATTTTTACTTCATTTAGATAATATTCAAAATTGCTCTAGAAGATATGAAAAATAGCAATTTTTTGTTCAAAATAAATTCAAACGCAAAGTTAAGTAAAATAAGCAAAATTTAATAAAAATACTTTTAATTTCAAAAATTCTAAAAAAAACCCAAAGACTAATACTTGGAAAATGAAGTATACCACTATAATCATTATTGAAAAATACAACTTATATACTAGTGCGTGAGCCCCACGCACTATTTGTGCACGTAAGTTATATGTACAGGAGATTGTTTGTGGCCTCTATCCTTTGGTTGGGTCTTGTTCGGGTTGCCCGATCCATTTTGGAGACCAACTCCTTTATAGCATGTTTTTACATAATTTTTTTTTTCACTCTAATTGGATCTAAAAGGAATTTCTCAACTAACCCAACAAAAAACAAAGCGTTAAAATTTACTTTCCGAAATTCCGAAGTACTTGTAGGTAAGCTCGAGTATTTTCCAGTCATTTTCCACAATTTTTTATTTTCAAATTCTTTCTAAAATCTCATTTAGAATCTCATTTCTTAGCTAACCAAATTGATACTTTAACAAAAATTGAATAGAATTTTAAATTAAAAAAATATATAAATAATATATAAATAAAAAATAATAATTTAATAAAAATAAAAACACAATTTAACCTTTCAATCTTTTATTAATAATATATAAATAAACAATAATAATTTATACATAATAATATCATATATTTTATAATATCAAATTAATTTTAATATTACATATATTATTATATTATATTTCATTATTTATATATAAAAATAAAAAAATTTAAATTAATTTATATAATATGATAAAATAGTAATATGATATTTTTTAAAAATTTAATTATTAATTAAACTTAATTTATCTATTTATTTAAGATTTTTAGTCGATGTTATTGTTTCGAAATCAAACAGTAATATAACAATAATATATTACTATTTCGTAGTATGTTCCTGTTTCGTCTCTAAACAATTTAATTGTTTAGACAATTTAATTATCTAAACAATCTAAACAGTAACATACTGTTCTTTGATAATTTAATTATTAATAAGACTTGATTTATCCATTTATTTGAGATTACCAAACAATAACATGCTTTTCTTTAGCAAATTAATTGTTAATGAAACTTGATTTGTTCATTTATTTAAGATTTTTAGTTGATGTTACTGTTTAAAGATAAAACAGTAGCATGCTATTCTTTGACAGTTTAATTGTCAATGAGACTTGATTTATCCATTTATTTAAATTTTTTTATCAATATTACTATTTAAAAAAAAATAGTGTTTAGAGATGAAACAGTAACATGCTATTTTTTTACAGTTTAATTGATAATGAGACTTGATTTATTCATTTATATGAGATTTTTGCTTGATGTTACTGGTTGGAGACCAAACAATAACATACTATTCTTTAGCAATTTAATTGTTAATGAAACTTGATTTATCCATTTATTTAAATTTTTTTTGTTAATGTTACTATTTAAAAATCGAATAGTAATATGTTACTAATTGAAGACGAAATAGTAACATAATGTTCTTTGGAAATTTAGTTATTAATTAGACTTAATTTATCCATTTATTTAGGATATTTTATCGATATTACTATTTAGATATCAAACAATAACATGTTACTGTTTGGAGATGAAATAATAATATATTATTCTATGACAATTTAGTTATTAAATAGATTTAATTTATCCATTTTTGTTGGAGTTAAGGTTATTTTTTTGTAATATTTATGAGTTTTTTGCCTCAAATTTTTTTATTTACAAGATCTTGACTTTTGAATATTATTTTAATGTAATATATATTTTTTAATTTTTTAACTATGAAACAATAATAAAATCACTTATTTTCATTAATCTTCCTATGATCTTTTGATAAAAAAATAAGAAAATTTGATTTCAGTGGGGTCCATCCAATCGAAAATAAGTAGATTGAGTTCAAAATTTTGAATGGCCATAACTTTTCACTTGATTATCCGATTGAGGTAAATTATATGTCAATTTCATATAACTTTTTGAGATCTACGTGCTTGTAAAAAATAAAGGTGTTTTGCCTGCTTTGACTAGTAAAAAAAAAGCCATTTTAATTATTTTCTCATTTTTTTATTTTCTTGTCATTTTATTGACTTTGACCTTATTTTTTTCAATTTAAATTTATTCAAATCCCACATTAAAATTTTGCTTCTTAATTCTTTTGATATTTAATAGTGCTATAAAAATTAATCTGCTAAAATAAATAGATAAATCAAGTTTTATTAACAATTAAATTATTATTTGATTTTCAAATAGTAACATCAACTAAAAATCTCATATAAATGGATAAATCAAGCCTCATTATCAATTAAACTGCTAAAAAATAGCATGTTACTATTTTGTCCTCAAATAGTAACATTAATAAAAAATCTTAAATAAATAGATAAATCAAGTCCATTAACAATTAAATTGATAAAAAATAGCATGTTACTGTTTTGTTTCTAAATAATAACATTGATAAAAAAAATCTCAAATAAATGGATAAATCAGGTCTCATTAACAATTAAGCTGTAAAAGAACAGCATGTTACTATTTTATCTCCAAACAGTAACTTCGATTAAAAATATCAAATAAATGGATAAATCAAGTGTCATTAACAATTAAATTGTCAAAGAAAAGTATGTTACTATTTCGTTCCCAAACAGTAATATTGATAAAAAATATCAAATAAATGGATAAATCACATCTCATTAACAATTAAACTACTAAAGAACGGCATGTTACTGTTTTATCTCCAAACAGTAACATCGACTAAAAATTTTAAATAAATGGATAAATTAAGTGTCATTAATAATTAAATTGTTAAAAAAAAGTATGTTACTATTTAGTCTCTAAACAGTAACATCAACTAAAAATATTAAATAAATAGATAAATTAAGTCTTATTAACAATTAAATTGTCAAATAATAGCATATTATTATTTCATCTCCAAGCAATAACATGTTACTATTTAATTTTCAAACAGTAACATCGATCAAAAACCTCATATAAATGGATAAATTAAGTCTCATTATCAATTAAACTGCTAAAAAATAGTATGTTACTATTTCGTATCAAAATAGTAATATGTTACTGTTTCGTCTCCAAATAATAACATTGATAAAAAATCTCAAATAAGTGGATAAATCAAGTTTCATTAGTAATTAAACTGGTAAAGAACAATATGTTGCTGTTTTGTTTTCAAATAGTAATATTGACTAAAATTTTTAAATAAATGGATAAATCAAGTTTTATTAATAATTAAATTATCAAAGAAAAGTATGTTACTGTTTTGTCTTCAAACCTCATATAAATGGATGAAACAATAACATGTTATTATTTCGTACATGTTATTGTTTCGTATGTTATTATTTGGAAACGAAATAATAACATGTTACTATTTTATCTTTAAACAGTAACATTGATAAAAAAAATATCAAATAAATAGATAAATTAAGTCTCGTTACTAATTAAACTGTCAAAGAACAACATGTTACTGTTTCATCTTCAAACAGTAACATCGATTAAAAATCTCAAATAAATGAATAAATCAAGTTTCATTAATAATTAAATTGCCAAAGAAAAATATATTACTGTTTGGTCTCCAAACAGTAACATCAACTAAAAATATAAAATAAATTAATAAATTAAATCTTATTAACAATTAAACTGTCAAATAAAAGTATGTTACTGTTTCGTCTATAGACAGTAACATGTTACTGTTTGATTTTCAAACAGTAATATTGATAAAAAATTTTAAATAAATGAATAAATTAAGTCTAATTAATAACTAAAGTTCTAAAAAATATCATATTGCTATTTCATCATATTGTATAAATCAATTTAAATTTTTTTAGTTTTATATATAAATAATGAAATATAATATAATAATGTATGTAATATTAAAATTAAATTGATATTATAAAATATATGATATTATTATTATGTATAAATTATTATTATTTATTTATATATTATTAATAAAAAATTAAAATATTAAATTATATTTTTATTAAATTGAAGGTCAAATGATAAAATTATAATTTTTAAATATTGAACAAGTTGAATCTATTTTTTTCTATTGAGGAATACAACAAATTTGTTCTTTTCTATTGAGTAATGCAGTAGAATTAGGGAGAAATTAATATATTAGAAGGCGTTACGTGAGTAGGGCTTCATGCCCGGATAAATCATTAAGATATTGAAATTTGGAACTTATTATTATTATTATTTTTGGTAAAGAGGAAATATCATTCGCAAACTAACAGCAAAAGTAACAAGTTTAGGGGCTGATAACCTCGTACTGTCATGATTTAAATACAAAATAGGCTCGTGAATTATTGGCGCAAATAAAATTCACCCCATATAAATCGTATATGCCTTTTTTTTCCAAGAGGAGATTTTTACTCCCTTGACCCTTTGTATATTAATTAAAATTAAATTAAATTAAAATTTCTCAAAGAACATTGCGACAAAATCACGCAAACAAACATGCACTTGCAAATGCCACGTTAGAAAGACAAGTGTAGATGGAGTTTCCTCAGGAGTCGTACAACTCTGGACGGGCCCGTACATGAAAGAAGCTCACTCTCCTTCGACCTATTTCACCCCCAAAACCATTTTCCATTTCCTGCGTTTTCTCTTGGTTCATCAGGCTTCTAGTTTCTGCATCACAGTGAATAAAGAAAGGTCAGGGACACAGCACAATGAACCGATCCCCACAAAAACATTCCTCCACGTTACTTAGAACGCTCTGCAAACGCACCCATCAACCTCTTCTTCATCTTCGTCTCCTGTTCTTGTTCGTTCCAAGCTAAGCACAAACTTATAAATAACCCATTTCCTTGAATTTATTGTGAAAAATTAATTTTTGGCATCAAAACTTAAATTCTTATAGCTTTTTCTTTTTCCGGCCAGTAATTTCTACCACTATTGAAACCTTGGATTTGGAGATCTTGATGTTATCTCCGTCCGTCCTCTGCCAGCTGAACGAAGACTTGCTCGTTCGAATCCTTGACAAGCTCGGTTTCGACGCTGATCGGAAGGCATGGCGTCTTGTTTGCAAGGATTTTCTTAGACTCGAATTGATGACGAGGAAAAATGTCCGAATCCTTCGCATCGAGTTTTTGCTGGGATTGCTTCAAAAGTACTGCAACATTGAGAAGCTCGACCTTTCCGTTTGTCCGCGAATCGATGACGGAACTGTTTCGATATTACTGAGTCAAGGTTCACTGAGTTGGACCCGGCGCCTAAGGGGGCTGGTGCTGAGTCGGGCAACCGGGCTGGGATATTCGCGTTTGGAGCTGTTGGTTCGGGCGTGCCCTTTCCTAGAGGAAATCGATGTTTCTTATTGTTGGAGATATGGAGACAGAGAGGCAGCTGCGCTATCATGCGCCACGAGGTTGAGAAAGCTTAAGATGGACAAATGCTTGGGGATTACCGATGTTGGGTTGGCAAAGATAGCTGTTGGGTGTAGTAAATTGGAGAGCCTAAGCTTGAAGTGGTGCTTGGAGATTTCTGATCTGGGTATTGATCTCCTTTGCAAGAAGTGCTTGGAATTGAGGATTCTCGATGTGTCATATTTGAAGGTTAGCCTCAAATTTTTTAGGTTAGAGATATTATCATTAACTCTATTGGTCACGAAAACTTCAGAAATTGAAATTGTTGGTGAACGTATAAATCACTTTTTCAAAAATTGAAATTGAAGTGGCATTGCGACAATACAACACTACAGAACAGGTACTGTTCTCCGGCTCTACCCAAACTTTTCTGGTTTACCCCAACATTCCCCACTTGTCCGACTGTTGCTGAACAGTTTTGGTCTTGTGTGTCAACAATTTTTGTTCGATATAGTATGGGGTTTTGGCCTTTTGAAGTGCTATCATTAATCGTCCGAGTTGCTATCTCAAGTTACTTCTCTTGTCCTTTACGCTGGCAAAGAACTGCAGTATTTAGAAAAAGTAGTGAACTATTGACGCTCTTATTTCTATATTTCTCGTTTTGAATGTGATGGAGGATGAACAGGAAAAAACTGTATTTTTTTTATATGTAATTACTAGGAGAAAAAGGGGAAGGCAACTTGATCGGTTGCTTGACTAAGGAACATGCAATGTTGTAGGAATGAAGGTGATGTCGTCCTTGTGGCCATCCCAAGAGGAGTATGTTTCAAGAGCAAGCTTCTGATTTCCTTTTTTACATTTATATCCGATCAGCCGATAAACAGAGTATATTTGGTTTAAAACTTTAGTTCCTTTTTATCTTTTGAATAATTTGGTTATCTCAACTGATAATAGGTCACCAGTGAATCGTTGGGATCAGTTGCTTCACTGCCAAAACTAGAGCTTTTGACTATGGTGGGCTGCTCTTTAGTTGATGATGGTGGATTGCGGTTTCTTGAAAAAGGATGTCCACTTCTTAAGGTGATCTAGTTATACTTGGTTTTCTGTTTTTAAATGACGTTTTAAAAATTGATAGAGTTTGACCTTACGAGTTTTCATGTGGGACAACTCGCTTTCATCTTTAACGTGAGATTTTGGATTTTTCCTATGGAGTGCAGGCAATTGATGTATCAAGGTGTGATGGTATTAGCTCATCTGGGTTAACATCCTTAATTAGAGGACACGAAGGTCTTCTGCAGATCAACGCAGGATACTGCCTCTTGGTAAGTTTATATTTTGAACTTATTGTGCATGTAATATATTTATATTAACATATTTTATTTTGTTGAATTTTTTATATACTTAAGCGTCACACAATTGTGACAGGAACTTTCAGCACCTTTTGTTGAATGTTTGAAGAATTTAAAGAATCTGAGCAGGGTTAGAATTGACAGTGCTCGAGTGTCTGACCTTACCCTCCAGACCATTGGGACCAACTGCAAGGCTTTAGTGGAACTTGGTTTAAGCAAATGTATTGGGGTGACCAACATTGGAATCATGCAGCTAGTATCTGGTGGTGGCAATTTGAAGATCATTGATTTAACATGTTGTCATTTCATCACTGATGCTGCCATCTCTGCTGTAGCATACTTTTGTCCCAGCCTTGTCTGTCTAAAATTAGAGTCCTGTGATATGGTGACAGAGAAGAGCCTTTATCAGCTTGGATCACATTGCTTGCTGCTTGAGGAGGTTGATCTGACTGACTGTTCTGGGATCAATGACATAGGTAAATTCTAGATGTGCTATCTGTAAGTGATATATGAGTCTTATTTTGTTTATTTATTTATTTATTTTTTCTAAATGTGATTATCTCCTTGTATTAATGAGGCGTCAATAGTAGAGGGAAATAATAAAGTGGTATCCTCTAGTTGTCTCTGCTTGTTTTTCCACTCTATATATATGCACGCTTGTGCTTGCATATATTTTTCAATCATGCAATCCTTCGTTTATTTATTTTTATTACTATTATTTATTTATTTATTTATTTTTGTAATTGAACGAGTGGCAAGCCCCAAAGATTCCTGCAAGCGACTACCTAGGTTCAAGCACAAGACTGTTGAAGGGGAAAAACTCCATAGTCTCCATGCAAACCTTCATTCTAAATGTCAACATATTTACTTGTTTTCTAATATTTGAACATGATGTGTTTCTTGGTTACAGCACTCAAATATCTATCAAGATGTTCAGAACTTTCAGTATTGAAGTTAGGATTATGCACAAACGTATCAGACATAGGATTGGCATATATTGCTTCTAACTGTCCAAGAATGACTGAACTCGATCTTTACCGGTAATTAAACTTAGTGCTGATGTGGATGTTTATGATTTGACCAAATTGTTAACAAAGAGGTGAACCACTGAGCTTGTTTATCTTGTATTTATCTAATTTATGTATTACTTTTGTTGTAGATGTGCAGGTATTGGAGATGATGGGCTAGCAACACTCTCTAGTGGATGCAAGAAACTGATAAAGCTGAACTTGTCATATTGCAATAGAATTACAGACAGAGGGATGGAGTACATCAGCCATTTAGGTGAAGTTGTAGATCTGGAATTGCGTGGCCTAAACATCACAAGCATGGGTGTAAAGAAAGTTGCAGCTGGTTGCAAGAGAGTGGCAGATCTGGATTTGAAACATTGCAAGAAAATTGATGATTCGGGCTTCTGGGCAATTGCTTTTTACTCACAGAACTTGCGCCAGGTACTATATTTCAATATTACTGTGTAACCAGTGCTTTTACTAAATTTACTTATGTTTAGATCTTCCCTATCAAAGGGTGACGATGATACAATTGTTAAATTAACTTCGTTAGCCAATTAACTTACATCTGTAGTAAAGGAAAGGAATTGTTTCCTAACACATTATTCATGTATGTGATAATTTAATCAGCAAAAGAAAATGGGTTGATTAGAAAGTTATAGCTCTTAATGATGCTGAATTATGGTATTGGTGGTGACACTGACTGAACTTCAACGATGGTGATGATGATGGCAGATAAATTTGAGCAACTGTGGTGTGTCGGATGGGGTGTTGTGCCTGCTTATGGGAAACCTGAAAAGGCTTCAGGATGCTAAACTGGTGCATCTTTCTCAGGTCACTTTAAATGGGTTGGAGCTTGCCCTTAGAAGCTGCTATGGTCGCATCAAGAAGGTGAAACTACAAGCCTCCCTCAGGTTCTTGCTTTCCCCGGATATACTTGCGACATTGCACACGCAAGGCTGCAAAGTCAGGTGGGATTAGAATAATTGTTTTGTGAATTACCAAGACAACGTACTGTGCTTGCTTTGTTTTCTTGGAAGTGATTTACGATCATTTCAGAAGTAGGACAACTAAGGTTGTTTGATGTTTCTCCTTTTTCCTTTTTCTTTCTTTATTGTTGCACATATTATGAAGAAACGGTTCTCTTCCTTAGTTCGCACTCTCTCTGTGGGCCTTTCCTTCCAATTCACAGATCAAAACCGAGGCTTACCTCTTTCAAGTAGTTTAATACAAGTGAAAATACAGTCATCTTTGTCTGGCAATTTACTTTATTGTAATAATCTTGTGCCGAGAGTGCTAGACGTTATTGTGGTGGTGTTTATTATTACGGTATTATTACAAATGCACCATGATGTTATACTTTTTAGTTCAAAATTGGTAAGTTAGCTTATCCTAACTTCTACTGTCTGGATCAGCCTGAGAAAAGGAGCTAATGACATTGCAATTACCTTATAAAATTTGTTTCCACGATATCGTAAAATAATGGCTTCACATCAGAGCCTTCAAGTTTTCAATACAGGATAGCTATGTTATTTCCGGATTTAGATTCTCTCTCTCTCTCTCTATATATATATAAATTTATAGAGATTAATAAAGTGTTGGTATAGTGAATAATTCTCAAATGGGTATTCATCTCACTTGATGATTCATTAAAAAACATGGCAGGGAGCAGAGGGTATATATTCCTGTTGATCCTCAACCTAAGCCCGTGGATGCAACGCCTCAGTGATGGCAGATTATGGTTGACTGGAACATTATCGGAGTTCACAGCAGGACTGTTTAATTTCGCAAACTAATTTTTTCTTTCAAGCCATAATCTAATGTTTAAGCGTCTTAACTAAGTTTAATTTCAATTTTCCGGTTTTCAACCGTTAAAGTGTTTTAATCGTTTATCTGATTTATTACGGGCATTGCCACCAGTGTCTGTCCAAATTGAATTGGTTCATTCAAATCCCTTCTCTGGTTTCCTTCACTGCTTGTCTTTGTTCGTTTACCAATACGTGGATATATGTCAGACATCATAAACTAATATACTAGCTCCACAAGTAACAAATTTCTGACAGGATTCTAGATATGACATGGCAGTAGCCATTTTTTCCCCCTCATATCAACGTTTTAAAACGGTATTACTCTACCTTAATGGTGATGATTTTCTCTTTTGTGCCTTGCTTACATTATTTTACTACCTGTCTATTTAATCAGATTCTTAAAGTCAATATATATAGACTGATACGTTGTTGAAATTACTATAACAACATTGATCCTTCAATCAGAACTTTCAGGCCCATTTTTTATCTTATGAGATTAATTTAAAGTAATCTCATATCGACTCATTTTGCCTCAGCCGTCATTACTTATAGTACATTTACATATTAACATAAGACACCTAATATGATTTTAAGTCATCTGACTCCAAAATCATGCCAAATTCAGTAAGCGGGACATTGTGAAAGACAGCAAGGGCATTTAGCATTAAATACTAATTTAACCCAGTTTGATGCAATTATTTATAAATATGCTAGAGCCTAACCCAGACCTCCATAGCCATTACCCATCATATCATTACAATGGTCATATACTTGAAGCTGTGCACTACCATTATTTCCCTCCTCATTCTATTCCCTTCTCCCTCTTGTGCTGATTTCGTGTTCTCTAAACCAGATTCCATATGCAACCTAACCCACTACCCATCATTCTGCAGAACCACTCTTCCTCCTCAATCCTCTGGTTCAATTCTTGATCACACCCAGTTCTTCCTCCACCAATCTTTATCAACAACAAAAATGTTCCTTCACTTGATATCTTCTTATCTTAACCACCAATCCACAATTCCATCTTCCACGGTTCTTGCCCTTCAACATTGTCAATATTTGGCTGAACTCAACTATGATTTCTTGTGCTCCTCCAAGCCATAGAAAACACTCTGACTAGGAGTACCTTTCAACTTAGTGATTCAAAAACATTGCTTAGTGCCACTTTAACCACCAACAAACACGTTTGGATGGCCTTCATGAAGTAACGCCTTATCCCACCATTACAAGTGGCTTGCTGAGCCCTCTCTCTGATGGGGTTAAGCTCTATAGCATATCTCATGCCCTTTTCACTCGAGCTTGGGAAAAAACACTCCCAAAAAAGAAGCTTCTAGAGAAATTTATGAACAGAAAGTTACTAATGAACATAGACAATGCGGTGGTGAGGCAGAAAGTGATAGTGAACCCGGACGGGTCAGAGGATTATACTACCATTAATGATGCAGTGGCTGACGTGCCCACTGATACCGGCACCGACAACGGCTACTATGTCATTTATGTTGTTGCTGGGATTTATAATGAATGTGTCTGTTGCTAGGAATATGCACAACTTGATGATCGTCGGGGATGACATTGATCGAACTGTCATAACCGGCAATCGTAACGTGGTTGATGGTTGGACCACATTCCAATCTACAACTTCTGGTAAGCTAAAAATGCTACTCTTTATATTGTATCACGTTAATACCACTCATTTTTCAAATGAAGAGCTTTTATATATATATAATTTTGAGGCTAAAATAAAGGTAATTCCCATTACTTTTTTTTAATGTGCCAAAATAAATCTCTTCAAATTTCTAAGAGTTATTCAGCGCTCAAATTTGAATATAGTGCAGTCGACCCTTCTATGAAGGTCTCAAATCTAATTATATTCTCATAGGTTCTTCACACCTATGTAATATATTGAGCTTCTAAGAAATGTTCGAATTATAATATCCGTTTCTCATCTTGCGGATAAATTAAGGATAATTATCACCTTTATTGAAAATTGTAAAAGTTTAAAACTAATCTTGGTTTAATAGATTTTAGATCAGGCGTGTTAAAGAACTCCTCATTGAGCTTTTTAATGGAAAGAGGAAATTGCATGGGGTTTAAAGTTTCAGCACAAAATTATTTTCTTTGTGTTAAATAAAAGTAATATATATTTCAAAATATTTTAATCATTAACATCTTTTGACTAAGTGAAAAACTTTATCTTCTAATCAGTTTTAATAAATAAAATAGAAATATTAGTTATCATTTTTTGAACTAAAATCCAAGTCAAGATTTTTTTCAACCTTTTGATATGCCCATGGAATTAAGAGATATTTTTTCTAATAATCTCTCTAACCTACACTTTTAAATGCTATAAATATAGTTGCCCTTCCTTATATTATACATAGCACAAAAAGTAATATTAGTGAGAATAAAAAGTTTATCTCATCCAATTGGTGTTCTACTATATGTTCTTTAGCTGGATTCTTTTATTTTAATGTACTTGTTACTTATTTTAGTCATGCTTTATAAAGTAGAGGAGTCTGTTGTATCCTTAGGGGAATTTCTGGTCATAAATCTCTATACAAAGGGAGGTTGATAATTCCTTGATGACAGTGACATTCTCATGGCTTAAACTACTTTTATTTCGAACTTTATCCAACAATCTCAAGGAATTATATGGTAATGGCATCTGTTGACTCTGGTGCCGTCACTTCTGTTGCTGCTATAACTAATGGATTGCCTCTTGCTATAAAAATAGAACCTGTTCACAACACAATTCCTTTGCCTTGCACTCTGCCTTATGCCAAGCCATTCCCAAACATCTCCATAATCTGTTTGATGGACAAAACTCCAAGCAATGGCAGGAATGCATCTATTCCACATTAGACATGCATGAAGTTGCAAATGCCTTGACCAATGCAACAGAATGCTGAAATTTGGTTGCATGCTAACAAGGTTAGTTATCACACTGTATTAAGTACTTTGTTTAATAAGCTATTTGACATTTATTCTAGTTACAAGGATGCCAAATCAATTTGGGAATCAATAATTACTAAATACTCTATTGAGGATACTAGGAAACAAAAGTTCATGATAGGAAATTATTATTGATAAACTATGAATGATGATAAGGAAATCAAAAGCCAAATTAATGAATATCACAAGCTGCTCAAAGACTTCAAGGCAGAAAATATAAATCTTTAAGAAGATTTCGTGGTTGGATTGCTCATTGAAAAATTACCAAATTTATGGAGTGATTACAAGCATCAACTTAAACATAAATACAAATATCTCACTCTTGGAGAACTGATCACACACATCATAATTGAAGACACTAATCACAAAGAGTTTCAATCTGCAAAGGCATAGCCATTGCCTTCAAAAACTAATGTAGTGGTGCATGATTAACTATACCAAATAAGGTGCAATAACAAATCATCTTTTAATGGTACAAATAAGTCTAATTCCAAACCCAAAACTAGTGCATCTAATTCTAATGCTCCTACTAATAAGAAAAAGAATGGTAATTGTTATATATGTGGAAAATCTAGTCATCATGTCCCATAATGCAGGAAGAGGAAGAGAATTAACAATCCTCCTAAGCCAAATATCAATTTGGTTGAAGGAGAAGAAATTATTGTTAGGATTGGGAGCCAAACAATTACAACAAAATTTAACTGATCCTAGCTAAGAATCCATGCAAAATGATTAGATTATGACAAGGATTTAGTCATTATCTTTTGTAGACTTTTCAAAAGCTTGATCATTGATCATCTTTTTGACTTGCTTTCGATTGAAAACTCAGAGATATCTACATGAACCCGTAAATCACTAATAAGCATTATACGACCATTTATTAGAATTCTTCTTTTTTTCTTTGCAGTGCTAGCTATGCCCCTTTTAGAGTTATGGTCAAGGAAGGCTGCCAGGATTTTCAATGTTGAGATGCATGCATTATCTTTTAATTGACACCCAACAAACATATTTAAATAGGTTCACAAAAAATATTAACTAATTGGACTTTGTTTCATGTATAATCATAGGCTTATAATTGAGTTTTATAATTATAATATGAAATTCTCATATACTAGGCTTAAACAATTTAGTTTATTAATTCCAAATCTATTAGGTTCTAAATGTGCGATCCTATAGGATCTTATTATATTAGCAATGATCATAAATTATATTAATGATCATAAATAATGAGTAGTGTCTAGCAATATATCATTATTATCCAAATAATGAGAAAATTGGTGATTCGTCTGAACCTATATATGTGATCATCATCTATGACTTTTTTGTTATATACATTTAGATTAAGTACGAGATATGGACCGTGTCATTTCCATATAACTCAATTCAAATCACTAAAGTAAATGTAATTAACATCCTATATCAATCCATTTAAGTATGACTATATACTTTTCTTAACTTTACTTAATCAAAGGGTTTACAGATGTCACTCTTATTATATAGGAAGGATAAATTCTATTTTGATCACACAAGTTCCTATGCATGATATGTGACACATTTAATAATTATTCTTACATTCACTCAACCATGAATGATATAGAGTAGTATCAAAATGTGAAACTTATATGTAAGGAACTTTGGTGATCTCAGGTTAAAGGACCATGTTAATGATAATCACTAAGAATCATTTATGACACTTATATAACGATCCATATAGTGTTCTTAGGGTGAGTTAATCTAGTATACAAGTTCTCTAACTTATATTCATGTGTAGACTTAATATCTTATATGAGTCACCACACATATTAATCTTAATGTATAAACATAACCTAATCGATAATGATATGTGATTAAGAATATTTAAGAATATAATTATTCTAGAGTTATTGTCATAATTAAATATACTGCGTAAATAATATATGTATAAATATAATAATTAGAATTACCTTTAAAATAAAATAATTTAAATTTACAATCATCCATTTTTCAAGTTGATTTAATAGTTGACGTGAAAAATTGGATAGTGGACTCAGGGCCACTAGGGATATTTGTGTAGATAGAGATGCCTTCAACTCTTAATATATCAACGCAACCTAATCCATAATGATATATGATTAGGGACATTTAAGAATATAATTATTCTAAAATTATTATCATAATTAAATATACTATGTAAATAATATATGTATAAATATAATAATTAAAAAAGCCTTTAAAATAAAAAAATTTAAATTTACAATCATCTATTTCTCAAGTTAATTTAATAATTGATGTGAAAAATTGGATAGTGGACTCAAGGCCACTAGGGATATTTGTGTAAATAGAGATGCCTTTAACTTTTACTCACCAGTAAGAGTTAAAAAAAATTGATTTATTAAGGAAACTCTAGAACTGCAAAAGTTTTGAGAAAAGGTAAAATCCATTTAAAGCTCATATTAAGAAAGACTCTAGCTTTTAACAATGTACTACATGTTCCTAACATAAAAGTCAATATAATTTCAACGTCATTGTTGGGAAAAATGAGGGTTAAAGTTTCCTTTGAATTTGATAAAATTGTGATGAGTAAGAATAATGAGTTTATAGGTAAGGGATATTGTAATCAAGGCTTATTTATATTGAATGTTCAAAACATTGTAAATGAGGATGCTTCCTCTTCTTTTGCTTATATGATTGGCTCTACTTGCTTAATTAATCCTTATAGTTTATGGCACTCTAGATTAGGACATTTAAATGCCTCATATGCAAGAAAAATGCAAACCTTAGGCCTAATTTCAAGAATAAACTCCTCTGATGATAATGTTAAATGTGAAATTAACTAAGAAAACTTGCATATTTGCTAATAGAGAATTAGAGTTATTAGTTTTGATTCATACAGACCTAGGAAATCTAAAAGAAACATTAGCTAGAGGTGGTGAGAAATATTATGTAACCTTTATAGGTGATGCTTTATGATACACTAAAATTTATCTTCTTAGACAAAAAGATGAAGTCTTGGAATTGTTTTTATGCTATAAGGTTGAAGTAAGAATTAACTAAATAGGAAAATGAAAAGGCGTAAATTAAATAGAGGAAGGAAATATAGAATGTTAAATGACCTTTGTAAAAAAGAAGACATAATACACAAAATCGGTCCATTTTATTCTCCAAAATTTAATTGAATAACTAAGAGAAAAATAGATTTTTTTAAAAAAATGATGAATGCATTATTAGTGAGTTCCTTAGCACTAGATATAAGGAGAAGCTATTTATCTGTGTGCCATATATAAAATAGAATGCCTTTTAAGAAAATCGGTAAAACTCCTCATGAGATATGAAAAAAATTTACACCAAACTTAAAATATTTAAAAGTGTGAGGGTGCTTAACTAAGGTCATGTTACCTAAACCTAAATAGGAAAAGGAAGGCATAATACATGAAATCATTCCACCTTATTCTCCAAAATCTAATGAAATAATAGAGAAAAAAAATAAAATTTTTAAAAAAGTGATGAATGCATTATTAATGAGTTTCTCAACACCAAATCACTTATAAGGAGAAGCTATTTTATCTGCATGCCATATATAAAATAGAATGCCCTTTAAGAAAATCGGTAAAACTTCTCATAAGATATGGAAAAAATTTGCACCAAACTTAAAATATTTAAAACTATAGGGGTATTTAGTTAAGGTCATGTTACCTAAACCTAAGAAAAGGAAAATAGGATAAAAAACTTCTGATTGTATGTTTATTGGTTATGTAAAAAGTAATAGTCCATATAGATTCCCTGTATTAAGGAGTGATGTACTTAATTGTAACACAATAGTTAAGATAAAGAATGCTTAATTCTTTGAACACATTTATCCATTAAGTCGTAAAATTTCTCATATAACAAAGACTTTGGATACTCTATTATCTAACATTGAACAAATTAATGAGGTTTTGACAAAAAGTAAAAGACAAAGAAAAGATACTTTTTTTGTAAGTAACTTTTATACCTTTATTGTTGATAATGATCCTTTATCATGCAATGAAATAATTTCTTCTTCTGATGTAAAATTTTGAAAAAAGGCAATCAAGATTGAACTTGATTCGATTTTACAAAATAAAACTTGAGAACTTGTTAATCTACCTTTTGGTGCAAAATCAATTGGTTATAAATGAATTTTTAAAAAGAAATATTTTCTTAATAAATCAATTGAAAAATATAAAGCATGCCTCATTGCAAAAGGTTTTACCTAAAAATAAAATATTGATTATTTTGATACCTTTACATTAGTGATTAGAATATCTTCAATACATATTTTGTTCATTTTAGCTTTTACTTTTAGATTATTTGTACATCAAATGGATGTAAAAACTATTTTTTAAATGGATATTTAGAAAAAGAAATATATATGGAGCAATTTGAAGGCTATGAGGTCCAAGGACAAAATAATAAAGTTTGTAAGTTAGAAAATTTTTTTTTATATGATTTGAAATGAGCACCAAGATAGTAGCACGAGAAATTTGACCAAATTATAAGAAATAATAGTTTTTCATATGTAAAAGTGGATAAATGTGTGTATATAAAATTTGAAAATAATAAAAATGTAATTATTATTCTATATGTTGATGATATACTCATCTTTGGAATAAGTCTTGATAAAGTCCTTAAGATTAAATTTTTCTTAACTTCAAGCTTTGATATGAAAGACATGGGCAAAACTAATGTTATATTAAGTATTAAAATTATAAGGAGAGAGAATGCCATAATGTTATTACGATAACATTACGTTGAAAAACTTCTTAGGAAGTTTGACTATTTTGAAGAAAAACATATTAATACTCCTTATGATGTTAATATTAATATAAAGAAAAATTTAGGTGATCCAATAGCTTAGTTTGAATATGCTCAAATTATTGAGAGTTTGATGCATTTAATGAATTTCACTAGACTAGCATATGCTATGTGTAGATTGAGTAGATATACTTATAATATCAACCAAGTACACTAGAATGCACTAATAAGACTTTTGAGATATTTAAAAAGTAACATGAATCATGGTATCACCTATAGTGGATTTCCCACTATATTAGAAGGATATAGTAATGTAAACTGGATTTCTGATTCAAATGAGATAAAATCCACTAGTGGCTTTGTGTTCACTCTTGGCGGTGGAGTAATGGCTTGGAATCATTCAAGCAAACAATTATAGCTTGATTCACTATGGAGTTACAATTTGTGGCTCTAGAAATGGCTAGAAATGAAGTTGAGTGGATAAAAAATTTCTTATTTAACATACCATTAGGTACAAAACCAAGACATTTGATATCTATACATTGTGATTGCCAATCAACAATAGCTGTTACGAAAAATAAATTTTTTAATAGCAAAAATTGACATATTCAATTGAGACCTAAAGTTGTAAAGCAATTGCTCAAAGATGGAATAATTTCCATCAATTGTTTAAAATCAGAAAGGAACTTGGCTAATCCTTTCACAAAACCCTTAAGTAGAAAACAAATATTTGAAGCATTGAGGAGAATGAAACTAATGCCAAATCAAGAAATCTAGCATTAATAGTAACCTAATCTATGTGATTGGAAATCCCATGAAATAGGTTCATATGGGTAATAATAAGCCAATATTAGATCTGAAAGCATTAAAGTGAATGAGTCCTTCATATGGTGTATGTGAATAATGCTTTGAAATTGTAAAACTAGTAAGGATGAGTTAAGCTCTTAATGAATTCCATATCCTTTATTGGTGGTGTATTTATTTATAGTATATACTTGATGGAATCATCTATATAAGTGTGGAATGAGGCCTCTCTTATGAGATCTTGACAAGTCTTTAGAGTACTCATGAATAACCAGGCATGCACATAATCTAATAGCACAAAATTGTTTCGTATGACAAAAATAATTTATTAGTGAAAATGATATATAAGAATTTTTAACTTACAAAAGATTTATTGGTTCATAAAAATTGTAAAATTTCACCAATGTTTCTGTAAGCTATCTTACTATCTGTAGATTTGGTTCATAGTCCAAAAGACCCCAAACTAATGTTTTCGCTTTTATTAAGAGAACCTAGAAATTTTTTTTAATTTTTTGATACTTGCTATTTTAAAACATTTTGAAATAAATGGGGGATTGTTGAATAAAAGTAACATATATGTCAAAAGATTTTAATCATTAACATCTTGACTAAGTTAAAAGCCTTATCTTAGTCAAAAGCCTTATCTTCAAATTAGTTTTAACAAATAAAATAGAAATTATTGGCTAACATCCTTTGAACAAAAATCAAAGCTAATATTTTCTCCGACCTTTTGATATGCCCATGGAATTAGGAGATATTTTCTCCAATAATCTCTCCAAACTACACTTTTAAATACTATAAATAGAGTTGGCTTTCCTCATATTATATACAACATAAAAAGCAATATTAGTGAGAGCAAAAAATTTGTATCATTTAATTGGTGTTTTACATATTCTTTAGCTGGGTTCTTTTACATTTTTTGTGTCTATTATTTACTTTAGTTGTGCTTGATAAAGTAGAGAAGTCAATTGTATCCCTGGGGAAATTTCTGGTCATATATCTCTACATAAAGGGAGGCCGATAATTTCTTGAAGGTAGTGACATTCTCATGCCCCAGAATGTTTTTATTTCCAACTTTATCCAACAAATTGAAACTTAATAAGAAATTTTTTCCACATTAACCATAGTTGGAGACTGCATTTCAGCATGATTAAGAAACTTCATTACATGAGATTCAGGATGAAATTGGTTTTAACGCTTCTGTGCAGCCGTGGATGGGAAAGGATTTGTCGCAATGAACATAACGTTTCGTAACACAACTGGAGGCAGCAAGCAGCAAGCAGTAGCCGTGAGAAATGGGGCTGACATGTCTGCATTCTACAACTGCAGCTTCGAAGGATACCAAGATACCTTGTACGCACATTCCCTCTGACAATTTTACCCAAACTGCGACATTTACGGCACAGTAGATTTTATGTTCGGAAACGCAGCAGCCGTATTCCAGAACGGTAATATATAACCAAAACTTCCGCTGCAAAACCAATTCAATGTCATCACTGCACAAGGCCGAACGGACCCTAACCAAATCACTGGAATCTCCATAGAAGACAGCAACATTAGAGCAGCGCTAGCAATGATTACGAAGGCATAAAAACTTATCTGGGTTCCAGAACAGTTTACATGAAGTCTTTGGTGGATAACCTGCTTGATCCAAAGGGTTGGATTGAATGGTCAGGAGATTATGGTTTAAGCACGTTGTATTACGCGGAATTTGCTAACTGGGGACCAGGATCTGATACTAGCAACAGGATCACATGGCCACTGGGCCAGGCTATATATCATTTCATAAACGTAACTGATGCCGATTATTTCAGCGTCTCCAAATTTATACAAGGTGGTTCTTGGTTGCCAAACACTGGAGTTCCTTTCAGAGCTGGTTAATTTAGAATGAATTAAGCTTTTCGCGCTTCTCATTCTCTCTATTATCATATAATTCTTTTTCTTTATATATTCCCAAAAATAACGTAACCATTGAAGTTGAGTTTGGATATTGAATTTCAAATATTTTATAAATTTATTATATTATTTTATATTTAATAACAGCGTTTCTATTGCATATAGCACTGATCATGTGCTTTTGGTCAGTAGTTTTGCGAAGGTATATATGCACGACCTTGTTACTTTTGAAAATATATACAAGTATTGGATTTTGCATCCGGTCTCTTTATATCCTGCATTTTTGTTCATATGTAACGAGGGTTGACAGCCGCCTTCACTTTTCCAATTAACATAGTATTGAAAATTAATAATAATTTAAATAAATTTAATTTAAACTTCATATTGAATTAATTTATTTATTAAATTTGTTAAGATAAATTAATTTATTTAATAATTTTAATTAATAAAATTTATATTATGAATAATTTGCTAAATTTAATTATTTATTATTTTTTACAAGAATATTTTTAATTATTAATAAAATATTTTTTAAACTTTTATTGTCATATTATTGAAATATAATTTTTATGTTTTTAATATATATATATATATAATTATTTATAATTTAATTATAATTATTTTTCATACAATATTTTTAAAATTTTAATATAAAAACCTATTTATAATCCTAAACTATTCAATTTATTATTCATGTTAATCAGATTAACTCAATTACAACAAGAACCGTATAAATTCAATTTGAATTGGTGTAAGAATTTTATGTTTGTAATATGCTATCATGTCATATAAGAAATTAATACCAATACAACGGGCAAGATGTAGCATTTTTGTTATGAATTAATGTTCCTTTATATTTTACTACTATATTGATTAAAACAGCTGACTGTTGATCAAGAATCATGAACTAAAATAAATGTTGAATTTTGAACAAATTAAGCAAAACTTTGAAAATCAAAGGCAAATTTATAAATTCTCATTCAAAGGTAAAAGAGAATACTTAGGGGCCGTTTGGTTATGGGATCTTCAGAAAAAGGAAAGAGAATTACAAGATTTCATTCCCTTTATTTTTGTTTAGCTTAGAAAAAATTCATTCCCTTTCCCCTTTCTCCCTTGATGGGATTATCCCCATTTAAGGGAATGGTGATTCCCCTCCACTCCTTGGAGAATGTCATTCCCTTTCCTATCTTCTCTAATAATATTATTAAATAATTATTATATATTAATAATATTATTAAATATTAAATATATAATAAATATTTTATTATTATTTAATTATATTAACAATATTATAATATTTTAATACTTGTTATTTTTAATATTATAATATTTTTAATATTAATAATTAATAATAATAAAATAATCATAAATAATAAATAAATAATAATAATTTATTATTTATAATAATTATTACCATAAATAATAATAAATAAATAATTATTATATATTAATAATATTATAAATATTTATTTAATAAATAATTTTATTAAATATTAAATAAATAATTATTAATATTATTAATTATGTTAATAATATTATATTTTAAGTTATTAAAAATTAATAATCTTAATAAATAATAATTATGATAAATAATAAAAAATAAATAATAATTATTTTATATTAATAATATTAATTAATATTATTTAATACTTTTTATTAAATATTCAATAAATAATTATTATTATAATATTATCTAATTATATTAATAATATTATAATAATTTTAATTTATTAAAGATTGATATTATTTATTTTTTAAATAAATATTAATAATATTATTAATATATAATAGAAATTATTTATTTAATTATTATTTTAATAGTATTAATTTTTAATAAATTAAAAATATTATAATATTATTAAATACTAAATAAATAATAAATATTATAATGTTTTTCAATTATATTAATAATTTTATAATATTTTTAATAATAATTATTTTTAATATTATAATATTTTTAAATTATTAATAATTAATAATAATATTAATAAAATTATAAATATTAAAAATAATAATTAAATAAATAATAATTATTATAATTATTATAATAATATTAATTATTATTACTATATTAATAATAGTTAGAATAGAGTATTAATAAAAATAATATTAATAAGATGTTAATAATTACTAATAAATAATTATAAAAATTATAATATTAGTAAATAAAATAAAAATAATAAGATAATAATTATAATAATTATTTTAAAAATAATTATAAATATATTATTTTTAATTTAATAATTATTAATAAAGGAAATTAAAAATACTTGATTTCCTTTTCTATTTAAACCAAATATATTGGATAATCAGGAGCCATTTCTTTCCTTTCTCCCTAATTCCCTTTCCTTAGTTTGAACCAAACGACCCCTTAGTATCATTCACAAAATTATGCACTTAATTGAAACGCTCAAATCTTAACTTTAGACTAGGATTTTTTTTTTTATGATAAGAATGATTAAATTACTAAATGCACACACAAAAATATCAAGAATCAAACCCTAAATGTAATGAAAATTATAAAACCTTCAAGGAGAAACATTGGATACCCCTTAAATTATAAACACTTAACAAACTTGTAATCTTTTACTAACACAATTACCGATTATCATCAAATCATGTGATTTTTGCTAATTAAGGGAATGTCAAATCGCGTGAATTTAACTAATGGAGAGTTTATGTGATGGCTTTTGTCATACACAAATAGCAAACTACTCTAATCTTCTTTTTATTTCTGGGATATGTGCGAATAAATTAGTTATACATTTTTTTTTAACATTTCAATATATGATATTCTACAAATTATTCTTCGCTAGTTTATTGCAATAAATTTTCATACTCAAAATGTAGTCGTAAATTCTATATATAATAATGTGAGATTATATTTATGTTTGATTGTGAGTTAACTGCCAATAATATGTGACACAGATGTCTAAACCCATAACATATACAAAGCAAATTATCAATTTTTTTTCCATTAATTACAAATAGGTTTGAAGTAAGAGAGTATTAATTTACAATCAATCTTAAAAGGCAAAGTACTCTTGAGGCATTTAACACTTTAATGAAATTATTAGCCTGCGGCTAGTGCACTCTGTAAATCACCCAACTTGACGTGGAATTTAGACGTCATCACTCTGTATAAAATGCGACGTGCCATATTTTCTTAGCTTCTTATCTGTGGCTATAAAGTTGCGCAAAACTGACAAGACAATTTGGGAACATACACAGGAAGATTGAAGATATAATTGAATGGGCGTCAAATAAGGTCTCCCTCCCCTTTGTTGGCCAAAAATGAAAGCGGAGAAAAACAAACGCATTTCCTTTACCTGGGTTTCAGACTCGTCTTCTCTGGAATCATTTGACATAACAAGCTTCCAAACCATTATTTCTTATATACACACTTCCCACCACGAATCCTTTCAGTTCCAACTCCGGAGGGATTCGACGGATGTGAACAGCTCCAATTTCTTACATAGAGTAAGCCATTTACAAATTCCATTAATTAGAAACATTAATGTTCATCTCAAATCTTAACGAATCTCATCTTAACTATAATTGAAGGGATTGAGGGAGTCGTCTCGTTGAAAATGTCGGGGCCTAATGATCCGAAGAGAAAGAAGAGAATTGCCATTATAGTGGTCTCCACCTTCTTACTAGTGGCCATGGTTGTTGCCGTGGCGCTGGGTGTCACCTTCGCCAAGGAGGAAGAATCCACCGATCCAAGTGAAAAGAGCAAATCCTCCGTCTCTTCCACGATGAAAGCCGTCAAAACCCTTTGCCAACCTACTGATTACAAACAAGAATGCATCAAAACCCTCAAAGCAGAAGCCAACACCACCGATCCAAGAGAGCTCATTAAAATCGCCTTCAACATAACTATCCATAAAATCCTTGCAGGAGCACGGAAGTCCCAACTCTTGGAGGAGGTCGAGAAGGAACCGAGGGCAAAAATGGCACTCGATTCTTGCAAAACTCTCATGGAAAGTTCCGTTGAGGAATTTATCCGTTCCATTGAGAAAGTTGATCAATTTAGCATCGACAACATTGACGCCATACTCAACAACATCAAGGTTTGGCTCAGCGGTGCCATAACCTACCAAGAGACATGTTTGGATGGATTCGAGAACACCACCAGCCTCGCTGGTCAAAAGATGAAGGACTCTCTGAAACTTGCCATGCAATTGAGCAGCAACGCTCTTGCCATTATTTCCGAAATGGCGCAAACTTTCTCTGAATTAAATTTCACCAAAGATGACGATGAGGATAGTGTTCTTGCTCAGGGACGCCGCCTTCTTGAACATGATGACGAGGACCGCGATCATATTCTCGGTGACGGTGAACTTCCGAGCTGGTTTGGTGGGGAACCTGATGGTCTTCGTAGACTTCTTGCAGTTTCCGGCAAGAGGAGGCCGAATTTGATTGTGGCCAAGGATGGAAGTGGAAAGTTCTCTAGTATCAATAGGGCATTGAAGCATGTGCCCCATAATAACCGCAAGGCATTTATCATCTATATCAAGCAGGGCGTTTACAAGGAGTACGTTCGCATTGAGCAGAATATGACCCATGTGGTGCTGATCGGTGATGGTGGCCAGAAGACCAGGATCACCGGCGACAGAAATTTCGTCGATGGATTCGACACCTACTCAACTTGCACAGTTGGTATGTGGAAGTCATTTTTTTTTTCTCTTTTTAAATTCGGACTGATCATAAAACATTGCGTGCTTGCTTTGCAGCTGTTGAAGCAGATTTCTTCACCGCCATCAACATTGGTTTCGAGAACTCAGCCGGTGCCAACAAACATCAAGCGGTCGCCTTGAGGGTCCGAGGTGACATGGCCGTCTTCTACAGATGCAAAATGGATGGCTACCAAGACACACTTTACGCCCACGCCATGCGTCAATTCTACAGAGACTGCACCATATCCGGAACAATCGACTTCGTCTTCGGCGACGCAGCTTGTGTCTTCCAGAACTGCACCTTCAAGGTCCGAAAGCCCTTGCAAAACCAGCAATGCATCGTCACCGCACAAGGCAGGAAGGAGAGGCACCAACCAACTGGAATCGTCATCCAAGGTGGGTCCATTGTTTCCGACCCGGAGTACTACCCGGTCCGATTCGAACAGAAGGCCTACCTGGCTCGTCCGTGGAAGATTCACTCGAGGACTGTTTTCATGGACACTTACATTGATGACTTGATCCAACCGGATGGATATCTTCCATGGATGGGGAACCTGGGGAAGAAGACGTGCTTCTACGCAGAGTACAACAACCGTGGACCGGGTTCCGACAAATCGAAGCGGGTGAAATGGAATGGGATCAAGACCATGACTCCAGAACAAGCACTTAAATACGCACCCAGCAGGTTCCTTCTGGGAGACAAATGGATTAAGAATACCGGACTTCCTTACGTCCCAGGCATGCTCAAGGCGTAATTAATTAATTAACATGTAAATACAATATAATATAACTATATATATTTATGCTAACACTAGTTTGTAATTAATTAGTGCCTTGGAAAATGTTCCATCTATGTCATTGGAGTGGGTGAATATGTATGTACTACCCATATCATGATATATTGTGGAATACATGTAACTAGCAGGCAACTCCTGAGATGTAAAAGTTGTAGATTTTATCTAGAGTAAATTAATTGTTATATATAAATATTTCAGACACAGTGCTCATACGTTATGACTTATGACTACAAGACTAATAAAACTAGGGAAACACGTAACCATGGAAAATATTTAATTACAGACACCTGTCAGACTATACTTTATTGGGGTCTTTGTTCTTCGATCAATTATTTGAGAACTTGGTGATAATGTTACCACCGTCAATCTTCAATCATCGTACTATCTTAACATTTCGTACTTTTCAGATGTCTGTTATCTTATCTTGCAAAAGAAAATCATAATTAACGATTGGTTGTCTATTAAATTTGATGTGTAATTGTGCTTGTAAATGATATCAATATATATGTGTTGTAACCTCTCTGAAATTAACATTAGATGTGACGTTCAAATTGATGTTAATTTCACTCTATAATAAAAGTGTTGTAATCTACACTCTTCGGGTTTAAACGGTGCACTCCAAGCAAGTAGCTTTGGCGGAGAGATGAAAAGCTGCACGTTGCCTCATTTCTTTACTCTGGGCGTTATTCTTTTCTACGGAAATTCGTCGAATATGCGTGATTCTTTGTCTGCGATCCGTTTGACGTCTGCAGTCCGTTTCTCAAATGGAAATTCTTTGTTTGTGTATTTGTCTCAGAAGCTCCATTTTATGCCTTTAAGGCAATTTTTGTCCTCATATATTTTAAATCCACTGAAACCTTTGTACGATTCAATTGAACATGCTTTCTACATTTTTTTGTCATTCTTTTCTCAATTGAATTTGAATTTTCATTTGAATTTTGGTTTGGATACTGACCTTTTTATTATTATTATTGTTTATTCATGGCTATTTATACGGAGTGTTCCCTTGGCCAATTTCATTTAGATTTTGCTGGTCTGATCTTTTATTTATTTTTTCTAGTATGAGGAGTTGAAGGAGTGTGAACAATTAATTAGAGGCAATAAACTTCGCTTCTTTTCTATAATCAACCAACAGGGCAAAAATCTTTATTATAATTTCTAGTTGATTTATAAATATAAGACTGGCATAGGGAGCATAGATTCCTTGTCTGTGGATTATGCCTTCCAACTTCTAAAATGTCTAGAAGATCTTAAACATTATAATGATTTCCCTATAGATCCCATAAACTATTTGGGATTTGCATAATGTTGTTAGCAAAAAAAATCGATCCCATAGTCCAGCATGTTTTGTCCCCCTTTTTTTTATGATCGTCTACTCAGTTAACTCCGTACTCTATTTATATCATGTTTTATTAAGTGTGGAGAGTGTTTTACAAGTTAGACTTTACTATACTTCATTGATTGTTGCTAAATCTATGTGCTAACTTAACAAAATCCATTTTGGTGAGTGTAAACTTTTCTATTGAGTATAAATTTTATTATAGAGCTATCCCTTATTAAATGTTATTGTTTCACATATCATTATTATAAAGCAAGTCTTATTGAGTGTGGTAAAGTAAGGTGGGGAAAAATATTGTCTAAGGAAATCTAAAATGAAATGAGCTATTATTTTGGTTTTTTCTATGTAAACTTCAAATTGAAAAGAGCATATAGGTGTTGGATTTATACCATCTTCTTTATTTTCTAGGAATAGCTTTCCCCTTATTTTCATGTTCATCTAACCACTTAACCTTATGCTTTGAAGATCCCTTCTTTTGAGTTTAAACCTTATTATTAACTTGAAGCTGATATGATTTGCAGTCACTTATCCTTATTTTCTTTATAATGTGCTGATGTTTGGTTAGCTAGAATTGTTAGAGATGATGTACAGAAGGTAAGAAAGGTCTGTATTTTTTATTAAGTTTGAAATCATGTATATTTAATGGATTATATATTTAGGTTTTTATAGTAGGGAATTTATGAGGTCTTACAGGTGTTCCTTGTGAACCTTCTATTTTTCATGGTGAAGTCATTATATTGAATGGATTTTAACTTTGCACTCCATCTTAAGTTGACTATGGATAGACTATTTTGCATTTAAGGCAAAACTTCCTTGGTTAAGTGAGAGCTTTTTTGTTTCCTAATGCAAAAGTTAGTTATTGTCCAACTCCAATATTTTATTGTTAAAACATATAATGTTCAAGTTTAGTTTTTTTTCAAATAATTACTTTTGAAAGTTTAGTTCACATTGAAGAAAGTTAAGATTTGTAATCTGTGCTTACCTTGCAAGATAAAGAATTGTTTAACTCATCTTTATGCTAAAGACATCACTCTTGATGATAAACTTGAGCTTCATGAGGCCTTACTAAAAGAGGTGAATGTTGAAACCTTTTAGATTTTTGCCCATAGGCCATGATAAATCTAACCAGTTCTCTCTTTCTCTCTCTCATAAAACACCTTTCTTTTTATAAATTCTATTATAGTACATTTTACAATAACATTTGAATTATAATAAAAATTATTCTATTTAAGGCCTTCTTTTCTTGATATGGAAAGAAGAGTAATGAGAAATGAAAAAGGAGGATTGCAAGTAGCAATACTATTTTAAATTTATAGTTAAAACTTAAAACACTTGCAAAATTATAATGCAATGCAAAAGTTTTAGAGGTTTTGGACAATATAGTACAATATAAATAAAATCAAATGGAGGGAATAATATTAAATAAGAATTGAATTTCATTGGTTATAATACAATGTAGAAGTTTTGGAGAGTATAATGCAATATAGATAACATCAAACAGAGGAAGTAATATTCAGTAAGAATTGAATTTGATAAAATTCTACTTTTGTAAATAACAATGTAATTTTTAAATTCATAAAATTCTAATTTTGTAAACAATAAAGATGTATTTTACAATTTACAATTTGATATAAGCATCATTTCAACTCCTCTTCTTCGTAAATAATTTAATAAATATATTTATGACAAGAAGGTTAATGCTTTTTGTAATTATTAATATTATATTCAAAGAAATCTTTCAATAAATATATGAAAAATTTTAAGTTTATTCTCAATTTCTTCATCTTAATATTTCATGATATTATCATATTAATCAATATAATAAAAATAAATATATTATATCCATATTTCATATAATCTTTTTTATTATATTTTTAGTATATTTATTAATAAATAAATAGTATTACCGCCCGTGCATCACGTGGGCTATATTCTAGTTATATATGACAACTTTTATACTTACTTTATTTTTAATTCTGGATATAGTAAAATATAACTTATGATGAATATATATTAATTTTAATAAATAATAAAGATAAATCTTCTCTAACGACTACCCTTAACTCTTGTTTATAAAGATTACATATAATATGGTGATGGGAAGTTGATTTCTTTATAACTTGAAAGGCCACTTTGATTATGAAAAACTTAGAATCATTTTTTATATGAATACTACTCCCAGCTTTATCGTCACTTAACACTTCAACTCCAATAACATGATTTTGGTAAACACTTCAACACTTCAACTCCATTTTGGTAAATCAGAACAGTTAATACTATTAAGAATCTCGAGTGGCAACAAATCTACCAGTTAGTTTCAATTTTGTGTTGTTTTGCATACTAACACTACCAGAGAATTGCTATTTTCCCACATCAAACCATGAAATTCCCTTGGGAAATAATGTTTCTTGTGGCGTTGCCTACGATCCTCAAATCATTAAACAAACATGCGTAGGTCATTTTTTTACGCTTTTGCCCATAGTATATATTTATTAACTTTTCCCCCCTTATCCCACATTCGTTGCTCTGTGAATTAATGAAAAAAAATTCCCCACAATATTAGTTGTCGTGGGAGCAAATGCTCATTTTAACTTTTTATTTAAAGAAATTTTTTAACAATATTTTTATATTTCACACGATTTTCTGCCATAAGAAATAAAAAAAAATAAAAGATTACATTTTAAGGTGATTAGGCCCTACTAAATGAATATAAAATGGGGAAAAAATTAGGCTGGTACCGTTTGTTATAATTTATTATAGTTAAATACCCCAAGTGTATTTTCTTTTATTTAAGTGCACCGACCAATAGCAATTTATTACAATATCCATAAAACAAAATGACATACTTGAAGTGCATCTCGGGAAGAAAAAAACACCGAAACAAAAATCTCTTTTGTCATATATTAAAATTAGAGAATTTTTAATTTTATAAAAATAATAAAATAAAAGACTAAAAACTTATAAAAATTGAAATTGAAGAATTTTTAACTTTATAAAAATTAAATTAATATAAAAATTTAATTATAAATAAAATTAATAAAAAATTAATTTTTAGATATTAAAATAAAATTTTAATTAGTATAAAAATAAAAATAAATAAAAATTTAAAGGTACAGAACCTTTCATAAAATCACAAAATAATCTCTTTCTTTCACCTCTTTTTTAAAAAAATAATTATCCTAGATAAATTATCATTATGTTAAAAATTCAAATAATAATAAAGTTATCTTTTTGGGAAAAAATGCAAATAGATACAAAAAAAAGTTGAAAAAAATTCATTTATCTATTTATTTTGAGTTTTTCATTGATGTTACTATTTGATTTCCAAACAATAATATATTTTTCTTTAGCAATTTGATTATTTATAAGACTTATTTTATTTGTTTATTTTAGATTTTTTATCGATGTTAATATTTGAAGACCAAACAGCAATATGTTATTGTCTAAAAATGAAATGGTAACATGCCTTTCTTTAAAAGTTTAGTTATTAATAAGACTTAATATTTTTCATTATTTAGAATTTTTGGTTAATATTATTGTTTGGATACTAGAAAATGACAGACACTTTTTAGACATTTTGATTATTAATGAGACATAATTTATCTATTTATTTTATGTTTTAATTGATATCACTGTTTGAAGATTAAACAGTAACAGTAACATACTCTTTTTTAGTAGTTTGATTATTAATGAAACTTGATTTATCCTTTTATTTTGAATTTTTAATCGATGTTACTGTTTGATCTTTGAAGATCAAACAGAATAACATGATCTTCTTTAACAATTTGGTTATTTATGAGACTTGATATTTCACATTATTTAAAATTTTTAGTTGATGTTACTGTTCGGAGATAAAACAGTAACATGTTATTGTCTGGAGGTTTAATTATTAATTAGATTTAATATTTTTTTTATTTAGAATTTTTTATCAATATTATTGTTTTGAGATTAAATAGTAACATGCTCTTCTTTAATAATTTAGTTGTTAATGAGACTTGATTTATTTTTTTATTTTAAATTTTTTATGAATGTTACAGTTTAGAGATAAAATAGTAACATGTTATTATTTGGAGACTAAACAATAACATGCTCTTTTTTAGTAATTTGATTATTTATGAGACTTAATATTTTATATTATTTAAATTTTTTTATTAATATTACTATTTGAAAATGAAATAGTAACATATTTTTCTTTAGAAGTTTAGTTGTTAATGAGACTTGATATTTTCTATTATTTTTTACTTTTGATCGATGTTATTGTCTAAAGACAAAACAGTAACATGCAAACAGTAATATAGACTTTTTAGGCAATTTGATTGTTAATGAAATCTAATTTATCTATTTATTTTAAGTTTTTAATCGATGTTACTGTTTGAAGATTAAATAATAATCTATTACTGTCTGAAGATAAAATAGTAACATGCGCTTCTTTAATAGTTTGATTATTAATGAGATTTGATATTTCATATTATTTGATATTTTTTTATCAATGTTACTATTTGGTGTCTTCAAATAGTAATATACTATTATTTAGTAATTTAGTTATTAATGAGACTTGATTTATCTTTTTATTTTAGATTTTTAATCAATGTTACTGTTTGATTTGCAAACAGTAATATGTTATTTTTTGGTAGTTTTGTTGTTAATGAAAATATATTTATTTGATTATTTTGAGTTTTTAGTTGATGTTACTATTTGGAGACGAAATAATAACATGCTCTTCTTTGACAATTTGATTATTGATAGGATTTGATTTATCCTTTTATTTTAAATTTTTTATTGATATTATTATTTAGAGACTAAAGAATAACAAAAGTAATATGTTACTATCTAGAGCCAAATAGTAACATATTCTTCTTTAATAATTTAGTTATTTATAAAACTTAATATTTCATATTATTTTGAATTTTTGATTGATGTTACTATTTTTATTTAGTATTTTTAAATAGTAACATGCTTTTATTTAATAATTTAGTTATCAATGAGATTTGATTTATCTTTTTATTTTGAATTTTTGATTGATATTACAATTTAAAGACTAAATAATAATATGCTATTGTTTAATTTACAAATAGTAATGTGTTATTTTTTGATAATTTTATTGTTAAAAAAGTTATTATGATATTATTAAATACCAAAAGAATTGATGAGTAAAAGTTTAATATAAGATTTGAATGAATTTAAATTGAGAAAAAAGAGGTCAAAGTTAGTAAAATGATAAAAAAATAAATAAAAATTGAGAAAATTCATTAAAAAAGGCTTTTTTTCGCTAATTAAAGTGGATGAAATACTTTTAGCATTTTACAAGTGCATAGATCTTAAAAATTATATGAAATTAGAGATGTCAAAATGGGTTGAATTTAACGGATTGACATAGGACTGGTATAAATACGAAAAATGATAACAATGGCCCGACCTAATAAGAGATTAAGATTGATTAGCCCGACCTAGTAAGGGACTAGGACTGATAAGTGTTAACACATTAAATTGTTGGGTTAACCTATTAGCTTGGTAATATTAATAAGTAATAAATAATTAATTTATTATATATTTAATTTTTATTTAGATATTAACATAATAATTTTGATATATTAAAATTATAATTTAATATATATAATATTAAAATTTTATATAAGTACAATATTAAATAATTCTTAATATTAAAATTAATAAATTTATATATTTAATATTGTCGACATATATTATATAAGTATATCAAAATAAATAATTATATTAAAATTAAAATTATTAATTTAATATTAAAATTTTAAATTATTAAAAAAATTAAATAAATAATTTTGATATTAATTTTAAATATATTATATACATATATATAATATAATACATTTTTTTAATTTTTTATTATTATATATAAATTATTATATGTTATTAATATATTATTTATATATATTTTATAATATAAAAATTATTAAATATATTTATTTTTATATATAATACTTTGGACTTCATTAATATTTTATTAAATAAAATAAATATATAATATATAATTCTTGATTAATATAAAATTTAAATTATTTTATTAAATTTATATATTATTAAATGTAAATTCACACATTTATTAGACTTTAACAATATATTTTTATTTTATTAAATATGTATTTAATAATATATATTTATTTTTATATATAATATATGTGACTCATTGACATATATAACAAAATTTTAAGTCATAATAATATATAATTATATTTAATAAATAATAATAGAATTTAATTAATTAATGATATAAATTTAATAATAAATAATTATTATGATAATAATAATAAAATATAACATATTATAAAATTTCACCTGGTAAATGTTGATCTTGGATTAGGATTGGTACTGTAACAATTAGGTCGACTCGACTTGGTGAAAAAGTAGTCCAGTCTGGGATTGATCCGATGTATAGTCCTATTAGGTTAATTTGGTAAGGTTGTGTTAATTCATTTTAATAGGTCTATATGAAATTGACATATAATTTGTTTTAATCGGATAATCAAATACAAAGTTATAATTGTTCAAAGTTTTAAACTCAATATATATATTTCTAATTGAGTAGATCCCACCGAAATTCAATTTTCTTACTTTTTGTTAAAAGTCATAAAAAGACGAATAAAAATAAGTAGTGATATACAAAAATTAATAACTTAATCATGAAATTATACCTTTCTGAAGTTTCTAATTCTCGATCACATTTTTATAGTTAAAAAGGATATTTTAAAAATATAATAGTAATAATTCATAAAATCGATATCTCCTTGAAATAAAGATTAATGCTATCACCTATTTGAAAGGAAATCCAAGAAATGGCACTTCAATGTAATTTATTGTATAAAATAAATCAAATTTACATTTAATTAGGAATTAAAAAAATTATGAATCTAAACTATTAGTAAAAATACTATAACCTTCCAAACTAATGATCATTATCATCTTTGTCCTTGGCATTGTCCTTCTTATCACTATCTTCATTTTTTTATTGTTAACGTTTTCCTCATTTTTCATCCTTGAGTTCCTCCTTTAATTTTCTTATCCTTATTCTCATTGTAAGAATTTAAATTAAAATTTATATAGAATTTGGAACATTATGACAATAAAATTAATGAGAAAGTGGACTTTTATTATAAATTTAATTCTCTTGAATAAAATAGTATTCAAATGAATATTATAAGGCATAGATATTCCTTTCTTTCTCCTAGAGTATGTAATTCTCAATGAGACAATTCAATAATTAGATAAGTTAGGAGTGGAGAGCGAATATAGCTGATATAAATAAAATTTTATTAAGCTCTCCCATTATGGACTAAAAAAGGTATGAGCTTATACTTTAACTATTAAACACATTAATTTAAAATCAGGTATCTTCAAGTAATAAATCACTTTAATAATTAGGCTTTAAAAAATAAAAATATCTTGAATCATTGTTCAACTAATTTTATTAAAAAGTAAAATACTTACAATTAATGATAATCTATATAAAAATTCTAATATTCTTCCACTTTGACAATATTAATTATAAAGAATTTATTTTATAAAACATTTTATATGAAAATAACTTTCAAGCTGAACATAAAATTTTAAATACTTGGCCACAATTTTCAAAACACACCATCTAAGAAATGAGTCATTAATGTGAAAATGTAGCAAGAAAAATAATATTAAAAGCGTGATTTAATAAGATATGCTATTTTTTCTCAATGATTTCTTTAGAATAAATTCAATAATAAGATAAAGAAATATTATAGTAATAATAAATTTAATTATCTCAAAATTTTAAAATAATAGCCAATTAAGAGATAAATATCAAACATAAGAGCTGATAGGTGACTATAGAGTCCTAATCCTTATAAATTTGCTAGTTAGAATGTCTCTAAATTTCAAAATGATATCAACTAAGAGATAAATATATAACTCAAGAACCAATGATTGATACCAAATTTTGGTTCTAATAAATCTATTGTTAAAATGCCTTCAAAATTTATAAATGGTGTTAACTAAAAGATAAAGATATATATCAGTAACTAAGTAATGAATAACAAATCTGAATCCTAGTAAAGTATTATACAAAATAACATATTAGACTTGATACGTAGCCTCTATCAAGGTAATTTTCATGATTTTAATATAGTGTGCATAGAAACCACATATACAAGTTCAGGAATTACTGACTGACATTAAGTTTTAGTCCCTATAATTATAGTAATTTGTATATTTCACAATATAGATATATATGTATTAATAAAGAATTACTAAATTGCATATATAAATGCATGATAATTTACCAATATGATTAAAAGCAAATATGATAAAAAAATTAATAGATTGTGTAATAATATATATGATATATGCATTTTGTATACCAATAAATATACATACATATACATGTATATGTATATATATCTACATGTATATACATATACATATACATATATATATATATACACACACACACACACACTATTTTTTGTGATGTTAATATTTTAATTGTAAATAAAATTAGAGATTATAAAAAATAGAAAAATGTGTAACAAAGCAAATTAAAATAAGAGAAATAATGTATAAATTGTAATGTAATAGAAGTTAAAAATAGAATATATAGTAAATTAATTTAATTAAATAAAATATTTTATTTATTAAAAATAGTAATATAATAAAAGATAAATTAATAGTATTTAAACTTTAAATAATTATACAAAATAACATATTAGACTTGATATGTAGCCTCTATCAAGATAATTTTCATTATTTTAATATAGTGTGCATAGAAACCACATATACAAGTTCAGGAATTAATGACTGACATTAAGTTTTAGTCCCTATAATTATAGTAATTTGTATATTTCACAATATAGATATATATGTATTGATAAAGAATTACTAAATTGCATATATAAATGCATGATAATTTACCAATATGATTAAAAGCAAATATGATAAAAAATTAATAGATTGTGTAATAATATATATGATATATGCATTTTGTATACCAATATACATATATATAGATATATATATATATATATATGTATATGTATGTATATATATATATGTATATGTATGTATACATATACATGTATATGTATATATATCTACATGTATATACATATACACACACACTATTTTTTGTGATGTTAATATTTTAATTGTAAATAAAATTAGAGATTATAAAAAATAGAAAAATGTGTAACAAAGCAAATTAAAATAAGAGAAATAATGTATAAATTGTAATGCAATAGAAGTTAAAAATAGAATATATAGTAAATTAATTTAATTAAATAAAATATTTTATTTATTAAAAATAGTAATATAATAAAAGATAAATTAATAGTATTTGAACTTTAAATAATTATACAAAATAACATATTAGACTTGATACGTAACCTCTATCAAGATAATTTTCATTATTTTAATATAGTGTGCATAGAAATCACATATACAAGTTCAGGAATTAATGACTGACATTAAGTTTTAATCCCTATAATTATAGTAATTTGTATATTTCACAATATAGATATATATGTATTGATAAAGAATTACTAAATTGCATATATAAATGCATGATAATTTACCAATATGATTAAAAGCAAATATGATAAAAATTAATAGATTGTGTAATAATATATATGATATATGCATTTTGTATACCAATAAATATACATATATATATATATATATATATATATATATATATATATATATATATATATATATATATATATATATACATGCATGTATACATGTACATGTATATATCCACCCAGTCAATTCTGTTTCACTTAATCCCTATTTCATGGCCATATATCTTTCTGGCTAAGGAATGGAAAACCTTTCTCTTGTTACATGAATCCAATTTTCATTTCATCCGCGAAAAGTCATCTTTTTCTCAACAATGTCTTTGTCATTTGATCCAATAGCGTTCCGTTAGATAGGAATAGGTTTGATAAATACTGATAACTCTCGGATAGAGTATTAGAATGGAAAAATCCATTAGATAATGAACTATTGGTTCTAAGCCATCTCTGGCGATGAATTAACAATTCGAAATGCTTTTCTTGCGTATTCTTGATAAACTAGCGTTTATACATAGATGTAGGAAGAACTGTTTGGGAAGTAAGAAGCCCTCTTGACATCTCTTCATCTGCAAAGAATTCTCGATGTGAAAACACAGAGACAAAAGGCTGATCTTTGAATAGGAAAAAGAGTGGATCCGTAGGGTCCCAAATGAATTAGCTTATTCGAAAAAAGCCTTATTCTTTGGAAGATCTATCTCGTGTCTGGTACTGCATGGTTTCACTCTGCAAGAACTCCGAATCATTCTCTTGAAGCTCATCCTCTTCATCATAAATGATTCGCTTGCTCCGAAATGACCTGGCCCAATAGGGAAATCCTAATTCATTGGGCCTTTCGATACAATCCAATAAAAAGCCCCAAGGGCGCCATATTCTAGGAGCCCAAACTATGTGATTGAATAAATCCTCCTCTATCTGTTGTGGGTCGAGGACTCCTTCCCTTTCTTCAAACTCCGATTTGTATTTTTTATAGAGAAATCTCTGATCAACGATAGAACAAGATCCATTTTTAATCCTATTTAAGGGATTCCTTGGTTCGGGCCAAAGAAGCAATGTCACTCGATCATTATCAAACTGACTGTAATTTTTTTTTGTCCGTGAGGATCCCATCAGAACGCCTTCTACTTCTAATAGGCCATGAACTAGATCAGAATCATTCTCAACGAGTCCATAAGAAGTGATCCCATTTTTTTCATCAGGTCCGGGTAGAGACCAAAGGTCTTGAGCGATCGATCAGGCAGAACAACTCAAAAGATAAAGAAGTATCGTTAATTTCCTCATGCTTGTTCCAAGTTCGAAGTACCATTTGTACAAATAAGAATCCCCTTCGTTACGTGATTTCTTCTTCATATAGATAGATATAGGATCTATGGAGCAATTACTTAGAAGTACATTTTGTGAAACAGCCCTTCCTGTCTGATAGAAAAGGATCCCATGATCCTAAACCGATCTTACCTTGGATCACAAATCCCAAGTTTGTGTCAGAAATTCCCTGAATCGATTTTTCACTTCCATAAAGAATATAATTGATAACTTGAAGTTCCAGATTATCCCTTTCCTGCAATAGGTCCTAGAGGAAAGGGGTTACTAAATTTATATTGTCCGCAATTTCATATAGAATTACGGGTCGAACTAAAGCAAAATACTTTTTCTTGGTAGGTGCGATCCATTGGACATAGAACCAATTTTGAAATTTTTTTGATTCCTTAGAATTTTTTTTTTTACTGTTCCAGGTGGTATCAAGATGCCATTGTGTCAGGATATCTTTTCCATCTCTCCAGGAAAATGTATATCTCCCGAAAAGATTTTTAGTTCAATCCCCTTTTTGCTTTTTTCCACTCGGACCAATCCGCCTACTCAGCTTCTTATATTGAAAGTTATTGGTGTATCTACTCCAATGATACTATTGTTCCGTACCATTATGGGAGAGGATTCGGGTAAAATATGCACTTCCTCGGGAATGAAAAAAAATCGATCTACTTTCATTTGGTATTTTAGCTTAAATTCTTTGAATCCTCTATACTCAATTAAATCCTTTTTTTTTAAAATGGAATGAAACCTTATAGTCCTATATTTAATAATTCCTGAACTCTTTTTTCTGTATAGAGGATCATCGAAATGAGCAAAAATACTATTTTTATGAAAAATACCATTAATAGGTATTTCAATCGAGATACCAGAAGGGGGCATTAGTTCTTTGTCTCGTTCTTGGATCGATTGAAATGGAATGATGAATCGATTTCTTTGCCTCTTTGCCAATAAATCTGAATTAGCGTGAAGAATAACAGGATATAGGAAATTACAAGGGCCTCGATTAAGCCTTGAATAATCTGGAATCCCACCTTTTTTTTTACTAAAAGTATTTGAACTAAAGAATTTGTGCTTTACTTGATCATTACTTACTAGAAGGTTAGAAATATATCTTCCTCCAGCAGAACGAGAATGAATGTTCATTTGATCTTGATCTTTGTGGAGTGAAAAAGGGACCCGGACCTGCACGACCCTCCTGATAATATCCATAAATGACTTGTTTTTGGTAAGATATGGACATTACTATATTTAAATGCGGGTGCATGGTACACATTGTTACTCCAATGCATTTCTCCCTCTGAATCAGAATAAATATGTTTTCGAAACCTCTCTTTAAAATTCAAAGTGTATGTTCTTGCGCGAATCTCGACAATCATTTGTTCTGATTCTACATATTGATCATTTTGAACTAATAGAAAACTTTTTGGTGGAATAGTCACGTTATGCAGAATATCTTCACTTGCAATAGTTACATTCAAGTCTATATAACATAGAAAAGCAGGATGCCCATGACGTGTACGTGTAGGATGAACCAAACCTGCATTGAATTTAATTTTTCCATTAGAAGGGGCTCGTACATGTTCTGCAGCACCCCCCGTGAATACTCCACCGGTATGAAAAGTTCTTAATGTTAGTTGAGTGCCCGGTTCTCCAATAGATTGACCCGCAATAATACCTACAGCTTCTCCCCAGTTCCACCAGATTTCCATGAGTGGGACTCCGGCCATAACACAATCGACAGATCCAAGATGTACTCCTACAAGTAAAGGGGGTTCGAATCCATATTGGTTGTGTTTGAGAGGTTATGAATCAATTGACAAGTCCAATCCCTATATCTTGATTTCGAATGGCAATGCATCTTGAACCTATATATATATCGTCTGCTAATACACGACTAATTAATGCTTGTATCCAAATTCTTTCCGGCATCATTCGATTCCTAGAACTCACAGAAATCCCTCGAATGGTGCCACAATCTGTTCAATGTACAACAATGTGTTGAACTACTTCAACAAGTCAGTGCGTAAGATATCCAGCATCGGATGTTCGTACAGCAGTATCCACAACCCCTTTGCGGGCTCCGTAGCACGAAATAATATATTCTGTTAAAGACAGTCCTTCACGTAAATTGCTTTGAATGGGTAAATCAATCATTTGCCCTTGTGGATCCAACATTAATCCTCTCATACCTACTAATTGGTGTACTTGAGATGCATTTCCTCTAGCTCCCGAAAAAGACATTATATGGACTGGATTAAAAGGGTTAGTCGTCCTAAAATTAGGATTCATTTCTTGTCGTAAATATTCACTTGTAGCATACCATATCTCAATGGATTGGCGTAATTTTTCTACCGCATGTACGTTCCCATAATGATGGTGTTTTTCCAAAATCAAACCTTGTTGTTCAGCATCTTGGACTAGCCATCTCTTAGAAGGTATTGTTAAAAGATCATCAATTCCTAATGAAATGGATGTAACAGTAGCTCGTTGGAACCCTAGAGTCTTTACTTGATCTAGAATGTGTGATGTATATGCCATTCCAAAGTGATTTATTAATTTGCTAATAAGTCGTTTAATGGCAGTTCCATCTATAACTTTATTGTGAAAGACTAGGTTGGCCCGTTCTGCCATAAATACCTCCATATTCCATTCAATGGGGTTTGGTTCGACAATGGGTTTGAGTCAATGATTGGAAAACTTTCTTTTCTTCACCTTAATTCGCCTAGAAATTCAAGAACATAACTATGATCCTAGTTGACCTGGAGAAACCCGAATTCATACCAGTATCATAAATTTACTTAATCTTAGATACCATCTGTATGGTTAGATCCCATACGAGTAGGCCCTGCAAAAGCCTTGTATAGCTTCTTCAATTTCTCGACAAAAAGAAATATGACCAATAGTGGTTCGAATGTATATACAACGAATTTCTTGTTTTATACTTCTTACTATTAGATAGTGCCCATAAATCTCATGATAGGTACCAAAAGATTCGTAGTGAATTTCGATAGGAGCTTCTCTTGAAGAAATAACACGTTGATCTAGTTGCCACCGGAACCACAAAGGGCTATCCAAATTAATTCTTTTCTGTCGATAAGCTCCAATTGCATCATAGGAATTACTTATTATACATGTATATGTATCTACATGTACATATATATATATATACACACACACACACACTATTTTTTGTGATGTTAATATTTTAATTGTAAATAAAATTAGAGATTATAAAAAATAGAAAAATGTGTAACAAAGCAAATTAAAATAAGAGAAATAATGTGTAAATTGTAATGCAATAGAAGTTAAAAATATAATATATAGTAAATTAATTTAATTAAATAAAATATTTTATTTATTAAAAATAGTAATATAATAAAAGATAAATTAATAGTATTTGAACTTTAAATAATTAGAGTGAACATAAAAAATAAAATATATAAGGAAGTAGATAAAATGAAAAAAATAATAGTGTGTAAACTACAGAGTTTTGATAAAATTTTAATTGATATATTTTTAATTTAAAATATAACACTTGAAATTTATTATGAAGAAAAAAATAAGAAAATATTTATAAATAAAATTTAAAATATCTTTACAAATTATTTTTTAAATAAAAAATACAAATAATTAAATTTCATTAATAAATTTTATGTTAAAATTTTAATTTATTTAAAATGTTCAAATGAGTTAAAAATAAATTATATTATATTATATTTATAATTCTTAGTAATATTAGTTTTTATAGTATAAATAAGTAAAAAAATGTCGGAGAGAAAATAAAAAGACGAGAAGTAATATGTGACCTATATATATATAGTAATAAAAAATGGGATATTCAAAAAATTAGTTAATTAAATTAGACTTTTATAATCTTTACGTTGTTTAATATATTTCAATGATAAAAATAATTTGATATATCTATAAAACTCAGAAATATTAATATCTAAATTTTCAATATTATAAGTGAATAAAATGTAAAATAAAAATTTATAGTAAAATAGATAAAATAAAAAATAATAAATAAAATATTATGCCTTTTCAAGATCCTTTTATTAATATTAACTTATTTTTCCATATGATACTTAAAAATTGATATAAAAAAGATGACAAAATTTAAATACATAAAATTTGATTTTAATATTGTTAGTAAAATGTCCAATATGCAATAAATTAATTCAATTTATAATAATTTTTATATCAAAATATTGATTTATTTAATATATTTATAAAATTTTAAAAATGCAATATATATTATTATATCTATAATACTTAATGATATAGATATTTGAGTTACGAGCAAAATAAATGGGCATAAAAAATGATAAAAATATAAAATAGTGTAAATGAAAAGGAAAGAAATAATGTGTGACCTAATAAACAATAAGAGTTAAAAATTAAATACATATTAAAGCAAACTAAATAAATTTGATAAAAAATTAGATTATTTAAAATATTTTTATTGTAAAAATAAATTACATTATAATAAATTTATATTACTCAATAGTTTTGAGTTGTAAATAATAAAGTGAAAAAATAGGATATATAGTACATGAAGTATAAAGTTTAACAAAATTTCATTTGATATATTTATAAAATTTGAATATAAAATATATAATATTATATATATATATATATATATATATATATATATATATATATATATATATATATATATATATATATATATATACACTATTTGGTGATGACAATATATAAGTTATAAATAATAAAAGTGAATATGAGAAATAGAAAAATATAAAATGAAATAAATAAATGGAGAAACAATGTTTGAGTCATAAAAATAATGAAAACTAATACTAAAATATAGGAATAAAGTAATTTAATTTAATTAAAAAATGAAAATTATTTAAAATATTTTTATCATAAAATTTTCTATCATTTTAAATTTGGATAAGTCAATTTGAATCGTAAATAATTTAAATAAAAATGTTAAATAGTACATGAGATGATGAGAAAGTATAAAATCTTAAAAAAACTCTAATTAATATGTATTTAATTTAATATATAATACTTAAAAAATTAATTTAAATAAATAAAAATTATAATTATTTGAAATATTTTTATCCTAAAATTATTATGCTATATTAAATTTATAATATTCAATGTATTTAAATTATAAATAGTATAAATAATATATTAACAAGAAATTAAAAATGTCAGGGTGAGAAAAGTTTTCTCCCAACCCAACAAGTATCCCAAAAAAACTTTAAATTCATAATATTTTTGATTTTATATTAAAAATATTATATTAAGTTTATTAAAGTTAAAAAATTGACAAAATTAATAAGTTTATCATCAAAATTGTAAAGAATTAGTAAAATAAATTTTAAATTATATAAAATTATAATTTTATCCTTAAATAATTATCTCTATATCTTTCCATACAAGTAATTTTGTCTTAAAAAAATATGATCGAAGGATAAAATTATAGATACAAATTATTATTTAAGAATAAAATTATAGTTTCACAGAATTAAGAGATCATTTTGTATACTTTATAATTTTAGGATGAATTCATTAATTTTTCCTAATAGCTATAGTTTTAAATGCAATTTTAATTCCTTATTGATTTCTCTTTTCAAAATAATATATTTTAATTTTTTTACATTTTCAATTATTTTAATTTTGATCGCATCATCACCTATTTGTCTAATTAGGTAATTCCAAAAAAAATTAAAAAAACTAATGTGTTGCCAAATAATTCAATATTTGCCTACATAACAATATATGGAAGGTGATGTGTAATAATATCTATTTTCTTATTTGAATCATCCGGAATTTAATAGATTTTATTAGTTCACATATTAATTTAAATTCGAGTTGAATCAGATTTAACATGGAAATAAGCCTTTTCAAATCTGTCTATTACATTTACAATGTCTAACTTGAAATCTTGTATAAGAAATGTCGAATTCCTTATTACTCATATTAACAATTATTAATTTATCTTTTACACTATGTTTATCTTTCTTTATTTTTATTTTTATTTTATTTTCAATATTTTTATCTCGTTTTCCGTCTTCTAGCAGATTTTTTTGGTAGATCTGGAGAGACCTATCTCTATCCTCGATCTCTCTTTCTACCAAAAGTCCATTTTCTCTCCACTTTGCTACCATTTTTCTCGCCTCGCTTCTTCTTCCTCTTACCGTCTTTCCAAACTCCAGTTCCGATTGGGTCATCTCAACCAGCATTGTTGGTGCCAAACTTCCTACTAGCTCTGTCACTCTCAACCTTGATGCTAGCCACCTCTTCCCTTCCCTGTTGCCAGTGTCACCATAGGCCAGTTTCTTCCTTGCGGTTTATTCTTTATTTGTTTTTTCTTAGTTTGTTTTTCACATTTTTTTTTTTGCTTTCATTTATTTATTTATTTTTCACTTCAGATTTCTGATAGTTACCTCAAGTCAAATTAGAAGAAAATCACAGAGGTCTCCTTCTTCATCTTCACCCGCCACTAGCATGACCGCCTTCATTAATGGTGATTTTGTGGGAAGCAACTATGACAATTTTTGGATTTTTTTTACAAAATATTAATGATCATTTTTGGGTGCTTATCTTTTTAATTTTTTTTTTATCCTTTTTATTCTTTGCTGTACTGGTTGAATGGTATTGAGGATAAATTTGAAGACAGGAGTCTGGTGTTTTATCAAAGCACCGGAAGCATAGGAACGAAGCAAATGATTAGAGCGAGAAACAGGGGAAGAGGAAGGTCACCCTAAGATAAGAAATCGCCTCCTTAGCATTCTATTATCCTGTTGACGAAAAGTTAAATGTAGGATCAAAATTATTTAATTAAATATTTAGAAAAATAAGAATAAATTAAAACAATTAAAATTATATAATCTATATTTGAGAGAAATTATAATTGTATTCAAGCTAAAATTATATGTATTTAAAGTCCTCAGCTTTGTTTATTTGTTAACAATTTTTTTATTTTTTCTCTTAAATAAATAATTATTTTATGAAATTAAAGTATTAATAAATTATTATTTTTTATTTACTGATGAAATCCTCTTGATTTCAAGAGAGATAGTTGAGAATGATTTTGATATTTAACGGTCAGTTGATGAATTGATTGATTTGATTAATTAATTACTCTTAAATTAATTAAATTTAAAACATCAAGGGCCAACATTTTGACTTTGTTGCTCGGTAAAAATAATTAAATTGCCTCTCAGAATTTTTTTATATTTTATATTTTATCTTTTCTAATTTTTTTTAAAATTTAATAATTATATAAATTATATTAATTTAATTTAAAAAATTTTAATATATAATAAATTATAATATATTATTTGTTATAAAATTTAATATATTAATTAATATAAAATTTTAAAATATTAAAATAAAAAATATTTAAATAATTTATCGAATATATTCATAACTTTATATATAATTTTACATTCAAATAATTAATTATAAATAATTAATTTTATTAAATATTTTTATTTAAATAATTAATTAAATTAATTAATTATTATAATTATCAATTGTTAAATAAGGTGAATGTAGTTTTCACTAAATCTACCTTATTAATTATTTATTGACATTTTTTCTTACACTTGACTATTCTTTTTCATTTTTTGGTGGGTTGGGGTGACTTGCCCTTTAATTGTGAACCCGTTTACTCAATCCGTGCCAAACCCTTTCCCCTCTCCTTCTTCCTTGCCATAGATGGCCGCCTCATCTTCCTCGATGTCATCTTACACATCCTCGTCCGACTCCTCTTCTCACCGGCGTAGACGTTATCACCGTAGCCGTCGGGACCGAGATAAGGAATCCTTAAAGGTACGTAAGAAGACCAAGTCCCATTCCAAACGACGTCGTAGGCATCACCACTCTTCCGATTCCTATTCTTCATCCTCCCTGTCCGATGATTCCAGGTTGGTCGAGATTGGTTTTCCTTTCCTTTTATATCTACATCTGACAGCTCTGCCGATTCATTTTTCAATCAGTCTTGGTCGTATGTTTTGTGCACAGTCTTTCTCTTTTTTTTTTTTTTTTCCGATTCATAAGGGGACTAGTAGGGGAGCAGCCAAGTTTAAAGATAGAGAGCTCGAATTTGGAGTACGTTTAATTAGGATTTCTATGGCTTATGTTCCGGTCTGTTTGGCATCTACTTTCGGCATGTTTAACATCTTATATTAATATGATTTAAGTTTCATTTTAGTGGAAGTAATTTCTCATTAGATTCATTTTTAAGCATGAAATTAAAACCATTCCCGGCCTTACTTTAGTATCTATGATTCTAAGTGTTTGACTCAGATTTTGTCTTCTGAATCATTGGGGCATACAAGTAGACCTTCTAACATGTACATATGTCTCTGGATTACATGTAACGTTGTTCAATTGACTGGGCTGAGCGTGTTTGGTTCATTTATTTAATTTGAGAGTGTTTTTCTTGCCCAGATGGTCCGTTGATTCGCTCACTGTTTCCTTCTATATAGAATACTATCAATTCTGAGTGAAAATGAGCTCTCGGTCTCTTTTTTTTTATTTTAAATATACCCGATTGCCCTCAACATCTTATTTTGAGTAAACTCATCTTTAGTCCCCAAAATTTAAAGGTTATGACCATTTGGTCCTCAAAATTTTGCTAAAACTTTTAATCCCTCTTTCAAAATTTCCATTTGAAGGTGGATGAAATATTTTGATATGGAAGAGCCACTTCACACTATCATTAAAAGACAAATTGAAATGATAAGTGAAGCTGGTTGCTCAAAGACATCGTCATTTCACTGAAACATGAAATACCCATTGCTGTAGCAGTTTGAACTTCTGTCTGGGTCATTATATCTAGTGATATTGGAAAAGCCCATAAATAAAGATATCAAGTAAATGATTACATTAACATATCAGAAAAGGAAAAAAAAAAAAGTAAAAATGAAGGAGTCATACAGCGTAAATATATAGAGTGAATTAAAACAGAAAAAGATCTTATGAAAAAAGAGTCAATACAAAACAATGAAATATATGGAGACAGACACCAAGATAAGGTCATTATGAGAGAGAGACAAAGTTACCTGGAGATCACAAAGATGAAATGGCGTTGAAGGTGTTGTTCATACAAAAGAGGGGTGACAAGGATGCAAACCAGCATGGCTTGTCTCTTATTTGCTCAAAGATGTCGTTTTGGAAAGATGAGTAGATCTGTTATCAATTGAAACGGTGTTGCCTTTATGCAAATAGCTTCAATCACCATTTCAGCTTGGCTTTTGAGGACCGTGTGGAGTTGTTCTTCCATCTTAGTTGATTCCATCCACTTTCAAAAGGAATTTTTTCAACAGAGGGATGAAAAATTTTAACAAGATGATAAATGAAGGACCAATAATGACAATGGGAAATTTTTTAGGGCTAAATGTTTAGCGCCATTAAATTTTAGCGACTTAAAGATGGGTCTTCTCTCTTATTTTAATATATATGCTTGTTCATATTTCTATAAAAAATGTTTGCCTGTTGATACGTGTTGGTGTTTAAAACTTCCTGTATTACATTTTTTAGAACAATTTCTTAGAAGATAGGTGGATTGCTTTGGCCCTAATGTTTTGTTCTGTTTGTTAAATAACTGCAGAAGTGAGAGTTCTTCTGACAGTGAGCAAGAAACATCTCGTCGTTCAAAACGATACAAGAGGAATGAGAAACCAAAGAAGGTGATTTGTTGCACATTTTTTTCCTATTTAGATTTTATGTTGACTCTTTCTCATTTTTTGCTTTTACATTTCCAGAATAAGGAAAAGGATCGAAGTAAAAGCCATCACCACAAACGGCAGAAGCATAAAGAGAAAGAGGTAGGTTACTTTCTATTGACTTGTTTACTAATTAATATACTATTCCTTATCTCTAAAGTCTATTATTCTGTTATTATTTTTGAAATACGGCTTCATTGGAAACCTTAATCCCATCATACAGTTAATGTTTTCACCTATTCTGCTCATTGATTCAGATTCTGGTTGCTTAAGATCTGGTACAAGGGGAGTTACCCCAAGTTGATATTTATCGAAATAGTACTCATTTTCAGTGTTGGTTTATATATTTTTCTGATGCAAAATGTCCTTCCTTAACACTCTACCTGTGTCATTTTCTTTCCCTGAATCCTGATGAACTAAAAAAATATTAATTTAGTTCTGTTGCTTTTTAAATAAACAATCTTCAGATTATGCTAAAATGTTGTTGTGTTTTCCACATTAAAATATTTTTTTATAGATTCTTCTCTGAGATTCTTATGATACTTTCTGCCTATTTTGTGGATTGGCTCTTTCAAATTTGAGCTGGGGTCTGTGACATGTTGGGTGCTTGATTGACTTGCTTGGATGTTGTTTCTGGATCGGGTTTGTCCTGGCAATGGGAGCCTTATATAGAAGGAGCAAGATGGGAGGAGCAGCAGCCCTGTACAGCTTTCCAAGGTTTCTGTTGGATTCTGGCTCAGAAATTTACATTAGAACATTATGTGGTTCATTATTTTTCTAACACCTGTCCCTGTTGATGCAGTTTTTAGGGCGTGACAAAGATGATGCTGTCCGTCGCAGTGCTGTATCTGGCAAGAAGGTAATAACTGCTGGCATTTTAATAAACAGCCCTAACATGTCTGTTTCTTTGTCTGTTATAGGTATGTTGATCATGAACGTGCTTCTGCCTTTTCTCTCCATTGTAGATTCTTCTGAAACTCGAGAAAACAAAGGAAGATAAGTTAGCAGAAAGCAAGAGAAATGAATTGCTGAACTTTTTGAATGCTAGTTTTGATTAACATTGAGAAACGAAGGATTTGTGTTGGGGCATTTTACAGGGTCAGCGGGTAACCAAGTTCACTTGGTAGCCTAAGTTAATTCAGTTTACCATTGAAATCACATTTGATTCATTTTCATATATCACAGAGAGAAGAAAACGCGTGGGTACTTGGTTCCTGTGTTGTACCAAATTGGCGCTTTCCATTGAAGGGAGACTCGGACTCTGAATTTGTTCGAATGTGTGATTAACTGTCAATCTTTGCATGAGATTTCAGTTGATGGATTTTTGAGATGATTAGCAAAAGTAGTTTTCAGATGGGGCAGCTCCATAGTTTTTGACATGACTTGCATGTCATGAGGTGGGAATGCCCATTGTTCACCGCTTTATTTCATCAACATATTTAATTCTGTTGGTAGAATATATTATGCCTTTGATGTGATAATGCCGTCTTGAGAGCTGCCATTTTTGTTATGGCCGTTAACAAACTTGAAAGAAACTTTGTGAAATTCCGTTGTTAAATGGTCATGACTATGCTGCCCTAAGTAAAAAGTTCAGCTATCCATGCCTTGACCAAGCGTCAACTTTTGTTTTGCTGATTTTTTACCCCCACAAAATTGGCAATCTACTAACAATAGTTTTCTTATATTTTTATTTTCCACCTATTATTAATTGTTAAATTGAAATTTGATCCAAATATTATTGAATTGAGCACCTTTGCTGGTGGACTCTTAGCTTCGAAGATAATTAGATTCAACTTGTAAACTTAAATTTTAGGTCTTGCTATTTTAGTTGATAAGACACTTTAATAGTTAGAAATAAAATTAAAAATATTTGCATATTTATTTGCAAAATATTAAATTGTGTACTCATTTAGATTTTGTATAATACATTGTTTAAGGTGTAATAATATATAATAATATATAGAATGGTATTGTATCATTTATTTTTCATATAAATTGAATTATATAATCTTATATAATTTTTATATCTAATGTATAATTTCGAATAATGTTGTATCCACCATATATAAGCGTAAAGTGATACTTAATAAACAAAGTTTATATTAAAAAATTTATAAAAAAAGGTAAAAAAATAATAATTACAAACTATTTTATTCCTCACCACCAACATTAGCGTACATAAGATTCATAGTAAATGGCGACAAATATTTTTTCATATATTGACATAACTATTATTATTAAAAAATAATGATGTGAAATTTAACTTCCCATAACAACACATATCATTAAAAGATCATAAAAATAAATACTAAATTATTTAAAAAATAACTAAAAGAGTAAAGTACATCAACTTCTTAATGAGTTTTAATGAAATTACACGTACCTTTTTATCTAATTTTAAAATATATTGGCATTTTCATTAAAACATAAAAAAATCATATATTTAATTCTAAATTTGAATTTTTTTTGCCAGTAAATTTCATGAAAATATGATCATTTAATTCAAACGTAGTAATATAAGATATTTCAAATATTTTGTGATATAAAATATATTTTAATTAAGATTAAATAGTTAAAACATAACTGATAAAAAGAATCAAGTTTTAATATAATTATAGTCATTTTAAAGTTGCTTGAATTTAACCAAAACTTTTTTTTTAACAAAATGCTTGAATTATTCTACATTGTTTAATTTGAATGTATAATATTTTCAATCATTTAATTGAAAAAATATATAAATAAGAAGTTCAAATTTAAACATCAATTTTACCATTAGGAGAGATCCTTACTATTTACTTTTAAAGACCTATTAATTATTTAGTTTTGAGTATTGCTTGTAACTTTAATTTCCTTCAAAAATTAAATTTTAATGAGACACTGGAAACAAAAAGTTTCATCTCATTACAACTTTGTCATGTGCTAACTTATAATTTATCATATAATACAGGTATTTCTGCCTTGGGTAAAACCCCAAGGCGAAGAACTCACCTCGTTAAATTGAAGAAAATCCCATTTCCCTGAATTAGAGACTCCTGTGTTTTGCACTTTTCTTGCTTTGCAGGGTGGGAATCCTTTAAAAATAAATGGGATTGAAGATAAATTTGAAGTTGACAACAAGAATGGAGCAGATGATTAGAGTGAGAAAGGGAACATGAAAACTACCGTAAAGATAAAAGTAAGGAGTAGTTTGATTCGTATATGAACTAATTTTTTGCGGTAAATTAAATTTTTAAAGAAATAATTTTTTATATAAATTTTTTGAGAAGTATGTAAAGTTATTTAATTAATATATAAAAAGTAATATTTTTTAGAAAGTAATTATTTATATTTTATTCAGTTCAATTTTAAATATTTTAGAAAGTGTTAATAAAATAATTATTATATTTTTAATATTATTATAATATAAATTAATAAAATATAATTATTATTAATTAAATTTAACAAGAATAATTTTATCGTTATTTTCAAAAATAATATAAGAAATAAAACTTATCTAAAGAAAAATGAATGGAATTGGGTAATAACTTCTTATGTTTTATGAAAAGAAGGATTTCTCAAAAAATCTTATTTTTTATAATTTATTAAATAATAGTCAATCAAACAACATATATTTTTTTATTTTTTAAAAAATAGAACTTCTTATATTATTGAAACAAATCGGATGACTTTTATGAAACAAATTTGCCTCTACTGTTAACTTATTGGCAAAAAAATAATTGTAGGATCAAAATTATATAATTAGATATTTAAAGAAATAAAATAAATTATTATAAAAAAGAATAAAAATTATATAATTTGCATTTGAGGAAAATTATAATTGTATTTAAATCAAAATTATGTCTTTGAAGTAAAAGTGGCGATCGGTGTTGTTTGGGATTAATTCATTTATTAAAAGTTTTAATTTATTTATTAATTTTAATTAATAAAATTTATATTATAAAATTATTTAATAAATTTAATTATTTTTTATTTTTATTAAAAAATTTAATTATTAATAAAATATTATTTTAAATTCTTATTATCTTATTAAAATAAAACTTTTATATTTTTATTATATATACTTATTTATAATTTAATTATTAATTATTTTTAAATAATATTTTTAAAATTAATATAAATTATTAAATAAATTAATATATTAATCCAAAATTATATAAATATATAATATTTATGTCGTATTAATTTTTTGTTGACAATGATTTTCATTGAACCTATCGTATTGATTATTTATTGACATTTATTCTTACACTCCACCTTCCACTGCCGCATTTTTTTTTTTATTTTTATTTTTTTGGGGTGGGTGGAGGGAGTTACCCTTTTACTGTGAACCTGTTTATTCAGTCCTTGCCAAACCTTCTCCCCCTCCTTCCTCCTTCCCCTCGATGGCCGCCTCATCTTCCTCGACGTCGTCTTACACATCCTCCTCCGACTCCTCTTCTCACCGGCGTATCGGGACTGAGATAAGGAATCCTTAAAGGCACGTGAGAAGACCAATTCCCATTCCAAATGACGTCGTAGGCGTCACCACTCTTCCAATTCCTATTCTTCATCCTCCTTCTCCGATGATTCCAGGTTGGTCGGGATTGGTTTTCCTTTCCTTTTATATCTACATCTGACAGCTCTGCGGATTCATCTTTCAATCTGTCTTGATTGCATGTTTTGTGCACAGTCTTTCTCTGTTTTTTTTTCCCCGATTCGTGGAAACCTAAGTGGACTAGTAGGGGAGCAGCAAGGTTTAAAGATCGAGAGCTCGAATTTGGAGTACGTTTAATTAGGTTTTCTATGGCTTATGTTCCGGTCTGGTTGCCATCTACTTTCGGCATTTTTAACGTCTCATATTAATATGATTTAAGTTCCATTTTAGTGGAAGTAATTTCTTACTAGATTCATTTTAAGCATGAATTTAAAACCATTCCCGGCCTTATTTAGTATCTATGATTCTAAGTGTTTGACTCAGATTTTGTCTTCTGAATCATTGGGTACTTACATACGTCTCTGGATTACATGTGACGTTGCTGAATAGGCTGGGCTGGCTGGCGTGTTTGGTTCACTTACTTAAGATTGCTTTTCTTGCCCAGATGGTCAGTTGATTTGCTCACTGTTTGCTTCTATATAGAATACTATCAATTTTGAGTGAGCGATGGAACGAAAATGAAAATGAATAAAATGTTTTTCTGGTATGTACCATGATTATTTTATCAAGATAGTTGAAATTTTTATTTCATAGTAAAATTAATGAACTGATTATTCCTTCATTGATGGAATTTTATTTTTTTGGAATTTTATTTTTTTACATGTTCTATATATTTTAGCGATAATATTTACAATAAAATATTTTAGTAATTATAGTTTAAAAAACTTAAAATATAATATTATGTATTATTATTTATAAAAAATATAAGATATAATAAATTATTAAATTAGAATTAATATATTTTTCCTTGTTAATAATAATTTTAATGATAAAATTTAGAGTATAATACTTTTCTTTTTTATTATATATTTTAAATTTTAATTTCAAAATATTACAAAATTAAAGATTATTCATAGTTTTTATTATTTTATATAGGGAGAAACTTCCGTACACTAGATGTATGGTGTACTAGTCTCTTTTAGAAGCCCAAATTTTCTGGGGTATATAGTACTGTACAAACTAAATAAAATCCAACGTTTTCGAGTAGCAGTGTATCATACATTTTGGTGCATTTTAATCTTTTTTTATTATATATTATCTTTGGGAAAATCTAAGGTGCACCACTGATAGAGTGGTGCATCCATGTATTAGGAGATGCGGGTACAGGATTTGCTACCGCCTTTAAGTGGGATGCGGGAAATAGAACCATGCGGGGAGGAAAAATATTTAGCAAATGACCCCAACAAAATACTTAATTTCAAATTGAACCTTAGGCTGGATTGGTTGTTAGCCCAGCCCAAACCAAAAACTTGACAAGCTCGGTAATAATGGAGTAATCTACGTTTCTAGGAACTGGTGGTGTGGTGGTGGAGGAAGATAGGAAAGAAGGAGCTAAGTAGGAGAGGGAAGTAATGGCCGAAGTAGAAATTGCCGGTGAAGAAAAGTCGACGCAAGAGCACCCTGAATTAGTTTTGAAGCTATTGGAAGTTTAGGATTTACTGCTATAGGAGGAGCGAACAGAGGTTTGTTATCTATTGGTACTGTATAATTGTGTAAATTTGTGTCAGGGATGGTTTCATTTATGTTTTTCGTACTAGCATTTTGTTGTTAATAGAGAGAACTAAATACATTATTTTGCTTCTTTTTAGTTCAGAGAATCGAACAGAACTAAACTATATTATAGGTTCACCTGAAAAATCTTAGATTGACGCATCCTAAGAGGTGATATATAAGAAATACCTTAGTGATGTGTGTGTAAGAGGTTGGTATAACCTATTATGTTGTTAATCTTTATATGGTTGAGATCATTCATCCAATGTAGAATGAATCTAAGAGTAAAGTTTAAATTGCAACAGAATTAAGCATCGTTGGATAGATTGATCTCTTTTGACATGTTAGAAAGAGTATAGTTCGTATGTTGTGTTCAATGGTTTGCAATTTTCTTTTAGGAATCTGGCCTTGTGTATTAGAATTGATGACTTCTAAACTTAGGGACATATAATATTATATGTAATAAGATTGAAATTCTTCAACATCATGCTGACACTGCAGCTGGCTTCTAGATTCTTGGCCTATTATCCATCATCCTCACGTCTCTGTGACTATTATGAACAACTCCACAATTAACAGTAAATACTTATGCACACATCTCAACATTTGTCAAGAGAAAGATGATAAAATTAAGAGATGATATGTTTTGATTGGAACAAATGCATGTTTTTTAGGCAGTATTAATAGGTTTAGATTAGAGCAGCTGCAACTTATGATTGTCGTGCCCTATGTCTTGACCTGGAAATATGATTTCACCATCTCATCTTACCAAACAATGAATATGGCATTCATCCAAAAAGTTTGAAAAATGGTACAAAATACTTGAGGTTCACAATTATTTCACATATATCATCTGCCAAGCTAGCTGTCTTATGAAAGAGATTTGTTAGAGTCATAGCAAAGAGACACACCCCATTTACATTAATTGGGTCTAAAATAATTATTATTAGTAAATTGTTTATTACTACTAGCATATATGAGGTGTATCCCCTGTGTTGTGTCTCAAACCTCTCCTTTAACAGACTTGAAATCAGTGAATTTGTATAAACAATTTATTGTGTCGTTGACATTTTCGGGATATATACTGATATGCCTCCTCTTGGAATGCTTATTATTTGGATTACTGCCAGTAAACCCTTTGTTTCAGTATGTCCTGATGATTCAATATGCCTTGCCACTGGCAGTGAATATCAGTAAGTGATTCTTACCATACTTACCATTCAAGAAATATTCTTTTGTTAGCCGTAATCACCTTGTTACTGACCAAAAATTTATCATATCTGGCACAATGACATAACTTTTCGATCTAGCTCAAGAAGGGTGATTAGTTATTCTATTGTAAGCATATGCGTTTGCAGCTTTAGTTATGACTGCTTGGTCTGAAAATGGAGGAACATTGTGATTTCATATCTTTAAAGGAGCATTGTGATTTCATGCCTTTTTGTCAATAGTAATGTAAAGGAACATTCTTGGGAAGGCCATTACATATTGTGAATCTGTGATTGATTAATACATGTAGTGGGTTTCGTTCACCCTATTTGTTTCGGCTTTGATCATGGAAGATAGAATACTGAAGATTTTTGCTGTAATGTTAGCTTTGCTCACTCAAATTTAATCCTTGGAGTAAAGGTTGTGAGAGTTGTGACACAAGCTCCCCAAAATTCATCAAATTCTAAGTTATTGATTTGTCAAACTTTTATTTATTGAATAATAATTGAGCTCAATGTATCCTTGAAAAGATGTGTGGCTGAGGATGATTTTGAAAAGAAAAAGAAGAAACAAAGGGGTATGCTCTTTCTGGTTGGATTTGATAATTCTATGATAGATATTGAAGATACTTGAGGACATGCTTCTGATCTTTCTTTTCTTTTTCATCTGATTCTTTGTTGTATAGTACAAGATGTCCTGAAAAATACAATATGAATGCGATTAAATTTCAATATATAAGCTGACAAGGTTACCTCTCAAAATGCACTACTAATAAAGATTTAATAAATGAATTTTCTTTAACAAATTTTCCTTTTTTAGCTTTACTTTGACTATGCTAAAACACTAAAAAAGTGAAGGGGATCAAACTGAAATTTCTCTTGAATCATGAAGACTTAACCTTATGGCATATACTGGCTAAAAAATTAACCCCAATATCATTGGTCGTATAAAATTGACATTGGCTAAAACTTTGACATTGCATTCAAAAGCACTTAACGGCGTAGTTTGAGTTAAATTGGCTTAAAAATGCAATAGAAATAAGGAGATGGAAGCTAGCCATTGGTCTTTTCTTTGCATAATATGATCTATTAGTTTTTTTACAAATAAGGGATGACTATGACATCTTATAAGTATCTCATAATTGATGCTAAGTTATGTATCAGCAGTGGTAGAAAGCCATCAATTACATCAAGGATGATAACTAGTACTATGAAAGATCGATGCAGATGCTTAGAAAAGGCTGCGAAATTTTGCAAAGGCATACTCATTGTGTAATGCCACTTTCACGCACTATACTTAACACTTGCGCATATGACACAATTCAAGTAAAGCAGTTTGACACAGATTGTGCCCATGTGCACCAATGTGTGGAAGTTAGGTGCGTAGGTTGCATTTTCCATAGCTAACAATTTGTCAAACTGAACTATTCGGAGAATCTATGCTTTTGTTTGAAGATGAAGGAGGATATGTCTTATTGGAGTTGATGGTGGATGATCCACCCTTACTGCTTTTACATAAGATCCTCTCAATTTGTCAAACTGCTTTTTGCCCAAATGCCAGTCTAAGTTAGATTCTTACAAAAATGATCTGTAAGCCACAATATCAGGGAAGCTTAAGATATCCTTTGTGAATAAAATAACTAGGAATTAGTGGTCAGTGGAGGAAAAAGCTTTCAAAAAATAGATAATGCCATAAAAGCCTTGGTTTTTAAAATCATCACTTGCAAAATGTGCACTTAACACATAAAACAGTATGTAGACTAGTTTAGGCATTTCATCAAACACATTACATGCGTTTGGACGAAGTGTTTTTGATAGAGTTCTTTGCACATTTTCACCCTACCATAATTCGGATGTAAGAACAGAGATTCACAGAAAGTTTCATCGATCAAATATAGAGTAACAATGTTATAGTTTAGAATGACGAATGATCATACTTTGAGGAAAATTCTCACAATTGTCAAATTTGAAGAAATGCAATGCATGTCATCGTAACTCTAAATGAAAACTAAGAAAGTATACCTCTTTAATGGAAACGTTACAACTTCTATATGTTATTAAGTCGCGAATAGGTTCCAAATCTTGCCAATTGTGATTCTTCTTACCTTCTTTATGCTTTGTTTGACATATAATTTTGTAGGATTGATTTCATTTCATTGCAATTGAAATGATTTCAATTCATTTATAAATGAACTCAATTGTTTGGATATTTTGTTGAAAATTATGATTTCAATTCATTTGTAAATTAAATATTTTATTTGAAATATATGAAAAAATATATGAAATTTAATTAAAAAATAAATTTTGATAATATTATGATAAATATAATATTAGAAAGAGAGTAAAACTTTCATATAAATTTTTTTTTAAGCAAATAAAATGAATTCTAGTGAAATTTTTACTAAATTGGATGGATTTCATAATGACACAAATATAATTAAAATAAGAATTGTAAATGAAATAAAATCATTTTATATTTAAAGTCAAACACCAATTTTAAAAAAAAATTATTTAAAAATGAAATGAAATCTTATTTTTAATGTTGTGAAATAAGGGTTTAATGATTTGGTGCTTTTTAGCCTGGAAGACTTCATCTGACCTTGGCGTCATTTCGTAATTTTCCTTTCTTGCCAATAGAAGGTGGCAACCAATTAACCCAACCCATCATATCATATATGGACTGTTGATGCGGTGGTGCAAATGCGTCTTAGACGCTCCCATTATTATTTACTTTAGTGATATTGCTATTCACAATTTCATGCATACAATCATTGGTTATATCAAATGTAAGATTACATTTTTGAATTACACTTTTCACTTGAGTTGTGTGGAACAGATGAGTTAAGGTGACTCATAGTCATATGTGAATTGAGCTTGTGTGGCTCAGTATGTCCCGACTGGTGTATTTTGCAAATTTCTGTACTGGATGGAAGTTTTAACTCGATTCTAAAAAGTCCGCCGATAAATAATTTGACTTGTGGGTTTTTTTTTTTTTCCAAATTTGAAGATATTTTAAATTTTTAAAAAATTAACATTATTTTAAAATAATATATAACCATTCATAAATAAGTAATAAAATATTGAAACTTTATATATATCCTCAAAAAATATTACATTTACACAATATAAGTTATAAAATATTTGTAAAAAATATAATTTAAAAATGATTTATAATATAATTTTTCATAATTAAATGTGAGAGAAAGGAGTGTGATTTTGCATGAATTAAAAACATTAATCTATATAAAAAAGTAAAAAATTAAAAATAAAAAAAATGTGCTTTTAGACCTGTTCGTAGACTGGGAGCCATGCAAATTGGATCAAATTTAGCTCGTATTTAAGTAGGCTTCGAATTTAAAGATATCAATTTGCGAAACCTGGGAATAGATGAACCGAGTTGCAGCTCACGGGCCAAAATCATCGGCTTTACATTTCCCCTGAACTTCTTCCCTAGCTAGATTTTTGCCGTGATTAGATACTACAAATACATTTTGCCACAAATTAGTCTCGCCGGTTACAATTCTATTTCTCCCGTTTAGTTTAATTGATGGATAGGTGACGGTTTAGTTTGTGAAATCGTAGATTCTTAAAAAAAATGTGGTTCTCAAAAAAATTAAATCAATTAAAATTTTCATCGAAATGATATATCATTAATTTTGATCCTTTGTATATTTTCAAAAAATTGTTAAAATATTAAAAATGTGCTTATTGTAAAATTAATGATTTACATGTAAAAGTTGATCGGTCAATAATGATAAGTTTTTTTTTTTGTTAAGATGATAATGATAAGTGTCAATTCACGAATGTAAGTGATGTTTGATAGTTAACGATAATAAATAATAACTAATGGCATTGGTAATAGATTATAATTAATAATAATAAATAATAAGAATAATCAATCATAATAAATGATGATTATTGATAATCAATAGATAATATAATTGGAGTGTTAATAGTGATAAGACATTAATAAGATGGTGAATAAAATCTTTTTCTTACATTATTAAAATATGTAAAATATATAATTATCTCTCATCATGAGAATATTTTGAAAGAATAATAAATAATAAATTATAAACATTCACGAAAATGTAATAATTTCTAAATAAAATTTTATTAATTTTCATGGTGAGCAATTATAAACATTCACGAAATGTAATCATTTCTAAATAAAATTTTATTAATTTTCATGGTGGGCAATTAATTAATTTTCAGTAACATGAGCAGTTTTATGAGAAAGATCTTAATCTCATATTAAAATTGAAAATTTAGTGCTATTTTTTATATAATTTTTATTAATTATGTCATTTTTCTAACTTAATAATTTGATCTTGTAGGAAATGTTATTTTTGGAAGGAAATTTAATTACTAAGCTAAAAAAAATGCATTTGGTAAGAGTAACATGAAAGTAGTATTAGATTTTTAGTATTGATGTAATGTAATACTAATTTTTTTTTCAGTTTTACATCCAAATTATGCAACATTTGAAATTAAATTTTAAATATAAATTAAGGATTATTAATAAATTCCGGAAGAAAGTTAATAACTGAGAAGAGAGGACAGGACAGTATTGCTCTTGCTAATGCATAACTAGGAGAGCCGCTTGGGTTAGTATTGTCATTTCGCACATAATGATGTGCTATATAAGGAGATTGTCAGGGTTAGGGTTTTGATGTGCTGGCTACCTCTGCCTTCGGTTGACGACGATGTCTCACATCCAACATCCTCGTCTCTGCCATGTATGTTTTCTCTCTGATTCCCTTGCAATTATAATTGAGGTTCAAATCTGATTGTGGCTGTTTTTGTTTATCGCACATAGTTCTTCCTGGAATCTTCCTATACGGAGCTGGTTACCGGGATTTTATCTGTGCGTATATCGAATATTAAACCTTTCTGCTTGAGCCTTCTTCTCCTTCATCCATGGAGATGTGCTCCAATGTAATTGGCTTACATTTGATTTTCCACGTTTTCGTTTTATTCACAATCTTCTTTGGGGGAGTCGATTGCAAAAGTATCTTCAAATTTAAGAATGCGCTAAAGAACATTTAATCTGCGCACAATGAAGAACTAGTTTCTTGATCTAAAGCTCTTTGGTCATATAAGGAACTAGTTCCAAATTCTTTAATAGGGATCCATCTTATTAACTGCTGCTATTTAAAATTTCTTTTGAGGTGAATTGGTTGCATCTAATCTTAGAGTGATTGTGATGTTGCAATCTAGGTATTGTTAGATTGATATTGTTTATTGTGATCAGATAACTTTAAAAAATAGATTATTTTGATTAAATAATTTAGATATAACGGATTGTGGTTTGCCACATTTATCTGGTTTCGAAACCCCACGGGCAAGTGCCTTCTAGTGGATGATCATATTCATTCTGTATTCGATGGGCCTGAGCTGATATTTCCTGGCCAATGGCCCAATACTCATTGCGGCTGAAGGCTGATTTTCAAAAAGACATTTGGTAATCTGATCGAGTTTCAAAAACTTTAGGATTGCATACCTGGTTGACTAGTTGATGAGGCAATGCGAGCCAATAGATCAATCCCATGCAAATAAATATATAAAAATGGAAATTGTAGGGAAGGTTGGTAAGATATATGGATTCGTGAATTATCTCATACACAGAGGGCCCAATCACAAGTCACAACCTCTAATTAGCAATTGAGGTTACGCTTCTGGGTAGCAAATTATTTCCTAACTTTAAATTCCTACTCCCAACTTACTCACCTGCTTTATTATGGCTTGACGTGATAGTTAATGAGCCCAAGTCTGATAAAGACATTGCTTCTTATTCCTTTTTCTGCATTTAATATTTTATTGTTTGATGATGCAGCAATTTCAGGGGAGATAGTTGATGCAACACTATGTATTGCCCAACTGGGGCTAATAGCACCAAGAATTTATTATTATTTGAGTAAATTCAAGGGGTTGCCCTGAGACTGAAGGAAAGAAAACGAAAATAAGAAAATTACGTAATAACTTCTCTGGTTAAAGAGATCTTCGTTAAACCAGCGAGCACCAAAATTAAGAGCGAGGGCTTCAGTACTAAGATTCATCTTAACGAAGACACCGTCATTTCTAGGCCCTCATATACGCCTAATAATTATGGTAGCTTCTGTTGAGGCCAAATTCTTGAGTGGCACCACCCAGCACCCAATTAGAATTTATCTACAGAAACAAATTCTATAAAATTTTATGATTTTTTTAAAACGCAAATTTTGCAAACGAACGCTGAATACCCTAAACTAGAAAGTTTAATTATGTTGCAATGCACTATAATGTGAATTCAAATATGGGAGAACACAAATGGTTATGTTGCAATGCACTCTGGTGTCGAAGAAAATGGCTTCTGCTGAACAATTTAATGCTATTGAGAATGCACCTTCGAAATCTTGAGGGATATATGTTAATATCATGAAGGGATTGCAAATTGAAAAAATTTCTGAACTTTCTTGGGAGGCCAAAGATTGGAATGCGCTTGAGCATTGAGTCAAGATTTTTAAAATGAATAAAAGGGTTAAAAGTTTAAGGAGTAGTAATACTCCACAAGGTAATTTATGGCAGCTTGTGATAAAAAACACTCAAAAGAAATTAGGGAATGCTGTGTGGGATTTATCTAATAAGATGAAGGATATTATAATAGCTCTTCGAATGAAGATTGGTGACCTTACAACTTCTATGAAGATAATAATAATGGTCCTAGGTAATAGTCCACAAGAAGATGGTGCTTCCAAGTAAAGGGACAAAGATGAAAATTCTCAAACTAAAGTCATATGTGGGTTAAAGGGATGCATAAAAGTTGAAGAATTTTGTGTTTGACTTCAATCAATACTTTAATACTATTGGGATAAATTCATGCTACCATGTTTCTCATAGACAATATAATGATCGGATTAGACTCTTCTAAAGTACAAAAAGCACTTTAAAAGTTAAAGTGTCTAATCTTATCATTGATTTTTTTAATTATTATTATTTATAAAATTACGAGTCAAAATTAATGGTAAGATTGAGTATTTTACCTTCTAAAGTGTATTTTACACTTTAGAAGAGCCCAATCCATAATGATCTGGTGGAAAATTAAGTATCAAGTGCTTTAAGAAAGAAGGAATCAAATCAACGCTTAGGAAGAGTTGAAACGAGTTGAAAGCATACTTCTATCCAAAGAATGGGGACTACTTGGCTGGATGTAAGTTAAGAGAGTTAAAACAGATAGGACATATAGGATTTGTATAAGAATATGTGAAGTTCATGACTATTATGCTAAATATTCAAGATATGGTTGAGAAAGATAAACTCTTTTACTTTGTTGATGATATTTCATAAAAAGCTACCATGGAATTTTGAAGGGGAAGAGTTTAAATTATTTTAGAAATGGTGACGACTATTGAACGCTTATATGATTATAATTTCTCTAATCTTAATCATAAGTCCCTTGGAGGAAATGTGTCTAATTCTAATAGATATGATGAACAATTAGGCAAGAGTGGTGAGCTTAAAATTGAGGAAGCATCTAAATAATGCCTACCCACTTATAAACCTTAGTAATAGTAATATCTTAATAATCAAACAATAAAAGAAAGTCTAATATCTTATCCTGTTTCTTGTGCCATGGACCATATTTTGTAGACATTTTGTCACCACATGTGGTCAATGGTAAAAGAAATAGGATAGAGTCTTAGACTTCCCTTTATTGAATGGTTGAGATATTGTTGAGGTTTACATATGGGTGGGCGTTGTTGGGACCCTTCCATCATTTTTGGGCTTACCATTCCTACCTAATTATCTAATACCTTTACTAGAATTAGACACATTTCCTCTAAAGGATTTAAGAAATTGTGGTCAGATAAGCGCTTAGTAGCCATCATTACTTTTGAAAAGGTTTAAACTTTTCTCCTTTGAAATTTTATGATAACTTCTCATGAAAGGCCATTAACCTAGTATAAATAATGATAGCTTCTCGTGAAAAGGTTTGAACTTTTCTCTTTTAAAATTCCATAAGAGCTTCTTGTGAAAGACTATTAACAAAGTAAAAGAGTTTGTCTTTTTCAATAATATCTTAAATATCTAGCATAACAACTGTGGACTTTTTCACGTATTCTTGCATAAATCCTATTTTGTTGTAACTCTTTTAACTTGCATTTAATCAAGTAGTCCATATTCTTGAGATAGAAGTGTGTCTTCAACTCTTGTTTCAACTTTTTCCTAAATATTGAAATGATACCTTCCTTGTTGAATCTTGTGGTACTTAGTCCTCCATCGAACATTCACATTGTCAACAAGGAACATAGTAGCATGATTCAGTTGAGCTTCCTTTAACTCTATGCTGGTAGCATGGAAGTATTAACCCAAGTTGAATATAAAATTCTCAACATTTGCACATCCTTCTCAACCATATGTGACTTTGGTTTAGGGATTTTTGGTTTTCCCCTTTAGTTGTAAGTAATACTTTCTTACGGACCATTACCCAAGGCTATCACCATTACCTTAATGAAAGCTGCAAGGTCACCTATCTTAATTTGAATAGTCATTACAATCTCCTTTATCTCATAGGATAAGTCTTTCAAAGCATTTTCCAATTTCTTTTAAGTGTTTTTTTATCACAATAGGCCACTTACAAAATTGTGGAGTAATACTGCTCTTTAGCTTTTGACCTTTTTGTTCATTTAGAGACTTTTGACTTAATACTTAAGCGCATCCCAATTTTTGGCCCTCCAAAAAAGTTAAAAGATTTCCTCAGTTTACAATCCTTTCACAATATTAATAAATCTCTCAAGATTCATGATTGTGCTTTTAATAGCATTAAACCATTCAATAGAAGTCATTTTCTTCAACATCATTTAGTGAATTGAAAAAAGGTAGTGGAACAAGAAGCTTGGCTAAAATAACACTTTGATATTAAATGTCATGATTTAACAATTTAGCTAGCACTTAAACTTTTAGAGTTCAATAATAAGTTAGCTAATTGGTTACTTACTATTTAATGTTTTGAAAATAATAAGCAACATCCATAATAATAAGCATAACACAACAACTAATCACATAAGTACATATTAAGATAATAATGAACATTCAAGTAATTCAGATAAATGTGGCAAAAAGTAAGTAAAATTATAGATCAATTTAGTAAAAGAGAGTTTACTTATTTTATTTATAATATACCTTATTATATAGTTTAAAGTTTGTAGGGGAGACTACTAAGCCACACACACTTTGGCTTCTATATTAATACCAAGTGAAGGCGTTAAGGCACCTTCCTTTTAAAAAGCATTCTAAAATAAAACCCTACTAGTAGAAGTAAACATACTTTTTAAGTGCTAATCCAATCAATAAAATTATATTTAGGGAAGTAAAGCAAAAAAAGGAGATTTTTCAACATTTTCGTTCCACTAGAACTTTTGAGAATATATGTCCATGTCATTACATACCTTAATTGGTACTTATAACATAAACATAATGTAAATGGTTGAGTGTGAATAACAAAATTGAGCAAAGTAGCCCTTGTACCCACCTATGATATAATCTTATGCTTCCATCCTTGTAATCTTTGTTACACCTTTTTAGTCAGATAATACAATTCCTATAATTTATGTCTAGATAAAAACATGTGATTATCGAGATACTTGGTGTCACTATGAATTGAATGCAATTGAAGAAGTTCTTTAATAGTCATTATTAAACTCCTTTAGACATTTAGATATAAGAAAATGTCAAATTTATTAAAATGCACCATTTGGTTGGACCACAACTTATACGTATGAATGCACTCCTATAAATCCCTACCATTTGACATATTTACTTTTAAAAATATAATAATATTATTTGCATATATTAAATGTGATAACCTTACCTTTAGGGATAAACTAGAGAAATTTCTTGTAACTAAATAAATAAATACAGTGATAATAGATACCCCCTAATGACTACCTCTTGTTGATTAAAAGTTGTCATAAGGTCTATCATTAAGTGGGATAAAAAAATTGTACTATTTTGATGCATTGTTGAATTCATTGAATAAATATATCATCAAAACCAAACAATTTTAAAACCAACAATAAGAAATTTCATTCAACCTAATTATATACTTTTTGCATGTTGATTTCAACTTCTATCAAACCACCTTTTCCTATCTTCTCTTGAATTATGTGGATAACTTCTTAGGCTAGTAAACCCTTCTTAAAGATTCATTTACCCAATATAAACATTAATTGTGTAGGCAAAATCAAAATCATCAAAACCTTATGCATTCTATTTGCAATTATAAATTTTTACAGAAAATAATACAAGCTAATAAGAATATAATCATTAAAACAATTGATATGGCTATAGTTTGAAATGAAATCAATATGTAAAAAATTAAACCTTTTAAATAAATAAACATCGATGAAGAACAATTGAATTGCATCCATTACCTCATCCTTTATTATTTTCCAGAATTTATGTAGACTATTTCTAGCATTTCATTTGAGCTTGGTGCTTTTAGAATGTTATAATCTTCTCTCTAGAAAGGATCACATATATTTGTGTATTCTCCTTCACACTAATCATTGGATGAACGAGCTCTTATAATTCCATAGGAATAGTTAGACTTAATGAAGTAAATGATTGCTCAAAATTACAAATGAAATAATGTTTAGTATCATCCCATATGTCAATCCACTCAGTACCATATGTTTAATAAGATCATATTATGGTTTGATTGACTACTTTTTAACATACTGACATTGGCTCTTGTGCATAAAAATTGATTTTGGAGACAATAAATATCCTTGTTGTAAATCTCCATAATATAACCATTCTCATTATTCCAATTGCCTATCTAAAATTCTATCCTTAGCTATGGGCTTAAATACCACCACTTTAGTTTATAAACTTCTTGAATACTAGTTCATGCAAATTGTTAACTTGTTAACTGACATATTTTCATTATAAGGCAGAAATTTGATGGAAGAGAAGAGGTGTTAAAAGAAAAATGAGCAAGCTTGGCTAAAAAAAGAGTGGAAAATCCATTTATTATAATTTTTTCCTTTATTCTTAAATTTAGAGTTTAATTTAAAGAGTAAATTTATCATTCAACTTATTTAGTTATATTTTCTCTTATTTTTTTATCTAAACAAGTAAAGAAGAATTATTTTCTTATTTTTTTTCCTTCCTTCTTATCTTCTCCTTGTTGAAGGAAAAAAAAGCTTTTCAATTTATTTTTTTCTCTTATTTTCTTTCTATTCAAGCAAAGAATAAAAGATCTATTGTATAAAAATTTTAAAATAAAAATTAAGGATAATTTTGAAATTTAATTTTGAAATAAAAATTTCAAATTATTAACTATATTTAGTACTTAAAATAAAAAACCATTCAAGCATTATGAATTTGGTAATTCAGAGATTTAACATTTAAAATTTAATACTAAATGTTTTAGTATTATCAAATACATCATAAATGTTATTATATTTCATTCTTCGTGAAGATAAGAAAATAAAAAAATTAATTGAAGAATAGAGAGAAAAAAAGATACCGTAAAAATAGAGTTTAATGTCATACCTGTTTTATTGTTATGTGTTAAAAATAATCATTAAATATATCAAAACTTATCTCAAAGTTCAAGTTTAAATTTTGTAAACTCAATTAGCTTGAACTTGAGTTCATTTATTCTTATCAAACTCAAACTTGAATAAATATATGTCAGATTTAAATTAACTCATTTATATTTCTAATTTTTTATCCTATTAATTTTTTCTAATAATCTTTCCAACTCCCTAAACAATGTCTCATCCTCCACCTCTATTTACATATTTGCATAATATTTCGAATTTATTTTATCTATCTGTAATTTAAAATATTAAAATTAATTCATTTATAATTTGCTTCATTAGTTTTTTGTCCGATTCAACTATTTCTGTTTTAAAAAACGAATCAAATTTGTATATTATTTTATCATGTGACCTTTTTCTTTTTGTGCTAAATCCAAAGAATCAAATCAGGCAATAAGAATATAAACGCTTGAATAATGAAAGGTTTAGTATTATATCTTCGAATTATAATTTTGTCTCAAAACACCATTTCACAAATTAAACAGTCCACCTATGAAGTCCTTCTCAGCTCACACCGTGACTTGGTTTAATTTTATGATTTTAATATAGAAAGAAGTAGACCATGTGACAAAAGTATCCCTGTTTCATTTGTTGTTTAACATAAAATTTCTTCAAGCGCACAAAACAAATTGTATATAAGTTAATTTTGTCACTTAAACACACACACACACACACACAAATATTTCGATTTAAATTTAATTTATTATCAATATAAAATAATTTTATATTATTATTTACTCATTATTATATCATAAAAAATTATTAATTTTTTTTACTGTTGAAAAAAATTTTCATCCGAATTCAGTCAGTTGAATAGTAGATACGATAAGATCAGATTGGCTTTATAATAAAAACTCCTCTACTCTGTATGTATTATATCGTTTAATGGTTTTACAATTCTCATATTATGATCTATGGTTGAGAACCGGGGTTTTGAAATTTTGAAATTAAAATTTCGTGCATAACATTCTCTATAATTTAAAACGACATATGAAATAAAATTAAAGCGACAAATAAAATAAACCAACAAAATTGAAAAAACGCATAATAAAGAATGAACAAGTATGTAATGCAAATCTAGACTTATACTTTGGAAGGTCGGCAAAAAAATGTTAAAATTTCAATACAATCTTAAAATTTTGAATTCTTCTTTTTGGAACTTTGAAAGAAAAAGCTGCAATTTTTTATTATATGACTTGTGCTTCGATTTTATTGAATGCACAATTTTGAATTGTCTATTGAAAAATTTAAATATGAGCATGACTAATGCAGTTATAATTGGTGAATTTTATGGGTTGAAAAATATGGGGTGATGTGACAATATTAAAATATGTTAAATTAAAATTATTTGATTGCATTTATTAAAAAATAGATAATTGTATGAAATGTTTTTAATCTAATGATTTTAGAATTAGTCACGTCATTCCATATTTTGAAATCCCATTAGTACCATAGCAAACACCCAATATTTGATTTAATTAGACATTTAATACATCATTTTTATATTCTAATTAATGTTGAATTTTAATACTCACTTCATTCCATATCATTTATTACATTTAACTAATTTCATACAAATTAGAAAAGTAATTTAATTTATTTATTTTTATTATACTTTCTAAAATTTCTCTTTGATTAAAAATCAAAATTTACTCGATCTTTTATTTTATGTATAAAGTTGAAAATAGTTAAACATGAAAAGAAAAGTCTAATGAAATAAATTTATTAAGAAATTCTAAGATGAATGTATATAACAATGAAGTATTTATTAATAAAAAATAAGGATAAAATTAAAAAAAATTAATACTTCATAAAATTTCTAAAGCCACATATAAAAAGAGACAAAATTTTCTTCTGAAGGACGGTAGGATAAATAATTGCAATGATAAGGGAGCCTGAGCTGAAAATCTTGATATTTGCAAATAATGATCTTTAGAAATTCTTGTGATCTTATATTCTGGTGAGTTGTTATTATGTAAAATTGTAGACTTTAGGTATTTGCTCAACATATGAAATGTTACTTTATTTTTGTCCCTATATTTTCCATTCATTAATCAACAAAAATATTTTCATAAAATTGAAGAGTCCTAGGAATAAATGTTATTAAATTGTTAAAATTTGAAAAAAAAAATGGCACATCATAGGTTAAATTCTAGTTTCCTTTTTTTTAAATAATTAGATAATCAGTGAAGTTCCCTTCATCGTATTTAATGGGAAATCCATTCGGGAGAGTCATCCTCACTTTAATGTTATGTTTGCTACGATGATGGAATGAAAATGAATGTGATGGAAGGGATATTTTTCTAATTATTTAATATATGGTAAGAATGTAATAAAAAATTTAATAATAATACTCTTAAAAATAAAAAATAAAATTAAAACTTTATTTATATTAAAGATATCATTGTTATTTTTTATTTATAAATAAATATATATAATTTACAATTGAGTATATATTAAATAATGAAATATTAATATATATAGCAATTTTCTGCCCTGAACACATATATGTATGTATATAAATATAATAAAAAGTTGCGTAGTAATGATATATTAATATTGTAATTGTAACAAAATATTAATAATATATTAGTAAAATAAATTACAAATTTTAAAAATATTCATTACGTTAATTGTCTAAATTTGCCAATTAAAAGAGCAAGGTTATACAAGTTTTCTACAGTTAAAAGGATAATATTGAAATTTTAAAAAATTAATTAAGGCAGTTTGGTACTAAATTTATTCTATATCAATGATGGAATGATTGTTTTATTATTTTAATTATAAAATAGAATTATATATAGTATATATTAAATAATTTTTTTATTCAATTTTATTTTATCATACCAAATATAATAGTATTAGAATTTTTAAGGTCTCCATTGAAAAATGGCTTTTTTTATTGTTAACCCCAATTTTTTTAAAAAAATTGCCGAAACCTTGCGTCGCAAAAATTATTTGTCCAAAAGCTTAAAACTATTTTTTTTAAAAAAAATGCCTCTGGTCACGGGAAGGGAGAACTCGTGATCAGTCTGATTAGTCACGGGTGAGCCCCTCCTATGATCAAGTATTTTTTTATTAGTTTTTTTATATTTTTTATCTAATTTGCATGAGATCAGTATTTTTTTTATCTTGATTAGTTTGTTTTTTTTATTTTTTTTATCTAATTTGCATTCAATTTTTTTATTTCAATTTGGACCTAATTTTTTAAATTTTATAATAATTTTTAATTTGTGACCCTTTTTTATTTTATTTTTAATTTTTACTTAATTTATATTTAATTTTTTATATTTTAGATGTTTATTTGATACTAATTAATCAATATTCTAAATAATAATTAATAATATTATTAACTCTTATAACATTATACAATATATATAAGATTGTTGGAATAATTATTATCTCAATAAATACAAATTTTTTCATATTCTCTTGTAAACTTGTTAATTAAAAGATTTAAGTCATAAAAATAAATTTTTAAATAATTTTTTATCAAACTCTGATGTATGTATCTATAAAATTCTTAAGTAAACATGTAATAAAAAATAATCTGTATCAAAAAAATAAATATTTTATTAGTAAATTATGTTAATTCATAATATAATACAATTTAATTTAAAAAAATAATTACATACAGAAAATATATTTTTAAGAAAATTTTAAAGAAAAATTGTAATATTATAATATATTATTTAATTTTCACTCTATTACATGTAATATTCATGTTATATAAATAATAAAAATAAATTATGCATTAAAAATTTAATTTAATACTTAAAAATAAATTATTGATTTATATGGAAAAAATAATTAAAAATTGATATATTATAATACTATAATTCTTATTTAAAAAAATCATATCATCTAATAAAATATTTAATTAATTAGAGTAGCGGAATGTTAAGTATAAATTTAGTAAAATTCAATCTGTAACTTACAATTTTCTAAAATTTAACGGAGTAGAATTTAGTTATTTTATGGTAAGTTGAATGTGATATTTGACTTTAACATCCAAAAAATAATAATTAAAATAATTTTGGGTCAATAACTGTGACTATACTTGTTTTATTATATAACATTTTCTATAGAAAAAAATCATAAATATATATTGATAAAAGAGTAATATGGTACTTCTATCCATGATTATTAAAAATGATACATAAGATTATAGTAATGAAAGAAAGTAAGTTCTTTTATAAAAAAAAAAAAGAAATTATTTTGTTAGATTGTTTATATTTAATATTAAATGAATAAAATATTTCCTCTTATGCTTTTATTTTATAACTTTATTCTATGAAAAATGTTTTATGTCAAAATAAACGGAGTCTTGAAAAAAAAAGTAATTAAAAGATAAATACATAAAATATAAAAAAAAAAAGAAATCGAAGGATAATGACATAAAATATAAATATTTAAAATTATTTTGTAACTTTTGGGGCAATCAATGTAATTTGTATTGAAATTAAATATGGTTAATAAATCCTTACTTCCTTTTTTCTAATCAATTATATATTCAACTTTAAAGTGTAAAATATATTTAAAAAAGTAAATTAATAAAAAAATTAAAGGAATTAATAATACTACTTTAAAAAATAATTTTATTTTTAATGACTTATTATTTATTAACTTCAAAATATATAATTTTTTATCTCATAATAATTCACTTTAGCTCATAAATTCTATTTTATACTTAGAGTAGCTAAATTATGCTGCAAAACATGTGATTATATGCGTGAATAAAAGAAAAGAAGGTATAATTCCATTATAAAATAATTTTTATTAAATTTAAATTTGCTGAAGACCTAACAAAATTTTTTCTCGATGCAAATAAACACTTGAATATTATAATAATCATATTTATAAAATTATTATTTATTTAAATTTAATTTAATATTAAGCTTAATCATTCACATATATTTATACAGCTTAAGTGCCTATTTTGTCATTATACATCATTATTTTATACGTTAAGTGGATATACATAAATTTTTAGGTAGTTGTAATTATTGTAGTGAATTCGAAGAATAAATTTTTATTAATATATGCTTTAAAATATTTTTGTTAATTTTTTGATTAATTTTGATTCATATCACTCTACTAATATTTGACTATATAATATGTTGTTAATTTAATTAATTAATATGATTTTCATGATAAAGTAAATTTCATTAAACATTATAGAGTAATTTTTAGACAATTTGGGGAAAAAACTTTTACTGTGCAGTATAAGAGTTTAAGGTTTAGGGTTTAGAATTTAGTGTAAACCAAAGTAAGTGCTACGGTCAAAAAGCTAACTTTTATAAATTATAATGTTATAATTCTTATGTAAAAATAGAAAAAATCACATCATTTGATAAATTATAATGTTGTAATTCTTATAATTATATGATTGTCAATTTACACAATTTAGTTAAAAAATTGGATAATATGATAAATGAAATGTGAGAAAATACTAAATCTGAAGTAAAAAGGTTTTGAATCAATTAAATAAAAAAATTTGATAAAACACTATAATACAATAGTGAAATACTCAATCACTAAAATGATAGCTCTCAATCCCACACCAAGAACGTCGCCTTACTCATTGCGGTCGTTGAGATAGAGGTTGATGTTGTTCATCTTCATTGCTATCCTCATCGTCATCTGCGTGAGTCGGGGGGTTCTAACCCTTAGAGTGTGAAGAGTTCAAGTCCCAGGGGGAGGATTGAAATGGTCGAATAGAATTTTTCATTGTGAAAAATCCTTGTTGTTGTTGCTTTATGGATCCATTGGCGTACTCAATAGTAAATATAAACGGGTAAGCAAATAACACCATTAGAGAACTAAAGACTTACTGAGTTGATTGTGATGACGATAGGATGAAGAACGATGACTGTGGAGCATTATAAGAGTACTGTAGGGGTAATGTCATGCTATATGATAGGCCAACATCTCCACTTGCAAAGAATTACGATGATGAGGTATAAGTTGATGGATCTGCAACTCCTATATTAGCATGCATCGATAAAGGGGTATCGGGGGAAGGGACATCTGCTTATGTCATCAATGGATGATCATAAGAGATACTTTCATCATCATCCCTTTCCTTAGGCAAAATAGGATCCCTAAAAGACATGAAGCCGCAGGCTTTCCTACTACGCCTAGGCTCGAAAATGGGTGGTCTTGGTAATTTATCAGTAGGATAAGCAGGCTGGGCAGCAGTCATGTCTCGATGCTCTCCTAATGCGCGTAGCATGAGGTGACATTCTCGATCCACTGTCTCCTTAAATTGACTGTATGGCTGAAGAGGGGAATTCTTGACACTGAGCTTGTGTAGTATCTCAGCTATATCAGCCTACAAAGAAGTATATTTGATACATTTAATATATATTATATCTTGAAGAAATCATAAAGAAATGTGTGAACATCATTAGTTACCACAAAGCTTGGACCACCGTTAGCTGGATCGATCTATCATCTGGTGTGTCTCCAGTACCATGTCATGTAGCCCAAGTCACGGTGAAGAGTATCTGCATCTATTTCAGTCAGCGAAAGTGTATTGTGCCATGCATATTTTATCCCGAAGCTGCAAGGTATAACAAGAACCGAGATTGAATGACTTCTGTGAGATTGATTGCCTCCTTCCAAATTGTCAGAGCATACGATCTGTGTGGTGTCATTCCACGATGTGAAAGCAAATGACGGGGACTAATGCCAGCCATATGTCAAGTACTGGTATAAACTATTGTACACTGGGAATATCATAAGGATATCAAATAATTTACATTACACAAGTATAATATAAATAAGTATATCACTAGATCTGAGGCTGGCTTCGTTAGATATAATAAAGTAGTGCTTCTAACCTTATCGATCCTTATCTGATCAAGCAATACTCTATATTGGTGTAAGGCCGTCGATGGCGGTTGAAGAGGCAAGCCAATGTTCTTCCACCTGTGAGAAATACATATTATATATTATTTGTTCAAATACTTTGAGCTGTTGTAAAAAATACAATATGAAATCTTGTATGATCCACACCTGAAGCCCAATGATAGAAGTAAGGGGTAGATATCTAACCGAGGATCAGGATACGGTGGTCTCGTCGGTGCTAGAGTGGAAAATCGATCCCATGCCTATAAATGTAATAAGTGCAATCATCACATTTTATGGGGGTATACAACTCTCTATACAAGCATGCTAGAACGGCCAATCCTCAACTATATTGATCAGCATCTGCAAAGTTTTCCAGCAACGACAGATACATCAATAGCACTCTGTGACCCGAAGTATCGGGCATAAGATAACTGCTTATAAGTTCCAAGATGAAGGCACATGCAAAACATTGCGTTTGTTCATCATCTACATCATCTGGTAAGTGTCCAAAGTTAGCTACTAACTAAGTGATGCTTAGGTGCTCACCTTTGTAAATATTCATCGGGCGGTCACACCCTTGATCAATCATGTCTAATGTATCCAGATATGGGGATGCCTTCACACAACAAACCTAACTGGATGGAGATATCTTGTAGGGTAATGGTGCACTCCTTTGAGGTGGTATGGAAAGTATATATCTCGGGACGCCATTGTTTAAACAGGACGGACACTATAGCTATATTGAAATTAAAGTGTCCAAGTTAGCTGGCACCATAGAAGCTGCCTGTTGAAGATAAGGTACAATTGTAGGTGGTGGATTAAAGAGCCAATTCCCATGCATGACGTGTTGTAGTTTCAGGATTCACTTCTCTTTTTCCCATCAATTAAAAAGATAGTTAGGACATTTACAATTAAGCAATTTCTATTAACAGAATCGAATTACTTGACCTTGTCACGCAGCTTGTGAAATATGTCTAGACTGTAAGTAATATTGAGACTCATCATCGAGCCTAAAGGTCACAACACAACATTGATTGGCCCTTATAGTCGAGAGTTATGAATTATGTTGAACTACATGAATTCAATCAATTCACAACCCTAAATTTATTCATGTCTTCCAAAACGAAGCACGAAAAAAATTAATTTAATATATTAAAACAAGCATAATATATTGTTTAGATGCAATAATTTATCTAGTTTCTACCAATATGCCACCTAAATTTGCATAGTTCAGGCACATTTGAAATAGAACTCTTGAAGAAAGATTATTTGTTGACTTTCTGAGGGTTAGGAGTGTTATGGTACGTTCCGTTGAATGGATTGATAGATTATGTGGTTGTGCCCAGTTTACTGGTACAATCCACACCTCTAAGGTTCTGATTGACTATTTTTCCAATCCATTTCATTTTTTATTCATATGGAATGTGGTCGATCGCTGGGACGCATCTGCATTGGATCCGGTACTAGTATTGGTCTATTCAATGGTGGCCAATGCTTCATACCGCCGATTGGATGAAACTCTTAGCTATAAACCTTTAACATTATCTCTAATCGGAATACAGGATCCACATACTATAATGGATCTAGCAAAACCTTCACACATGTTGCAAAAATATGTTAATAGGGCTAGTGCTCTACTTGGAATTCACCATAATCGCATGTTCGATTGCATAAGCTAACCTTGCAAGTTTGACCAAATTATTTCCAACTGGGGTCATACGACTTATCCACTTCAAAAGCCGAACCTAGGTGGTTAAAGCAACAAACATGACAGGTAGATACTATTTGAATGCATGCTTGAATCTTTTTTCGGATATTTTTGTTGAACACCTCTCTTGTTTGTAGTTATGCTACAATGGTCTCTGCTTGATTAATAAATTATGCATTTGTTCGATACAGTGTAGTTTTGATTAATCTGATAATTGGTAAAAATCTAACCTCTTTAAATATATTATTAATACACTCCGCCAGGTTAGTTATCATATGCCTCTATTGTCGGCTTTCTTCATCATAAATATGGCTCCATTGACTTTTTAGGATATTATCGATCCAATCAGCAGCTCTTAGATACAATTGGCGCAGTTCATCCAACTTGCAATTCATAGCATGTTGCTTATATTGGTAATTAATAATGTCAGTTTAAGTAATACCGTCCTAAAGTTGAGTTTAAGTTACTGGTGATGTGTCGAAGGCAAAATACATGATAAGTATAAGGGGATTGCCACCCTACACGTGGGTTTGCGATGGTAGCTAGTATTCTAGGATATCTATTTGATATCAAGCAAATATCATGTCTGCCCTACACGACACGCCATTGAACGTTAGATAAGAACCAAGCCCATGTATCGTATGTTTCCTTCTCTACCACGACAAATGCAAGAGGCATATCGCCATCTTGTGACGTCACAATAAGTAAGACCTCCTTATACTTTTCCGTACAAAAATGTGTCATCTACTTAGACTATCGATTTCAAATAGTTAAATGTCTCGATACAAGACTTGAAAGTCCAAAATAATTGATAGAATATTATTTTTTATTAAATATGGGGGTCGTTAACCTCCATATGACAACTTTTATTTTTTTTATTTAGATAAAAATTACTATCAATTTGGTAAAAACAAAATATTTAAATTAATTCTATTTATTCTCTTTCATCTTTATAATAAATACATTATTGATTAAATTTTTAATTCATAAAAATTACTTAAATATTATTTATTATTTTATTATCATTAAATTATATATATATATATATGGAAAAAGTCTGCTATTTCTTTTTCCTTTTTGGTTATAATGGACAGCCTTCGTCAAATAATTGAATAGGTATTTATTAAGTTGTAATACGTTGACGTTAGATTGAAAACAATATGAATTTTGGAAAAAAAAAGTTAATTAATAGTTATAAATTACCTGTCAATTTATCAGTGATTACATAATTATCAAAATTACATTGATTTATCAAACAAAGTATCCAGGATATGGAACAACTTTTCATTTTATATTTATATTATTTAATTATATGTATAAAAAAAATATGAACATGTGATAATATTTTCTATGTAAATATTATCGGGAAAAGTATTGAAAATTAAATTATTTGAGATGTGTAGAACACTACCCACAGAGATTATTCCGCTCTAGTGTAGAGTGTTAATGTGATTACCCTCAGAATTCAGCAAGTCTTCCAAATATGCACACTAACAATAGATTATGTATATGAAAAAGACGATTGAACCCAGATAATTAAGGAATATGTAGGTGATAAAAAACCAATCGGAAGAGACTAACTTTTGCTCTCAACACTGCTTTCTGTGTTGCGAGGAAAGCCAACTCTATTTATAGCATAAAAATATATATATTGGAGAAATAATTCAAGAAAATATCTTCGAATATTCGTGGGTGTATCGAAACGTTGGAGAAAACCTCAGGACGTTGGTGGCCTCGGTTTTCGTTGAAAATGAGAGCCAACGGTTTTAGTTTTATTGATAAAACTCAGTTAACGGACAAGGCTTTTTTTTACTTAGTGGAAATCGTTAAAGAGGAAAATCTTTTGAAATATTATTATTTTTATTCAACAAATATAAACACTGAAAACTTCGGATTAGACGTATGATAGCGACTAACTTAGTAATTTCCAACATCTCATCTTTATCTGCACAAAGCCATCATCGGATCCGTCCTAGTTGCCCAGACTCAAACACTGAAGTCGAATCAGACAGAGAAGCAAAAATATCGATAGAGAGATGGAAGGAATAGAACACAGAACGGTGGAAGTGAATGGCATCAGAATGCACGTAGCGGAGAAAGGACAAGGCCCAGTCGTGCTGCTCCTCCATGGCTTCCCTGAACTCTGGTACTCATGGCGCCACCAAATTCTCGCCCTCAGCTCCCTCGGCTACCGTGCTGTGGCTCCCGATCTCCGAGGATACGGTGGCACCGATGCCCCGACGTCAGTTAGCAGCTACAATTGCTTACATATTGTGGGTGATATAATTGCCCTGATCGATTCTCTGGGTGTGGATCGAGTCTTCCTTGTGGGACATGATTGGGGTGCTTACATGGGTTGGTATGTCTGCTTGTTTCGTCCGGACAGAATCAAAGCCTTCGTCTGCCTCAGTGTCCCTTTTTTCCGCAGAAATCCTCAGGTCAATACTGTGGATGGCATGCGAGCCTTGTATGGAGATGATTACTACATCTGCAGAATTCAGGTTTTTTTTTTTTTTTTTACTTGAATTAAGAACTTCATTTGTTGTATGTGCAGCTTTCCTTGCTAACGACGATGCTATTTTATTTGGGTATTTGGTAATGGTCCTTTTCAGTGTATGGTTTTTTCCTGAAGCGAGGATTCTCAAGTCAATGTCTAAATGTCTAAATTTTGTAGTAAAGGAAGAAGTCCTTGAAATGCATAGGAGAAAACATACAAGTGATTAATGATATTTGAACTGACAGCTTGTTATAATAATATCTGGAAGAGAGTGAGATCAGAACTATAATGGTAGATCTGATGCTTCGATGCTGATACCATTATAACTATGGTATGATAGGAACCAGGCAAGGTTGAAGCTGAGATGGCAAAAGTGGGCAGTGCAGAAGTGATCAAGAACGTGTTCACAACCCGGAGAACGGGTCCACCAATCTTGCCTAAAGAAGGGTTTGGTGTTAATCCTGATCCTCCAAAGACTTTACCCTCTTGGCTTACAGAAGAAGATATTGCGTATTATGCTAGTCAATTTGAAAAGACCGGCTTCACTGGAGGACTGAACTACTATAGAAATCTCAACTCGTATGTTCCTACTCCTTTTATCCGTTTTATAATTTTGGATTTCAATTGGGAGATTAGTGTAGCAAATACATTGGCATCAGTCGATTAAGTTGTTACGTGCATTGCAGAAACTGGGAGCTCACAGCAGCATGGACAGGGGCGCAAGTGAAGGTACCAGTGAAGTTCATAACAGGTGAATTAGATATGGTGTACACTTCTCTTGGAATGGAGGAGTATATTCATAGTGGAGAATTCAAAAAGGATGTGCCGTATCTGGAGGAAGTGGTTGTGCAGAAAGGAGTGGCACACTTCAACAACGGAGAAGCAGCTGAGGATATCACTAGTCACATTTATGACTTCATCAAGAAGTTCTAATCGTTTAATCGTTCAGGCGTGGCGGGGAATAGCCCTTACTCTCAGCTGTACAACAAAAATAAAATGATTAAAGCCAAACTATTGCCATATGGCTTTCATGGAAATGCAGACAAGCTATTTTGAATAAGACATGGAGAAACAGTTAGAATATGCGGGAGTTCATCATCTTCTTCCGTTAATATTATTTATTATTTATATAGCCAGTTGCCTTATTATACTGCATTGTGCTAGAGAGACGATTCTTTCAAGGCTCTAGTTATCATCAATGATAATGATGAAACAGTTTCTGCTAGCGAGCCCAATTCAGCGAGTTGGGGTTCCTATGCGAGTGCACAAGTGGGTATCTACCCACAGGGTGGGGCACCCCTGGACCGGCGTTAGGCCGCCAAACTTTCGGAAGATGAACCGGCAGTCTTAATTTGTCAACAAAACACTTGAGGAAATCAGTTTAGCCTTCCACCCAGCACACGGCTACGGCATAGAATAATTGAACCCGCCGAACTTCAGCAGTGACCCTACGATGATGTTTCTTTTGGTAGATTTTTTTTTCACATTTCTAAAAATATATTTAAAAAAATATAAAATTTTTTATGTTTAATTAAAATTTTAAAAAAATATTTTAAAATTTTTTTGACATAATATTTTCATAAATTATTCTCATAAAAGGAGATAAATATTCTTTGTTTTCATATTATCAAATGTCAATTGTTATAAATAAGTTATTTTATCAATCTTTTTATTAAAGTCCTAATTATTAACATTTCACTTTACCATCATCTATCATTATTAACAATTATTGTGATTAACTGCCATTCCCTATCACCATAATAATCATCAATTATACCTATTATTAATTATTTTTATTTATCATTACCCACTATTGATAACTACTATTTACCATCGATTATAACTGATGACCACTGACAATAACTAATTAATACTAATAATTATTATCGATTACTACCAATTATTACTATTTATCATTTTTTATTATCCATGACCATTGTTAACAACCATAATTACCATCAATCACTCAATTTTTAATATTTTTTTTAAAATATTTAAAATAATTAAAATATAATATTATAATATTTTTAGAAATAATTATAATTATACTACATATAAAAATATCATGTTCTAAAAAATTAAATTAAAAAAAATCATAATCCTAAAAATATTAAAATTTTCGGATAATGTTTGATTTCAAGAATGAAACACCAATTAAGAGAAATGAGACCTAACTTTCGTGCTATATCTTAAAGATGATGTTTAATTTGTAAAATCTTTCTCACATTTTGAAAATATTTTAAAAAAATATGATATTTTCATATTTTCTTTAAATTTTAAAAAATTATTTATGAGAAAATGAACATTTTTAATGAGGATATTTTTTATTTTAATAATATTTAAAATAATTAAAATATAATATTATAATATTTTTTAAAAAATTATAATTAAATCAAATATGATAATATCATATTATTAAAAATTAAATTCATGAGATTCACATTCTTAAAAATATTAGGATCCTTAATAATATTTAATTCCACAAATGAAAGACTAATTAAGAGAAATAACACCTAACTTTCATGCTATATCTCTTAAGTAATATTTAGTTTGTGGATTTTTTCTCACATTTCTGAAAATTTTTTAAAAGAATGTGAAGAAAATTATTTCTACGAATATGAATATTCTCAAAAATATTTTTAAATTAATATTCCTCTAAAATATCCACATAAAAGAAATGAGTATCTTATATTTTTCATAATATAAAAATATTTAATTGATATAAAAAAACTTATTTTGCCCATCCTATCACTCATCGCAATTAATTATTACCTATCATTAATGACCACTACCCATTACCATCCGTTGCTAGTACCATTATCCATTACCATCCATTGCTAGTGACCAGCACCAACCGTTGCCTATAACCATCATCAATTATCACCCATTACCCATAATCACCATCAACTACTACCCATTGTTAATGATCATTATCAGTTGTCATCACCATCAATAATAATTATTCATCGCTACTAACCGTAAACCATTATCACTATTTATTATTAGTAATTACTATTGACCACCACCCATTCTCATAACCATTGTTAACTAATATTTATCATTGAAAACCATTATCTGCTACCATTGTTGTTGCCATTTATTATTATTAATCACCATCAGCTACCATCTACCATAAGTAACCACTTAGTTTATAATAAGGATCTTTTAGTAATTGAATAATATTTTTAAAAATATGCAAAATAATCACCTTTCAAATATTTGCATTATATTTCACACCTTTAATGTGACCATTAATAGCCATTATCCATCATTAATTATCATCACTGATCATCGATCATTATTAATTATCATTATCTATCATTATTATCATCATTGATCATCGATCATCATTAATGACCATTATCTATAGTCATTGTTGCTACCACCTATCATGAACAATCATTATCGATCACAACCTATTGTGATTAATCATTTAATTTTTAATAAGGATATTTTTTAATAATAAAAAATATTTTTAAAATTATTCAAAATAATTACCTTTCAAATATTAATGTTATATTTCACACACTCACCGTTTCCCAAATAGTATTTCCAAGCAAGTGGCAACCTTCCTTTGTCTTCCCATCAAGAGTTTCCGAAACTCTTACTCGCACCGTTCAACTTCCATACGGAAATGCTTCAAATATGCTTCTCTTCCTCTTCATTACCTGTCTTCTTGAACAGATTTTTAGTGCATTTAATGATAATTATAATATAATGATATTATTTATTCTCTAAGCCAAATTTGATGATAATATAAATTAATTATAAGTATAAAGCATATATTTATCACATAACTATAATAATAATAATTTAGCATTTGTAGAGAGTTCTTTACACGGATGAATGTGCCTAGCCTTTGTCACTCACTTCCTTCTGAGCTAACCCAAACAAGTCTAACAAATGGCTTGCATATTGCATTTCTCCTTTGGAGTGGGTCAACAATTTGAAACCTACTTTTTTCAAAAAAAAAGAATGGAGCAAATTCTATAATTTTCAATTTAATTATAAAAAAATTATATTAATAAATAAAATAATATAAAAAATAGGGCTTCTGTGAGATTGGTTGCCTTCTTCCAAATTGTCAGAGCAGACGATCTGTGTGGTGTCATTCCACTATATGAAAACAAATGACGGGGACTGATGCCAGCCATATGTCAAGTACTGGTATAAGTACCAAATAATTTACATTACAAAAGTATAATATAAATAAGTATATCATTAGATTTGAGGCTGGCTTCGTTAGATATAATAAAGTAGTGCTTCTAACCTTATCGATCCTTATCTGATCAAGTAATACTCTATATTGGTATAAGGCCGTCGATAGCGATCGAAGAGGCAGGCCAATGTTCTTCCACTTGTGAGAAATACATATTGTATATTATTTGTTCAAATACTTTGAGCTATTGTAAGAAATGCAATAGGAAATCTTGTATGATCCACACCTGAAGCCCAATGATGGAAGCAAGGGATATATATCTAACCGAGAATCAGGATACAGTGGTCTCGTCGGTGCTAGAGTGGAAAATCGATCCCATGCCTATAATATACAATAAGTAAGACCTCCTTATACTTTTCCATACAAAAATGTGTCATCTACTTAGACTATTAATTTCAAATAGTTAAATGCCTCGATACAAGACTTGAAAGTCCAAAATAATTGATAGAATAATGCACATGGCTCATCTTCAAAATTGTTTAGTGGGCATTTTTTGCTAACAATCTCAAAGTAAGACTCAGGATTAAAGTGTTGCACTGTGGCTAGCCACCTGGTAATATAGAATATAACTTTTCCTAATTTTCAAATACAATAGCGATGGCTTGCTATTTGCCATTTTACATCTTTTTATATGATACTAAGTACCCAAAAATACTGTGGATTCGCTCAATGACTTTTCGAATGAACACACTTGGGTTTTCGGTTACTATGGCCATAATGTAAGATGAAATGATATTTGCATCTAATTTTGGATGATCTTGGCAAAGAAAGGCAGACACACATGTGTGAGACCCATTGTATTTAGATATCTGCTGGTGATTTTCTCTCAGTTTGTGACATGCTCTAACCCTCTAATTGCATTGCACACCATAATGAGGGCACTGATATTCTTCATATTTAGCTGAAGAGTAGTGTACATAAAATATGTGGTGAGTCCGAATTGAGTATATCTTTATTGCATAGCGAAATCATTTCTGGTCCATATATTGCAAACTTACATATGGCTTTTGGTTATCATTTATATTTATGCCATCTCCTACTTCAGGATAGTCACGATTCATGACAGCTTCTACATTTAGTCAGAAAAAAGGCAGTAGTCAATTCCATGTATCAGCTTATAGGTGTTGTTCGAAGTGTATTTGTGACATCTTCTTCATTATCATCATCATCGTAATTTTCATTATTACCACTAAACCCTTTAGGAACATCATCATATGCATTTTCCTTTTTAAATTCATCCATGATGTCTTTTTATTTCCTTCGAAGAAGAGGGGGATTGAAATGAGTCATAGTTGGGCTAAAAAAAATGGCTCTAGAGCATCATTGATAATAGGAGTGTGAAATTGTTAGTTATATTCAATTTGCCTATTTATTAGTTGTGTATAGATCACAAGCATCAACTAGTTGACTTACTATGTTCAAATCTAGTTCTACAATTCAGATATGTGCATACACTTCTAGGCAGGACAATTGAGTAGGAAATCTCATATTCGCTTCCCACATTCGTTGAATGTCATCATCATCTTCTAACTCACATGTCTTATACCGCATCGGATTCAGTAAGAGCGAATGTTTATATATCAACTCAGTTACGACTTGATTTTCATTAAGTCACAGCTTTCGCCTAATTACATTTTTCAGTGCATCCAGTGTTATGTCTGATTTGATTCTTATTACTTTAACCTTGTGACATTTAAACGTATTGCCCTGATCCGTTTCATAAATTTCTCCGTTTGCATAAATATAAATATTTTCATCCTTGGAATTCATTCTGATTCCTACCATAGTCAGGTTCATAAGTCATCTCCAAAGGTAAATTTAATCATTATTGAAAGATATATCATAATTGCAAAAATAAACTAATTATTTCACATGCTAATCTTATATATTTACCTAAACATATATTACTTATATGCACCTAAATTTTGTAGTTCAATATTTATTTATCTTCCTACAATGCTACATTCAGACACTTGTCTAGAATTTTTTATTAAAAAGATCTTTGAATTTATCCGCTTTCTTAAATTTTTTGTGCAATAGAAAATTTAATTATTTTTAAGTTTTAGGATGAAATAATTTTAAATATACCTCATTATAAATAATTATTTTTAGATAAATATTTTAAATATCTCATTTAACTTATTTATTAATATTTACTTACAAGTATAATTTAAGTTCAAGTTTGAATTTTAAATTTTGTGCTATTAAATATATTAAGACAAGTTTATAAAGAAAGGTAATAAACAAGTTATGGATTTTTGGTTTGTCATCTTCAATATAATGATAATAATAATAATAATAATAATAATTTATTACTATAAAATATTCATATAAGTAAAAATGAACACGCCCAAAAATAATAGTTTATAGTAAAGATTATTACATCAAGATAAATACTCAAATAATAAGTATTATAATTAATATAATAAATTAATTAATAACTTTTTAATTTAATTTTTATAAAAAAATTAAAGGATTGACCGTTATAATAAAATAATAAATATTCATAATAGAATTATAACTATTGTTGTTACAAAAAATAATAGATAAATAATTTAGTAATAATTGAAATAATAATCCAAAATTATTAGCAATTAAATTTGATTATGAAATTAATAATGTTAGTAAATATACAGTATTCAATAACACAAAAATAGTTAATTATATTAGTAAAATAATTATAAAAAATATTAATTGTTATAAAATCAATAAAATAATATTTATAATTAATAATAATTATTTCATTTTTGATGATATTTATAATATATTTAATTAATATTTTAATAGTAAAAGAATAATAATTATATATTAATAATACTATTAACAATTACCTAATAGATAAATAATATTACTGAATATTATTTTTTATTAAATATGTATTAAATATTATAAAAATATTTTATTTCATTATTAACTTTATATTCATTTTAAAATTTATTATTTTAAATCTTATAATATTTTTAATTCATTAATATTGAGTAATATTAATAAATTAATTTTAAATATTATGGTTTGTGATCAAATTAAAATTAATAATTAATATCACTGCGATAATATTAATAACTATTAATTTTTTAATTATGGTTGAAATAACAAAACTAATGATAAAAATAGTATCAATGACAAATCCAATGATTAATATTAAACAACGGTAAAATGATGATATTGCTAAATAAAATCAAAATAATAAGATGTACAATACAATAACTATTTCAGTAATAATTATAAGTAAATTATTTTTTATAGTAATTATTACTTATACAATAAATTGAAAACACTTAGATCAAAAGGATTGCGTAATCATGAGTTGTTCCTTTCCTTTTCGTTTGATTCCTTCTGCTGATTTTATTCCTTTCCCCCAATTTGAACCAAAACGACTCCAATGTATAGAATATTCATTAATCAGCATTTTGTGTATTATAATATTATTTTAAAGGTCAATAAATTAAGAATAATATTGTATACTTCTAATATTTTCTTTCTTACTTTTAGGTAAGCACCTGCATCATTTCAATTGTTTATAAAATATCTAAACTTATTTGTTTAGTATTTGTATTAATTATATAATTATTTATTCTTAATTAAATTAAGATTACATGTATTTTAATATTTATTCTTGATTAAATCAAGATTTATGGATTGAAAAAATATTTTATAAATCTCAGAGTAATACAATTTACCTTCAACTAATGTTTCTTAATAATAATTTATTATTAACAAATTTTACTATTTTTTTAAGATTTGTGAGTATTCAAATTTTTAATTTTCTTTTTTATAATGCCTAACATGCATAATAATTCATATCATAATAATATGCACAACATACATAATTTAGTCAAATTATAAGCATAATGATATACTCAAATATTATAATAATAAAAATAAATTAAAATAATATAAGTAGATTAAAATAACACCAACAAGTATAATAACATAGGTAAAATAAAAGAATATAAATACCATAATTAATAGTTTACAATAATTAATACAAATATAATAATAAAATACATAATCAAATGAAATAGTAACAATCTAGTTATAATTCCTCCTGACAATGCAAAATAAAATTAGAAAATACTTGTAAAAAATATTACATTGAATACATACTAAACTTTTATATGATTTGAAAATATTTTTCTTTAAATAAATATCTTACTTGATCTCACAAATTTTATTTTTCTAAATGAATATCTTACTTGTATAATGAATTTCCTAAATAATATGGTCATTGTTGAGGACAGGGGATTTTGAGTTATTGTTGGAAAAGGGTTGCTGTTGGTGAGGGAGTATTTTAGTGAATGGTTGCTGCTGGAGAGGGGGTGTCTTAATTAAGGGTTGCTGCTTAGGGTGGTTTATAGCGTGTGAACAATGCTTAGTCACGGGGAGAATAGGGAACGGGCTGACCGGTTAGTAGTTGATCATGGGTCCTGACCAACCATGATCAGCGCTTGCTACAACTGATTATGAGTTATAACCCAACGTGATCAGTTGGATTGGTCACGATAGGTAGCAGCCCGACCAGAGACATTTTAAAAAAAGAATAATTTTAAACATTTGAGTAAATAATTTTTGCAGCACAGAATTTCAATAAATTTTTTTAAAAAATCAAGGTAACGGTAAAAAAAAACCGTTGAAAAACTCGCTTTCAGTTGTCCCGAAGAGGAGAAATGGGAAGGAGGGAATTTAAAACCGGTCAGTCAAAGTTACCAAAATCGGTAATCTTAAATCTTATGAACAGAATGCCTACCAATATTAAAGCAGTAAATAATGCGAAAGTAGAAACAGTCCAAAGGTATTAATTTCTAGCAATAAATGGGCTCTGAAAATAGCCAGATCACATTCAATATCAAATAAGTCAATGTTATACGGTAAATTGCATATTTCACGATTTTTTTTTACCATATCTCTGATTTTTTTTTATTAATTATAAGAGTGACAATTCATTTTTAAATCCATTCAATCTAGTCTAACTCTTGTTGCTTCAGCCAGCCAACCGCCTTTCATATAGCTCTTCTGTGTCTTTCTAAGCGTTCAGATTAATAAAACATTGAGATTTGAGGGAGAGAGAAAGCCAAGAGAAACAAAGAAATGGAGGAAATAAGTCACAGAACAATGGAAGTGAATGGCATAAAAATGCACATAGCAGAGAAAGGAAAAGGCCCAGTGGTGTTGTTACTCCATGGCTTCCCGGAGCTCTGGTATTCCTGGAGACACCAGCTTGTGGCTCTCAGCTCCCGCGGTTACCATGCCGTCGCCCCCGACCTCCGCGGCTACGGCGACACCGATGCACCATCTTCCGAAAGAAGTTACACCATTTTTCATCTGGTGGGCGATCTTGTCGACTTGATTGACAAGCTGGGTGCTGATCAAGTGTTTCTGGTTGGACATGATTGGGGGGCCATTATTGGTTGGTTCTTTTGCGCTTTTCGGCCAGAGAGAATCAAGGCCTACGTCTGCCTCAGTGTCCCATACCTTCCCAGAAATCCATACGTAGATTTGGTGGGTCGATATCGTTCCATGTTTGGAGATGATTGCTATATCTGCAGATTTCAGGTTCTTGGGTTCTTCTTTGAAGTCTTCTTAACAATATTCACTGTATGTATTTTAACTGTTTGCTGCGATTATATGCTTTTCCCTAACCACTTTGGTATTGAAGTCTATCTGCATCAACCAGCCTTGAAAAAGTAGTTAACCAGATCCTTCCCTGAATATTTTTTTTTCTTTGTAAATTTAATAAATGGGTTAGCAGAAGTACCTGTCCTTATTTATAATTCCACTGAATTTGTTATTTAGTTCTTAGTATATTATTAATTAGTGTAATTGCATCCTAAAATTTAAAATAATTTGTAATTAAATCATTACTATCAACCAATGTAAAATTCAAATAACAAAATATCATACGTATTGTCAACTAGATTTATGTACCGGTATTTCACATTTATCAACTCATTATGCTTATTAAAGGTAATCTACATAACACTTATGCATATCTAATTTAGAAATATTGTTATACATGTGTAAATGATGAAATGGATATGAATATTAAAGTTCCATATGAATATATATCTTGCTGGATGTTCTTCTTGATTTCTTGATGTCTTTTTATCACTTGGTGTTATTTTCTAATGACTATGGATATCTTAGTGTGTGCCAACATGTTGATGTAGCTATTGAAATCTTTTACATCAAGCTCACATGCTTGCATTTGTCATTGAAACTTACTCCCAACCTCACTCTTTTGTCCATTTGATGATAATATTCTATATAATTTTAGGACCTGTAATGCCTTTCTTTATATCATTTCTATTTAAAGAGTTATAATAAAAGTAACACAAGCATTTAATTTATGTGTCAAGCAATATCTCTGATAAGTCTTGAAGTATATACATGTGATAACTTAAATAATAAGGAACAATTAAAATTATTTTATCATATTTGAATTGATTATAAAATCAAATTTCACTCACAACAAATTGAAATTAGTTCTTAACAGAGTCACTTGCTCAAAAAATGTAGCATCCAAACAAAAATAATATTTTTAAAAATAAAAGTACAAAATAAGATATGTATTTAGATACAAAACTCTTCATGTTAAATCACAAGCCCGAATTATGTTCATGACTATTGAAGAGTAATTTTAAAATATAAACGAAAGTTTTTCAACAATATACAATGATGTTACCATCTAATCTTGAAGACCACAACCTAATCCAAAATGTTCATAAAATATAAGAGAATCGAGGAAAATATCTTTAATAATGTGGAGTAGATGTTGGCAAAATATTAATGCCACACAATCATCGAATAAACACTGAAGAAAATGGAATAGATAGCATGCATAAATAAAGAGCAAATCATCATACAACTAAACTTTGTTTGAGGTTCTAAGGAACAGGCACAAGAATATGCTAGTGGCAAAAATTTTCACATTAACAAGTAACATTTAAACTTATCCACATCGATTATCATTAAAGTCAATATCTAATATTTAATGCATAATTATAAAAATGTCACTTGAGACATATTTTCAATATCAATTGTCAATAGGAACAACATTTAATGTTTAGCTTTATCTTCAAATCTAATGGTTCATTTTCATTTTTAACATTAGGTTTCTAATAACTAGCATAATAAATTATAATATTTTAATTATGTCAATTTTTATTAAACAATTGATATGAAAAATTATAATTTTCTATTAAAAAATAACACTATACTCAAACATCGTTAGGATTTATGGTTACCATTTTACATACTAAATAATAAAATGATATGATATATTATAATAAAATATTATATTATAAATTTACAATTTAACATGCAATAAAAATTGAATAAATGTATTATATTATAATAAAATAATATATTATTACTTTAGATGCTAATTACATAAAAACTTGATATAGTTTAAGTATTTTCATTTTCTAAACTAACTCTTCAACTCTAGGTATTGATTTACTGATACCTAATGTAAAAAAAATATTATAATTTTATAATATTAATTTTTAATTAAAATTAATATGATAAATTATCCATATTTTTACAAATATTACTACGCTATTATATATATCAAATTTCATTTTAATCGAAGTTAAATGTAATAATATTGTACTATAACTTCGTAGCAGTGTGACGTCAACGCTGTTAAGAGATTTCACTTTCTAGTTGCCTCATGCAGATTGGACCCTACCTAGTCTAACTGGAGTATTTTTTCAGTCGATCATGCTGTCCAGTCGAAACTTTGACGGAATGGGTCGCACATTTGTATATAGCAAATGACCCAAGACATGAGCATTCCTAGCTGCTCTAATGCCTTGAACTTGTATGCGATATTGAGCTTGAGCCAACGTTAGGGAGTGGACATTTGCACACAAAGATGAAAAAATAAGGGGGGGTAAAGGTTTAAATCTTATTTGACCAGTAGTGTTGCCATTAACAAGGTCCTTCTATGTTAATATTATTTTTGTTAAGTCATCTCTTATCAAACTAATCGTAGACAACTTTTAAATTTGGATTGATTTGTTTAGCACTCTTAATAATGCAGTGATTCTTGAAAAAGTTTAGAAGTTTTATTCTTTTTACATCATTGATTCAAACCATTGATATTATATATGTATATTAAGTAGATTATCACCCATAAAATTATAAAAAAAAATTGGATTGGGTTGAATTTTTTTCATAACCCATGAACTGACCAACCTCTCAACTAATCCACCAATTATTTTTGATAGATACAAATTAATTCTAAACCTTAAGAGAGTCATCCTCTCTTTAGAAGTTTCTATATGGAAACACATATTATAAATATTAAGAGAATGTTTAGAGGATGGAAATAATAAGAAAGGGATTTGAAGCCGCTCCATTATAATTCACAAATCCCAATTGATTTGATTTTGAATATATATATATATATACACACACAGAAGACAGAGACAGAAGATATTTTATCTTATTTTTATGTAAAATAATTTTTAAAAGGTGCAGTAAATGGTCAAAATTGCTTGAGTGTATTCCTATATGTGAAAATTGCATAATACTATTGTCGTATTACATGTGTTTATGATGGAACATTTAAATAGAATTTTAAGGATAAAAGAGTAAAACAAATTTGGACGGTCAAATGACTTAAGGACATATAAAAGTATTTTTTTTTCTACAATTTTTACATAACTGCATGTTAGGGGTATGGCCATCCCTTGTCCTTTGCTAAGCTCCACCCATGCGTGTTTAAACTTTGCAATGTCGAACGCATCTAACTTGTCCATAATTGCATGATAGAATTTTTGTGTAGAATGTAAGTACCAAGGCTAGCTAATTCCTTATGAATTCACATTTACAATATGGGGGATTAATTAGAGCTAGATGATGGCTTTCTTAAAGGTTTAGTGGATGATTGGGCAGGAACCAGGCAAAATGGAAGCAGAGATGGCTGAAGTTGGCACTGAGTACGTGGTGAGGCACATGCTTACAACTCGCAAAACGGGTCCCCCAGTATTGCTAAAGCAAGGGTTTGGATTCAATGGCCATACTCCCGAGACATTGCCCTCCTGGCTCTTGGAGCAAGATCTTGCTTATTATGTCGCTAAATTTGAGAAGACAGGCTTCACCGGTGGATTGAACTACTATCGAAATTTGAGCTTGTATCTTCTCATCCCTTTCTCTACGATACATATATAAAATCATTTTTTCAATTTTTGATTACTTGGCATTTAGCATTACTTGATGGATTGCAGAAATTGGGAGCTGACAGCACCATGGAGTTCAGTCCAAATCAAAGTACCTGTGATGTTCATAACGGGTGAGTTCGATTTGGTGTACACTTCATTTGGAATGAAGGAGTACATCCACAATGGAAAATTCAAGGAAGACGTACCAAATCTGGAGGAAGTGGTTGTGCAAAGAGGAGTAGCACATTTCATTAATCAGGAAGCGCCCGATGAAGTCAGCAATCACATATACGACTTCATCAGGAAATTCTAAGTTTTGTTGAGCAATTGTTCATGTTTCAGGCGTACCCTTCATTGATACTTTCATTTTCGTATTGTAATAATACTTGTGCCATCGTGCAAACTCCGTTTCATTTGAACGTGATTTGACTTTAGATCTCCTGCTTCTTGTTTTTGGAATATGTACTAAGTTCACTAACTCATGTATTTTCTTTCCTTCCATTATCCTTGGATCTTCTAAGGCTGCCTTGGGAGGTGAAAGGCTATCATGATTAATCTGAATCTTGGTGTGCTTCTCTTATCCTTCGGACGTTAGCGTTGGATTCCAGTGACTTGGTTTTGTTTGGTTCCGTGCTATTAGATAAAATTTATTTATTCATCATATTAATATTATAGGTTTCATAATATATTTCAAGAAAAAAAATTCTAGATGCTTTAATTATAAAGTTTATATTTTACCTATTACCCGTATTAAAATAATTAAAAAATTTAACATTAATTTAATAATATAATGATATATCAATAAATGATTATATAAAACTCATTTACATCATCGCAAATCTTTAAAATCAGTGAGCATGTAAGAGTAAAACCCTAATTATAAAACTTCTCATTATTCTTTTTTTTTTAACAAGTGAATTTAATTCGTAAAATTATATATCTTTTTAAGAATCTTAATTTCAAGAATGTGATTTATAAGAATTTAATTTTCAATAATGTGATATTATCATATTTGATTTAATTAAAAATATTTTTAAAAATATTATTAAATTATTAAAAATATTTTTATAAAAATTGAATGATCAACCGTGGTGAAAAGTGGCCATCAACAATAACAACAACAATGATCAATAATGATGAATGATAGTTGAAAATGGATAATAACTAATGATGGTTATCCACAGTGAATAGTAATAAATAATAAATAGTAGTAGATGATGATTAATAACAATTAGTGATAGTTGGCAGTAATCAATTAGGCTAGGTGGTGGTAAATTAATATGTTAATGATGGTAAGACTTGAGTGGAATGATAGACAAAACAATCTATTTATTTAAAATATTCATATGTTATTTAAGATATCTACCTCTCATTGAGAATATTTTAAGGAATAATGAGCTAATATATTTTTTAAAATTTGATCAAAACATAAAAATTTTATATTTTCTTAAAATATCCTTAAAAATGTGAAAAATATTTTACATGCAACACATTCCCATAAAATGATATTACTTTCACTCCATGAGTGTGTTTGGCAAGCAATATTCTCGTTAGATTTAGTTATTTGAGGTCATTTTAATTGACTACTTAATCAATTAGTTTTTTTTTATTTGATAAACAATTGAGTCAATCAATTTAATTATTAGTCTTAAATCAGTTAATTTGAAAAGGTTAAAGAATCCATCATATTCAAATAGTTAATTCATTAAATATGTATTAAAAGGTTATTTACTCTCAAAATATTTTACATACTAGATATTACCATAAAATGATATTACTTTCATTTTATGAAGTGTTTAGCAAATAATTTTCTCATTAGCTTTAGTTATTTGGGACATTTTAGTTGATTAACTTAGTCAATTAATTTTTCTTTTTTTTTATAAATAATAAAAATGTACATGGATAGAGCCATCAAGCTTTAGGCCAATTTTTTTATATATAATTGTATGAAATACATAGTTCAAGCTTGAGGCTAATCTATTTAATTTTTAAAATATTTAACTTAGTTCAACCTAATTAATTTTATATATGGTTGAGGCCTAATTCAAGAGTCCAATTATTTAAATTTTTATTATTATTTTAAATAAAAATACATATTTAAATAAATAATAGAATATTTAAACATGTAAAATATTTAATTATATTAAATTAAATTTTTTATATTAAAAATAATTAAATATAACTATTTTTTATAATATATAATTATATTATTAAAAATAAATTTATATAATTAAGTGAATATTAATCAAGTTGTAAAAAAATAATAATAAACATTTGGGTTAAAAAAAGAGGTTAAACTTTATATTTTTTACGGTGGAGCCTGTCCCTAGTCCATGTATAAATCTAATAAACAATTGATTCAATATCTTGAATTAGTTAATCTAAAAAGGTTAGGGAATTCACCGTATTCAAATAATTAATTCGTTAAAGATGTATAAAAATAAATTTTCATAAATAATAAATAATTATTTAAGTTTTTATTAATTAAATTTATATAATAAAATAAATATTTTATAAAATATTTATAATAATATATTAAAGATATTATTATATAATTAATTAATGAATTTCAATGCTTTTCATGTTAAAGTAAAAATTAGTAAGATTAATTTATGTACACAAATAATACATATATATACACATATATAATCAAATAAATTATAAAATATATTCATATTGTTATATCTCATTTTATATATAAAATATTAATAATAAATAAATAATTTTATTAAATACTTCTATTTAAGAAATTAATATTATTAAATGATTAAATTAATTAATATAATTAATTATTAATCAATAAATAATTAAATTAATTGACAGCTTATATAATTAATTAATTGTGAGACAGAGTCTTTGCATCCTCACGCTTCCCACAAAACACTTTACTGCTGATTAAATGGAGGACTTCAATGTGGTACATTTTTTAGAAAACACAATGAATAAATTTTTAAAAAATTAAATATACTTTTTTAAATTAAAAATCTTAATAAAAAATAAGTAGTGAGTTTTAAAATAAAAACTATATTTTTAACTCTTTTAAATTGATAAAAAAAATTAAAAGAAAATGTAGGGTATCAGACCATTTAAATAGAATTATTTGAATCGTATGATACAGGCGTATATCAGGCATTTTTCATTTTACGTTAGATGGGATGTTTTTCCAACCGTAGATGACACATCAGTTCTCGTTAAAAGTGACGGTGAAATCATCAATGACCTGCATATGCTAGCCTTTACGACCGCTCAAAAATCAACAGTCAAAAGTTCACTGACGTTACTGATTAAAAAGATAAAGTAATAAAGATTTTCATTTTAAGAATAAAGAGATAAATTTAAAGGCAAGTGTCAGTCTTTCCTTTAAAAAGCTCACGAAATTTGTTAAAATTATATAATTTTATTCCTTCTGAAATATTTCTATGAAATATAATAATGTTAAATTTTTAATTAGAATTTTTTTAAAACTACCTCTTATAATTATAGAATTAATTTATTATATTTTATATATAAATATTATAACCAAATTATATATAAAAACAAAGGAATATTTTTATTCTTCAAAGAATAAATACATTTATATATAAAAATATAATAAAATAATCTTTCAATTATGAGAGATAACATTAAAAAAGATATTATAATTCAAAAGTTTAACGTGGTCATATTTTATAACGGTGGAAATGTTAAAAGAGATGAACATATATTTTTAAAAAATAAAGAGTGATAAATGTAATTAAATCAAAATTTAAGGAAGGATAATGTAATTTGTTTTTTTAAATTTTTATATTTATTTATAATAATAATGAAAGTAATAACACATTTGATGTATATATATAAATTTCTCAGTTTGAATTTTAAATATAATAAAAAATAGTCCTTTGTCTAATATAAACAAGATTTAGGTAAAATTTATTAAATATTTACTGTAAAAAAATTTATTTATATTATGAATATATATTAATTATTTTATTATAATTATAATATTATTAATTATTATAATAATCAGTTTAAAATTATTAATAACTAATATACTTATGAATAATAAAAATTTTATAATAATCACATAAAAATTTTACATAGATTTTACCCATACTGCTTCGCGAGAGTGATGAGAAGGCTCGCAAAAATATTTATTTACTACTTACAGAAAAATATTTATTTACTTGTACATAACGTTTTTTCCACCACAAGGCATTGCAGGGCGACGATGTGACACTTGGTCCCCCTTAGATATCCAAGAAATTAATGACACGTATATTAATGAGGTTGCTGACTAATAAAAATGGAATACGTTGGCAGGTGCGCAACACAAAGCATCATCCATCATTTCAAGGTTGACTAAATATTATTTTTATCCTTTTCTTTTTCATGCAATTTTTTATCCCAAGACGCAGTTAAGGCCTTCGATTATTTATCCAAGGGCCCGTCCTTCGTCCAAATCAGATCAGCCTGCTCTTCCTCTTGGTATATTTACAGTTCCTCCATAGCTAAAAACTCGAATTCCACAAAGAAACAAAACGATGGAGGAAATAGAGCACAGAACAGTTGCAGTTAATGGAATCAAGATGCACGTAGCAGAGAAAGGACAAGGGCCAGTCGTGCTATTTCTTCATGGATTCCCTGAGCTCTGGTACTCATGGCGGCACCAGATTCTGGCTCTAAGCTCCCTCGGGTACCGTGCGGTGGCCCCCGATCTGCGCGGCTACGGCGACACCGATGCCCCAACTGAAATCAGCAGCTACACAATCTTTCACTTGGTGGGTGATATCGTGGGCCTCATCGACTCTCTCGGTGCCGACCAGGTTTTCCTTGTGGCCCATGATTGGGGCGCAATCGTTGGTTGGAATCTCTGCATGTTTCACCCCGAGATAATTAAGGCTTATGTCTGCCTCAGTGTTCCATTTTTTCCCAGAAACCCAGCTCTGAAACCAGTTGATGGTATGCGAGCCTTGTATGGAGATGACTACTATATCTGCAGATTTCAGGTTCCCGTCGTATTCTTTCGCATCTGACAATAATTTCGCACAACTTTTGGATAAGTTTTTTGCATCTGCTTTTGCCCATCATGCCATCAAAATCCCCCTTTATTTATATATTTTTCTAAAAAAAAATATATTGATTTGGGTATCAGATCAAAATTTTACCAAAACAATATAACTCGTGACCCATCCTTGATCGCTTCGCTTCAATTAGAGTGTCTGACAAATCTACTGCAAATTTTAAATGTAAATTTAATAATGTTCTTGTGAAAATTCTGATTTGTGTCATGTGATGAAGTCAGCATATCCATCATGTCAGAAAGTAATGGTAACCCCATTAATGAAATCGAATTGATTAGGTTAGGTGGGAGGAAGGTCGCATGTTGATTTAATTGATGATGATAAATTCCGAAGCCGATACTTATATTTGGGGAACACTGTAGTTTTAAATTCTGGCTCTGAACCTTAGTGGACCCTTACTATGTGGAACTCATTTAAGATGGGAGGTTAAGGTACTGTGAGATGTTGTGCTATTTATTTATAGCACGCAACTAAAGTCTAAAAGCGTACACCATTGGCTTTACTTTTGGGATAAGGTAAAGGCCGAGAAAGCTAAAATTGTAGATCTGATACTGTTGTTGATGTGAATGGGATCTTTGTGATGAAACAGGAACCGGGCAAAGTGGAATCTGGGATAGCTCAGGTAGGAACTGCTCAAACGCTGAAGAACATCCTTACCACCCGAACAACAGGGCCGCCAGTATTGCCAAAGGATGGGGTTGGATTCAATTCCAATCCTCCGGAGACTTTGCCCTCTTGGCTCACAGAGGAAGACCTTTCTTATTATGCTTCTAAATTTGAAAAAACCGGCTTCGCTGGAGGCTTGAACTACTATAGAAATCTGAACCTGTATGTATTTCCCGTTTCTTTTGGAAAATGATTTTTTTTTTTTTTTTTGTGAAAAAATCTTCCCTGAGTATATAATTGTAAGAGTAAAACACAACTTGTCCTGTTCAGTTTTAAAGTTTAATTTTAAAAAATTGAAAATCATTCCATCAAAATTTTAAAAATTTAAAATTAATATCTATCATTTACTTAATTAATTATTTTATAAAATTATATATTTTTATCATAAAATTTTTAAACAATAATCAAAATATTATAATATATTAATTTTTTATTATTTTTTACATAATTTTTATATCATATAATTAATAAAAATTAAATTATACATATAAAATTTTAATTAAATAGTTGTATATAAGATGCAAAATTATTATTTAAAAAATAATAAAATAAATTAATATTTTATAATATTTTAATTCTTGTATAAAAATTTCTAAAAAATTATATAGTTTAATAAAATAATTAATTAAGTAAAAAATAAATATTATTTTTAAGTTTTATAAAATTTACGGGAATAATTTTTTAATTTTAAAATTAAAAAGTATAAAATTCAACCACTCCAAAATTAAAGTAGATAATTTGTATTTTTTATAATTATAATATATTGAAATGATAAAAAATGATTTAGATCTACAATATCACATTAGAAATATAGTGGGGGATAACTTTTCCTTTTTAAAGAATTTATTTTCTTTTATTATTATAATCTAATTATTATTTTTTTAATCATAAAATATTTTATACATAACACTCTTTCCTTTATATAGGAAATTTTTTTTCTTAAAATATCTTTTAAAAAATAAAAGGAGTCTCAATCTTGACTCGCTTATTTTTAAAGAGAGGACCTTAGTTTAATTAACCGATATTCTATCATATTTATAACTATAGTAATTGCTGGGGATGTTACTTTTGGAGTAATATAATCTTTCTATGATAAAGTAATTAACATTAACCAATCATTTCAAAGGTGATCGTTAAGGAAGAAAAGAACCTAATTGCTTGCATAATTCTAAAGCACTGGTTAATTGCAGAAACTGGGAGCTGACAGGAGCATGGACCAGAGCGAAAGTTATAGTACCGGTGAAGTTCATAACGGGTGAGATCGACATGGTATACACTTCCTTTAGGACGAAGGAGTACGTTCACGGTGGTGGTTTCAAGAAGGCCGTGCCAAATCTGGAGGAAGTGGTGGTGCAAGAAGGAGTTGGCCACTTCAACAACCAAGAATCACCTCAAGATATCAGTAACCACATCCACGACTTCATCAAAAAGTTCTGATCTGCTTTATCGGCTTCTTCTCTCCTTGCTTCCTCCAATCATCCCATTCCTATAGTTATGCTATTTGTATCGCGGTTGTTGCTTAGTGAGACAGAGGGGACCCCCTAAACAAATTAGGGAATCTTTCTTTTATTATTATTTTCGCATTGTGAGAACATAAAAGTTGAGGAGAGAATATATGCGTATTCCCTACTTAAAGTTGAATCTTCATTTTATTAGTTGGTATGTCGTGGAGTGTTTGAAAATGTTTTAAGCTTTTGTGTGAGATCTATCTACTTATGTTAACTATGTGACTAGGAATTTAAATTTAATCAACAAATTGCGTAAAACATTTTATATTATTAATAAATAAAAAATATATTATTAAAAAAATAGTATTTAGAAAATTTTGACGACAATAAAAAAATTAAATATTTTTATTGACAGAATAATACGTAAATAAATAATAGAATAAATATAGTTTACATTAATATTAGATTAAATTTAAATTTTATAATTAGATTTTTGTCTTATTTTACTAAAAATTTAAATTTGATTTACTATAAATGGAAATTATCTTTACGTTAATGATCATTTATATATTATCATGTAATTAAAAATGATCAAAATTGTTTTATTGCAATTAAAAATTTTTAATTACTATTTTTTAATAATGTGTCTTATTTTTTTATTTACTAATTTTTTTACTAAAATTAAAAAATTTTAATTACAATTTCCTTTTTAATAATGTGTCTTATTTTTCTATTTACTAATAGTACAAAACATTCTACGCAAGGCTTTTACGAATTTGTTTTGACATCGGTTAGTAGATATCACTTGGTAACAAGTAGAGTAGTTTGCCATATAAAATTATACATTGAGATGTGTCTTCATTGTTTTGAACTTTAGGTAACGCTATATATATAGAAAGAACAGAACTGGTTGGTAGGATTTTTATCATACTTTTGCGAGTGTTTCAATGGATATTAAATTCCCTTTTTTTTTTTTGCTTCAAAATAATAAAAAAAGTTTATCCAGTACCGTTCAGTGGAATGTTTTTACTTTTTATGTTTTCAAAATATTTCTGTGAAAAGGTAGATATTTTTTATTCCTGTAACATAGGAATATATTAGATATATATTATACATAGAATAAGGATACACCAAAATGAGATAAATTGGAGTTTTTCAATAAAAAATTCTATAAAAAATCAGAGTTTAATGCTCTAAAAATAGAGGAATCAAAACTAATATATTGAAATGTTAGACATTTAATTCAACCAAGTTTCAATCTCATGATTCAATATATCCATAAATAGAATAACTTAAATTTGCAACTTGCAAGAGATAATAAATTTACATAAATTTAAAGAAAGATAGGAAAGAAAAGATGAGAATTCATGCATAATGATTTCACCAAGAAGAAAATCTATTCATTGTGTATATTCATTCTCTAGCATCGAACTCCATTTTCACGACTAATGCATTATAAATACTTCAAAATTAATGATTCATGAGAAGTGTTGCAAAGTTTTTCATGATTGTACAAACATTCCTTATTGATTCCTCACACAAAAATTGTTTTCCAAAATTATCTCTCTAAAATTCATGAAATTCTTCATCAATAGCTGAAAACCTAAATAAATAAATAGAGAAATAAAGAACAATTACTGTACCATTTGAATAAATACAACTTTCAAATTCTAAATGATGATTCTAAAACACTTATGGCTTAAAGACTAAAGATTTGAATTGAAAGGAGTAACTTCAAGGGAAATAAGGATTTTTTATGCCTCTCATACTCAAAAAATGAGGCATGAATGAATATATATGAGTTAAATTTGAAATAAGGTCATTATCCACTTCTAGTTGTCATATTTTAAAAATCAATTATAAATAATGATTATGTAGTTAATTACATAAATTCAAGATTTGAAAATTTTGAATTGTGGTTGACTATATAGCTATTGGTGAATCTTTGACACTTTATAATTTATTATGATCCAAATGGCTAACCTTTGGATAGTTGACTTGACTTGATTATATAGTTGATAATGACTTAAAAGGTGCTTTTGGAACTTAGCAACCAACAATAAAGTCATCTACAAATAGAGAAATTTGATTTTTCACTTAAAATAACATCTTTCAAGGTTTGTTATCAAATAAAAATTTCTCCTATTCAAATCCTTTTCACTTAAATATATTTAGCAACTAAAATACTTATGTTCATAAACATTTGTTGAGCCGCAACATTTCAAAGATATCATGCACATATTTTCTAAAATAAAAAAATTTACAATAAAAAAAATTCTTCAAATGTCACTTCCAAAATCTTCTAGCCACCTCTAAAAACTTCAAAATTTCTTCAAAACTCATTTTAATTAAACATAATTGGAAAATGCTTTGACATCCTCCAAATTAAACTATTTTAGTTTTTTCATTTTAATTTTATTAATTTATGTATAATAAATAAAAGAAATAAGATGTTCCTTAATTTACTCTATTCGTAGTGCTTTTTCTTTAAACATTTCAAATAAAAAACAAATCTGTTCTAGTTTTGTCATTTTACTTATATTTTAAAAATTGTATATGAGTGGCTTAAAAAATAGAACACTGTATTTGTCATCAAAGAAAAAATATTATTATAATATATTAATTTTATTTTTATTCTCTTTCTTTGTATTAATAGTAATCTTGGTTAATTAGGGCACAGAACTCGCTTTATCATATAAATATTTTTCGAAAATTAATAAGAAAGTAGGAAAATTATTTTACTTTTAATATAAGAGAAAACATAGGAAAAAATGAGAGAAAAAATCCAAATAAGGAGATATAGAGGGTGTTTGGCAAATAGTTTTTTAATCAACTTTTAACTAATTTGAATGCCTTTAACTATTTAATAAATTTACTAAGTCAATCAATTGATTTGAATATTTGACAAATAACTATTTTAGTTAAGCCCTTGAATAACCATTTTGAAAAAATTAAAAATAGTAATTTTTTAAAATAGTTGATTTAAATTTAGTATTAAAAAGACATTCTTACTCATGATTATAAAATTTTTTACATTTCCATCATTGATAAATAAATAAAAAATACTAAATTATATTTATCTATTTCTTAGAGAAAATTTAATATATATAATAAATTATAATTATTTATTTTTAAATAAAAATTAAACAAGTTTAATGATTATATTAAAACATTTATATAATAATAAAAATTTACATGAATATAATCATATCTTTTTTATCAAATTGCATAAAAAAGAAGATAATATAGGTTTCATTGCATAGAAAATAATAGAAAATTTATTGAGAAAATTGATCTTTTATCAAATGATTTTTTGGAATTAAAGAACAATACATATTAAGAATAATATCACTTATAAAAGATATACTTTTATACTTAAAATGTAAAATTTATCAATATTTTTACTAATAAATATATGAATTTTAAATTCAATATTAAAAATAATTTCAAAATAAATTTTAATAGTTATTATATCTACCAAAATATTACAAGTATTTTTTAATTAAAAAATTATAATTGTTCATTTTTAAAAGAAATCAAATAAGTATAATAAATTATAATAATATTTTTTAAAAAATTTAATATAATAAATAATATATTATAATTTAAAATATTATTCAAATTAAAAATTACTCAAATAAAATGATACAATATATACATATTTATATATATCATTTGACATACAAATAGTTAATAATAAATAATTAATTTTATCAAATATTTTAATAAATAGCTAATGATATTAATTTGTTAAATTAACCAGTGCAACCATTTATTGATTAATAATTAGTTTAATTAACTAATTATTAATGTAATTGGTTAATTATCATAGTAATAAATGAGTTAAATGATGAATCTCTCTCACAAGTAAGTTCATGTTTGACTTTTGAATTTGATAATTTCTAGCAATTTAAATAAAAAATTTAGATTTGGCGTAAGTCTATAAGGTAATAGGGGTGTGAATTGATCTCCATTCTAAATTATATATATATATATATATATATATATATATATATATATATATATATATATATATATATAAGTGATTATGGGGATCGTTAACCTCCATATGACAACTTTTATTTTTTTTATTTAGATAAAAATTACTATTAATTTGGTAAAAACAAAATATTTAAATTAATTCTATTTATTCTCTTTCATCTTTATAATAAATACATTCATTGATTAAATTTTTATTCATAAAAATTACTTAAATATTATTTATTATTTTATTATCATTAAATTATTATATATATATATATATATATATATATATATATATATATATATATATATATATGTGGAAAAAGTCTGCTATTTCTTTTTCCTTTTTGGTTATAATGGACAGCCTTCGTCAAATAATTGAATAGGTATTTATTAAGTTGTAATACGTTGACGTTAGGTTGAAAACAATATGAATTTTGGAAAAAAAAAGTTAATTAATAGTTATAAATTACCTTTCAATTTATCAGTGATTACATAATTATCAAAATTACATTGATTTATCAAACAAAGTATCCAGGATATGGAACAACTTTTCATTTTATATTTATATTATTTAATTATATGTATAAAAAAAATATGAACATGTGATAATATTTTCTATGTAAATATTATCGGGAAAAGTATTGAAAATTAAATTATTTGAGATGTGTAGAACACTACCCTCAGAATTCAGCGAGTCTTCCAAATATGCACACTAACAATGGATTATGTATATGAAAAAGACGATTGAATCCAGATAAGGAATATGTAGGTGATAAAAAACCAATCGGAAGAGACTAACTTTTGCTCTCAACACTGCTTTCTGTGTTGCGAGGAAAGCCAACTCTATTTATAGCATAAAAATATATATATTGGAGAAGTAATTCAAGAAAATATCTTCGAATATTCGTGGGTGTATCGAAACGTTGGAGAAAACCTCAGGACGTTGGTGGCCTCGGTTTTCGTTGAAAATGAGAGCCAACGGTTTTTGTTTTATTGATAAAACTCAGTTAACGGACAAGGCTTTTTTTGACTTAGTGGAAATCGTTAAAGAGGAAAATCTTTTGAAATATTATTATTTTTATTCAACAAATATAAACACTGAAAACTTCGGATTAGACGTATGATAGCGACTAACTTAGTAATTTCCAACATCTCATCTTTATCTGCACAAAGCCATCATCGGATCCGTCCTAGTTGCCCAGACTCAAACACTGAAGTCGAATCAGACGGAGAAGCAAAAATATCGATAGAGAGATGGAAGGAATAGAACACAGAACGGTGGAAGTGAATGGCATCAGAATGCACGTAGCGGAGAAAGGACAAGGCCCAGTCGTGCTGCTCCTCCATGGCTTCCCTGAACTCTGGTACTCATGGCGCCACCAAATTCTCGCCCTCAGCTCCCTCGGCTACCGTGCTGTGGCTCCCGATCTCCGAGGATACGGTGGCACCGATGCCCCGACGTCAGTTAGCAGCTACAATTGCTTACATATTGTGGGCGACATAATTGCCCTGATCGATTCTCTGGGTGTGGATCGAGTCTTCCTTGTGGGACATGATTGGGGTGCTTACATGGGTTGGTATGTCTGCTTGTTTCGTCCTGACAGAATCAAAGCCTTCGTCTGCCTCAGTGTCCCTTTTTTCCGCAGAAATCCTCAGGTCAAGACTGTGGATGGCATGCGAGCCTTGTATGGAGATGATTACTACATCTGCAGAATTCAGGTTTTTTTCTTTTTTTTTTTTACTTGAATTAAATGTTGTATTTAAAAATAAAATAATTAATTTTATTAGAAATATTATATGGATTAGCATTAATCAATTATTGAAATATTTATTTAAGTAAGTTTTGTGTTTTAACATTAAGCATAGAACAGATCGGGCCCTAGTTTAATGTGTGTATGATCCATGATAGGTTGGATCATGCATAAGCTCATATGGGTAGAGGTCCCAACCTACAGCCCTTTAGTAGTCAGTAGTTTCCTATCACAAGTCTGACTATAAATAAAGAGATCAGGGTTATTATTTGATACACAGAAAAATAAGGATTCCCACTCTTCTAAAATTTTCTCTCCCTTTTCTCTTTATCTGGATAACTTAAAGGGCGAAGTAGGTTGTAATTCTACTCATTATCATTCAGATCAGTCATGGTCTTATCAAATTATGCTCCAGGTACGCTCATAATTTTATTATGATTAATTTAATATTTTTGTGATTTTAATTCATACTTCCAACAATTGGTATCAGAGCATGTTGGTTATATGAATTTATGATTATGAGCAATCTGATCATCTTGATAGATTCATAAAATTTCTAATTTTATTTTTGCCTTTTTGCATATGAAAATTTCGGAATTAAGATTTTTTTTAATTTTGGAACAATTTGGATCCGTTTTTCCTTTCAATTAAATATTAAATATAGATCTCATATGCATGATAAATATTACTCCATTATTTGATTGTATTGAAAATCTGTGAATGTTGTGAATTACAGTGTGGATTTTTTTGGAAAATATTACAATCATAGATTGTATAATTTTTGAAGCTTTTCCTTCCGATAAATATGTAAATTTGTGTCTAAAATAGGTTAGATATAATTTTCTGAAATTAAAAAGGGTTAAAAATAATAATAATAATTTTTTGGAGCTTAAAAACCCTTTAATGGCTGAGAAATTGGCCATGAACGGACAGCAGGAAGAAAGAGGGAGAAGACAAAACTGGGCGTCGTGCGCGTGTGCAACACGCGCTGAAAACGCGCGTGAAAGGCCAGGCAGAAAAGCTATTAGGTTCTGCAGTGCGTGAGAACACGCGCAGTAGTGCGTGGTGTACACGCGCCAATCAAGAACCGTTCTTTGCAGCGCGTTAGATACACGCGCCAGTAGCGCGTGAGATACACGCGCGCACGCCAGACACAGATTTTGACTAGTCAACGACCGAACGTTGACCACGGGCTTGTATGGCGCGTGTATTCACGCGCCACTAAACTGCTCCTGTGCTTCTTTTTCAATCCCACGCGCGGCCATAGCGCGTGTGTATCACGCGCTGGACTTTAGGGTTCCAAATTTTTATGTTTTGTGTGAAATTTTATTTTCTACCTTTATATATTTTTTCTATAATTTTTTGATGCCAATAAATATTTATTTTGAATTTTAAAAAGTTTATATTGTATGAAAACACAATTTATTTATTGAATTTTGATCTGAGAAAATTTATAGACATTCTTTATATTTTTTCTGGGATTGGTGTGCTGTCACTCTCTCTAATTATGAACATAACTATTTTAAATAATTTTGAGCCCTTAATTATGTTATTTTAGTACATATAAAACATCTAAAGCCATTAATTTCATACCAATGATAATTTAGGGATATAATAAGGTTATTTTTCATAAAATACTGTCCTTCTAAGATTCTTAGGAGTACATTGCATTGATAATGGATACACCCTATCGGTGTGACATTATTAATATAATTTTAAAGCTTAGACTCCTTAGAATAGGCATGCGGTAATTATAATGTTTCAATATTTCTTATACCCTATCGGTATGGTTATATTGATTACATTTTTATGTAGACTTTTGTATAAGCCGAATATATGGTACATGTATTTTGGATACCACTTTGTTAGATAGTTGTTTGACTGATTTGTTTAATTGGAAATCTTGTATTGTAATTATGTTGTGCACGCATAATTAATAATTTTCCAATCCTGTTGCATCAGTCTCAATTTTTCAACAATTATCTGTGGTGAGGACTCTTAATGGTACAAACTATAATGAATGGAGAGAGTCCTTGAACATGTACCTGACAATCTTTAAGGAGGATTTGACTCTTAGAGAACCAAAGCTGGCTGATCTCTTACCCGAGTCTAGTGCTGTAGATAAGACCTATTATAAACAACGGTATGAGTCAAACTGGATTTGTTTGGTAATGATTAAGTTCACTATTGAAAAGGAAATTAGAGAGAGTATCCCAGATAAGAACACTATTGGATGTACATGAAAGTTGTTGAAGAGAAATTCAATTATACCTATCTAACTTTAGTGTGTTTTAAGTCCAATAAACTTGAAATATCTTTTGGATTTTTTGGTGGTTAGATTCTGGTGAAACTATTCATGTTACAAATTCTTTAAAGGGGCTCAAGAACCAGTAGATCCCAAATAAAAGAGAGAAAAATGTTTTAGGAGTAGCATGTAGTAAGGTTGAGGTTCAATACATAAGATCAATTTCCTTATATTTGTCATCTGGACATATTTTGGATCTAAATAATATTATTTATGTACCTTCTACCAGAAGGAATTTGATTTCTAATTCTATTTTAGATAATTGTGGTTATACCCTTTGGTAAGAAAGTGGAAAGATTGAGATTCATAGTGATTTTGCTATTGTTGGTAATGTCACCTTACAAAATGATCCATATCATTTGAATTTGAATGATTGTCCTGATATGTCATCTGATGTTCCCATCAATATTATGATGAGGCACAAACTACCTAGAATGAGTTAGAATTCTTCCATTTTATGGGATTGATTTTCTAGGCCATTTTTCTATAAAGATTAGAAAGATTGATAAAGTAAGTGTGTTGTTAGATCTAAATTTCTTAGATTTCTCAGTTTTTTGAAACTTTTAAGTGTGGGGTTGTAAAGAAAAGATAAGACCATATAATCCCAGGTTGAAGAAATTATACACTACAATAATCAATGGGTTCTTCATTAAGTACTGAATTGGATCAAGAGGTTATAGATTTTATTATCTCACTTATAGTATCAAGATAATCAAGTTTGATTGGACATTTTCATTCTGAGGATGGCTTGGATAGTGGGAGTTCAATGCTTAAGGTTATCAATTTATGTGACAAGGCCACCATTCTGCCTATACCTATTTTGATTCTCTCACCACTAGAGGAGATAATGTTGACATTTCAGTACAGATAAATAAAGATCCTTATGTTGAACAATCTAATCAGCTAGCCATTAAGTTTAGACGTTCTCAAAGGATTTAGAGACTTGCAATACCATATGACTATATTGTGTACTTGCAAAAATTTTAATAAATTTATTAGAGTAATTTAATCATCTTAGTGCTTTATGTTGATGACATTTTGTTGGCTAGAAACTCAATTAATTTAGATGAGTCAAAATGCATGTTATCATGTCATTCTGATCTTGGCAAAAACATCCTTTATTTTTAGAATTCAGATCTATCATGATAGAACTCATAGTATTTTGGGTTTGTGTTAAGCTAATTTAATTGAATGGATGCTTGAAAGATTTAAAATAGACACCTGTGCATCTAGTCCAATGCCTATTTAGAAAGATAATACACTGTCTCAATCATATTACCCTCAAGTTGATATTGAAAGGGATAAAATGGATAAGATTCTTTATGCTTCCGCTAATTAGTAATCTTATGCAAGCACAGGTCTGCATTCGTTTAGATATAGCTTTTGCTATTAGTGTGCTTGGAAGATACTCAAGTGACCCTAGGATGGATCATTGAAAAGTCGCCAAGAAGGTCATGAAGCATCCACAAAGTACTATGAATCATATGTTGACTTGTAGACAATCTAATTTACTTGAAAGTATTAGTTATTCAGATTCTGATTATACTTTGTACATAGATGATCGTAAGTCAACATCTAGATACATCTTTATGATGTTTGGAGGAGCTGTTTCATAGGAAAGTGTTAAAGAGACACTCACAGCTACCTTAACAATGGAAGTAGAGTTTATCGCATATTATGAGGCCACTTAACAGGCTATAAGGTTGAGGAAGTTGATATTTGGCATGCAATTAGTTAATTCTATATCACGATCTCTACCAAATTTTATTGCGATAAGGCTTCTATTTTGTGCTTTTCTCAAAATAATAGGAATTCTAGACATATTGTCCAATTTTTTATGATAAACTCCTATTTGTTAGAGAGAAAAGATTGCTGAATTTCATACTCACATTAAACATAGCCCTAGTGGAGACATGCAAGGGATCTGTTGACTTAAGGCTTACCTATAGGAGTATTTAAAATCAACTAACTCATATGAGTCTTGTTAAATTTTTATGAAGCCTTAGTTTAGTGGGAGTCTGAGATATGCTTATCTTATTTTATTGATATTTGTGACCAGTAATTGCTCATTTTGAAACAATGGTGATATGTTTTATACATATATAAATCATTTGCTTCCCTATCGGATTCAATGATTTTAAGTTGTTTCTCTTATGATATGAGCTGTGGTCAAAAGATTAACTTTATATATATATCAAGTTCTTTTGGGATTATGAGACATTAATTTAACATCACTTGTCTCCCTATCGGATTCAGTGATTCTGTATGGTCTCATTCCACTTATGCAATCATTGCTCAGTAACCTTATATATATATATCCAGTTCTTTGGGATTACGAGACATTAATTTAACATCACTTGTCTCCCTATCGGATTCAGTGATTCTGTATGGTCTCATTCCACTTTTGTAATCGTCACTCAGTTTGGATATTGAAACATTGGTAATATGTTTTATACATATATATAAATCATTTGTTTCCCTATCAGATTCAATGATTTTAAGTTGTTTCTCTTCTGAGTTGTAGTTAAAAGACTAAACGTTATTCTGTTCCTTTCAGATTATGAGACATTATATCACTTGTCTCCCTATCGGATTCAGTGATTCTGTGTAGTCTCATTCTCTGAATTAAGTTTATAGCTTAATGTATAACTAATTACTTAATTATTGATATTTTTAATTATTCCATATAATTAATTAATGCTATCCAAGTGGGAGATTGTTGTATTTAAAAATAAAATAATTAATTTTATTAGAAATATTATATGGATTAGCATTAATCAATTATTGGAATATTTATTTAAGTAATTAGTTTTGTGTTTTAACATTAAGCATAGAACAGATCGGGCCCTAGTTTAATGTGTGTATGATCCATGATAGGTTGGATCATGCATAAGCCCATATGGGTAGAGGTCCCAACCTATAGCCCTTTAGTAGTCAGTAGTTTCCCACCACAAGTCTAACTATAAATAAAGATATCAAGGTTATTATTTGATACACAGAAAAATAAGGATTCCCACTCTTCTAAAATTTTCTCTCCCTTTTCTCTCTATCTGGATAACCTAAAGGGCGAAGTAGGTTGTAATTCTACTCATTATCATTCAGATCAGTCATGGTCTCATCAAATTATGCTCCAGGTACGCTCATAATTTTATTATGATTAATTTAATATTTTTGTGATTTTAATTCATACTTCCAACATTAAAAACTTCATTTGTTGTATGTGCAGCCTTCCTGTTAATGTATCTTGCTAAAAACGATGCCATTCTATTTGGGTATTTGGTTATGGTCCTTTAACGTATATGGTTTTTTCCTGAAGCGAGGTCTCTGAAGTCAAAGTCTAAATGTCTAAATTTTGTAGTAAAGGATGGAGTCCTTGAAATGCATAGGAGAAAACATACAAGTGATTAATGATATTTGAACTCACAACTTGTTATAATAATATCTAGAAGAGAGTGAGATCAGAACTATAATGGTAGATCTGATGCTTCGATGCTGATACCATTATAACTATGGTATGATAGGAACCAGGCAAGGTTGAAGCTGAGATGGCAAAAGTGGGCAGTGCAGAAGTGATCAAGAACGTGTTCACAACCCGGAGAACGGGTCCACCAATCTTGCCTAAAGAAGGGTTTGGTGTTAATCCTGATCCTCCAAAGACTTTACCCTCTTGGCTTACAGAAGAAGATATTGCGTATTATGCTAGTCAATTTGACAAGACCGGCTTCACTGGAGGACTGAACTACTATAGAAATCTCAACTCGTATGTTCCTACTCCTTTTATCCGTTTTATAATTTTGGATTTCAATTGGGAGATTAATGTAGCAAATACATTGGCATCAGTCGATTAAGTTGTTACGTGCATTGCAGAAACTGGGAGCTCACAGCAGCATGGACAGGGGCGCAAGTGAAGGTACCAGTGAAGTTCATAACAGGTGAATTAGATATGGTGTACACTTCTCTTGGAATGGAGGAGTATATTCACAGTGGAGAATTCAAAAAGGATGTGCCGTATCTGGAGGAAGTGGTTGTGCAGAAAGGAGTGGCACACTTCAACAACGGAGAAGCAGCTGAGGATATCACTAGTCACATTTATGACTTCATCAAGAAGTTCTAATCGGTTTAATCGTTCTGGCATGGCGGGGAATAGCCCTTACTCTCAGCTGTACAACAAAAATAAAATGATTAAAGCCAAACTATTGCCATGTGGCTTTCATGGAAATGCAGACAAGCTATTTTGAATAAGACATGGAGAAACAGTTAGAATATGCGGGAGTTCATCATCTTCTTCCGTTAATATTATTTATTATTTATATAGCCAGTTGCCTTATTATACTGCATTGTGCTAGAGAGACGATTCTTTCAAGGCTCTAGTTATCATCAATGATAATGATGAAACAGTTTCTGCTAGCGAGCCCAATTCAGCGGGGTGGGGTTCCTATGCGGGTGCACAAGTGGGTCTCTACACCCAGAGTGGGGCACCCCTGGACTGGCGTTAGGCCGCCAAACTTTCTGAAGATGAACCGGCAGTCTTAATTTGTCAACAAAACACTTAAGGAAATCAGTTTAGCCTTCCACCCAGCACACGGCTACGGCATAGAATAATTGAACCCGCCGAACTTCAGCAGTGACCCTACGATGATGTTTCTTTTGGTAGATTTTTTTTTCACATTTCTAAAAATATATTTAAAAAAAATATAAAATTTTTATGTTTAATTAAAATTTTAGAAAAATATTTTAAAAAATTTTTGGCATAATATTTTCATAAATTATTCTCATAAAAGGAGATAAATATTCTTTGTTTTCATATTATCAAATGTGAATTGTTATAAATAAGTTATTTTATCAATCTTTTTATTAAAGTCCTAATCATTAACATTTCACTTTACTATCATTTATCATTATTGACAATTATTGTGATCAACTGCCATCCCCTATTTTCATGATAATCATCAATTATATCTATTATTAATTATTACTATTTGTCATTACCCACTATTGATAACTACTATTTACCATCAATTATTACTGATGACCACTGACAATAACTAATTAATATTAATTATTATTATCGATTACTACCAATGATTACTATTTATCATTTTTTATTATCCATGACCATCGTTAACAACCATAATTACCATCAATCACTCAATTTTTAATAAATTTTTAATATTTAAAATAATTAAAATATAATATTATAATATTTTTAGAAATAATTATAATTGTACCAAATATAAAAATATCATGTTCTAAAAAATTAAATTCAAAAAAATCATAATCCTAAAAATATTAAAATTTTCGATGATGTTTGATTTCGAGAATGAAACACCAATTAAGAGAAATGAGGCCTAACTTTCGTGCTATATCTCAAAGATGATGTTTAATTTGTAAAATCTTTCCCACATTTTGAAAATATTTTTAAAAAATATGATATTTCCATATTTGCTTTAAGTTTTAAAAAATTATTTATGAGAAAATGAGCATTTTTAATGAGGATATTTTTTATTTTAATAATATTTTTATTAAGGATATTTTTTATTATTTAATAATATTTTAAAAATATTTAAAATAATTAAAATATAATATTATAATATTTTTAAAAAATTATAATTAAATCAAATATGATAATATCATATTATTAAAAATTAAATTCATAAAAATCACATTCTTAAAAATATTAGGATCCTTAATAATATTTAATTCCGCAAATGAAAGACTAATTAAGAGAAATAACATCTAACTTTCGTGCTATATCTCTCAAGTAATATTTAGTTTGTGGATTCTTTCTCACATTTCTGAAAATTATTTAAAAGAATGTGAAGAAAATTATTTCTACCAATATGAATATTCTCAAAAATATTTTTAAATTAATATTCCTCTAAAATATCCACATAAAAGAAATGAGTATTTTATATTTTTCATAATATAAAAATATTTAATTGATATAAAAAAATTTATTTTGCTTATCCTATCACTCATCGCAATTAATTATTACCTATTATTAATTACTACTACCCATTACCATCCATTGCTAGTACCATTATCCATTACCATCCATTGCCGGTGACCAGCACCAGTCATTGCTTATAACCACCATCAATTATCACCCATTACCTATAACTACCATCAACTACTACCCATTATTAATGACCATTATCAACTACCATCACCATCAATGATAATTATTCATCGCTACTAACCGTCAACCATTATCACTATTTATCATTAGTTATCACTATTGACCACCATCCATTCTCATAACCATTGTTAACTAATATTTATCATCGAAAATCATTATCTGCTACCATTGTTGTTGCCACTTATTGCTGTTAATCACCATCAGCTACCATCTACCATAAGTAACCACTTAATTTATAATGAGGATATTTTAGTAATTGAATAATATTTTTAAAAATATGCAAAAATAATCACCTTTCAAATATTTGCATTATATTTCACACTTTTAATATGACCATTAGTAGCCATTATCCATCATTAATTATCATCACTGATCACCGATCATTATTAATTATCATTATCTATCATTATTATCATCATTGGTCACCGATTATTGTTAATGACCATTATCTATAGTTATTGTTTCTACCACCTATCATGAATAATCATTATCGATCATAACCTATTGTAATTAATCATTTAATTTTTAATAAGAATATTTTTTAATAATAAAAAAATATTTTTAAAATTATTCAAAATAGTTACCTTTCAAATATTAATGTTGTATTTCACACACTCACCGTTTCCCAAATAGTATTTCCAAGCAAGTGGCAACCTTCCTTTCTCTTCCCATCAAGAGTTTCCGAAACTCTCACTCGCACCGTTCAACTTCCATACGGAGATGCTTCAAATGTGCTTCCCTTCCTCTTCATTACCTGTCTTCTTGAACGGATTTTTAGTGCATTTAATGATAATTATAATATAATGATATTATTTGTTCTCTAAGCCAAATTTGATGATAATATAAATTAATTATAAGTATAAAGCATATATTTATCACATAACTATAATAATAATAATTTAGCATTTGTAGAGAGTTCTTTACACGGATAAATGTGCCTAGCCTTTGTCACTCACATCCTTCTGAGCTAACCCAGACAAGTCTAACAAATGGCTTGCATATTGCATTTCTCCTTCGGAGTGGGTCAACAATTTAAAACCTACTTTTTCAACCAAAAAAAAAAAAGAATGGGGCAAATTCTGTAATTTTCAATATTTCAGAAGCTAGAAATCATGAAGAAGTGGGTCACACATTTATTACATGTGTCCCACTCCTTTTATGCCACCTGCCCTAGGTTTCAAAAGCCCTCTTTTTCTAAAGGTACCTTAAACAGCACATATTATTTACATATTGTTTATTTTTAATGAACTTTGTGATTTAGTTTGTTCATAATTTTCTGAATTAACAATTCTTTTTTTGGGGTGTGATAAAGGAACAAGATTCAAACTAACATTGATTTGAATTTAGTTGATTTTTTTTAAGGGAATATGATTAAGGAAATTTTTTATTGTTTTGAAACTGTTAATGTCATCAAGAATAATGGTGAACTGCGAGCAACTCAATGTGATTTTGTATCATTTTCTCTCCAAGTACTGAATTGATTAAAGTGAGTGGTGGTAATTCTTATAATGGATTTGAATGCATTCCTTTCTTGAAAATATTGCATAGGCATGTTCTACTATGCTATTTATTTGGTATGTTATATTAATCTTTTAAATTAAATTTTAGAAGACCTTCAGTTTTGTCTCTTTTCTATATTATCTTGTATCTTCAATTTTTTTAATCAACAATGTAGATGTGTTTGGAGAAATCATGCTTGTGCAAGATATTATTATAATGGTAAACTCATTCGTCATGTCAAGGTTACTCTTGAATATAACATGTGAGTTGAATTTATCTTTGCAGCAACTAATTTATTCTCTTTCATTATATTTGTATGTTAACTTAGAGTCTTGATTCTTTTTGTTTTAGGGGTTGCTTGATTAAGTGTGTGCTTTAGAATTTTTAAGATAATTATGTTTTAAATCGCATAAATTATAGTCGTCATTCTAATAACTTGATGATTATCCAATTTGTTAGAATCAAGAAATTTGAGTGTAAATTATTACAATTGTATTATTTTAGATTCTGTTTATTTTAAAGTCAATCATCAATTTTTTGTTCTTTTTTATTTAGTCACTATTTACTTAACACATGTTCGAAATATCTCTCAAGTTGTTCTCAACCTTTTTGCTCAAATTACTAGAAAGTTACAAAATCAGTGGGTCCTAATTATTGCATTTTGTTTGTTATCAATTTTACTTTATTTATTGTAAATTACTAAAGAAGAATATATTTATGTCTTACTGCCTAAACTTGACTAAGAGCCTTTATTCAATTATTATATGCAATTAAATCATTATTCATGTCTTTTTTTATAATTTTTTTAGTGTTATAAATATATTTTACTATTGTACTGATGGTATCTATTAATTTTGTAGCCTACTTTTGCATTACTAAAGCCAAATTTGTGAGGGTCAACAATAATTCTCTTTGGTTTTATGATTCTTGTGTGAAGTGCAAGCATAAGGTGCAATACCAAAACAGAAAGTTGTATTGCAGGTATTGTAATGTTCCCTTGGGGTATTCTTTGCCTCAGTGAGTACATTATTCATTATAAATTTAGCATTACATCACACTTAATTATGATAAAAAAATGATTGACAAATAAATAGATTACATGGTTTTCTTTCCTTAGATACCTTATAAATGTGATCATTGCTGATGAGGAAGCAATTGCTTCATTTCTCGTATTTGACGATGATATCCGAAAGTTGGTTAGGATTAGTTGCAAGGAGTTGAAACATGTGTTTAATGTAAGAATTTAGTTTTTGTAAAAGTAAATATTTATGTAACATAGTTTTCTATGTTTAATCTGTGAAATTTCTTTTAGGGCTTTAGAAGATATTGTATGCCCAAGGAGATATTGGATTCTCTTTTGAATCAACTGTTTTCCTTCAACGTCTATATTCCTTCTCTCAATATTGATGACATTTGCAAGAGATACTTTGTGATTGAAATATGCGATCCTACTCATGAATTCAACAAATACGGTGTTCGTTTTCCCACTAGAGACGTAACTAATTGAATTCCTTTTGTTTATAATTTAAAACTCACTGAAATTGTTTCTTAAGTATTCAAAACTATTAAATGCAAAACTAACTCACATATTCCTAATAAAAAATTTATAGGGTACTAATTTTGATCGAATTGGACAATATCATACTCCAAGTACAATCTCTAGAGTTTCTTCTGTAAATTATTTCTAAAGTCCCTCCACTAACGTGTAGTTGATGTTTGTTCTAATTATTTTTCAGATTATTTTTTCACTATACAAGAATTAACATTTGATAATAGCAACATTGAAAGTTATAAAGTGCCTGACTCCTTAAATTAGAAATTCATCAAATAGTGAATTAAGGCATTGGAAGCTACACTATGTAATAGATATTTTACTTAAATATGATGGATGTGGACTTTGATTATATTCTTCAATTGTCCATGAAATTCTTCTGTTAAGAGGTGAAATTTTATTGTGTCGTTGGGTACATTGTGGATTGTATTATAAGTTGAATTCTTAATATTGAACATCTATTGTTAATTATATTATGGATGATATGCAACTTTATATCAGATATTTGACTCATCTGCGCTGATTGCCAAAATCATTTTGACAATATCAGATATTTGATTCATCTACTGTTAATCCTTTAGTTGAATACACACAACCCCATTCGTCCTTTCCCTTTGTTTGTTATTAATAATAAGGAGTCTCATTTTGTTGCGAGAGATGGTAGTGATAATGAACGAAGAAAGCTTTCGTGAAGACATTTTTATGGTCCAACTATTTTAACCCAAAGCTTTAAACAAGTTTATCTGCTATAGTTGAGATGAAAATTTCCTGCTTTTTGGCAGACACTGCTACATTCATGTATATTTTCACCAAATCACTTGGCAGCCTTCGCATCTTATGCTTGTTTGTCTTGTGTGTACGGGAAGACGGATCAATGATTCAAGGACATCATTATGAACTTTAAGTTTCAGAAACCAAGATTTATGGTAAGCGGGTAACATATCTTTTTTATTTGTCATATATATATTCGTAAAAATAGTTTGAATCCCCGTGAGATGTTGAGAATTGGGAAAGATTACACTGAATTGAAGCAATGATCTATATATGAGAGATTTCAGCTATTGGAGATTTGAACACGATCATGTCCTGCTCGATTTGGTTTCGAAGTCATGCAACGGTAATCTTTTGTCGGTCAAGTTTTAGGGTGCTACAAATTGCAGAGAGCAATAAATTTTACCCAAGCTATTGGAGAGAACTGTACATTATATTTTTTACTACGATGCTTTTTAAGCATTTTTTTGTCAACTAAATCTCTCAACTGAACATTTATAAAGCGGTACAGTTCTCCTAAACCAAGTACAATGTAGCAGTGAATAATGTTGTTGTTTGTTAGTATGATTAGTACAAGTATGTTGACTTCATTTCTGCTAAACTCTGATGGCAGGGTTGCAATAATAAGTCCCATACTAAACAGCCAAAACCACCGCTCCCTTTTGTAGCGCAAGTCAATGTAGAACACGTGATTTCAATCGCCCAAGAGGTGAGATTTTCTTTTGCTTATTTGAGATTTTGTGTTTGTAGATTTATATCTACAATAGCTACATTTACATGAAGTCATACATTCATCAGGGCATGTAGACCGGAGCATCAATCTATGTCTGCAGAATATGTTCCAATTTCCAACTTAAATTAAATGTGGTTCTTCGAGTCCCTTTTTTTTTTTTCCCCGTCCCCTTTTCCCTAATTCCAGATACAACATATGAAAGGGCTGCCAATGGAGTCGGAGGAGAAGTTAGATAAAGTCCATCAACTATTTGCAGGGGTTCCACTTTACAAAAAAGTGAGGACCTAAGGGTGGATATATTTATCTGTCGAATGTCAGTCATAAAGCAGGACTTGACTAATGTAGATTACGTTCGGGTTTGAAAGCAATTTGAACTACACTTCAGAGATGGAAGAAGAGGAGAACTGAAAATCTAAACATTAGTTAAAAATTTTGGACTGACGTTGGGTATGTTGAATTTGTCAACTCGAGAAAGTACTGAAATTAACAATTTGGTACTGCTTCCTTTATAAAATCTTCTAATCCGACATATGTTAAATGTATGTACTTTTATGTTTTGATTAGAGGATTTTTCTTGCATGGCTCAACTGTCCTTGTAGTGAGCTCAAGAATGGGAGGCAGACAATCCTGCAACTAGGGAGAGTTGCAAAATCGAGGTTTTTTATGGATTACAGGTATTGACTGATGCAAATGAAATCTCTATCTTGAGATAAAAAGTTGCAAAAAGTTTTATGTTTAAGCCACCAAGAATGACACTGTACTTTCCCGATGAATAGGCAGATACCCTTTCATAGGTTATCAGGCAGCTTGTGTGTTTTTCTACCTTTGACTGATTTCCTTGAATTTCTTAAAGCAAAAGATTTGCACGTGTGATTTTCGCATGATAATATGTTTTGCGTCATTGATTTTATTCTCAATTATGAATTATCATCCTACTATTTTTATTTATCTAGTTTTGCGTATTTATCTATTATGCAGATAGTACCTATTTGCAACAGTCTGATTTGTACTCTGGTTTGGATGCTCACAACATTGGAATCATTCCCTTTTCCACAAGCTTTTTCAACCCTTCAATGTGTTCATAGACTCAATTCAAAGCTACAGCTTGGAATTGAACTTGGAAGAGTTTTCCAATTTTGCTGTTATAAATTTACTTCCTTTAGCTAGATGGAAGAGGCCATGAAATTGGACCAACCATGTTCATGCTGAATTTTTCTTTACTTGTGACCCTTCCTTGCCTTTTTTATATTCTTGATTTGATTTTGATTTGGTGTGTTTTGGATTTCTAGGACGCAGAAAGACGATGGACAGGTGGACAGAGCAAGGCAAGACTTTCTTAGGAATTGGACACGAGGGATCCCTTGATGATGGTTATAGCCGGAGGAAATATGGCCAGAAGGATATTCTTGGAGCTAAGCTACCTAGGTTAGAAACATTTTTTCATTAGATTTTTTCTTAGAATTTCAAAAAAGCATAATTCGCTTTTGAATAGAATAGCAAGATTTATCGAAATCCTACACGCAAGGGTATGTGAGAACTCAAGAAGATCTGGAGACCATGGCTTATGGGGACAAAAGTAGACATATTCACCATAAAAATGAAAAACAAAGATACCACAAAGGGAAAAAAAAATTGGAAAGAAAAATGCATAGAAGGAAGTTTTAAAAGCATTTCAACGGCAGAGCTAAAAAATCTATAGAAAGTAAAGCAGAAAAAAAAACAATACAACCATGACATAGACAATGCTTATTCTAGACATACAAGATGAGGGGATACACATGAAGCCTCGGATGAAAAGGAATAACTAACCTTCAATCCATTTCTATTTGCAGGATCCAATAGACAGTAGCATTTTGTTTTAATTCAGCTTCTAATATTTACAATGCTTGTTCTAGCTGAAGATAACTCGACTTTGATCCGTCAGGCTTCACAATCAACCCAGGCTGACGAAGTCAATAATCGAGTGAGAGGAAGCTAAGATCAAGAGGGCTACGAGAATTTGCTTGAGTTGCTAGAAATAGCGATCCACTTGATTTGTTTCTATTTCCGCCAATTTGTTTTGATGATCCCGGAAGAAGATTGTTGTTAATTCAAGTGTTACGACTAACATTGTGTTCAAAAAAACTTCAACAATGTATTTGAAACTAAAAATGTGGTATTAGATTTCCATATCTGGATATTTCATGATATAATCATATTGAGTAATGCAAAGGATTTTTTTTATGGATAAATTTTCATTAAATTTCCTTAAGTATTTATCATAGGATTCTACAACCACAAAATGATTTGTATTAATTGTCTTATTTAAAGAAAACTGTTACTATATTGATAATTATCATATTTATCAAATAGTAATTATTAATAGTGATAAAATGAATACATTAAGTATGATCACACTTATCACGATATGTATGATCATTAGCAGTAATTAGATAGAAGAATGGCACTCATATTATAATAAATGAAAAACCTTATCAGATGTACTGACTAAAATTTTCCCAAATTTTTGCATCCCTAATTATACAAATTACGCCTCATATATTCGCTTTCCAATTTTTTAGTATAAGTATAGTTATTAATGGGTAGAATCTCATTTCGTATGAATTATAATATCAAATTTCTCAAAAATGCTATGACCGTTTGGGTTTCAATACAAATTATTTACACATAAATTGGATATATTTAATAAACTGTTATTAAATATAATATGTCGAACTGCCAAACTATCAAAATATGATATCGAGATGAGTTTCATAAAAGCCCGTGGATTATATTCAAAATAAAAGATAATATTATCATATTTTTTAAAAAAAATTATTGAAACAAATATAAAAATAGCATATTTCCCGAAATAAAATTTTTAAAAATTACATTCTTAAAAATATTAGAATTCTCCAAAATATTTAATTTTTCGATCCAAACGTTACCCGAAATACATGTATGAAGCCCGAACTTCATGCGTAAAATAAATTCCACACTGACCCAACATAACATTAATCGTCTCATGCAAATGTGACTTAGGATAGAAACAAAATTGAATTCCAAGGTAATATAACATCCGTTGCAAAACATGGTACATAACCAACTCAAACCCTGAATCCTTTGCTATTCCTCCTTCCCCTTGCTCTCTCAAACTTCCTTCCCTTGGATCGCACATAGGGCTTGGTGTGGCTGTGTGGCACGCCAGGAGCAGGACCAAAATGCTTCACAGCTTCGCGAGCATTCTTGGGACCCCTAAGAAGAACCTGTTTCCGGGTGCACAGATTAAAATTAAATGTTGAGCAAGCAGAACTAAACAAAAATGTGTTATATTGTATGTAAGAAATGCAGGCAGGCACAACAATATGATGACGGTTCCTGTGTAGTGGAGATACTCACCGTAACTGATATCTTAAACAAATACCACGACAGTATAATCTAAAATTTTCATAAACTCAAAACATAATCATCATAAAAGATATCTTAATAATATTAAATTTATTACCAACAAAGCAATACATGGATAAATAAAAACATTAAAAAATGAGGAATATCCACACATACCGTGTTCTGACCCAGAGGGGCCCTAAGAGCCAGCTGATCAAATGTCAAGCACTCACCACCAGCCTTTTCAATTCTTGCACGTGCTGTCTCTGTAAACCTGAGGGCAGTAACTTTCAATGTGGGAACTTCATATGTTCTTATATCGTCAGTCACAGTACCCACCACCACGGCGATCTTACCTTCCTATAGCGACAATTTTCAAAAGAGCATAGCATCAGTGAAAATATCTAAAAATTATAAAAATAATTAAGATTGATACACTGAATTACAAACCTTGCCATCCATATACTTTATCAGCCTTGACAAAGAAAGTGGAGGCTTGTTAGCCTTGCTCATGAACAAGCGCTTGAGTATAACAGCATTGAAATTGCTACCAGTTCTCCGGACAAGGAAGCGATAAAGCTGATCATACATGATACAACATAATAAAATCTATCAGACTAATACAATGTATATCATAAAATAAAACAAGTAAAAATACCTAAAAAACAGAAATGTAAAAATGAGGAAAAATTTAGGTTCTCAAATCACTTGAAACACATTGCACCAAAAACTTTAACAGAATTCTACAAAGAATATGATATGATATTGACAAACTGATAGTTCCCTCAGTATTATGATGAAAAAGTACTAATCATCTGAGATCAGTATTAGCATGGTTCAGAAGACATCATGGGGAACCTTTCCACAGTGAGAGCATAAGGTTTCCATTGACCACTAGAGTAACTCTATATGAAATAAACTTCGTGACAACATAGATATTTAAAAAGCGTAGCAATAGTCCCTCGCCAAGTAATGTGGATGTAAAAAAACACTACAGTGATCTACCTTCATATCGACTAAAGAAAGGCAATATATATTGAATTTGAATGCAAATGATGCTAACAACTAATATAGTTATGAAAAACTAAACTTTTAGAACAACGAAAGACACAAATTGCAAAAACGTAATTAGTAAAGAGTGATTGGGACTCAGACAAATGTGGATAGTTAAATTCCCAGACCATCAAATTCGAATGGTCTCATAATGAGCTGGGATCACATTTATCATCATTGTATATGTAAGTCAAGAATTTATTGGTTTAGTAATATATTATAAATATAAGAATAGAAATGAGAAAAGAACCTTAACGAGGAGCTTAAGATAGATATCATCGGACTTGGGTGCCGTTCTCTTGGTCTTTTTGCTCTTACCTCCTGCTTTCAAATCGATCCCCTGTTGGTCACATGTCAAATTCAAATGGGATTAAGTCATAAATGGCACAAACTCAAAATCGGAGATAGAAGAACGTAGACAGAGAGCGAGAACAAACCATTGCGGCTACAATTGGCTTCGGGTCCTGGGAGCTCCTTCCCTGTTGCCGGAACGGGTGAGATTTAAGAGGCAGAGCGAAACCAGAAGCTAGGGTTTTTCGTTTTAGTGGGCCGGACCGTCCTTAAGCCCTTAGCGGCAGTCTCATACACTCATAGTACAAGAGTATTTGTCCTTTTTATTTTAATTATTTTTATTCTAAGCTTTTTTGCCAATAATAATAATAATAATAATAATTCTGTCCTTTAGTCTCTACCTATACTAGCTACCCGTAAATTCAAGTATATATATATATATTTAAAAAAAAATTATCTTTTCCTCATGCTTATTATATTAAAATCATGGCAAATTTAAAATGTGCGTGGTGTGATAATAAAATGTGCAACAAGCAAAAAACACTTTATCGGTAATGAAAAAATTTAATACATTCACAAAATTTATTTATTTATTTATTTGTTATAAAACTCTATCACAAATATATAAACACACAAACTAACCTAAATTTTCTTTATTTTTTATCTTATGCTCACCACTTTTTCCCTCTTTTTCTTTCTCTCTCAATTTCTCTTACATACTCTCATCCATAATGAGTGATTCTTCTCAATCTCAATTCTTCGGATACAATTCTTCAAACATATAATGTGTAATAAGCTAATAGTTGTGATAATTTGATAGGCAAATATTCTTAGATTAAGATGAGACTTAATGAAAAAATTTAACATATTATGATGGTCATGTAACTTAAATTTAGGATCAATCTAGTTAACCTACTTTTTTTCTTGATTTTTCTAAATTTTAGGGTATTTTAGTCATTTTAAAATAATTCAAGAATTCAAATGAGTTTGAAAAACCTATATTTATAATTTTTATATTTTTATTTTCATATTGGTTAGTCTTTGGGTGAATTGGACACCTATAACTTTGAGAAAAAGACTTATGAAAGTTCAGAAAAAGTATGTTATCTTCTATCAGAAAAACTTTTACTCAAAATACTTTTTAAAGGAGTGACGTATCAAAAAGGTCTAGTAGAGCATTTAGACATTAAGTTAGAGACTAAAGTGTGTTGACTTGTGATCATCCATACACACTTATAATTATAAAAATGAGATATATACCAAGCGAATAAAATGTCTCTCTTGCTATTCAATTATTCCTTCAATCTGTTATGCTCAAAAGTTTTATGTGTAAGATAAATTTACAGTTCAATTTATGTGAGCACTTTGATAATATTTGATCTTAATTTGCAAATTTATAAGTTCCACTATCTTTGCCAAAAAGTGCCTTAAGTAAATTTTAGTAGAAAAGTTAGCACGTTTGTCAAAAGTAATAAGCATGTATCACAAGTATGTATCATACGATTGTGGCTAAAAAGCTAATGGCGTATGACAAATGGGATGCATCAATATATAGACCCTCTTTTGACCTTAAGATATTAGCTCTAATTTGTCTTAAGGTGGCTTTTCTTTATGACTAAGTAAATCAACCAATTCCTTATTTGATAATTAATTAATTATATTAACTAATTTGATTAATTAATAATATTAATTATTTAAGCTTTAAATGAAAATATTTAATAAAATTATTTATTTATTATTAATTATTTACATATAAAATAATATATAAGAATATGAGTATATTTTATAATTTATTCACATATATATGTATATGTATATATATGATATATATGTATAAATTAATCCTATTAATTTTCATTTTTAATCTAAAATAAATTTATTTTCACTAAATGATTATATAACAAAGCCTTGAATATATTATAATAATTATTTTATTTTTTATTATGCAAATTTAAATAATGAAAAGCTTAATGATTATCTATTGTTTACAAAGATCTACTTTATTTTGGTATATATTAGATTAGATTAGTTAGAGATGAAAGATAGTTTGAACTAAGTTAAATGGGTTAAACCAATGTAGGCTCGAGCTTGCATGAACTCGTAACTTAAACAATCAAAAATAGTTAAGCTTGTGGGTAACTTGTAATTTTTTTTAATAGTAAGAATGATTAAATTACTAAATATAAATAGATAAAGATTAAGCATTGAACTCAACCTGAATGTGGAGAAAGGCACAAAGCTTTTAAGGATATTAAATTAGGTTAAATTAAAAAATATTTATTTTTTTGCAAACATAATCGATCTATTAGATTTTTTTTAATTTCATATAATAGATTGGTCAAGTAATATTAAAAAAATTATATTATATCACTATACATTGGATTTAATTGAATTAAAAAATTTTAAATGCTCAAAAGATTACAAAAATTATAAAAAAAAAAAACCACAATCACATGGGCTTGGCTTTGTAAGCCCATGTTAAAAATGGGTTCCAAATAAGAAACTTGTGGCCTCTCAAGCCCATAAACTTGCAGTTCGTTTTAAATCTCTCATATTAGTACATATGGAATTAAAAATATATAATAGAATAATGATTAGGTATAAATTCTTACATTAATGAGTGTGGATTCAACTTTTCTAAATAATACTTTTAATAAAATAATGGATGAAAAGAATTATTATTGTATAATTTGATGGTATTTTAATTTTTTTATAAGCATTTAATACATTAATTGTTTAAAAATGATGGGATTCGCAACTTTTTCAAATTAGCTAATTAAAGATAAATAAAATGATTAAATTAGTTGTTTACCAAATAATTATACAATTGATTAGCCAAATCAATCAACTAAAATAAATTTAATCAACTAAAAATCATTTACTAAATACCCTTTGAACTTCTTACTAGAATTTGTTTTAATTTCTAACAAAAAGTAAATGTGTTAATATGACAAGATGTTAACAACCAAACGAAGGAACTAAATTATTTTTGCACATTATTCATAGAAGATGATTTTTTTTTGGCTAAATTATTTTTTAATATAAAAATTTTAATTATATCTTTAATTTTAAAATGGTTACATTTAAGAGACACAACTTTTAATTTTTGAAATCAAGAGTCAAAGTCAGACATAAAAGTACCAAAATATTACAGCACATTATTTATTGAGATGTATATTTTTGGTTCATTCTTATGGGTGAACCAGATTTGTTGTTAACATAAAATCAAGCTAGATAGTTATAATAAATAAACATGCTATTTTGTCCGGTGTCCGTTCTCCCTAATTTTATCCTCCTCCTAAAACTATTTCACCCCATTATCACAAAAAATAAAATAAAATAAAGAAACAAAGCAAAACATTTCAGTCAATTTCCGCTTTTCGGTATCAGGTGCTTGGATCTTGTTATTATGGAGTGTGACTTCTTTTACGCGTTGGGTTAAACCGTACTCAATTTAGTTTTGTGAGAAACGATGACGAGTGAAAGGCTGAAAGCCAAGATTTATATTTAGTTTTTAAAAATAAAATAATATTTAATTTAATAAATTATAATTTATTAATAAAGTTAATTCATTTATATATTAAATTTTATTCAATACATAATAAAATTAACCTACTAAAAATTGAACTTACTAAAATATGAAATTCACTGATAACAATAAACTTGCGCAACACCTAATGTTGCTTTTTGTCCTTAATGTTCTGAATCTGACTCTTAATTCAAAACTTTATTTATGTATATTAGATTACTTGTCACAGCTGTTACGAGAAAAAAAAATAATTATAACAATTACACCCCAAGAAAATCATTTTTCGTTCCACCAATTCAATTAATTCAAAATTTCTTATCGTCTTAACTTTTAGTATTCAGCTTTTATTTTTGCAAAGTATGCAGGGGCCAAGGAAGATGCACGGGCTTCACTGGAGGTAGATAAAACATAGATAGGAGTGAGGAAAAGTCAGGCTGGCTGAGATCGAATTCGAGTTTATATAAATATTAAAATATTTTTATTTAGTTTAAATCTAGTCCAGCGCGAATATTTTTTATATTTATATCCAAGACTAGTCCTTTTTAAAATTGGGATATTCAAGCCTAGGTCATTTAAAATTTTTAATATATATTATATTTAAATTAGATAAATATATTTTATATATTTATATTTATGTATATATTATAGTTAATTAATATATATAATAAAAAATACTATTGAAGAAATAATCACGTACATATATTATTTTTTTATTATTAAGATTTGTGTCACATAATTAAAAGTGAGTCACTTGAGTCAAGTAATTTAATTGCTTGACTCTGCTTGACTCAAAAATGATTTAACTTAGCTTAACTCATGACTCATTCTTGATAAATTCAAACAGAAAATTTAACTTGTTTAGTAATATAAGTTGAGCATAATTTATTCTTACTTAATATATATATATATTCATTTAAATATATATTAAAAAAATTAAATATTTACTCTCTCTTCTTATTAAATATTAATATTAATAGTATTATGACTTTATTATCAAATAGTTTGTAAGTACTAATAGGATATTATTTTAATTTTTAATTAAATTATGTTTTAAATTTTAATATTTATTGAAACATTATAGTTTATATTAAAATGATTAATTTCTAACTAATTAAACTTAAATTGAGCATAAAGCTTGTTTCTATTTTATAGTTTGATAAGATTATTTTATCATTATTAGGCTAATTGAATTGTAACATTTGAATAGAAACTAATTTTTTTATTATAATTCAAACTCAAAGTTTTTACAATTTTTGGTTAAGTCAATTTCAATAAACTAAGAACTAGGCTCGATTTCACTCTTATACATATTATATATTAAATATATATGTGTATAATAAAGTAAAATATTTAACATATAAATATAAAATATTATTGAATCCAATCCTGACTCATTTATATACGTAATCTCAAACTTAACTTATTTTATAAAATAATGTCTAAAATTTTATCTACACAATATTTGGGTTTAACTTTTCAATCCAAACTCTATCCATTCTATATTAAAAGCACATTATTTTACATTATTTTTCTCTCCTTCTCTCTCATCATGAGTGATTTGTCTTTATTATTTGCATCTACCCTTACTTTTGTTGCGTTATTATAGGTTTTACTTTTAATCTCAAGATTTGCTTTAATATGTGGTTGTCAGTTTGATTTAGATCCATTTTGTAGTAACAGGCTTATGCGCATTGAATGGATCACAATTTTATTATTATACATTCTTTAATTATTAATAAATTAGAAATTATTTTATAAAAAAGAATAACAAAGATAACTAGTAAATTCATGTTGCATTAGAAATTTTGCATGTGAAAATAGAAAATAAAATAAAGTTAATAAAACTTAAAAAAATGAGAATATAAATTTGGTGAAATATTGATAGAGAAAATCTATTAGAACCATGAAGTACAAATTTATGTATTGATATAAGTGTGTAAGTACAGAAGAGATTTAGAAGTAATTGTTCAAAAATACCCTTGGGGCAATATTTTTCCTTTTATTAACCCCTAAACCCCAATCTTCCTTATTTCTCTTTATTCTCAAATTCTTCTAACTCTCTCTAACAAACCCTTCTACCAATCAAGTAAGAAAAACTTAAAATCTTCTTGATTTTTTAGTCCAATCAAGGTAAAAATATTGTCTTTATAAGGAATTATTCCCATTTCTTCTTAGATGATGAAAAAATTATGAGATTTATTTGGTTTTGTTAGGTATTATAAATCTTAACTCTAGATCATATGAATTTTGATGTGATTAAAATTCAAAGATTTTTGAACTAGCTTTCTGATACCTTTTTCCATGAAAGGTGGGTGGATAATCTAACTATTTTATGGATTTTGTAGCTACATGATGATATTTAGAGAATATTGGTTATTTTGTGATCTATCTTGAATCTTATTTATTTTGATATAATAAAAGTAATAAATGATGAAGAGGTGTGATATGACTTGTTAGATAAGTATATTAATGATTGTATCAAGTTTGATACATAATATATGTGTTTATAGGATATTTAAGATTGGATGAATAGTAAAATTTTCATAAAAAAACTATAAGTTTTATGTATAAATTAAGTGATCAATCAATTCTGAGGGTCTAAAGATGAATCTAGATTTCAGAATTGAGTAACCAATTGATTCTACATATCCAGAGGCAATTTCAGGATAGGTGAATTGATTGGTTAATTGATTCATAACCCTAAAATTTTATATTGAATTTGAAAAATCCTAATTCCTTCAACTTATATTTGTTTTAAATGAATTATCTATCATTATAAAAGTAATTAAATCTACTTTCAAAAAAAATTAGTTTCAAATCAATATCTTATATATATTTTAATTTATCATTAAAATAGTAGATAAGGGTTAAAAATTCAATTTTTTAAAAAATAAACTTCTATGTCTATCTTAAAAAAAGCTTAACATTTTCAAAACTTAGTTAATTTAGGCAAATGACTAGTTTATGAAAAGCAAATTGAGTTTATTTTCATATGAAATAAGTTTTATGAATAATATATTCATAATTTTTAAGTTATTTGTAAAATATCACTCAAAGGTCATAACTATGGTGACCATAAAATAAACCATACTCAATCTATTTTATATTTTCATGATTAATAATGGCTCAACATGAGGTGTTTGGTCTCTAAGAATCAAAGATAGAGTGGTTCATGTAATTATAAGATAAATACATGACTTAAGTAATCATAAAATAAGAAAGTAAAAGTTATATGATATAATATATGTTGTAATGAATTTATTGCATTATTCATCGGATGAAATGTATTGAGAAATATTGCATGGATTGATTACTTTGATATGTATGAATTCTTATAATTATACAAAATGGTATAATGATGCTAATATGTATTAGAATGCATATTGAAATTGAATTGCAACTATATTGGATAAAACTTAAACTCTAGTGTTTAAAATTTTATTATGAATCATGCCATAAGTGATAATAAAGATGAGAAATATGATGAGGGTGGTGTTGTAAAAGCCAAATGAAAATTTTCAAGTGACATGCTTGTGGAGGGTATAAGATAAACCCTAAAGGGATAAGGATAAAAAACTTATAAAGAATATAAAGTTGATTTAAAAAAAAAAGATACATAAATATATTTCATTTATTACTCATTATTCTAAATGAGATATGACCTTAAGTACAATTAGTTATGAGTATTCTGATATGATACATTAAAAAATAAAATGATTATGTGTTAATCTTATTATTATTAGCTCATAATTATTAACATGCTCAAATATTATATAATTTGTCAAAGGAGGATAGTTTGATGAGTAAGTTATTATGTTTTATTGATGTTATTGTAGATTATTCACACATTTAACTTTGGACTCACTCTTTCATGATTTATTTTATGAATTCTCAGGTTGAGCCTCCATATCCACCTTCTTAGAATTAAATTCCATAGAAGTTTATTGATCATAGTATAATAGCATAGATTCTTGTGTATAGTACATTTTAGGCTTTATTTTTTATCATAAATTTGGGTAGAGGAGATATTTAAATTGATTCCTCATGAATTAGTTAAACTTGTTCATTATTATTTTAAGAAGACTATAAACATGCCTAACTTTCTTATCTTCTATAAAAATCTCAATGAATTCTAATAAATGTCTTCTTTTTAAGGTATCATTTTCTTTTATATATACATAATACTTGTTAATTAAGATTAAGTTAAATAATTATGAATAAACTGGTGGAAATCAGAAAATAGGTTCTATGTTAATTATGACTAGGTTAAAGTCGTGACATTTGTGATATAGCTTTGGGGGGTTTTGTGTTACTTTTTTATCTCTTTCTTTGATTTTTACCTATTTTATGATTCATAGGTTCTGCTTATGCTGATTTCCTTATGAAACTGCAATTTTTATGATTATTTGCTATCTTTTTTGTTGATTTGTCTATCTGTCTCTTTGATTTATGCATATGATGTTGTAAGTTTTTTAATTTGATGGCATGCTTCATTACTAATCAAAATCAAAATATTATCCAATTAGCATCGATTTGAAAAGTATAAACTTACGAAACCTTAATTAAACCCAGCAAAAAACTAATTTGTTATGTAATTAGTATTTATTTCTTGATTGATACATTTGTAATTACATTTTTTTCTTGATATTTACCTTTTTTGGTTAAAAACCTAATGTGATTGTTTCTTTTTGAAAAAAGTGAATATGCATAATACAGGACTAGGTTATCTAATTCCCACTTCAAATTTCTAATTGTTATGAATATAATATTATATTATATTATATTTATAATTTTTAATTTTTAATTTTGATAAAAATTGTAAATTTAAATTTAGTCTCTCTTTTCTATATTATGTTATCATACTTCTTATTCCCACATTTATACTTATATATCTACTCAGTTACTCAACATCTTTTTTTATTGTTCTTTTATTCTGAAGGTCTACTTTTTGCCCCGGGCATTATTGAGGTGGGGAGAAAGGAAAACTCAAAGTATCAAATAATATTTCAATTATTGGAAAACTTAGTTACCTAACATCTTTGTTTATTGTTCTTTTATCATTAGTAATGCTTAATATTTTAGGCTATTTGATCTTTGATAAGGACTATATCAAGTGTTCTTTTATGTTCACTTTTTAATTTATGTTCATTGAGCTCTCTTTGTTCTTAATCCTCAATCTATTTGCCATTTATTTTTATCATTATTTTACCAATTTGAAATCAAAATATAATATTTTGTTCATGTATTTTCATTTGAGTTATTTTTTTTAATAATGTTTTAATGTCAATTCTTCTTCAAGTAAGATTTTTATCTCCTTACTTCTTATGTTTATTTTTTATTAACAAGTTCATGCTTTTCCTTTTGTTTTAAAGTATTCATCTTATGTTGAAAGCTTTATTTTTATTTTTATCTTGTTGTCATCAGTTTTGAAACTTTAGTTCTTAAACCATATTTATAAAATGTGAAACTTTTTCGTCTAGTATTTTTATGCATTTTGTTCTTATATTCAATGTTACACGAAAGATAATATCATATTCTCTTCATTCATTTTTTTGAAACTATATTATCTTTATGTTATAAGTCACTGAATTTGAACTTTCATAGTTTTAGTTTAGTGTTTTTCTTTAAGTATGTGTATATTAACTTTCACTTGTTGTTCTACATTAAAATTTTATTTTTTTTATCATTTTTCACACTTGATTATCTCATATCTCATATTCAGTATATATGTTTTGTTTTTCCCTATTTTTGTTCATGTGATTTTTGCAACATGGACTACCTCTTGGACACTTCTAATCTATCAACAAAATGCGCAATACATGGAATATAGTTAGGCAAGCGATTAGAGCATGGAATGAATTGAGGCCTAATACAGTGAAAATCATTCAATCAATTAAAGTGATCTTTATTGATCGATAGGTGAGTTCTTTTTTATTTGTTAACATTTTTCTTTTTATATTCTTTTAAAATTATCTATAAAAATTAGTAGTAGTAATTAATTTTTTTATATGGTAGCATTAAAACATTCAGGCAATTATTAGAAGCAATTTGCTCCATTATTTTCAGGGTCAGTTAATGGAAGGGGATTGTTATCATATTTAGAATTTTAAGATTGTTGACAACTTGGATTTTGTGAAGACTATTCATTATGAATTTCATATTTTATTTACTTCAAGTATGGAGATAACAATTAATAATTGTCCAATTCCTATTAATGGGTTTGACTGCATCCCTCTTTTTAAGATTATTAGTAAATATGTCCTCATGAATTTCTTGGTTGGTAAGTTTATTTTTATTTGACATATGTTCTAATATTTTAATGTTATTTGATTTTAACAAAATTTGAGATTGGTATATTATAGATTATGAGTTTAACTATTATTTCATTTTTTTCGATGTAATTAGTGTCATTAAGTAGGTCTCACTTTCACAAGATTATGCTATTTATAGGAAACTGATTTATCATATCAAAGTGACTTTGTAAGATATCTTGTGAGTATATATCTAAAAATTAATGTTTACAATTTTTTTTAATTTAAATTTTATGTGATATTTTTTTTTTAAATTGCGTTATTTTGAATAATCTTTAGGGGTAGTTCTTTGAAACGATTTTCTAGAACTTTCATGCTAGTCTGGTGTTGAATCTTATTAAATATACATGCTATAAAGATAATCCAATGATTTTCCATCTTGCAAGAATTAAAGTGATTGGATGTGAGTCTACATTAGTTGCTTGCTTATATTTTGTAATTCATAACATTTAATTTTTATATATTAGTGTGATATTTTAATTTAGGCTTGAATTTTTTTACAGCTAAAATCTATCTCACCCATATTTGTTGTGCTTCTAGAGTAATTTTTAGTCCTTTGTATAGACTTGTAGATAAGCTACAAAATGAGTGAGTTTATTCGACTCACAGTATTGCAATTTTTAAGTTAATTTTTTCTTTTTAACTAATATTTTCTTAATATGCATATTTTATTTATCTTTCCTACAAGATTGTTATCTATAATCCACCAATTAATATTGGTTATGAGAACCATACTAGTGCTGCTAATCATTTTGTTCCTAAAAACCTCTTTTAGATCATTGTTGTGAATGTAGTCAATTTGTTGGTTTCTAACTTTATTTTATATGCATAATTCTATCTACATAAATTTTAATTTTTTTTGTTTTCAACCTTGTCTTTGTGAAACTATTGCCATAGTTCATAAAATTTGCACAAATCAAAATTGGTTTCATCATGGGTGTCCTAATTGCAAACGGAAGATTAACTATGTTGAGGATTAGATTTGTTATCATAATTATAATGTTAATTTGACATTTTTTATCCCTCGGTAAGAAAACTATACTATTGTTCTTTTATTTATCAATAAAGTCCTATATAAGATTTTGAATATAAATGTTACATTTAATGTTAACTCATTTTTATTACTGTAGGTATGTGATTTATGTGGTAGTTATTGATGAGGTAACTGCTATGCCTTTTATAATAATAAATGTTGACATTGAGAAATTGGTTCATGTTAGTGTGAAAGATATGACTAAGCAAATATTTCATGTATGTTTTACAACATAAATTTTTTAAAGTATCCTTAATCATATTTTCAATTAAGATAGAAATAATTAACTAGTGGATATTTAGCCCTTACAATGTTAGGAGATTAATTCATACCTCTTTCCTCAAGTCATTATGGATTATCTCTTTTAAAAATTCTCATGTCTCACAAAACAATATTAACGTTGTTTGGGAGTGCTATTTAGTTCTACAAATGTCAAAGCCCAATCCAAGAATGAAGATTCAAAAAGGCCAATTGTGAGTATTTAATTTTTTTAAGATTATTCAATTTTTTAATTTTTGATTTGTTAAATTAATCTTAACTTCCTCTCTTTTTGTGCAAGGTTCTTCCTTTGAAAGTGCATCCCGTAATCTAAATAGAGAATATTTTCCAATGCAAGCTTTGATCAAAGAGGTTTGACCAAATATGTATATTGATTTTCATTTGTTTGAATTTGGAAAAATTAATTGTTCATTTTTATAGTTATATGTTAATTCATATTATTTGGATAAAGATATTAATTTAACTTTATGTGCCATTCTATAGGTCCTTGATTATGTTACTCTTTGATGTAGAAGGCAATTATGGATTTTGATTTCAATGAGTGTTTTGTGTATCAGTTTCTATATTAACTTATGTTAGAAATATCATTTTAATGAATTTGTTTTCTTAGTTAAGCTAATTGTTTGGTCTTTATGGGTAAACATATCTTCCGTTATCATATTATTCGTTAAGTTGTACTTAATTAACTTGAACTTATTATGTATTTGAACCTAGTTTTTATGATTATCATATTTATGTGTGATAGTCTGATGGTATTGATTCTTGCTGTTAAGTTATACTTGAGTTATTTGAACTTATTATTTATTCCAACTTACTTCTTACTATTCTTTGAGTAGCATATTTATGTATGAATTTTTTTTTTGTCTTTCTGATAGGAAAATTCAATTTTACCATACACAACTTCATGTTGATTCCCTAATATTCATTAGTGATGAACATGTCTATTTATTTGTACATAAGTTAGTAAGTTGTGCTAACAAGTTGAACTTAATTCATTATGTTATTATATGAGTGTAGAGTTATTGAACTATAAAATACTTAACAAAATTATTAGTATTAGGGAAGAATGAAATTTTTTGAAGTAAAGAACATTTACATTTAATTGACAAAACCAATCAAACTAATATTTATATGACAAAAAGGGTAATATATTGACTAAATAAATGCAGTCATGATTTTTGTGAATCATATAATATTGATGCACAATGCTGATATGAAAATTTCTATAATTTGAATATGGAAAAACTTTAGGAAAAATTTTAATCATAATTACAATTATAATGTAATTATAAATCCATTATAATTCATAACTTACTATATTCTAAATATATTCTAGTTCTAATATATTTTAATTCTAATAGCACTTCTAATTCTTAATTTGAATCTAACTTTAATTTTATTATATTTCTTTTACCATTTCTAATATACTTTGAAGATGGAACCATGTTTAATTTATAATGTGTTGGTAATGGAAAACACTTTATAATAATCAATTTGATCTTTTTAGTATGAGAATAACTTTTAGAAAGTTATTTATTTTTCTTGATGTATTAATTTCTATTTTCAACTATAAGATACTTGTAACTTTGTTATTATTTCTACTTTTTCCTTTTCAATGTCCTCTTGTTAAGATTTATCTTTTTATATGCTTGCAATTATCCATATTTGACTTGCAAAGGCTAGCTTTGAAAGGTGATCTTAAGAATAATATTTTTTTCTATTTTCACACATAATCAAAGAACTTAAATTTTCTTTTCTGTTTTGCTATTCTTAAATTCTCATTTTTCTCTTTTTTTAAAGACTTTTTTTATATTCTTGAGCTATTTGAGTGAATTATCTAAATAAATATATTTATATGACACAATCAAATTGATATTTAGATGACACAAAATATTATTATTGAGTAAATAATAAACCATTTTAGTTAATTGATTATTTGGTTATATCAAAAGGACTATAATTTTCAATAATAAACCAATTTAGTTTATTGTTGAAATGACTAAACAAATGTACTCCTCATTATTTTATACCATATAAGATTGATGCACAATGTCAAGAATTTTGATATCTTGCAAATTTAAGTATAGAGAATGTTGAATATAATTTCTTCAAGCTTTTATTTATAAGGTGATTAGATTTACAAGATAATAAAGAAATTTCTAATCAACAAATTTAAGGGTATTTTAATTGAAGGGAAGACTTACTTGGTGTAACACTTTCATATGGAGGATAAACAAGAGTGACTACAAACTAGACATCCATTTCATATAGTTTTGAATAGATCTTTAGTAATTCAAGCAAAAGAAATTTCTATCCAACATTATAAATTTAGTTTTTTTTTTTAATTCAAGGACATTCTTTCATAGAAATGCTCTAAGGAGTACTTGATGGTAAGTATTAATTAATTACATTTTTAACAAAATTTCCTTATTGCTAGTTTTCTTTAATTCAGCCAATTTATTTTTTTCAATGTTGGACAAATATCATAGTTGAGTTCAGCTTTGTTAGCGATTTTAATGAATATTCTAACAATGGAGTCATAAGTAAAAGAAAATTGAAGTTATGCTGATTGACACAAAGTAATACTTTCTATCTAATATCTCATTGAAACATTTAAATTTTTGTCTTATCTTATATTTCACTTTCTTGAATTGTATATTGGAAGTACGAATTAAAATTCTAAAATATATAATTTATCATAATAAAATTATGAGCGTACCTGAAGTATAATTTGATGAGGCCATAACTGATCTGAATAATGATGAGTAGAATTACAACTTATTTCACCGCTTAGGTTATCCAGATAGAGAGAAAAGAAAGAGAAAATTTTAGAAGAGTGAGAATCCTTATTTTTCAATACTTTCAAATAATAACCCTGATCTCTCTATTTAAGGTCAGACTTGTGATAGGAAACTACTGACCACTAAAGGGCTGTAAGTTGGGACCTCTACCCATATGGGCTTATGCATGATCCAACCTATCATGGATCATACACATTAAATCAGGGCTCAATCTGTTCTATGCTTAATGTTAAAAATATAAAATTAATTACTTAAATAAATATTTTAATAATTAATTAATGCTAATCCATATAATATTTCTAATAAAATTAATTATTTTATTTTTAAATATAACAATCTCCTACTTGGATAGCATTAACTGATTATATGGAATAATTGAAACATTAATAATTAAACAATTAGTTATACATTAAACTATAAACTTAATTCAGAAAATGAGATTACACAGAATCACTGAATCTGATAGAGAGACAAGTAATATAATGTCTCATAATCTAAAATGAACAGAATAAAGTTTAGTCTTTCGACTACAGCTTAGAAGAGAAATAACTCAAAATCATTGAATCTAATAGGGAAACGAATGATATATATATATATATATAACATATTACCATTATTTCAATGCCCAAACTGAGCAATAATTGCATAAGTGGAATGAGACTATGTAAAATCACTAAATCCGATGGGGAGATAAGTAATGTAAAATTAATGTCTTATAATCCTAAAGAAACTGGATATATATATAAAGTTAATCTTTTGACCACAGCTCATAAGAGAAATAACTTAAAATCATTGAATCTGATAGGAAAGCAAATGATTTATATATGTATAAAACATATCACCAATGTTTCAAAATGAGCAATTACTAGTCACAAACATCAACAAAATAAAATAAGCATATCTCAGACTCCCACTAAACTAAGGCTTCATAAAAAAATTTAACAAGACCCATATGAGTTACTTGATTTTAAATACTTCTATAGGTAAGCCTTAAGTCAACGGATCCCTTACATGTCTCCATTAAGGCTGTGTTTAATGTGAGTCCAAGATTCAGTAATCTTTTCTCTCTAACAAACAGAAGTTTAACATAAAAAAAATATTCAATATGACTAGAATTCCTGTTGTTTTAAGAGAAGCACATAGCAGAAGAATTATCGCAATAAAAATTTGTAGAGATCATGATATAAACTTAACCAATTGCATGCCAGATATCAACTTCCTTAACCATACAACCTAACAAGTGGCCTCATAATATGTGATAAACTCTGCTTCCATTGTTAAGGTAGCTGTGAGTGTCTGTTTTAACACTTTTCCATGAAACAGCTCCTCCAAACATCATAAAGATATATCTAGATGTTGATTTATGATCATCTATGTTCAAGACATAATCAAAATCTGAATAACCAATACTCTCAAGTAATATTAGATTATCTACAAGTCAACATATGATTCTTGGTACTTTGTGGGTACTTCATGACCTTCTTGGTGACTTTTCAATGATCTATCCTAAGGTCACTTGAATATTTTCTAAGCACACTAACAGCAAAGGCTATATGTAAATGAATACAGACCTGTGCATTCAAAAGATTACCAATAGCAGAAGTGTAAGGAATCTTGTCCATTTCAGCCCTTTCAATATCAGCTTAAGGGTAATATGATTGAGACAACGTATCATCTTTCTAAGTAGGCATGGGACTAGATGCATAAGTATCCATTTTAAATCTTTCATGCACCCATTAAATCCAATTGCCTTGGTACAAACCTAAAATATTATGAGTTTTATCACGATGGATCTAAATTTTCAAAAAAAAGATGTTTTACCAAAGATTAAAATGACATGATAACATACGTTTTGACTCATCTAGAAAAAGATCGAGTTACTAGCTAGCAAAATGTCATCAATATAAAGTACTAAGATGATAAAATTACCCTATCAAAATTTCTTTATTCAAGTTCCTACAATTACACATTGTAGTCATTCAATATTGCAGGCCTCTGGACCCTTTAGGATTATCTCAATTCAATAGTTAGCTAATCAGGTTCTTCAACATTAGGATCTTTATTTATCTGAACTAGATTATCAATATTATCTCCTCTAGTGGTGAGGGGATCAAAATAGGTATAGGCAGAATGGTGGCTTTGTCACGTAAATTAATAGCCCTAAGTATCAAACTCCCACTATTCGAGTCATCCTTAAAATAAAATGTTCGATCAAACTTAATTATCTTGATATTATAAGTGGGATAAAATGTATAACCTCTTGATCCAATTTAATACTTAATGAAGAACCCATTGATTGTTCTAGAATCTAATTTCTTCAACCTGGGATTATATGGTCTTATCTTTTCTTTACAACCCCACACTTAAAAGTTTCAAAAAATTGAGAAATCTAAGAAATTTAGATCTAACAACATAGCTTATTTTATCAATCTTTCTAATCTCTCTTTAGAAAAGTGGCCTAAACGTCAATCCTATAAAATGGAAGAATTCTCACTCATTCTAGGACGTTTATGCCTAATCATAACATTGATAGGAACATCAGATGACACATCAGGACAATCATTCAAATTCAAATGATATGGATCATTTTGTAAGGTGGCATTACCAACAATAACAAAATCACTATGAATCTCAATCTTTCCACTTCCTTGCCAAAAGGAATAACCACAATTATCCAAAACAGAATTAGAAATCAAATTTCTTATGGCAGAAGGCATATAAACAACATTATTCAGATCCAAAATATATCCAGAGGACAAACATAAAGAAATTGATCCTATGCACTGAATCTCAACCTTACTACCTGCTACTCCTAAGATATTTTTTCTCTCTCTCATTTAGGATTCATTGGTTCTTGAGCCTTTTTAAAGAATTTGCAACATGATCAATTACACTAGAATTCAATCACCAAAATTCAGAAGATATTTCAAGATTATTGGACTTAAAACACACTAAAGTTAGATAGGTAGAATTGAATTTCTCCTCAACAAGTTTCATGTACTTCATAATAGTGTCCTTATATGGGATATTCTCTCTAATTCCCTTTTCAATGGTGAACTTAATCACTGGCAAACGGATCCGGTTCAACTCATACCATTATTTGTAATAGGTCTTATCTGCAGTACTAAACTCAGATAAGAGATCAGCCGATTTTGATTCTCTAAAAGTCAAATCCTCCTTAGAAATTATCAGGTACATATTCAAGGACTCTTTCTATTCATTATAGTTTGTTCCATTAAGAGTCCTCACTATAAATAGTTGTTGAAAGATCGAGACTGATGCAACAGGATTAGAAAATTATTAATTATGCATGCACAACATAATTATAACACAAGATTCTCAATTAAACAAATTAGTCAAATAACTATTTAACAAAGTGGTATCAAAATTACATGTACCATATGATTTGATTTGTACAAGAGCCTACGTAAAAAATGTAATCAATATAATCATACTGATAGGGTACAAGAAATATTGAAAACATTATAAACGCTACATGCCTATTCTAAGGAGTCTAAACTCTAAAATTATATTAATAATGTTATACCGATAGGGTGTATCCATCATTAATGCAATATGCTCCTAGATATTTCAAAGGACAATATTTTATGTAAAATAGTCTTATTACATCCATAATTTGTTACTAATGTGAAATAAATGGCTTTAAATGACTTTATATATATAAAATTACATAATTAAGGGTTCAAAATTTATCTAATATACCTATGTTTACAATTAGAAAGAGTGACAGCACACAAAACTCAGCAAAAATACAAAGAATGTCCATGAATTTTCTCGAGCCAAAATTCCATCAATAAAATGTATTTTTATACAATTTAAATCTTGCAAAATTCAAAATATATATATAAAATAGAAAGGCCGCACGTTAAATGAGATTCACTGGTAGCCATATACATATATGTATCCCGTTAGCATTCTGTTTAGAATTCATAACGGTTATTTAATTTTTTTTTAATCTAGCAGCCATCAGAACATGTATATGTATATATGAAAAAGGAAAGGAAACCACATCACAAACTACAAGGCCATGTGATTGGGTTTCGACAGAAACTTGTCCTTTGGACTGAATCTTGTTCTAGTTTTCCAAAAAATAATTTTTTTTATTTGTCCAATCAAAAGAGTTAAGAAGAGTCGCGTATATCTCCAATCACATGCCTTTTTAAATGTAATTTATTGATGGTGCAGAAGAGTCATGTCAAAACAATATATATATAATACTTTATATATACATATATCTAATGCAAGGGAATTAGAAACACGCCAAACAAGATTAAAGGGAAACCAAATGGCAAAGCCAAAACCAGGCGACACGCATATATACGAAAGGCACATCAAACAAAAAATTCCAAACGCACGCTAAATGCAATTCAAAAATTCATACATCAACATCATTCTGATGCCAATCGTTGGAAGTATAAAATAAAATTTTAAAATATATAATTTATTATAATAAAATTATAAACGTACCTAAAGTATAATTTGATGAGGTCATAACTGATTTGAATGATAATGAGTAGAATTACAACTTACTTCGCCCCTTAGGTTATCCAGATAGAGAAAAAAGGGAAAGAAAATTTTAGAAGAGTGGGAATCCTTATTTTTTAATATTTTTAAATAATAATCCTGATCTCTCTATTTAAGGTCAGACTTGTGATAGGAAACTACTGACCACTAAAGGGCTGTAAGTTGGGACTTCTACTCATATAAACTTATGCATGATCTAACCTATCATGGATCATACACATTAAATCAGGGTCCAATCTGTTCTATGCTTAATGTTAAAAATACAAAACTAATTACTTAAATAAATATTTCAATAATTAATTAATGCTAATCCATATAATATTTCTAATAAAATTAATTATTTTATTTTTAAATACAACATTGTAATATCTATCCAATTAATGTAGGGGCAATCAATTAAAATATGTGCTTTAGGAATCTTATGCTGAGTATGTATCCAAGTTTGTTAATGAAGATAGTAACAACAAAGAAAGCTTCAATATCATAGTTTTCCAATTATGTCGAATCAAGGCAGTTAAAGGTAAGAAATACTATGAATTATCACAAAAATTTTTATTATTATTTAAAGTTTGGTAATTAATATTAACATCATTTTGTACTAATTAGTTCTTCTTTTTCAACTTCTTTAATTGTTACTATCTTTTTGCAAGCATTAAAGATATTATTCAACCCACATATACTAGAAATTGAAGAACTAAAGAAAGTGTATTATTCTTTTACTTTAATCTTTTAGTCATTTAATGCTTTAAGAATTTTATATTCATAAAACTACACTTAACAATATTATTGATCTCAAGAAGACACATTTCTTTTTAGGATAAATCTAGTAAATGACCATAGTTCTAAAAAATATACTCAAATCTCTGCTGATTCATCTTATTATTTATGTAAAGACTTTCTCTACTTAACTGTAAGGAAGATACTAATTGAGATTTCTACTACTATGGAGGTCTTAGTCTGATATTGTTTCTATTCATATTATATTAATTTAATAATAGCAATTTGAGTGAAGCTTTTTTAAAAAAATTATTTGTAGTTTGGTAAGTTCATTACACTCAAAACTATCCATATGTTGCAAATTGAACAACCATGGTTCTATGAAGCTTGCATTTCATGTGAAAGGAAGTTTATTTATGATGAAGGTAGGAAGAATTATTATGTTTGTGGTGGACCACCTTCCATGATAATTCCCACATAAGGAGTATTTGCTATTAATTTTCTGTGAACATTAAATCCTAGTCTTAAACAAATATAGATTTTTCATTAAATAATGGATTGACAGGTTTCAAATACAAACTTTAGTTAAAGATAAAAGGACAAGATGTTCATTTGTTATGTTTGAACTAGATGCTATTAATATATGCAAGGTCATTGCTTCAGATATAAAGGCCAAACTATTGAAGGTATTTTTCTTCAAAATACCACTAATTATGATTTGTTATTTTTTTCTTTATCCATAAATTTTTTTATAACTGTTAATAAATGCAATATTTTTTTTCAAAATGGTGAATACTTTGACTATCCATTTGAGATAGAGGAAGCTTTCTCTTGGAAGAGTTATTTATTCAAAGTTTATATTTTAGAAAAAAATATCTTTAAAGTTTGGCACAATTACACAATTGTTAAAATGATAAACAACAAGTTGATAATTTCAAATTTCATCGAATTCTACGATTAACACAATGTATTTATAATTTGCCTTTTTTATATAGAACATAATAGACATAGATATTCATAATTATATTAAATTATTTATCTGAGATCTATTTTTTCTTTGAATTCAGTCTGAAGATGTTTTTGTGACCAATGGTATTGTACCTGACAACTAGGAGCTTTTGGATTCAAATGTTAGTTTCAAATATAAGTTATTACTTTGCTAAGCTTAAATGGATATTAGATCTTTATTTTTTTAATCTAAAGAATTATTTAGCAGTTTTACTTCTTTTTGAATTTATGTCTAATCTTTTGTTTAATTCTTTTGTCATGCCCAGTCGAATGACACCTTTTTCAGTCTCTTTTGAAAATCAAGTAGAGTTGGATTCTACAAATCTAATCATACCATGTAAAAGGAATCTAGAGGAAGTTGAATATGACAATTTTCCAATAGCCTCTTTGATATCTCTCCAACATTCCACTACCAAACTAAAGTCGAATATTAGAGAGAGAAAATTGATTGGAGTTCTATGGTGTGGTTTCATTTTAAATTGCCTGAACTTTTTGAGTTGTCTCTTAAGTTTTTCGATAAACTTAGGATAAAAGACTTTTATTTTTCCTTTCTGTTATTTTGAGTACGATCTTATTACTTTAGTTTTGATTGTATGCTATTGGAGAAATAATATATGATTACTTAATGTCAATTTGAATCAACATTACATACTTTTTAGTTTAGCACTGAATGTAATTTTGTTCATGTATGTAAGAGTTCTTTTGACGCCAGTCACTATAAATAATGAAGGTAATAGCATCTTAGTTTAGTATATTTATAGGCAAATGAACAGGAGTGGTGTTTGCAGTTAATAATCAATTATCGTGAGCTTCCAAAAGGAATATACTATAATGGTTTGTACATATGCCATAATTCAAACTTACATGTATTAAATATAATTTGTGGCTCTAATTTTGTTTATAGAATCACAACAATTTATAGAAAAAATGAAAAACATTTTAAACTACAGTTGTTTTTCAGGTTTACAATGATTTAAAAGCCAAATACAAGCATCCAATTGGTCTGCACCTCTTATATCCGAAGAGGATGCATTCACTGAGATTTAAAACTCCAATGAGACTGTTGGATTTTGAGGACAAAAGCTCAGTCTTATTGAGCAGCTGAATTGTTGACTCAATTGAACAACTTGCAACCCAGCATTGTAAAACTGTAAGACTGAACTGAGAAGATTTGTTTATTTCCACCACAACTATTCTCTCTATGCTCTCACGCTGTCTCTCTTGGTAAATAACACTCCATCTCCATTCTCTCTATGCAAACGCGCTATATCTACTTATTGACTATTACATTTTCACAAGTGATATTATGGGAAATATGAAGTTTATTAAGGTCCACTTGGTTGGGGGGAAAATGAATTTTTGAAATTCATTTTTGGAATTCATTTTCTAGCTTTTCCTTATTTGGACATTCAAAAATTTTGGTTAATAGGAAAATAAATTTTAGTTAACCAGAAAGTTATATTATTTTTAAGGAAAACAACTTCCCATTTTAAAAAATGGAATTCATTTTCTTTATTATTCAATACATCTATACTCGAACTCAAACTTTTTATCTTTTTACCTTGTTACGCAATCGCTATCATAAATAAAATTTATTTTTATTTATTAAATATTTTGTGATGGATGCTCTATTTTTATTTTTATAAAATTTATTTTTATTTATTAAAGTTTAGGTGCATATTTTTATGCAATATTTACTAAAATATTTTTCCTTTTTGTCTCATGATGGATATTCTATTATATAATATTCCGTAACAATTAATTAAATTACTATATGAATTTATATATAAGATTTTATAATATCTTTAATATATATTTTATTATTAAAAATTAATCATTATTGGACTATTGGATACCAAGAATAATAAAAAAAATTTAAAAAAAATTAAGTAAAATTATAATAATTTGAAGTAAATAATTTTGATTTACTTTAAATGTAATTAATTTTTCTATATGTACCAAACACCAAAAAATATTTTTTTTATGTACCAAATAACAGAAAATCAATTCATTTTTCAGAAATATATTTTTTTAAGAAAGCATTTTCTAAAAATTTCATTTTTTCCTTAAATTAAACAGACCCTAAGTCATCAGATTATTTCACTTCACAAACTCAACTCATATTTTTAACTTGAGTGTTTTGAAGTATAATTAGTTCATATCATTTTCGTGCATAATTAATACTTGAAATAAAAGATGAATGTATCTTTATTAATATTAACAATTTCTCAAGTTAGGTCCAGAATTTTAATCCAAAACTAATATAAGAAGGAGTTTGTGGAGTTTTTAACCCTCATTTTCTTGGTATCAATTCCTGTAATATATAGGTTGCCTTCTGACATTGAATTTAAAAACCAGATAAATGAAATAAAATCTATATTTTACGGTTGAAATTATTACTCCGTTAGGACGAATTAAAAAAAGTTAAGAATTGATAATTTTTATACTATATGAATTGTGTCAATTTGATTTGACTTAAAAGCATATGATATATATTTCCATACATTTTGAGAAATATTGACAGGAGAATTTGAAGAATAGTTGCTCAGAAGACAAATTACACTGACTTAGTGCGAATAAATATAAAAATCTTATAGTCCAATAATATAACATTTTTTACCCAAGATTTTTGTGCCCTTTTTTTTTTTACAAAATATATTTTATTTTTTTATTCTACCTTTATTTTTTTTTCTTTTTTTTCATTTTTCAGGAATAATATATTCTTTTCCCATATATACGCACTGTCAACTTAGTATCTGCAGGTTTTTTTCCTTTCTCATGAATGAGAGTTTGGTAGCCTCAACAGTGTTTCAACAAAACTTTTTCTGCAAAGACGCGCTGTCCCGTTTTCAAACGAGAAGCTTTGTCTTATTTTCATTTTAGTTGCCTCAAAGACGTGCTGTCCTATTTTCAAATGAGAAGCTGTCTCCCATTTTTGTTTAATTTGCTAAAATGAAAAACAGAGTATGATGAGGGCACCGACCAGTAAAAGTGTTGAACGATTGTGAGAGAAGAAAGAACTGATTTCTTGGAAAGCCGAAGAACAGGATCAGGTGGCTTTGGTTTTCGGCCGAGTTCGGTGGCAAAAACGTCGAGATTCTGACAAACGAAGTTGTTCTCTTTTTCTTTCCGTGAGTTTTGTTTTATTTTTATTTTTTTTAATTATAGTATTGAAACCTTTCTTATTTAGGATGAGGTTTTATTTAAGAACCAAAAATAAAAGAATAAAGCAGATAGTTGGGTCATGAGTTATGGCTGATATAAATGAAGGTATTTTTCTCACTCCATTCAATGAAATCTATTTTGGAACATTTTAAAGTTGTAATTAGAATCTTCCTATTGTTTAAAAAAATTCTAAAACTTCGAACTCATAAATAAAAGTTTTGAATCTCAGTAGATATGTATATCACTATAATAACGCAAGAACTCAAAATTGACATTTGAAGTTGGCAAGTGAAATGATAAATACAATTAATGAAAACGAAGACAACAGATTTATAAAGGCTATAAAGAAGCAACCAAGGAAACTGACAAAGAAAAAAAAAAAAAACACTAAATCACAAGACAAACAGATGATACAGAAAGCCACTGCAGCAGCATGATACCACCAAAATGCAAATAACCGAGTTATGTAGTTGGACCGCAATTTTACTATTTGCAAATTTTACTTTTACTTCTTTAAAAATAATACACTATTTGCAAAGTTTAATTTTACTTCTTTAAAAATCTCTTGTTTGTAGAATCTCCTATGTATAAGGAATGATTAAATGTAGTAGTAACGCAATTTTTCTACTGGAGCTGCTCGGGCTTTCAAGTAAATTTAAGTAGACTATATTGCCTTATATTAGAGAATTACATATCAAATTTTATTTACATTTTGTTTGGGTTTATTTTAATTTCTATTCTCACTTAGTTATTCCAACTATTGCCATCAAGGATCCTTGTTGTGATAAACTGACTCATTGTTTGCTTTACTATGCATTGACCTATTTTGAACATTGCTCTTTCTATTTACCCATTTACCTTCCTGTGAATAGGTTTTGCAATTTCTTAAATTTGAATATGCTTTGTTTTGGCTAATACAATTTTACTGGTGTTTTACTACTCAAAATGTGCACCATTCACCCAAGGATCATATTATTTCTCTGATTCATATTTTATGGCAAAGCTACTTTTGAGAGAGGGAAAATTCCAATTTTTTTACGAAAAATATTTATTTCACCAACACAATTTGGAAGATTGAAACCCTTCCAATTTAAACATGAAGTGCTAGGTAGCATCTAATAATGTTTAAACTTCATGTTTAAATAGCTTTTGTGTTTCTATTTGGAAGTGAGTAAACATTTTGTCTGATCATTACTTAAACTATCAAACTAGAATGCAAGTTTCATACTCAATTGAATGTATTAAATTATGTCATTGTACTTAACCATGCAGTAGTATTACATAATAATGATGTATGCCTCAATTAGTGAGATATGAATAACATTAAAAAGAATTTCCTTATTTTTTTTTTTTACAAAATGATTGAAAATATCAGAGGTTTAGCTATGGATTTTAAAGAAAATTATGACAATGCAAAATCATCAAAGAAAGCAAGAATGGAACATGCCAAATTAGAATGGCACAAAGGAGTGCCAAACAAAAAAAAATCATTCAAGTATGAAATATAACTACTAAATTCATTTAGATTAAAATTGTTTATTATTTCATAATACTCATGTCTTATTTTATTTCTATTTCGCTATTAGGAAATACTTTAAAAAGTGTACCATAAATCCAAAAAGACAACTAAGTCTTTACTTTTAAAAGCGCCACTCCTACTAAACATATGAGCATACTTATAACCACCAATAAGCTTCAATCATCTTCATCTAATATTGGAATTGGAATAAATAATACCAATACTTCTTTTCCTCCTATTATTCGTTCTTCAAGTTATAAAGATGTTAATTTTTGTTAAGGGTAGATGTCAACCACTACATAATATATCAAATTCTTCTATGAATTTGGAAGAAACATTCAATTTTGTTGTTGCTTTGGATTAACAAGGTAACATTATATTTTTTTCTCCATACTTAACATTAAAAATGAAATGAAATTAATAAGAGCTTAAATCTTTTCTTAATTATTCTATTTACAGGTGACATCAATAGAGAAATCAATTCTGAAAGAAGCAGAATATTTCAATGTCCAAGTTTGGATGTCTAAAGCCAAAGTACATATGATACTCCTTTTTTTCGAATGTTATCAGTTATTGATGAGGAATCTTTTGCTTCTGGTATCATTTCCATAAAATTTAGTGGTCGAACGGAGGTAGTTACTTTAATTACATCAACTTCTAGGAATAGTATTTGAAATATAAATATTGATGACAATAGTACATGTGCTTTATAATTTTCATTGGAGCATATGTTTCATTATAATAACTTATTTTCTTACGATATCTATTTTTTATGAAGATATTCCACATTTGACTGTTGAACCTAAAAGTGAATTAGAACAAAACTCAACAGAAGATGGTATGATGATATCAAATTCATTTCCCTTTTTTAGGATGTTATAATCTTGTGAATATAAATCTAATGTATTATGCTAACTGTCATTTATGAGTGTGAATTGAAATACAAATTTTAATCACTCATGTTTTTTATTATTCATATTTATTTATGGGTTATTTGGATATTGGTGATAGAATATATAAATGAAAATTTTGTCAAGCTCAAATGTAATACGAATAATGTATGACAAAACTTATAAGATATTACAAGTTAAAATTTTCACTCTATTGTTCTCAAGACAAAGTAGAGCTTCCTCTGACAAAGATGCCTTCTAAACTTTTGAAAAATATTTTCTTAGATGAAAATTCAAAAAGAAGTAAGAATTTCAAGGATAACATATAAGTGTACAATAACCTATTCTCATTCATATCCATATATGATAAATTAGACGAGAATGTTACTAATGTTCAAAGTGCTCCTGTTTATCATATACATGGGCAAAATTAACATAGGATTGGAAATTTGATACCTAATGATGGCAATGGTCCATGTTTGGCTCAACTTTATATATATGACACTAACAATGAAATTAACAATCGTTTGGGAGTTATAAGGTAATTTTTACAAGTTAATAATTATTTATTCCTTATTCTTGTCTGGATATTATCCTGTGCTTATCTTACTTTATTTTTATAAAATATCTGCATTATTTTAGTGGGATAGATTTCATCAATAATAGTATTTATCCATCTTTAGTTGAAGAATTGAAGAAAATGCTTGATGAAGTGAATCCTTTAGTCCAAACATTCAGAATTGTAAGAGATTGATTAAAAATAGATCAAAAGATGGAAAAAATAATAACACTCCAACTGCTAATAAGGTAGTAAGTTTTATTATTGATAATACTAATTGTGATAAACATGATATTATAATTAAAACTAAACATGGTGGAGTTTAACGTATCAGTGAGCTTTAACTTTTTTATCTATCACTGTAGTATCCACTCATTTTTCTATATGCTAAAGATAAGTATAGAATTTATGTCTTATATCGTAAAACTTTTTGCAAGTCTGGTTAAAAAAAGGTTCAACTATCAATGTGTGAATTCTTTTGCTTTAGATTGCAAGGCTAATTAAATAAATTTTCTATGTTGATGAATTTTAAAGATTATTACAATAATTTTTTGTTGATGCATATACCATGATTGAATTAGAAAGGATTTCATATGTAAAACATCACCAACTAAAACTTAAAAAAGATATGTACCATGGTTTTAATGAAGCTGTAAGAAATGGTGAAACTAATAAAGCATCTAGAGGTTGAAGAATTATTCTTTCGTCAAGTTTTAGAGGTAGAGTTGGATATATAATGCAAAACTACCATGATGCAATGGTTATGTGTGTATGGATGGGATATTCTAATATATTTTTAACATTTACTTGTAATTCAAATTGGCTTGAGATTATTAGAATTATTGATTCACTTAAATTAAAGCCTTTAGACCCTTACAACTTGATTTGTAGAGTTTTCAAAATTAAGTTATAGTATATAATGCAAGATTTAATAAGAGGTTATTTCTTTAGAAAAGTTACAACAAGTAAGTCCACTTATCTATCATCATTAAAATATCTCTAATTTTCATATATTATTAAAATTATTCAATAAATTTTTTCACTTACTCAATTTCTTTTTATATCTTTTATAGTAATGTATATGGAGAAGTTTTAAAAGAGAGCTAGCAAGTAAGTCCACTCATCTATCATCATTAAAATGTCTCTAATTTTCATATATTATTAAAATTATTCAATAATTTTTTTTACTTACTCAATTTCTTTTTATATCTTTTATAGTAATGTGTATGGAGAAGTTTTAAAAGAAAGTCCTTCCTCATGCTCACAAAATAATTTTTTTGTACTTTTAATATAGCTGATGGTTGATTGTATTAGTTGATTTGACTAACTGATTGTATTAGCTATTTAAATAAAAATATTTGATAAAATTAATTGTTTATAATTAGTTGTTTGTATATAAAATAATAAATAAGAATATGAGTATATTTATAAATTATTTGAGTATTCTTTTATTTTAACATTTTAGATTTTACATATTATTTAGTAAATTAAATTTTTTATAAATAATATATCATTATAATTTATTATAAATTAAATATTTATTTAAAATTAAATTAATATAATTTTTATATAAAAATAAATATTATAATTTTTTATATGTTAATAGTAAAAGAATTAGGAAAAAAAGTGGAAAAGATTTACTGAAATAAAAATCTCTCTTACTATCCATCTATGATGCTTTCTAGAGTGAAAGTGAGTTTATGTTCTTTGTTTGTTTTTGCTTTTCCTTTGTTTGAGCCATAAGTAAAAATAAATTATGCAACAACAGCGAAAAGGCAAAGGTTGCTATTGAAGCCAAAATGCTAAATTTTATTAGGGTAATTCAGTTATTTTAAGGATGTTTACTAAAACACTAAAGCCAAAATGTTGTTACTAGCAGCATTTTTACTTTCAATTGATTAAGGTCTAAAAGTTGTTTGAAACAACTATTTACTAAATAGTTAAATCAGCTAATTCTATAAGTCAACCAGCCAATTTCAATTAAATCAGTTAAAGGCCAACTAATTAGCTGTTTACCAAATATATCCATAAACTTTCAATCCAGAAGATATTGATAAGAAAAATATGTTGAAATTCTTAATGCAAATAAAGATTCAATTTTATATGATTTGGTGAAAACTTTATGGTTATTGGATCATGAGGCTGCTAATCCTAAATCTTTATGCATGGAAAAATGTAAATGTACCAAACACTTCTAAAAAAGATTTATGGATCAAACTTTAGTTGATGATAATGGTTATACTTTATATAGACATCACAATATTGAAAAAATAATTAAGAAGAATCACATTATATTAGATAACCATTTCATTGTTTCATATAATCCTTAATTATTGATTCAATATAAAGCTCACATAAATTTGAAGCTTGCAACCAAGGAACATTTATAAAATATCTTTTCAAATATGTTAATAAAGTTTACAATTGAATCATAGTTTCTTTGTACTAAGCAAAAGAAGAAGAAAAATCAAGTGGTAACATCGATAAGATTAAATTTCATTATAATTGTAGATATGTATTAACTAATGAAGTATGCTAGAAAATTTTTAGTTATGACATTCATCATAGAAACCTTCTGTGGGAGGGTTGAAATTTCACCTTCTAAGCTAACAATATTTAGTTGTTACTAATAATGGATTACTTGAAGAAATAGTCAATTGAGAATCAGAAAAGGATACAATGTTTATTGTGTGGATAAAGAAAATAAAGAAGATCCAGAGGCAAGGAAATTAACTTATATGGATTTCTATTGCAATATGTCTACAAGGAACATATTCGTAAATGAGTAAAAAGAAAACATGAATTTTCTATTAGAAGAATCAATTTTATACTCCTATCAATTGAAGAATTATATTACTTGTATATACTACTAATTAAGGTTAAAGGATATACATGCATGAAGATATAAGAACTGTTAATGGTATTATCTAGGATACATTCAAAAAAGCTTGTTATGCTTTAGGATTACCTAATAATGATAAAGAATACATTACTATAATTAAAGAAGCATCTTCTTGGGGTACTGGCCAATATTTGCAAAAACTTTTTGTACTATATTGTTTTGTAATTATTTTTTAAAACTTGAAATTGTTTGAAAAGAAACTTAGTCTTTGCTTTCAAAAGACATTTTATAGACAGAAAGATGAAAACTTTAATTACAAGGTATTATTTTTTTAGTTTAATATTTTTCCTTATAATAGTTTTTTTTATATTAATCTTTGTTATCTAATATTTTTCTTAACAAATTTAGCACTTACAAATTAGTAATTATAAAAATTTTTGCTGGTATTGAAAAGATTTTAAGAAGTAATGGTTGCAGTTTAAAAGAATTTCCACCAATGCCAATTCAAGATGTGAATGACTCTTCTCTAATTGGGAACCAATTGATAGTTATTAAGCTCAATTATGATAAAAAGGTTTTAAAAATTAAGGGAACAAATCTAATCAACTCAATGACTTACAAGCAAAAAGATATTTTTAACATCTTTATTAATACTATCAAATCTAGAAATTAAGGTTTTTTCCCTTTATATGGTTATGGTGGTACTAGAAAGACTTTTATACGGAGGACTTTAATTGATTCTTTGAAAGTAGAATTGTATTAACTATTGCATCTAGAGATATAGCTTCTATTTTGCTTCTAAGTTGATGCACAGCTCACTTAACATTTGCTATTCCTTTAAATATCAATGAACAATTAATATACAACATAAAATAAGGAAGTCCTTAGGAAAAGTTGTTATGAATAGTAGATTTTATAATATGGGATAAGACTTTAATAGTGAACAAGTATTGTTTGAAATGCTTAACAAAACACTTCAAGATATTCTTGATTTAACATTCCAAATAGCAATAGTTTTCCTTTTAGAGGTAGAATTATTATTTTTAGTGGTGATTTTCATCAAATCTTACTAGTTATTCAAAGAGGTAATGATGCTGACATTATCAGTGGAACCTTGAACTCTTATTATTTATAGGATTATTGTCATGTCTTGATTCTAACAAACAATATGCGACTTCAACAAGACTTATGTGCTTTGTTTGAACTTGAAAAACTAAAAGAATTCTCAAAATGAATTTTAAAAATTGGAGATAGGAAACTTGGAGAGCTAAATGATGGTAAGATTCATATAAAGATCTAGTAAGCTTTGTTAGTCAAGGATTTCACTAATCCAATTGATGCAATTGTTCATTCAACCTATCCATCTTTATTATAGAATTTCGATAATAAAAAATGCTTATGTAATTCAACTATTTTTTCTCAAAAACTTAGTATTGTTGAATGAAATGAATTCCTACATATTATCATTAATTAGCAGTAAGAGAAAAGAATATCTAAGTTCAAATTCAATATACAAAATAAGTTCTAACAAATTTTACCAATTTGATTTATTATCACAAAAAATGAGACACATCATGTAAGTTCGCCCAATCATAGCTAAAACTAGAAGTTGGTGTTCTAATTATACTCATAAAAAATATAAATCAACCTATGGGATTTTGTAATTGAAGATTATTGATTACATAATTGGCCAATCATATCATAAAAGGTGAAATTTTAACTAGTAGAAATATTAGTTACAAAATTTTTATACCTCGAATGATATTTAGTCTATCGTAAAGTAAGCGGCTACTCAAATTGTAAAGAAGACAATTTCCTATCATAATTTCACATGCAATGTCTATCAATAAAAATTAAGGACAATTATTGAAAAAAAATTAAACTTTATTTGCATAAACTAATATTTAATCATGATCAATTATATATCGCTATACTTAGACTTAGAAGTAGAAAAGGATTAAAAGTTCTACTTCATGACAAAGAGAGTGGGAATACAAACATCATCACTAATGTTTAAAGAAATATTCACAAATATATGAAACCATATAAATTTATTTAGAATTCAATCTAATATCTTCTCTTAAAATCATATCATATTTCATATATATCTAATTATTGTGAATTTATATTTATATATTTTTTATTAATGCATAAATTTTTTAGCTGTGCATTGCACGAATTTCAATCTAGTTTATTTCAGAAACTAAGCTGGGAATGTTTGCCCATCCCTAAATTCAATTATATAGTTCGAAAACCCAAGTGGAAATCATCAAAGCTTTGTATTTTGAACGTACACAAAATAAGGTACTAATAAAGTTACATGAAATCTACAGAATTAACTTAGGAGAGAGCAATCTATGTAATCAATCCATTTCTTAGCTGTTTACACGGTATCAGAAAAGGAATCACTAAATATGAGTATGATTCCTATATCTGGATCAACGTTCAGTAAACATGAACACAACTCTCCCTTAAACGAAACCGTTCGCGATTCTTTGATGAATGTTTGGTTCAGCAGTTGTTATTGCAACATCTTCAATCGAGCCGCTCCATCTAAGTAGTAGTGTTCCCCCAAAAAAAAGGGAGAGAGAGAGAGAGAGATTCAGTATATTGGAATCAGAGGGAATGCAGAAAAGACGCTACTATGCACATAAATATTAGGTGCTGACTGCAAAATTCTGAAATAAAATAGCATACGTGTTGCATTTGGAAACATGGATTTTTCTGCTTAGATATGACAAAAATGTATATGCCATCCACAATTGAGAAAGACAAACAATGCAAGAAAAAGAATTGTCATCAGTTAATACCTTCCAAAGACCATCATTGAGATAATGCAGGTTGTCAACACCAATTCCCTTGTTGATCGTTTTTCTGCAATTAAGCACATAATTTTAACTTCTTGGGTATGAAAAGGAAAATGAGACTGTAGATAAGATTAACTCCTCTTACTATTTCCCCATTTGCCTCATTTGCATATAATTAATCAGTCAAAAAGTTAAGTTAAAGCACGATCATAACTGCAATACTGAAAGTCAATAGTTTCTCTTACATGTCTTTTGCTGACATTTTCGTAAAGCCAATAGCAAGAGCATGCTGCTTTCCTTCTGCCATGATAGCCTGAGATCAGACAAAATATGTGATGTATATAGGAAGTCAACATAATATTCAGTGGAGGTTGCTTAAACTACGACAAATCAAGAATCAAAATTTAACGAATGTACCACAGGGGTCTCTGCATCCACCTCCTCATCCAAAGCACCACCAGGAGAGGTGAGACCGGGACACATAATGTTTGCACCCGCCAGGACAAATTTTATTGCACCACGATCAACTTGTAATTTCTTCATTATATTTGGATCTGTAAAAATTTAAACTGATAAGATTCGCATGCAGCATAACTGTATACAAAAAATGCACACAACTGGAGAGAATATAACAAGCCAATATACCACACCAGTAGAGTCACTACTGCCTTCTTGTCAGAATAGAAGTTGAACCCCCCACCAAATTTCCATAAAACAGTTTGCAGACAAGATGCAAAGAAAAGCAAGGTAAAGTGCCAGTGAGTCGTGGCCATTGTGGTAGTCAGAAATTGATTCTCTTCAAAGCCTTTAGTATGAGACAATATGTTTGCAGAAACCCACCAGTTACTGCTATTTAAGTTCTCCCACGGAAGAGTAAGTCTATCTTATCCAATTATTGGCTGGGATAAGTAAAAGAATAAACTAGAAGCTTTCCCTAGAAGTTATTTCAATATTCTTTTCAGTGTAAGAAGTAAACCCCAATCAGCTGCATTCTATTTTTCCATTTAAAAGCTAATCCAAAGCGCTGAGCATAAGTATTTCAGGTTTGTTCAAGCGCATAAGTATTATTGGTTCACAGACTTGTAACTAACTCTAATTCAGTACTTCACAACTCTTGCCAAAAATAAACAGCATAATAAAGGCAAGTTGAAATTTTGAAGAAGAATAACTTTACATTGATGGAGGACTCTCAAAGTGGGCATGTATGGTCCATCTCTGACACTGAAAAACAAAGGCACATTGTTCACTAGCACCAGATTCAGATGGTTCTGACTACACGAACAATGAAAAAAGTCTGCGTTTAGTAATCATAAAAGCTATGGTGGGAAAAGGGGAAACTTCAGAAAATTTGCAAAAGAGGCAACAGAACCACAAACCATTTAGCAGCTATAAGCGGAGACTTCTTTGGAAGTATATCATCTAACACGGGTTCAAGTCCTGGGTACTGCAATACAGTAAGAGTTAGCCGCATGTAACAGGAATTGATGCATAGCAATAAGCAAACAAATATGTTCCACTAGAAATTGGACAAAAAAATAACTGTAGTGAAAAGCAACATCACCTCTTCTGCAATACTTTGCCGTATTTTTCGTTGAACAGATGCCTTCACTTGGTTTTGTGCAGAAACATCCTCAGAAGAAAATCTGATGAATATCAATAAGTAAATCAAAGGACATAAAAATATAGTGTATGAGAAAAAAGAATAACAATAAACAGTCCTAAAGGTAAGCAACAAGGATTACACCCATTAAATAGAGAACATTAAGTCGATTGCAATCTGATTTAGTGCAAAACACATTCAACAAGTTGGGGAAAAAAAAGGATAAGAGAAACAACTTAATAAACTTCTAGTGAGCAACTGGGTGGCGTGGATCATGTTCCATTTGCTTTAACCATAATTAGATCCTCCATTGCAAATAAACTGTGTTAAATAGACTACTCAATTGAACTCAAACAACGATATGTCCTAAAAAATGAGTAAGGCGTGTAATGCAATAAAATTAAAAGAAATTCAAGACTAAACAAATCCGCCAAACCGGAAAATAAAAATCCAAAAAAGACGAGGCTTTTGACATATATCCTGTATTAGCTAAACTCAGTAACATTGCACAGAGAGAGAGAGAGCATACTTCTTGAACATATTTACAGAGGAGGAGAGATTGAACTCCCAGACTTTTACGAAATCGAAATAGAACAACAGATAAAATTGGAGTTATCGGAGGTTTAGTGCGATCTTGATCTCAAACCGAAACCACCTCCCATCGGTCGGTGTCTGGTCAGGGAATTGGGGTTTATAGGGGTACCGAAAAGGAAACGGGGGCAAGAGGCACCCAAGTCCGCGTTGTCCTTAAGCCTAGTTTCAAGTGGGTTATTCGCAGCCCATTCCAACCCATTGCGGTTCTAGGCCACCGTGATGGAGCCACTTATTGCGGACTATATTTTAGTTTGGAAAAAATATAAATAAACTTTTTAAAATATAGCTGAATATCATGTAATTTTTTTCAAAATTTTAAAACTTACAATTATGAAGATTTTAAAAAAAATGCATGTAAGTCATAGATAACTATTTCTAATTATTTTTAATATGAATTTAATTATATTTTAAATAAAAATTTTATTAAAATAAAACTAATTCTGTAATACATTTATGATATGAATATTTTGAATAAATTATTACCAAAACTTGATTAAAATATATCTGGGGAGGTAAATTATATATTTTTTATTTTTTTCATTATTTATTTTATTTTCCTGAACTAATAAAGCTAGAAAAAATTACAAGTGGTTCATTTCTTTTTTTATTTTCTTTAATTAAAATTTCAAAAGTTTCATTATTTTTAAAATTTTAAGTGATTATTTATAGAATTTGAAACTTTAAGGAGATTATGTGACATTAAATCATATTTTAAAAAGTCTATTTATATTTTTTCCTTTTAATTTCATGTTGGAACTATATAATTATTTTCATAGACAAAGTTTATAAAATTATAGGTTAAACCACATATATATTTGGAAAAAAATTGCATGTAAAATTTATGAAAATAATTTACACCATAAGGTTATGGATTTTAATTTTAAGTTTAAATTTGAGCCATTTTTATTGTAAAATATTTCATACTATTAATAAATAATAATAATTAAATTTTTTTATTAATAATAAAAAAATTTAATAATTTTTTATTGCTATGATAAAAATAGATGACAGTGTAAATTAATTTAATAGATAAAATTTAAATTCATAATTTTTTTAATAATAAATAAAAATTTTTATGAAGAATTTTCTTATGTAATTTTGAATACATGTGGCATGCAAAATTTAAATGAAACTCATATTTTTTATAAAAAAATTATAATATTCATGACTTTTATTTTAATTTATAATTTAATTTACTATCAATATAAATTAATTTTATATCATCTTTTATCTATATTTTTATGTTAAAAAAATTATTAAAATATTCTTATTATTAAAATTATTAATATTTTAATATCAATAATATAAAAATTTACACACAAATAATGGATCAAATTTAAGTTTTTTTTATAAAATTTAACAACAATTATCATCCTTGGATGAAAGATAATTTTAAAATTAATTATTACCTTTCCTTTGGTTTAAAATCCAAGGATTTTTTTTACTACTTGGAGGTCACACCAAGTTAGTTACATTACATAATAAAAGTCTCCCATGTCCATGTATAATATTTTAACATTAATTTAAAATTTATTATATTCCATATTGCTATTAAATTAGTAGGTTTTTCATGGTATTACTAGAAAAAAATTATTATACTACAACAATATTATTCTAGTAGTGCTGTAGTATAATAACTCTCTTTTGAAAAAAAATATTTTATAATATATCCGTAAAAATACGTATTAACATGTATGCTTATGATTTTTAGGAAAGAGTTTTGTAATTTTCTTATTTTTTTAAATACACATAACCTAGACATAAACTATACTTCATATGAAAAAGCCTTATGATTTTTTAACAGGCGATTAAATATTTAAATTATATATATTGGACAAAAAGGCTCCTTCATTATTTCTCATTCCAGATTCTTAATAACAGGGGGATTTTTGCTTCGTGTGCTTAATTTGCCAAAAACTAACTTTTTAAAATTAATTTTAAATTATTAATTTAAAGAAATAAATTTTAAGTTCTGTTAGTTTGGATGAAAAATATATTCGTTAAAATATAATAATAAAACATTAAAATAAAGAAAAATATTTTATTTATTTAATGATAAATATAAAAAATTGAAAGAAAGTAACTTTTTATTTAAAAAATAATAATTTTCTTCATTATCGTACTTCAAAAATATTATTTTTAAAAAATATTAATATAAATAACATATTACTCATTCATTAATATATATACATAAATAATATTTTCTTGTAAAATATATTTTTTGATGAAATAAATAAAATTCAAGTTTCAAAGTTACGGTAATATTTAAATGTTACCAAATATAAAATATTAGTTTATAATCAATTTCTTCTAATAATATTTGTATGTATATATATGTATCCATAACTATATTAAAAATAATTTATTTAACTATGATTTGCTCTATTAAGTTATCCTTCTTATTTTATCCAATTAATTTGAGATAAAAAAACATTTCCATTAAATTTACTTTATTTCTCTCAGAATTTTTTTATTTTTTGGCTAAGATTATTTCTCTAAGAAGTTACTTATGAATTCATCCTCCTTGAATGTGCTTTAAACGTTTGAACAATGTTTCAATTTTATATATATATTTTTCATTTTTCTTATGAAAGATAATATCAAACTCTTAAACTATTGGTCAACAATAAAAGCTTCAATCACCGATTCGCCTTAAATTAATGAATGGAGGATGAGTAATAGTTAAGAGAAGAATAAAAACTGCATAACTATAGTTCCAATATTTTATGTACAAAAAATCCTCCAATATTTTAAAAGTTGCAGTTAAAAAGATCATTAGAAAAAATAATCTCGACACAAAATTTTAACTATGATTTTAAATTATATATATTATTATAAAAATCTATATGTGTAGAAAAGAGTGCTCAGGATACAATGAAATGAAGTAAGAGATGAATATTTTCTTAAATTATTTTGTGGAGCTAATTATTTTGAATATACTTGATTACGATTAATTAATTTTAAAAATTGATTACAAATGAATATTTTATATATCATAATTTTTAAATTAATATTAATTTTATATATGTAATACTTAAATATCAATTCAAGATTAAAAAATAATCAATTTCAACTTTTAATTTAAAATCAATATTGAGTATAAAATTGATTTTAAAAAATTAATTTTAATATAATTAAGTACACTAAAAAGATAATAGTAGAAATCACCTTTACCATTAAGAATTTTGATGGAAAGATAACTGGGAAGAATTTTTTATATTTAAAATATTAGAGATTTTTTTACGCATGAGATATAACGTGATGTTATTATATATATTTTACCTTAATTTTTATAAATAATTATAATGTTAATATGAAAATAAAAAATTTATTCCATTTTAAATAATGGAATTATAAATTTAAAGCATACACACTTATAATTTTGTGTGAAAAATTATAAAATTTAATATAAAAAAATTATAGTTTTGACTACTTTGAGGATGTATTTTCATTAGTAATTTGAAAAGTATATCCAGACACTAACCTGATAATTTTCTTGGGGGGAAATTTAAAATTATTCTTTCATAGTTTCTTCCTTTTTCATATAACTCTCTTCCTTAAAAAAATATAAAATTTTATATAAAAAATTATAGTTTTGACTACTTTCACGATGTATTTTCATTAGTAATTTGAAAATATATCCGATCACAAACGTGATAATTTTTTTCCTGGGAAAATTTCGAATTATTCGCTCATAGTTGCTTTTTTTTTCATATAATTTACTTATTATTTTAAGAATTGTGATTCATTTACATGTACTTTCAATTATTAATATTTTTATTTAAAATTTAACAAAAAATTTATGTATATTATATATAATCTTTACTTTATAAATTTTAACTTAATATGAGACTTACTTATAAATTAAATTATCCTAAAAAAATTTTTTACTTCTCTGGAAAATTTACAATTTAGCGTATAATTACCAAATTGAGAATGAAATCAAATATAATTCAAATAAATTTTTATTCAATTTTAGATAAAAATAATTTAAGAAAAATAAGATATTTAAAATTGATAATATATACTCCCTCCGTTCCTTTTTATCTGTCGCATTTTGAAGAAATTTTTTGTTCCTTTTTATCTGTCACTTTAGAATTTTAATGAAGTATTAAATATTTTTTTTCCAAACTTACCCTTCTTTTTCATTAATAAATGCTTCATTATTTTACACTTTCAACTAATTTGTATTTATTCCTTCATATTTTTCTCTCTATTTTTAACTATTTTGAATTTTGTGTAAAAGGATAATCTTGGAATGTTAAATAAAAATAAACTAATTAAATTATTTTTTTAATATATATGAATTCGATTAATTGCGATAAATAAATAAGAATGGAGTGGGGGTATATAAGTGGCCGTAATATTTAAAATTATACGCAAATTCAGGGGAAAAGTGACAAACCGTCGGCGTAATTATGTAATTATCTATCTATTTTTAATGCGGATGCTCGGTTTCAATGGACCATGCACGAATTCTTTATCACCAAACGACGGCCCATCATCCACGGGCTTCCACGTGGAGATTGTTTCCGTCGCCGATTAGTCCCCGCCTTTGAAGATTTCAACTGCATAAACGGTTGGCAGAGGAAAAAGTTTTCAAGGATGAAAACAAAATCGGAGCTGAAACCTCGAACTCGAGAAAGTGACATGCAAACCATATTAATCATCAGTCCTCAAATCAGTCCTTATTTAATTTAATCATCTCACATACTATTACTACCGTATAAACTATAAACCATTCCCTTTGTATCCATTCCTATTTTCAACAAACCTGTTGGGTTCTGTTTTTCTTAATTTATCTTCTTCCCTGATGAGATTGGAATCGTCAATTTTGACCATCCCTATCTATTTTAAGAATTCAACTATCCCTCCTTGAAGGATTAAAGATCCATTGAAATAAGAAGAATATTGACGACGACGACGACGACAATGGAGGGAATTACCATGGAGAATGGGGCACTTGAAGATGTTATTAGGAGGCTACTCGAAGGCAAAGGAAGCAAACAGGTTCAGCTCTCTGAATCGGAGATCCGTCAACTCTGCGTCAATGCCCGCCAAATCTTCCTCTCTCAGCCCAATCTCCTTCAATGCAGTCCTCCAATCCGCATCTGTGGTCTGCTTCTGAATCCCTCTCCGTTTTCTTCTTCTCCGACTGCAATCCTAGATGAAACATAATTTTATTTTCTTTAACCAATCATAGGCCAATTCGTGATTGGGTTCAATGTATCTAACAAAATATTAATCCTGGTTAACTACAAAAGCTGGATTTTGTCATGTGTATAGAAATTTGGTTGGTAACTACATCAGTTAAAAAAATTGGGCCCCTTTTACTAAGGAATATTAGAAGGATATTTTGAAACCAGGAATCTTCTCAATTGGCTCTGCTAGCCATTAAATTAAATCAATTGGGTTTGTGTTAAGGCTAGACCCTACCGTGCAAAGAATTTCTCCCGTGTTTATGTGCTTGAATTATGGCAAGGTGTGGCGCTTACCTGTTCTGTTATATTAGTAAGCGTCAGCAGGTTGCTATCCCCGAAATATGGCTGAAATGTTGAATTTATTGGTGTCTAGTTACAAGTGTTTTCTGCAACTGCAGATTCAACAAGTGGTTGTTTCATTGCTTTTGTATAAACGATGTGCCGAAAAGCTGGCATTTTCTTTTGCGTCGCCTTTGTAGCGGTAATATCCTATTTCTAATATTGCAGAGTTCTTGCAGGTGATATACACGGGCAATATCAAGACTTACTGAGGCTTTTTGAATATGGTGGCTACCCTCCTTCTGCAAGCTATCTATTTCTTGGGGATTATGTAGACAGAGGTAAACAAAGTTTGGAGACTATATGTTTGCTTTTGGCCTACAAAATAAGATATCCGGACAAAATTTACCTCTTGAGAGGAAACCATGAAGAGGCAAAGATAAACCGGATATATGGTTTTTATGATGAATGTAAGAGGAGGTTCAATGTTAGGCTGTGGAAGATATTCACCGACTGTTTTAACTGTTTGCCTGTGGCTGCATTAATTGATGGCAAAATACTCTGCATGCATGGAGGACTCTCTCCAGAGTTGAAAAGTTTGGATCAGATCAGGGAACTTCAAAGGCCTACGGAAGTTCCTGATAGTGGTCTATTGTGTGATCTGCTCTGGTCCGATCCTGATGCTAACATTGAGGGCTTTGCAGAGAGTGACCGAGGTATTTCATGTACTTTTGGACCTGATGTGCTTGCAGAGTTTCTGGAGAAAAACGACATTGATCTCATATGCCGAGGTCATCAGGTAATGACCCTTCTGTCGAGCTAACACACCACTTATACTTGGAGTCAATGTATACTTGTAGCAACAAGTTGTTTGTATTGCGTCTATCAATGTCATGTATACTTAATCTCTTTTCTGTCACTTTAACCATTTCTCTTGATTAGGTCTATTTTAATCTCTACAAATTCATTCTATAGGTGGTGGAGGATGGATACGAGTTTTTTGCTAAGCGAAAATTAGTCACGATATTTTCAGCTCCAAACTATGGTGGGGAGTTTGATAACGCTGGTGCATTGTTGAGCGTTGATGAATCTCTTGTATGTTCCTTCGATATATTGAAACCCATGGAGATACCATCAGGAAGTGGCGCGCCAACTCTTAAGAAGGTATAAATCACCAATCAGCTGTTCCCCTTTTTTTTTTCTTTGACAGTTCATGCCATTATTCATGTATCTCGTTTTTGCAGCCCCGCAAAACTGGGAAGACCTAGTCATAAGTCGAAGATTTTCGGTAAAACTAGGAATTCTGAAGACTCAACTTCTATGGAGTCGAATCATCTTAAAGTAGATGAGGAGCTTTATGAGTTGAAGCTTGCCAGCGATTTGATGGCACTGAGATCATACTGTAAATGAAATCGCCCTGCAGAATTCTTTGCAAGAGAAGAGGTCATCGCTTTAAACATCATTAATCCAATCATGTGTCTAGCTAATTAGTGTCTTATTTGGGAGTGCAAGCAGAAATTCTCATGTTTTTAATGAGATGCTCACAAGTATTCTCGTTAGAAAAAAGACTTGTTCTAAAGGCTTTTGGTGTTAGCATGTCACAATAATTAACCCTGACCACCTCATCGCTGAGCTTTATTCTGGTACTAACCCATTTACCACAGTTGTTGAGCTTTGTTATTTTGTTGGACAACATGTAGGGAAGAACCGCATTTCTTTCCTTCTTTTCTTTTTTATTTATTTATTTATTTTGGTACATTTGTGATGGCCGGCAGAAACTCTGTTCTTGTTTCACTTTCTCTTGTTGTGGTACTGCATCTCAAATTGTCGCTGTCTTGTGTTATAAAGCATTGTGAAAGCTAAGAAATGATAGTTATTTACATATATTACCATAAACGAGGAGTGCTCAGCGAGTTTTGGCATAACGAGTCATTGAGTTTACCCTCACCGTTTTAGGGCGAGTCTAATTTCTGATGCAATCTATTTTTCTAGGGCGGTAATGATTAATCCTTAAAATTCAACGTTCAGGCTTAATTTAAAATTTGGTTTCATGGGTGGTAGATTCTTTATCTGCAGGCGCTAGAATCTAAAACGATATCGTCAGCCAAGAAACATGCTCCGCGTTTTCGCGTACCATCAGACACTGTTGCTATAATTGCATCTTCAACTAGATGTTCAAGTGCCGACTCTATCAGTTTATCCTGCCGTGCTTTTTCTCTTTATATTTCACTATTCCAAGGTCAATAGCATCGTTTCTTTCCTTATCCATCTGCCTTGGCGCTTTGCAAGTTGGTATTTCCAAACTTCCCTCTATTCTTTGACTATACGTTTGTTCATAATTTACTCTTTATTTCATGGGGAAAAAAATGATCGAAAATAAGCAGCCGAGCAGATCTATTATTAATCCTGGATCTCATGTTTGCTTCGCAAAAATTTTAGTTCCAGAAATGCGACAACTATCAGGTGGCTTCAGCAGTCATTACTCCCATGGCAACACGATTTTGGCTTACTATATGGAGATAACATTAAAGATGATGTGAATCACCAAATCTAATTTTTCAAGCACAGAAGAATAAAAGGACAACAAAAAGGGACGAATTAACATGAGAAAGCCTAAATCGACTTATAGCATAACTTGCTCTATACATTCATACTTACAACTTGAAAACCCAGTCACTGCACCAGCCCCGAGCTAATTTGCATCCTCCAAAATCCCAACATTACAAACACGTACAGCTAAACGAAAATAGACAATAGTTGTTGTAAACATCTTTAGTCATCGAAAGAAGGGGGGCTTGATTTGTTCTGGCCTGCTGCCTTGTCATACGCATCGGATCTCAACCTTCTTCGGAACCTGAAGGACTCTCTACCACCTGCATTTAACGTACCATAATCATAAAATTCAGATTTAGATAGTTTTTAACATAATCGAAGACAGAGACCATATTTGTGGCATATTTCAGTTCGAATGAACTACGTTTTATACCACAAACAAATAAAAATAATAATAATAATAATCATTTCTACTTATAACTCGGTGATTCTACCAACCAACCACACATTAATTGACGCACACAACAATATGCAGACCTGTTCACGCATATCTTTATACATTATTTCAGTGCTTACACTACAGTCTATCCTAATTGAAGCTGTAATTACAACACTCACCAATGTCATAAAGGCATCCAAGACACTGACTGATTAGCAGACATAATTGAGCATATAAAATAAAATAATAGCTTATTATAGAATGTGAGAGAATAAAAAACCCTCAATTATAGATTATAGTAGAGATTTGTACACATTAAATGGCTAACCCTTTAGCAGTGCAATCTGATATTATCAGTGACTTTATTTTCCGATTATTTTGAAATTCAAACTCAAAATTTTATCTGGGGATGTTATCATTCTAAAATTAAAATTTCAAATTTTATATGTATACCTCTAGTAAGTTGCCACTTCAACCCTGAAAAATACATCAAGTGTGCAGCTGTACATTGTTTATAGAAGTGATTTATTTTCAAATAAAAAAATATGAAACTTTCTCAAAATTATGCCACAGAAACCTGTCAAATGGGAACAAAGCATAGTATATTGAAAATTGAAAAGCCAATTACATAGCTACTCTAGCTGAGGAGAAATTATGTTACATTACATTATATTATATTATAATGCAAATGTTACTGCACTATTTGTGCACATTACAGAGGTCCAATCAAATTTCGCAAATCAGAGAAAAATAGAAAATGACAAATCTTACCTGAAAACGGAGAAACCGGAGGAGTAGACCCGGCTGGCGAAGTCGGAGGTGATCCACTTTGATAACCGGGTGGTTTCACGATCATGATACTGCGGGTAACTCTCATCGCCTCTTCCGATGAATTTTGGCTGTATGATCTCATGCTTCTGGCATCGGATTCTGCTCAAACAAGCCTAAATTTAGCATTTCATTTAAAGATCTACGTCGGCTGATTACAAAATATGTATCATATTCCTTTCATCTAATTTCAAGTTCTAACGATTGTCCAGATATGATTAGATCACATCAAATTCTCCTAAGGGCTGATGACGGTGTAAACAACTTCATATTCAGATCTTGATCTGGAATTTGAGGGTCAACAAATTTAAAAATTCAGTTATTCTAGTTCTCGTTATCTCAATTCGGATAATAAAAAAAAGTCGACGAATTCTGCAACTGATGTGCTTAGTTCCTGCGCCGGCCGAAGACGGCAAAGGTGATGCATACCTTTGCCCAAGCCAGATCGGAAAGTGGAAGATTGGTGCTTTCGAAGTTTGCCGAGGCCGTTCTCCGGCTGAGGGCCGGCGACGGTGTCATCCCACAACTGATCGAGTAAGCCCATAGCAGCAGGATCAAGCGTATATCATCAGATCCAGCGTAGCAACGACCTCAGTGATCAAGTTTATGAGTAGAGGAAGCATGCATGTTTCATGAGATGGATATTTAAAGAAGGTGAGGCATTAAAAGTCGAAGAGGTTGTGGGGTTTAAAAGCGATCTGCACCGTTGATTCGGATCAGAGATAGATAATATGACGCTGCCACCTCATTGGAGTGTAGGAAATTCTCATCTACTCTCACACAAATTTCTGGGAGGAAATATTTTCAGTGCATAAGATTCTGCAATAATAAAGTTGACAATATTTTTATTTTTAGATGGAAATAAAGATAAATAATACAAGAATTTATTGGATGTTGAGCTAAGAATGACCTTGCAGTCCACGTTTACCCTGAATTCAGGGAGTTCGAGATCAATAGGGACACGCAGCTTACCTATGCATGGGGCATCACGTGATCAGCCGGTCACTAAAGTGGCACAAGCCTCTCTGTTTTTTAAATCCCCAGGAGACCACTCGGCCACAGTATTTACTTTTATTTTAACATAAAACATTTTTCAGATAATATTAAAATAATAAAAAATATTTTATAAAAAATATTTTATTTATTTAATATTAAATATAAATAATATAATAAAAATAACATCTTTTATTTTAAAACAAAAATTATTTTTTATTACTATATAACTAATATTATAATTTTTTAATTAAAATATACGAATCATCATCTCCTCTCTTTTTTTCTTACTCTCTTACAGCTTGCAGTTAATCCTTCAGGCTTTTAACCATTATACAACATGCAAGAAAATAAATAACTGAAATACTGCACCGTCAAAGCAAATTACCAAAACACTTAAAAGAATTTTTTTTTTAAATTAGCCTTGGTCCTGGGAAGGGGAAACCGTGACCAGTAGAGTCGCAGGCAGGCCCCGCATTACCAAACCATTTTTAAAAAAAAATTAATTTTAGCTTACGAAATGAGTTACTTTCATAAAGAAAATATATTTTAAGCTTAAATTTAATTATTTTAATTTAATTTTTTTTATTTTTTTATTTTTAAATTTTAATTTTAATTTAATTTATATTTGATTTAATTTTTTTACATATTTAATATTGCTTAAACACTAATTATTCAATGTTTCATGATAAAATTAAATTATTAACTTTAATAATATTGTGCAATATATAATATAATAAAATTAGTAAATATCATAAAAATTTTAGAATAATTAAAATTTTAATAAATATAGAATTTTTCCTATTCTCTTGTAAATTTATAAGTTAGAAAATTTAAGTTATAACAATTATATTTTCATATAATATTTTATCATAACGCCATGTATATACATATTTAAATCCTTGGGTATTTTTTTCAATCAATTATATATTCTTAAAATTAGAGCGTAAAATATATTTTAAAAAGTAAAATAATAAAAAAATTAAATGAAATAATAATACTACTTTAAAAATTAATTACACTTTAAGTGACTTATTATTTATTAACTCCAAAAGTTATAATTCTTTATCCCATAATAATTCACTTTAACTCATAAATTATATTTTACACTTAGGGTAACTAAATTATGTTACAAAACATGTGATTATATACATGAATAAAGGAAAAGAGGGCATAGCTCTGTTATAAAATAAATTGCATTGAATTCAAATTTCTTAGAGGCTGTGCAAAATTTTTTCTTGACATAGATAAACATTTGAACATTTAGATCATATTTCTAGAATTATTATTTATTTAGATTTAATTTAATGTTAAGTTTAATCATTCATACATATTTGTACAGATTATTGTACATCATAGTTTTATACGTTAAGTCGATATATGCAACTTTCTAAGTAGTTCTAATAATTTCAGTGAATGCATAGAATGATTCTTTATTAAAACTTGTGTTAAAATATTTTTGTTAATTTTTTTAATTGTGATTCATATCATTGTACTAATATTTTTATATAATTTATTATTATTTTAATTAATTAATGTGATTTTTATAGTAAACTAAATCTCATTAAACTATAAGCCTATTTTTTAAATTATACCATAATGACCGGTATTTTAAAATGCTCAATTGAATTTTAAATAACAATATAATGAACGTCATTAATTCAATAGAATGATTTGAATTAATGAAGAAGAGTAAAATATATCATTGTCAAATTATATAATTTATCTCCAAAAGTGGATAATATGGTTAATGAAATATAAGAGAGTATTAAATCTAAAGTAAATAGGTTATGGATCAATTAAATAAAAAAATATGATAAAACGCTATAATACAATAATGAAATACTCAATCACCAAAATAATGGCTTCCAATCCTACATCGAAGGCATTGCCTTGCTCGTTGCAGTCGTTGAACTAGGGGTTGATGTTATTCATCTCTATTGTTATCCTCATCATCATCTACATGAGTCAAGCGAGTTCAACACCTAAAAGGTGGAAAGTTCAAGTCTCAGGGGAAGGATTGAAATGGTAAAATAAGATTTTTCGGTGTGAAAAATCCTTGTTGTTGTTGCTCCATAGATCCACTAACGTACTCAGTAGTGAATGCAAATGGGTTATCAAATAACACCATTAGAGAATTAGGGACTTACTGAGCTGATTATGATAGCAATGGGGTGAAGAACAATGATTGTGGAGAATCATAGGGATATTGTGAGGGTAATGTCATGCTGTGTGATGGGTCAGCATCTCTACTTACGAAGAATTGCAATGACGGGGTATAAGTTGATAGTCTCACAACTCTTATATCAGCATACATCGATGGAGGGGTGAAGGGGTTAGGGATACCTACTTGTGTCATCAATGGATGACCATAAGACATACTTTTATCATCATCCTCTTCATCAGGAAAAATGAGATCCCTAAAAGATATGAAGCTGTGGGCTCTCTTACCATGCCTAGGCTCGGGAATGGGTGGTATCGGTAATTCATCAGCAGGGTAAGCAGGCTAGACAGTATTTATGTCTCGATGCTTTCCTAATGCACGTAGCATAAGGCGACATTCTCAATCCACGATCTCCTTAAATTGACTGTACAGCTGAAAAGAGGAATTCTTGACACTAAGCTTGTGTAATCTCTTAACTATATCAGCTTACAAAGAAGTACATTTGATACAGTTAATACATATTATATCTTGAAGAAATCATAAAGAAATGTGTGAACATCATTAGTTACCACAAATCCTAAACCACCACTAGCTGAATGGATTTATCATCTGATATGTCTCCAGTACCATGTCATGTAGCTCGAGTCATGGTGAAAAGCATCTGTCTCTTCTCAATCAACGAAAGTGTATTACACTATGCATTTTAAGCACTAATGAATATCAGATGCTCATGCTGCCAGTCTTTTGATGTTTTGCCTCAAAACTGCAAGATATGATAAGAATTAAGGTCAAATGGCTCTTATAGGATTGAATGTATCCTTCCAAACTCTCAAAGTACACGGTCTGCGTAGTGCCATTCCACAATATAAAAGCAAATGACAGAGACTAATGCCAGTCATATGTCAGGCGAGGTCAAACAATACCTTAGTATAAGCTGTCATATACTGGGAATATCATAAGGGCGCCAAATAATTTGAATTACAAAGATGTACAATATAAATAAGTATATCATTAAATCGGAGCCTGATACAGTTAGACATAATAAAATAGTTCTTCCAATCTCATTAGCCCTCATCTGATCAAGCAATATTTTGTATTGGTGTAGAGCCTTCGATGGCAGTCGAGAAGGTAGGCTAGTGTTCTTCCACCTACGAGAAATACATATTGTGGATTAATTGTTTGAATACTTTGAGTTATTGTAATAGATGCAATATGAAAATTATTTTAGATCTACACCTAAAGCCCAATGGTGGAAGTAAAGGGCAGATGTCTAGTCGAGGATCAGGATACGGTGGTCTCGCTGGTGTTAGAATGGGGAATCAATCCCATACTCATAAATGCAACAGGTGCAGACATCCAGCAATATTAATCTCATCACATTTTGTGGCGATATGCAACTTTTTACACAAACATGCTAAAACTATTGATCCCCAACTATACTAACCTACATCTGTAAAGTTTTCTAATAATGGCAAATACATCAATAGCACTCTGTGACGCAAAGTGTCAGGCATAAGGTAACTATTTATGAGTCCCAGGATGTAAACACGTACAAAATGCTATGTTTGTTCATCATTTGCATCATTCAGTAAGTGTCTAAAGGTAATTGTTAACCAAATGATGCTCAAGCATTAGCCTTACAAACATTCATCGGGCGGTCTCATCCCAAGTAAATATTCGCACACCCCTAGCCAATCAAGTCCAATTTTACTAGATACGGGGATGCCTTCATAAGGCAAACCTAACTGGATGGAGACATCTGTAGGGTAATGATGCACTCCTCTGTGGTGGTGTGAAAAGTGTGTGTCTCGGAATGTCATCGTTCAACTAGGGCGAATATCATAACTACATTGAAATCAAAGTGTCCAAGCCGACTAAGACCGTAGAAGTCTACCTGTTAAAGATAAGGCATAATTGTAAGTGGTGGATTAAATAGTCGACTCCCATATGTGACGTGTCGTAACTTCAAGATCTGATCCTCCTTTTACCATTGATTAAAAAAATAGTTAGGATGTTTACAATTAAGTAATTTCTATTAAAAGAATGGAATTACCTGACCTTACCACATTACCTGTGAAATATGTCTGGACTACCAGCATAATATAAACTTATCATCGGGCCCAAAGGATACAACACGACGTTAACTGACCATTACAGTCGAGAGTTATGAACTATGTCGAATTGCATGAATTTAATCAATTGCACAACTTTAAATTTATTCAAGTCTTTCATAAAAAAGCAAGAAAAGATTTAACTTAATACAATATATGAAGCACAATATACTATTTAAATATTTCATGTTATCTAGCTTATATCAATATGCTAACAAACTAAGCATAGTTCAAAGCAATTTATAGTAGTAATTTGGAGGAAAGACTTTCCGTTACAAATTTTGGGGTTAGGAGTGTCATGGCATATTTCGTTGGCTAGACGGATAAGTTGCACGATTGTGCCCAGTTTGTTGACATAACCCACACATTTGAGGTTCTGATGGACTTTCTCTCCAGTCCATTTCGTTTCTTATACGTGTAGAATGCAGACGACCACCGGCACGCATCTGTACAAGATCTGCTACAAGTATTGGTCCATTCAATGGTGGCCAGTGCTCCATACCGTCGATTGGTCAAAACTTGTAACTATAAGCCTTTAGCATTGTCTCTAGTCAGAATACAGGATCAATAAACTGTAATGGATCCAACGCAATCTTCGCACATGATGCAAACACATGTTAGTAGGGCTAATGCTTTACTTGAAATTTGTCACAATCACATGTTCGTTAGCCCAGGCTAACCTTACATATTCGATCAAACTGTTTCCATGTCGGATTATACAACTCATCCACCTTGAAAGCCGACCTTAAGTGGTTGAAGCAACAGATGTGACAAGCAGATGCTTTTCAAATGCACTCTTGAATCTTTTTTTGAATGTCTTCACTAAACACTTCTCCTACCTATAACTATGTTACAATGGTCTCCGCTCTGTTAACAAAGTATACATTTATTTGGTACGACGTAGCTTTGACCAACCCCGTACTTAGTAAAAATCTAACCCCTTTGAATACGTTATTAATACACTTAACCAAGTTATTTGTTATGTACTCCCATCGTCGACCTCCCTCATCATAAGCACGACTCCATTAACTCTTTAGGATATTGTCGATCTAATTAGCAACTCTTGGTTGCAATTGGCATCATTCATCCAATTTGAAATCTACAACATGTCATTCATATTGATAACCTATACCAGACATCGCTATCGTTGAGTAAATAATAATCATGATAGGCAATGACAATTAAGGATATTAGTGTAAGTAATATGCACCAATGCTAGTGAACATTTTTTTTAACCATGTCATTCTAAAAGTTAAGTTGAGATTGTTGGCGATGTATCAAAGGTAGAATACATGATAACCATAAGGGGGCTGTCACCCTATGCGCGGGTTTGTGACGGTAGCTAGTATTCCAGGATGCCTATTTGATATCAAGAAAATATCATGTCTGTCTTTAACAATACGCTGTCGAATATTTGATAAGAACCAAGCTCATGTCTTATAGGTTTCTCCCTCCACCATAGCAAATACAAGAAGGATAACCTTTCTATCGTCATCCTGTGACGTCGCTGTAAGCAAAATCCCTTTGTACTTTCCATACAAAAAGGTGTCATTTACTTGGACTATTGGTTTCAAATGGGTAAACGACTTGATACATGGCCTGAAAGTCCAAAACACTCGATGGAATAATGCAACCGGCTCATCTCCAAAATTGTTTGATGGACATTCCCTGGTCACAAGCTCAAAGTAAGACTCAGGATTAAAATAATGTACTACTACCAATCATCTAGATAATATAGAATACGACTTCTCTCAATTCCTAAATACAAGAGCGATTGCTCGATATTTGCCCTTCTACGCTTTCCTATAGGATACTAAGTATCCAAAAATATCATGAATTCGCTCAATGACTTCTCAGATGGACACACTTAAGTTTTCGATCACCATAACCACAATGTAGGATAAAATAACATTTGTGTCTAATTTTGGATGATTTCAAGAAAGAGAAGCAGATACACATATGTGAGGCCTATTGTATTTTGATATTTGCCAGTGATTCTCTCTCGGTTCATGGCATGTTCTAACTCTCCAGTTGCATTGTATACCATAGTGAGAGCACCAATATTCTTCATATTTAGCCTAGGAGTAGTGCATGTAAAATATGTAGTGAATCCGAACTGAGTATCTAAAAATACCGTAGATTTGCTCAATGACTTCTCAGATGGACACACTTGGATTTTCAGTCACTATAGCCACAATATAGGATAAAATGATATATGTGTCTAATTTTGGATGATCTCGGGAAAGAAAGGCAGATACATATGTGTGAGACCCATTGTATTTTAATATCTACCGGTGATTCCCTCTCAACTTATGGCATGCTCTAACCCTCCAGTTGTAATGTACACCATAGTGAGGGCACTAATATTCTTCATACTTGGCTGAGAAGTAGCGCATGCAAAATGTGTGATGAGTCTGAACTAAGTATATATTCATTGTGCAGTGAAACACCTTTTGGTTCATATATTGCAAATCCATATATGGCTCCTGATTGTCATTTATATTTATATTGTCTCCCACTTTAGGGTAATTGTGACTAATAGCAGCTTCTACATTTAGTTGTGAAAAAAAGGCAGCAGCTGATTCCATGTAGGGGATTTCAAGTGTTGTTGGGAGTGTATTAGTGACATCTTCTCCATTATTATTATCATCATCACCACCAAACCCTTCAGAAACGTTGTCATGTGCATCTTCCTCTTCAAAATCATCAATGATATCCTCTGTTTCCTCCAGGGATGAGGGGGAGTGAGATAAGCTATAGTTATGCTAAGAAAAACATGGCTCTAGAGTGTAATCAACAATTGGGTTGTGAAACTGCTAACCATAGTTAATTTGCCTGTTCATTAGTTCTACACTGGCTAGATATAAGTTGTAACATGAGGGCCCTTCATTAGCATTATTAAGTTAGCTAGTAGACGGTAGCATGTATGTAACACTCGCATCAGCTAGTTAACTTGCTATGTTTAAATCAAATCCCATTGTTGAGATATGTGCATACACTTCTGGACATGACAGTTAAGCAGGAAACCTTGCATTCACTTCCCACATCCGTTGAATGTCATCGTTGTTTTCCAACTCACACGTCTTATACCATGTCGGATTTAGCGAAAACGAATGTCTGTATATCAACTCAGTTATAACTTGATTTTCATTAAGTCGCAGCTTTTACCTAACTATATTTTTTAGCACATCCAAGGTTATGTTTGATTTGATTCTTATTACTTTGATCCTGTAACACTTAAACGTATCGCCTTGATCCGATTTATAAATTTTTTCATTCGCATAAATACAAATATTTTCATTCTTGGAACTCATTATAATTCCTACCATAGTCAGGTTTATGAGTAATCTCCAAAGATAAATTTAATAATTATTAAAATATGTATCATAATTATAAAAATAATTACAATTAACTATTACTACATAATTACTCGTAATACACTCGGTAATTATTTCACATGTCAATCCTATCTATTTACCTACACATATATTACTTCAATACACTTAAATTTTATAGTTCAACATTTGATTAACCTCCTACAATGCTACATCCAGACACATGTGTGGATTTAAGAACCTTAGAAGACCTTTGAATTTATCCACTTTCATAAGTTTTTTATGGAGAAGAAAAATTAATTATTTTTAAGTTTTAGGAGAAGATAATTTTAAACATATCTGATTATAGATAATTATGAATTTTTTGTTTGTATTTTTTCATTTAATATTAGTAATAATAATGATTTATTATTATAAAATATTCATATAAGTAAAAAAGAACACGCCTAAAAATAATAGCTTACAATAAAGGTGATTATATCAAAACAAATAATCAAGTGATAAGTATCATAATTAATACAATAAATTAATTAATAACTTATTACTTTAAAAATTGTATTTATAAAATCAAATATTTGACCATTATAAAGGACTTAATAAATATTCATAATAGAATTCTAACTATCGTTGTTACAAAAGATAATAGATAAATAATTTAAATAAAATTTAAATAATAATAGTACAAAATTATTAGCAAATAAATTTGATTATTAAATTAATAGTGTTAGTAAATATACAATGTTCAATAAAATAAAAAAATTTAATTATATTAATAAAAAATTTATTAAAAATATTATTATAAAATTAATAAAATAAAAAATATAATTAATAATAATTAGATAAAAAATTATTTTATTTTTAGTGATTATTATAATATAGTTAATTAATATTTAAATACTAAAAGAATAGTAATTATATCTTAATAATACTATTAACATTTACCTAATAGATAGATAATACCTCTGAATATTATTTGATATTAAATATATATTAAATATTACAAAAATATTTTATTATGTTAATAAATTTATATTTATTTGAATATTTATTATCTTTAATTTTATAATATTATCAATTTGTCAATATTTAGTAATATTAATAATTTATTTACGATTATTATGGTTCATTATTAAATTAAAATTAATAATTAATATCACTAGGATAATATTAATTACTATTCATTTTTAATAGTTGTCGTAGAAATAAGACTAATGATATAAATAATAACAATAACAAGTCCAATGATTAATTTTAACTAATTGTAAAAAATGATGGTATTGCTAAATAAAATAAAAATAATAAGATGCACAATAAAATAACTATTTTAAAAATAAATATGGGTGAATTATTTTTCATAGTAATAGTTTCTTATACAATAAATTAAAAATACTTAGATCGAATGAATTGGGTAATCATGAGTTATTCCTTTTTTTTCTATCTAATTCCTTCTACTGATATTATTCTCTTCCTTTATTTTGAACCAAAATAACTCCTATGTGTATAATATTCATTAATCAGCATTCTGTGAATTTTAATATTATTTTATAGGTCAATAAGTTAAGGATAATATTGTATACTTCTAATATTTTTTTCTTACTTTTAGGTGTACACCTATATCATTTCAATTATTTGTAAAATATCTAGACTTATTTGTTTAAAATTTGTATTAATTATACAATTATTTATTCTTAATCAAATCAAATTTACATATATTTTAATATCTATTCTTAATTAAACTAAGATTTATAGATTAAAAAATAATTTTAAAAATCTCCCAGTAATACAATTTACTATTGACTAATGTTTCTTAATAGTAATTTATTATTAACTATTTTTTCTATTTTTTTTAAATTTGCATGTATTTAGACTTTTAATTTTCTTACTTCATAATGCATAACCCACATGCATACTAATTTATATAATAATAATATGCATAACATGCATAATCTAGTTAGACTATAAGCAAAATAATATACTCAGATATCATAATAATAAAAATGAATTAAATTAATATAAGCAGATTAAAATAACATTCACAAGCATAATCACATAGGTAAAATAAAATAGTATAAATATCATAATAAATAATTCATAATAATTAATACAAATATAATAATAAAATACATAATCAAATGGAATAATAACAATCTAGCTACACTACCTACTGATAATGCAAAATAAAATTAAAAAAAACCTATATTTTTTTCTTACTTTTGTGTGTGCACCTATATTATTTCAATTGTTTATAAAATATCTAAACTTATTTGTTTAATATTTTTATTAATTATATAATTATTTATTTTTAATCAAATCAAATTTATATGTATTTTAATATCTATTCTCAATTAAACTAAGATTTATGGGTTAAAAAATAATTTTAAAAATCTCACAGTAATACAATTTACTATCAACTAAAGTTTCTTTATAATAATTTATTATTAACAATTTTTCTTATTTTTTTAAAATTTTCAAGTATTCAGACTTTTAATTTTCTTACTTCATAATGCCTAACCCACATGCATAATAATTTATATCATAACAATATGCATAACATGCATAATCTAGTCAGGTTACAAGCATAACAATATACTCAGATATCATAATAATAATAATAAATTAAATTAATATAAGTAGATTAAAATAACACCCACAAGCATAATCACATAGGTAAAATAAAATAGTATAAATATCATAATAAATAATTCAAAATAATTAATACAAATATAATAATAAAATACATAATTAAATGGAATAATAACAATTTAGCTACATTGCCTACTGACAATACAAAATAAAATTAAGAAAAATCTATAAAAAAAATATTACACTGAATAGATATTAAATTTTTATGTGATTTGAAAATATTTTTCTCTAAATAAATATATCATTTAAAGTCAAAGATTCTATTTTTTTCTAAAAAAAAAAACTTACTTGTATATAACAAGTTTCGTGATCACTCCTGAAAATGAGAGATTTTAAGTTGTTGATGAAAAGGGATTGTTGCTGTGGATGGAATGTTTCAGTGAAGAGCTGCTGGGGAGGGGGATTTTCTACTACGTGAGAATGTGAAAGGCTGTTGGGGAGGGGGTTTATAGGCATCATCTGCGATCATAGGGAAATAGGGATGGGACACATGGCAGTCAGGGAAAAGAGAGAAGGGACACGTGGCAGCTTGGGGGCGGGGGACTGCAGTCATGTCACAAGGTCAAGCCACGCGTGACTGGTCAACTCCGATCACGTAAGCTGACCGCCCGTGATCAGACCTGTAGTAACTACAGCACTGATTACAGGTTGCAGCCTAATGTGATCAGGATGGCTGGTCACGTTGGGTTGCTTCCTGTGATCCCCTGACCCAAAATAATTTTGAAAAAAAATTTTTAAGCATTTTAGTAAAAATTTTAACAGTGCAATATTTCGGTAAAATCTTTTGCAAAATCAAGGTAAATAGTAAAAAAACCTACTCCTTCAAGTCATACTTTATAATTTAAATGATGATTCGAGTTATTATAATTTTCTTAGAATGGATTGCAGCCTAGTTTGTGGGCCACTATTTCTATTCTCCTTAGTTGAGAGATAGATCAGTGCATGGGTTTAAAGATTTGTTGGGCTAATCAAGCTTTATCCAGTTATAATAGGATTTAGCCTTTCTCAACTCATTTATCAATTTCTAATTAGATTTAGTAATTTGAGAACAAAATTTTGGAATGGTAAATTATGTTATGCAATTGCATTAAACTTTTTTTATATATTAAATATTTAATAATTTATATTAAAATTTATATTTTTTGGAACAAAAAATATTCAATATAATAATTCATAATTTATTAACAAAATCAATTTATGCATATATTCAGTTTTATTCAATGCACATATGGAATTGTCTTTTGAAAAATGTGCTATGAATGAATCCATTCGCCTTTTTACCTGCCATTACTCGTTCCTACGTATCTTTTCAACTCCATTTCTCACCTCATCCAAGATCTCTGAATACTGTCATTGTACAAACATTAGACAAGAAAGATATGCGCCGATAAGAAAATAACCCCATTAGCAAACTAACAATTTCACATTTTAATCCACCCCCATTAAACTTTTAATTAGTAGAACCAAATTGTGAGGATTTTTCACGCTATATGACTCTAGGCCTCTAGCCCTATCCTAAAACTGATTATGAAATGAGGAATCTCCAACAGTCAGCTTACAATCAAATCAATGTGAAGAAAAGAGATTTAACCACCGAGAGGGTTTTGAAAAGGAATCTGCAATCTGTTGGCATACGACGTATATCAAGATGGAATTGTATCATACGCACCTAAGTTTGTTCATTCAAATGAATTTATTGTTGTCGGTTGACATACTAGTATTTTAACACGCCCGTTAGCATTTTCCAGATAGCTCATTGTTCAATAATAAATTCAACCTCATGCCCCCATTCCACAAAGAGGCTTTTAATCCACACTGGGCATTCAAAATTTGAAGCAACAGGAATATATCCGCTACAAACAGTTGAATTCCGAACAAGAAGACACCTCACCATTGACAACTACATTATCCCAGGACATTGAATGCTAAAAACTATATATAGCCTTAATATCAAGAAACAATCAGTTATCTTCCTTGATTTCGATTAGCTTCACCCCACTATCCCTTAGAGAGAGTCAACGACTGCCTCAACCTTTCCATGATATTTCTCATCTCTCCTCGACCGAACAGAAACAGTAGGTACGCCTTTCAGTCGGAGGCGCTCACCCAATAATATCTTGCCAATTTTTGCAGGAGCACTCGCATCTCTAGTAGATTCCAAACTTGGCCTCAACGCTTTTTCCTGTGAGCTTGCAGAAGATGCTATAGTTGCGGTAGGTGAGGGGATCACTTGAGCATTCATCTACTTGGTGGTGAAGTGCATCTCCAAGACATAAGGCTGGAGAAACTTTGTAATTCTTGGTGACCTAACTGGTGGAGGTATAACCATATCTGTTTTCCAATTCATTCTAAGAATATCATCTACGCAATTGAAAAACCAGAATCAGTATTCACAAGACGCTTTAGAAAATCACTCAGAAAATACAAAAGTCTCCTGTTTCTCAAGTTCCACAGAAAGTATAGAAGCTCTTACATGATGCTGATATTTAAACTTCTCCCCTACTCTCAATTGATGGGACTAAAGGAGTCACTAAAGCAACCATATACAACTTTAAGATTTGGTTAACAAGAACTATTCCAAAGAACAGGAAGACAAGCAATAAGTCCCTTGAGAGAACAAACTGAATTTAGATGGTTATTCTGAAGTCACAGATACAGAGAAGCTATAACATCAAAACTCAAAAAAAGGCAATCAGAAATTTATAAGGGCGCAAATTCAATGCTGGGATATTTGTTAAGGGTATAATGCAAGATAAATCCAAATGGTTCGTGGAGTAACATCCAACCATAGTACTTTTCGGATTTCTCTACACACAGGCACAGTGCCTAAGAATCACTGTCATCAATCTGACCAACCAATAACTACTTGGTTTGGGTGCCCAACCGTAAGCTCCAACTTAAATTAAAAGGTGATATTAGCGAAAAAAAATAAAAAAAAATAATATCTGCTTTGGTGCAAAAGGCCAAAATGTGAGATAAATCCAACCAAATGATCAATAATTGTAGCACCAATTATAGATGTGGATCCCAACCCAAATGCCACATATTTTACATTCATGTAGTGTAATGGATGGGAGCCTCAGTAAAAAGCTTTAGTACAAAAAGAAAGAGGCCCGTAAAATGTAAAAGATAATAAGATGCTTACACCATTTACTTGCATTCATGCTGTTGCTATCTGCCTCAGTTAATTTTTCCCCTTTTAAAATGATTATATACATTTAAAGGAATCCTGCCAATGTCAAAACCTCCATCACTATCAGAATCAGAAGAGGAACTGGAACTCTCAGTCTCTAGTAAACCAGAATTGTGCAAAAGACTTGATGAGTCCAATTTCCTTTTAAGCATTCCAATCCCATACTCTTGCTGGGCAGCTCCTGTTGAACCTCCTCCTTTCCCATTTTCTGCAACAATCTGAGCAGTAGCTTCATTCCCTTGTATACTATTACACTCATCTTCATCACTGTCAACTGCAATAACTATTCCTCATGCCACAAAATGCGTAAGTAAGGACCATATTTGCATTACAAAAATATTTCAACCAAAATATTGGATAATGAGGAATGTCATAATCTGCAACCTAAATAAAGCAAGGGCAGTTGCTTCTGCATTTTATGGAAATTCTCCTGCTCTCCAAGTATATATCTCTTTGTTCATTAATTCTGTTATAAATGAACTGATTTCTAGTTTCGTTGGTTATGCCAAACAGGGTTTACATGAGGATGTATTCATAATCTTACAACTCCAATATACACTACCAAAATTTTTTCCATCAAAAGTTTCATTTATTAGTATAACACCACAGAGGGGGGGGGGGGGGAATAGGAAAGATATGATGCCCTGTCGACATAATTTGTTAAAGTAATTTAACAACATTTACTGTCAAAAGAGAAACAAAATAAGGATTTTTTTTTTTTCTTTATTCAAAGCAAGAAGTTAAAATACACAAACTGGAGGATTTACTATTTTCTGGAAGAACATAATGATACAAGATAACACAAAACTAGGGAAACTACATTACAATTTAAGATAACAATGCCCCTCAAATCTTATTAAATATCCACAAATGGACTGTCCTAAATAAACCATGAGCACAACACCAAAGGGATGAAAGATAAACAATTCTGTTCCACTAAAGATCTTAACTTTCTTTTACTGCTCCAATTCAATCAACCAATGTTAACGAAGGGTGGAAAGCCCAGCACTGAATTGATATTAAATATATAATACTGCAAATAGATGATTGCTGATATTCATGACAGCAAATTGAGATGTGCTACAATTGGGGAAGAAATAAAAATAACTAAACTTACTCTTCCGATATAAAACTACTAACCTATAAATTAACTACTCAAGCCTAAAATTCACGCAAAACAGAAATGTCAATTGAAAGTATGATAACAGTCAATAAGAATTCAAGTTTACAACCCACTTTCCTACACCTAGTGACAAATTTATCACTCCTTAAGTTCAAATCTTCATGAGTGTTTCATAACTTCCTAATTCCTATTTTGATGCCATTTAAAATGAAAAAGAATTTCGGGGGAAGGGGTTGCTCAAGAATGTGCCTTAGCGCCCTGCAACTATGAGGCATGGGGCCTTGCCTGAAGCACATGGTCTGGGTCTCACCTATCATCTTATGCAAGCCCACTTGAGCTCCTTGAAAATCAATTCATGTGCCCATCAAAATTTGATAAATTTCAATGAATTGCAGCAATAAACCATGCTTCCATGGGGAGCATGGTTCAAATGAATTTATAGTCCAATGAAAGGATGGTTTATTACTTACGGCACAAATGACCTTGCACAGTTATACATAGTTTGAATCGAGATTATTTCATAATCACACCAAATGAAATCCAAGGATAATAATTTGAAGTCCCCAAACACACCACTAGACTATGCCACAAATTACTTCTCCACAAATTGTTTCATCAATTTACCCACCTATCTATCCCCATAAATATACAAAATTGGTCAGCCTAAAATTTTCTCTCTCAACAAAAAAGTCGTAAATCACACATCACCTGAATGAAGCAAGAAAACTCAGTAATAGGCTACCAGTAAATGCAGTTACAAGACAATTTTAACTAGAAATTTCACTAAACTATATTTGATCTATCATCTCTTCCTTATTCGAACATGAGGTGAATATGGATTTTCATAATTGTACCGTACCTGGCGCGGGCAGGACATTTTTGCTTGGGAACTGCCCAATAACACGAGAAGAGAAATCCGCGGATCCGTATCTATGTGAAGGCGATAACGTCTCCTTTTCCTCTTTGGCAACCCTGGTTGTGTTATCAGCCCTAGAAGCCCGCTTTGTATTTACTCCAACATTGTTACAATCTCCATTCATCAATAACTTGGTCTCATCCTCCAAACTCGAAACCCTTTTAGTCAAGTTCCCAACTTTCATCTCCCAATGCTCAATCAGTGTTTGTTTTTCATCTTCCAACTTTTTCATTAGCGTCTCATATCTTTCTTTAGCAGCTTTTTCCTCCTTCCACTGTTTCTCGAGCTGCTGTTTTTGTTTGTGCATTTCTTCTTCAATTCTCATCTTATCAAGTAAAGCTAGCTCCGCTTTCTCTGTTTTCTCTTCGATCTCTGTTTTCATTTTATGTTCCTTCAAGATCAAAGCTTGTTCCACTCGATTATATTCATCAGTTTGAAATGCCGTTCGTAAATTCGAAATCAGCTCTGAAATGCTAAGCTCGGTTAAGTCTTCGTTACACGGGTAAGGCAAAGAAGAAGCAGGAGGAGACCCAGATTCCATTTCCCGCTCTGAGAAGCCAAGAAATATGAAGTGGGTATTAAATCGAACTCGAGGCAATTGACTTATTGAAATTCAGGGTGAGAGAAGGTTTCAAGCGCCCGGGACAGTAAGGAGTAAGCGACGACGTTTCGTTTGTAGGTGGCAGTCGTGCTGAGTACTAACCTGACACCGCAGAGAGACGTGCTTTAAGATTTTTCTATGTCGGACCAATAAATAGAGTTAAGGATTAAGCAGCAACACAAATTAGCTGAACAAATGGAAGAAAGTTGCTGTTATTCGAAGTTACAAACATTTAAGATTGTCATTTCCCTTGAACCTCCACGAATCTCAGGATACAACTGCAATACTGATTCTTCGATTCCTTCAAGACGGAATAGCCAAACATAAATACAAGATGCTGAAATCAATAAAAAAAACCCAAGCATTAGACTGCAAATCAAACAAAGCATTCGGATACCGAGTTAAAATTCCTGCAGCATGTCGGTTACACTTTCAGATGGCCACCAAACCCGACATCTCACAGAGAAGGCGGAGAGTCACGACGAGGACCCTCATTAGCCTGGGCCTGGCCTGGCCTGGCCCTGATTTTGTAAAGGCCCAATCTCTTGTCCTTTTTTTTCACTAGTGGAAAAAAAAAGTTTTTTATTGCTCGCTTAATATAATTCCACCCGATATACTATGTTTTTATTCTGTGGGAAAGAGTATCTGCACCGCAGAGATATAATTGCACCATTTCCATTTTTGGAAAAATTTGAGTATAAATCAAGTTTATTATAAATCTGGGAAATAAATACATACCATATATTTTACTTTATTTTATATAACAATTGATTTTATTATTGAGTAATATTATATGCATGAAAAATGAAATTCAAAAGTATTACATGCATAAAAAAGGAAATTTAAATTAGATTTTGAATGTAATTTAAGAATTATCACTAAATATAAAATGATATAATAAATTCATAAAATTTAATTTAATAAATTTAAAAAATTCAAAATTTATTTTCGGATTTCATTTCTATTAGCTATGGCATTTTTGTATGTTATTACATCCATATTGTTTCAGATGTTTACAATAATTTTAATCCACATATAAAAGTCTTCAATTTCCATCTACATTATTCCATGCTTAAACAATTGATTTAACTATTAATCATAAATGATTTTGATTGGAAAAATACATTATACAAAAAGGTTAAGTATAACTATTGAAAAAAGACCAATAATTGATCTAAAAAAGACATGATTAATATGTAAATATTGATATTTGCATACTACAATTACACTTAATATAGTTAAAATAAAAAAAATAATTAAATGAGTCATACCAATGATGCAGTTATATTAATATTACTTTAAAAATTTTACTTTTCATCATATTTAAAACTTAAATTTATATTTTTTATATAAATTAAGTAAATTATCTCTCTTATATCCTTCTGAAAAAAATTAAATGTGTCAGCTTAAATTTCAAAATAAACATTTACACACAGAATATTTTCCCAGCTAAGTTTCACAAAACACGTGGTCTTGCCAAACGTTGAGAATCAAATCCATGTTGGGAGTCCCAGCGTTGGGGTGCCCAAAACATCGAGAAACCGGTCCACCTGTCCCCTGCCTCGTGCCTCCTTCCATATTCTTTTCTTTCTCTTGTCGCTGCATCCAAAATCTACACTCCCCATACGCAACCGCAGAGTTCAATTCTCTATTAGCTACTTCCTCTTTCTGTACCTTTTCCACTGTCACTCTATCATCATCTTCACACTTCAACCCATCCTCCCATACTTCTTTACCATCTTATCTGTCACTCCCCGCTCAAGCTTCCTTTTGGTTTGCTCTTTCTTCCTTCCTTTCTTTCCCCTTGGACTTCCCCTATACATACTGCTTGTGTGATTAAATTTTGAATGTCCTGTAATATATTCCATCATTTAAAATATTGCTCAAGTATTATAATATGATCATCAATGGCCTAAAAAAAATGCAAACACATTGAGGCTTGAGCAAATTATTCTCACCAGAGAAAAAAAAAAAATATATATATATATATATATATATATTCTTGAAATTTGAGTTCTGGGTTTATTTGCAAGCAATACGTCTTATTATTATTATAATAAAGAAAGCGGAGTTTTCACCATTTTTAGGGGGCAGAGAGTATAAAAATACTGATTTATAAGCAAGTAGATCATTATATAATGAAACGACGGATGTACCGATAAGAATAAGATTCACGGAGCCGTGTCAAATCTAGCAAACGATGCTTATGCTATGCTACCAGTTCAACGTTGAACCTTCCACCAACGAGGTGCGTGGCACTTTCCCCGTAAAACAATTATTTTATTGTTCTTGCAATATGTGTCACGCATTTATGGAACAAAACCATAGTCATACTCTCAGATCTTCCCAACCAATTTTATTTAGATGGGGATTGAAATTGTTAAACTGGTTCTTTCCTTAGCCCATGTCATGTGAGTCTTTAAAGAATGACCACTCGGATACTCAAACTCTTTAATTCTATTTCACTCCCACAATGTTCACTTTCACTCTCTCTCTCTCTCTCTTACCAGCCATCATATATATAGATGCATGAGCTTCTTCAGCTTCTCATGCAGTATCAGCTTCAGCTCTGTTAATTCACTATGGCGGCTATGATGGGTGGGAAGATCTCGCTGGAGAAGCAGGGCACGTGCAACATCTCTCTACAAGGTCAGCTAGGTTGTCTGATTTGCACGTGTTCTGCTCCTCCAACATGATTTCCCTACCTAGTGCATGCATCTGACTTTTGATCGTTGCCAATCCTAAAAAAAATCATTGCATACAGTGGCTGCTGCTAATTAAACCAAAGGTGTGCCTGCGCTGTGAGTATGGAAAATTTTCTTGCATGTTGCTGTTAGTTTCGTGTGTGAATTAAGTTCAGAAACAGAGCTTTGTCTGTGGGAAAATTTTTGTATTTCTTGGTTTGGTGTTTTGCAGGGAGGGACATATGTAATACTTCTAGAAACTTGATGTTCGAAGCAAGGGCACAGGCAGCAGCTAGCTAACAGTAAGGAGTGGGAGGAGGATAAGAACAGCTGTGCATTTGGTCAATGTAGCTGTTTTGGTCACTGAAAAGTCAACACATGTAGTTTTAAGGGTTGTAAGGCTTATAGGGACGTGTGATGATCGCAAGGAAACAAACAACATTATGGTCTATTTTAACCTACCCAAATAATCAATTTAAAGGGTCTGTCTTTACCCACTTCATCAGTTTGCTAGTTCTGGTCCCTATCAGCAATTATTATTCATGTACTCTTTGATTATCTCCTACGCAATCGGGCTTGATTTTTTCTGCTCCATGTTAAATAGTCCGTGTAAATATAGCCGATTTACGAAACTACAGTGAGGTAAAATAAGAGTGAAAATTTCGTATGATCTCGCTTTTATACAGCCTACATGTGTTGTTTATAAATAATTAGGCCCAGTTCTATCATATGTTTAATAAATTTTGATGCATGAATGAATTGTTGTTATTAGTAAATTGTAAGTTATTAAATTAAATATTTTTTTAAAAAATATAGAATTCAATATGCTCAATATATGAATAAATTTAATGCATGAAAGAATTTTTTTTAATTAATTATAGACGATCTGTGTGAATTTTTTTAATCTAAAATCTCACAATTATATTGAATATAAGTTGAACTGAGTCAAACCTTAATAAAATAGACTTTTTTCATACTTATTTTTGCGAAAAATTTTAAGGTGTCTCAGGTTTCTAAATACTGTAGCACTTCCCTACTTTTGCATTTATGAAGATCAAATTCCAAGATCTTGTTTAAAATGGTTGTGTAAATAGTTTCACTCATATTTTTATATTAATTTTACGATTTTTATGCACTACCTTTCACTTTTACATTTTTTCTCGAAAGTAAATAATAAATAGATAAAGTTGTGTGTTTTACTTCTATTCCACATTCCCTATCAGAGGATGTGAATTTTCACCTTCAAAATAGATAGGAGAGCATATTTTATTATTCTTATTTGCTTGTTCAAAATGAAACTAGTAGTACCAAGCAGCTATATGTTTTGAGACTATGGTTCCATCTATTTCGTTAGAAATTATTTAAAAAAAATATATTATTAGCATATATATTAATAAAGAGATGATATATTATTTATATTAATAATTAAAAAATATAATATTTAAAAATTTAAAAATGAAGAAAAGTAATTTTATTTTTAAAATAATAAAAGTTATTTTTTAAAATTCTTTACATTTAATATCAAATAAATAAAATATTTTTTATTTTAATATTTTATAATTATATTTTGTAAAAAATATTTTTCAGTAAAAGAAACGGAACCTATGATATTATTTGTTTTCTTCGAACAATATAACAATTTTTTGCAATCTTTTCATGAATTAAATAAGCAAGGGAATTTTTTCATTAACAGAAACTACAAATGTTCAACAGCTGGTTAAATTATTTTCAAGTAACCTAGTATTGTAATTTAGTACAAGGTAATTGCCCAATAGGAAACCATACTATTCCAGGAGAAAGTTTATAGTCTTGGAAAGAATAATGGAAGAAGGAGAAGAATAGAAGAAGTATGTTAGTGAGTTTTGACAGGAGAATTTGAAGTGCGTGATGGTAGGATGATGTAAAGAAGTGGTAGTTTCCCTTTTAATTGTAAGGAAAAACGGAGAAGGGGTAGGAGATGACAGTGGCAGTGGTAAAATATGAATCGATGGAAAGTGCCGTAAGCAAAGCAGAAGTGCGAGTTAGCCTTACGATGTGGGGGACTCTGCTCTGCAGACTGCTCATTTGTGATAGGGCGTTGGGTGTTGGAAATTGGAGTCCTGGAGAAAGCAGACAGCAAAGGAAGCCTTTTGCTGCCAAAGTTTGAAGAACCTTAAAAAGCAAGAAATCACAAGGGACACACAGACACGTTTGAACACGCAATGCACATACATCCATAATACACGAGAGAAGAGTGAAGTATCTCGAAACTTCAGCCTAATTTGGTGCAAACGATAGAGTTATAGCAATAAAAGTAATTTATTATCGATAAATTCGAGTTATATTGTAATTTTATTTTTGGCACCACTCTTTATTATAATGAATAATTTTTTTACAGAGAATTGATTTTAAATATTTTTAATGAAATAAAAATTATGATTAAATAATAAATTATTTTTGTGATTTCTTTAATTATGATATTTCTCACCAAAATTTTTTATGTTAATTATCTTTTAAGAAAAATAATTATTATTAAAAATTAGACCATTAATAAAAAAATTATAATTATTATATACTACAATCATGTTAATAATTAATTGTTTCTATCCTTATATCAAACACGTACATTATTTATAATTTTTTGTATAGTTTAGAGTAGGTTATGCTAAATTGCTTGATTTACACCCTGTTATTTTTTAAGATATTTTCTATTAAAAATATTTATTTATTTATATACAAGTGGAGGAGTTCCATACCTACCATATTGCTTTTGATTAGAAGAATCATGCATGGAGTCATAGTGGTAAGGATTGAAAATGGAAAATATTTTCTACCACACTTAACATAAAATAAATAAAATATTTTTATTATTTTTGATATATTATAATTATAAATATAATGTAAAAAAGAAGATTTTTTAGTGAAGATATTTTTTCGTTTAAAACAAAGGGCATTATCTAATATTGTATGTCTAAATAAAAAATATAATTATGAGTAGTAACTAGGAAAATAGTACTAGTCAGTTAAGAAGGGAGGACCACTCTCTGTTGAGTGCTTTTGCTTATTGCATGCATTATAAGCGCCACAGTAATTATAAGTCCAAGTTTGACGATGAGTTGGGTTTTGCGTTTATAATAAGATTGCATTTTCATGAATGCATGGCAGTACTCCAGAGTCCAGACATTAGGCATAACATGGACCCCCTCGTATGGCTTTGAAACAGGGGAATCAGTCATAATGAACCCAAGCCATCGTAATGAATTCACAGATAAGGATCTAATCACCATCTTCTACTTGTACCTGATATATGTCTTGATTTCTTTTCTCATTTACAAAAAAATGCAGCTTCCATTTTTATGAAGCGAAGACAGGACATGAGAAAGATTGCAACTTTGCATTTGCAGAGGAGTTTCATTAGAATGAAAGAAGAAACGCTCTTTCTTAATTTAGAGATAAATAGTATTGGATAGATAATTTTTATTGTAAAAAGGATGAACAGTAATGATTTTAGTTTCATTAGTATTCATATTTAGAATAATCAACTACTGATATTAATAGTTTATTAAATTGAATTTAGTGTTGTTATCTTTACTTAACCAATCCCCTCGCGATCAAGAAGGCGGCCTTTAAATAATGAGTAAACTAGTGACAAGAAACTTCAGTGTCATCATTGTATCAAACCAAAAAAAAAAAAGGGAGATATTTAAGCTAGAGCAATACATCCACCAGACTCTTGATGCATCATCTAATTCTAAACAAGCTTTTCATAAGTAAGATTCCTTTGAAGGCATATTTGACCTCACTTTGTTCCTTGCTGCTGTTCGATAAGCCAATATAGCAGGACCCCACATCCGGAACAAGCAGTTTTCTAAGTACTTAGACTTAACTATTCCTCTGTAAACGTTGGAACACACAAATTCCATACCAACTATCAAAACCAAGGAATTTTTGTGGACTTTAAGGAGGTATTGAGCTAAAGATATTGGTAAGATAATGTCACTACATCCCATGACCGAAGGATTATAGCTCATGATATTACTTTTAAACCCGAATTTGTTGATAATTGAAGCTAAAGATGGAGTTGTGCACAAGAGACTGCAATTTGTGATGAGAAAATCTACGGAGTTCGGGTTAATTCTGTGCGTGTGAAGTAGATCTTGAACAACTGAAAAATCCACCGACCCTACTTCTGCCAGGGAGGACTACATCGTCTAGTTGTTAGGAAGTATGTGCGTACAAACTGGATGGTATGTTCCATTTCCAGGATCAGATATTTCTAGGACTTCAATTTCGAAATTTATAGTCTCTCAAAATCTTCCAACCTTTCTCCTGCTTAAGTGAATAAATTTGCAATTTTGAACGCATAGGGGTTTCCAATTTTTTGACACAACCATATGATTTGAATTAAAGGGGGTGTGGAGACGTGGGACATTTATAATGGATACCCCTTTTAGGCACCATTCGAGCATTCATTTAGGGGCTCATCACTAAAGGCACTACTTCACTTGGTATGAATTTTCGTTGAACGAACCCTATACGGTGGCAGCTATCATAATTTTTAGAACTCACTCCCAAGTTTAAATTGCCAAAGCATGTTTAAACACATCGACTGTAGTTTTGCCATGACTTCGACCTTCTTTGAGGCCAAAGACTAGCATGCCAGGAACACCACCGAGACCACATGGCCACATAAAATCAAATTCAAACATCACAAGTGACCTTCACTATCGAGTGAATTCTGATGATTAAGGCAAAGGTAATAGCATAGCATGAATTCAATTATCCATTAGTCGCATTATTAAAATCACATTTTTCAATTCTGCTGTTGTCTTGACATAGGACAAATTATAAAGTTGAGCACACTGGCATCAAGCTATAGAAGATAATGAAGATTCTGCACATTTTGTCACTCCTATTGGATCAGATGTGTATGCAAATCACCTTGAAGCATCGAATCTAATTATCAAGCTAGAAGATTCTGCACATTGTCTCTCCTATTGTATCATATTTGTATGTAGACTACCTTGAAGCATCCAATCCAGTTTCTAAGTTTAAGAATCGAAGGGCTTGAGAATCATTCGGGACAATTAGTGCTATATGATCTGAGAAAATTCGGGAATGCAATGTGGAAGTATTGAAATGACGTCAAGTCAGACAATATCCAAGGCGAACTCTTCTCAATCCAACATCAATAGAACCACAAAATTCTAAACAATCAAAACTTCTAAAATTGCACCTAATGTAATCAAAGCAACATATCTCGATCAACACTTGCACAAAAGAAAAAAGCTAACCCAAGGAGGGGGTAAGTATGAATACTGCTCAAATTCTCATTCCTCCTCCTCTCCCTCATTCTCAGCAATGTTGAAGTACCTCAATTCGTAAACATTTCTATCTTTGCTTGCAGCAATCACTCTGAGCCAGTCCCTTACATTGTGTTTCTTCAAGTACTTCTTTGTCAAGTACTTCAGGTACCTGCACCCAGATAAGAAAGAAGTGGGATGTTAGTTAAAACGATATGCAGGCCTAAGTTTATACAAATAACAATAAAAGCAGCAAAGAAAACATTAAATCATACAAATTGAATTATGTTTGCTTTCAAAATGGACAGCCTGCCTATTTAAGAGTATGTACAAATTTCTATTTCCAGTTTGAAATTCCATTGAGTTCATGTGCATTGCTATCACATTCTGATAACTATCAGCTACTAAATATTGCTTTTGGAAACTGACTAAACAAATGTTCAATTTCAATAGGACATGCAAAAATAGTTATCATCTGTACATGAGTCCTAACACAAGTTTAGAGTACAAAGTTGTCTTCAACAAACTTCGCGGATGTGTATAAATCAGTCAACTGCATTTATGTAGTGTATGACTTAACCAAATTATATTCAAGCAACAAAGGGAAAACCAAATTACCTTTTGGAGAAGTTACTGTCGGAAGTAACAGTGATCTTGCTCTTCTCACGGGTAACAGTAACAGTATCGCCAAGAGCACCAGCCTTGCCACCAACCTTAATTCTCTCCTGGAGAAACTTTTCCAGAGATGCAATGTCCATGATCTTATCCTCCACTGGCTTTGAACAGTCAATGGTGAACGTAACACCCTTCTTCTTTCCCTTGGGACCCGCTGCACCTCCTCGACTCATTTTTAAAGGACCTGTGCATCCACCCCTGCAAAATGAGCATCTTTTAATCGAATTTTATGATAAAAATGCCTGAAACACAAAACATTGTAGCGCCTGTATGACGTATGCATCCTCACACTGCCGATGAAAGTAAAATATCCATTTCCATGTAATAGACGATTTTTGTCATCGATCAAAAAATAGGGGATAAAACCATTTCCGGATCAGTGTTTAAAAAAGGATAATTAACATGATTGAAATTCGAATCTAATAAATAACATCAAACATCACATTTTTCAAACCCAGGATTTTGTATTCGATTAGAAGGAAGGACTAATGACTATAACATCGAGTTGCTCTACACTCAACCAACAGAATTTGAGAGATTTCTTCGTATAAACAATTAATACAAAATTTAAAACCTAGTTTATGTTATGAAACAAGAAATGCACGTAGACAAGAGAAAAAGCGGTACCGGAAGCAACACAGATACAGAGCAGCTGAAGTTGCGGTTGAGCGGCTGAACTACTATGGCAGGCAAGAGAGGCCGAAGAAACGCTTTTATATTAGGGTTTGGGGCAGCCTAACAGTGCTCCTCCCGCTCGAAACGAACCATTTTGCTTGGGTCGTTGAACCTTTTTTTCTTTTTGGTCAACAATTCAGATCGAACTTGAAAATTTGAAATGACTAGTATGAAGCGGGCCGATCCTGAAAGTTAAATCACTCTGAGCCCAAAGGTCTCCTCTCAGGCACATTGATGAATATCTGGCTGAAGTATTATTTTTTTTTTATTATAATAGAAGATTTTTAATTTTGCAAGAAGATAACATAAATAAGAATCTCTCCCCAATGAATAAAAAATGTTATGTGACTTTTCTTTGGTGGATTAAAAAGCAGGGTATAAAAAATAGAAACTCTTCCTTCATGTAGTTTGATAACTGTAATCGGTGAATATATTTTGTATTAAAAATGTATGAAAATCTTTATATCTAAATTTGTATAAGGTTTTTTTCGATGAGTAAAAGGTTTGCAAAATTTTATAAAATTTTAACCTAAAAATCATCTAATTTACAACTTTTTACATTAAATATTATAACTTTTTTATAAAAAATATAATGTAATCAATTATAATTGCAATATAAAAATATTTAGGGTTTTAAGGAAAAATTATAAAATTCATAAAAAAATTGTCAGATTATATTAAAAAAATTAATACATCTATAAAAAAAAATTTCAAAAGTTGTATCAATACTCTTTTATGAAAAAGTACCGAAACAAATTTCTTATATTTTATAGTCGTGGCTTGGCAAATCAAATCCATATATAATATTAATATTTGATGCAACAAATAAGTAAGTTTATAAGTTTTATTAAATAATTTATAACTTATATTTTAGAGATATTTAACATACTAACCTATAATTTCTCATTAGTTAAGCTTCATGAGCTAATTTACAACTTAAAATTTTATAATTTTTTAAATTTTTTTCAAATTTACCTTTTTAAATTGAATAACAACCTATATTCTAATTATGTAAGAAAATGTTTGAATATATTCTTATTAATTTAATTTAATATAAATAAATAAAAATAATTGAGTAAATAAATATGTAGTGTTAGAAAATATAATTAATTAAATTTTATGTTATTATATTATTATTTTGAATAATAATAAATAAATAAACATATAATATCGTGAACATAATTAATTAATTTTTAAGTAATCATATTTTTATTTTAAATATTTTGATTATATTAATATTATCTTATCTCAAAATAGATATTAGTTAATTTAATTAATATATTTATTTATATTAATACATCATTTTTATGATATTCTATATTTTTCAACTAATTTAACAGTTATTTTTACTAAATACTTATAATATAAACAACTAGTTTATTATCTATTAATTATTAATTAATTTATTAATTATCAATTAACTTATTAAATTTGCACTAAACAGGATCATAGTTGATGGATCAAATGATATTGATATTAATTAAAAGGTATGCTTTCATTTTTGTTAATTTTTAAATAGATGGTCATGTTTAGATCTAATATTTTTATCATGTAAATTATACTCATAAAATTTTATATCATTCAAAAGTCAGTTTTAAATTTGACATAAATTATATCTTAAAAATACAAGTAAATTTCAACTATGTAATTTAATCATATTTTCTCAAATTATGCACGCAAGGCGATAGGTAAATCAACAATTGGATGGGAGGAAATCATATTATAAAAAAAAATATTTATTAGTGTAAGTGTCCCAACTCTTACATGATCAAAGCGTGCTCATTCATCATCTCGGAGCTATGAATCAGGATAATGTTCAGCATTTTCCACAGAAATCTTGTTCCTATATAAAAAAACTTTAGAATATGAATTTAAATTGTTTTGTGAAAGCGTATTATTATACTGAGGAATGCTTGCTGCAATGGGTAGATACAAAGCATAGCATCTTAGATAATAGTCAGTTAATCTGTCTCTAAACTTGATAGAGAAAAATGATGATAGTGGTTGATACCTTTCGATTATTTTTCTACTTCACATGTAGAGAAAACGGGTCTCTAAGCCGATTTTATATGCTCCACAAATATAAAATTGCAGCTCGACTTACACTTTTGGAGAAAGTCATGGTTGAAGAATGAAACACTATTTTTTTTTATGTAAATATTTATTTTTAATTTCATTCATTTGGACTATATTACAAATTTTACTTAACATTTTTGTAAATTGGTGTTTTAGTTGCCCTAATACAAATTGATGCTGCAAAAAGTTACAACCTCCATACTCATGGAGGACACGGTACGCGCACACAATTATAATTCCATTATTTTAAGTTATGAAAATTTTCAATTTTTTCTTAAAAGATAATTTAAAAATAATTAAGGGATGTAAATTACAATTGAAACTTTGGCAAAAAAAAATGTAGAAATAAATATATTTTTACAAAAAAAAAAATTAAAACTTTCGTAAGCTCACCAAAGAAATTTTCGAACTAAATAACGATGGGTAAAAGTACTCCTAAAAGCCTAATGACACGAATCAACGCTAAATGAGAGCTGAAGTTTATACAAAAGATAATTTTAAAAACCAATAGCAATTGCCAATGTATGCAAGTGAACGTTGTATGCTGCACTGCAACATGGGACTAAAGAAATTTGCTATTCTGCATTATTCCAAATTGTACTAGGATCAATCAATCCCAAGCCACCACATATGAATGGTTAACCCCCGTAGTTCAAGCTAACTCCACTTACAACAAAGAAAAATGTTGGGGGGGGGGGGGGATCCCCCCTACAATATTTTAATTTTCCATCTAAAACTTTCGAACCCTAGAGGTTCACAAGTGAAACTTGATTAATTCTTGTGTGAGCTGAATTTCTCAATCTGGAGAAACTTTGCACTTCTTTCCGGTGTTCCTCCTGCTTTGCGATCATAGTATTCTACCACTGCAGCTCCTGCCAGGGCTGCCAGCGTGAGTGCTTGCGCATGCAACCTGAAACCAAACAATGAACCAATAGCAGTTAACAAGAACCATAAGTCAGATATTACGCAGGATGTCCCTCATTCCAAGTTCTAAAAATCTGTTGCATCAGGCATCTAATGTTCTACACTTAAATCAACAAGGCAGTTATAACCCAATAATCCAAGTCGAATCACCACAAATATTCATATGTACAAACAGACGCAAGTAAAAACAGCCCATAATGGATTAAAAGCCTAAAGACCGTTTCTAGGCCATCAAAATCCATATGCTTCTATTCACTATTCGATGCTCAATAAATTCCTCCACATGCTGATCTATGTAAGAATGAAAGGCAGAGGGGGGGAACTTATTTGCGAGATTTAAGAAGTTGGCAGCCTGACACAGATATCATACAATAAAAGAACTGAATTGACACATAATTTATGTAAACGGTAAACCAATAAAATATCAACTTTCATGTTCATTGGAAGGACGACAACCTATTCCAGTCATTGAATGAATGGGAAAAATTAAAAATGGGACCTTTGTTCAAATACAAAATCTAGTTTTTAATGTTGCCTGCAAAACATCACAGTTGATATTATATATACATATATTCTTTAACCTTTGCACATAGTAGTTTCGACAAAGAGCCATATAAGGGATTTTCTCGAAGGTCTTTTGCTTTTATGGGGAAAAAAAGATTCGCAATCCCACCTCTCTTCCCAACACAGGGGACTCAAACTGAAAATTAATTGCATCACATAGTATAATCAACTAAGAGAGCCCTTGCTGTTCAAAATTAAGGATCATGTCACAACATGCATATAAAACCATACAACTTTATAAAAACAACACAAATACTAATACACGAGCAGACATTGATCAGAAACCCAATTATTTTCATGACAACAATCAGATTTACACTTATATTTTAGTTCACTCATTCCTGTTAAACAAAGAAGCGTGCAATGGAGGAAATTTGTTCATCTAATTGTCGGTGGATAAAACCAAGCAAGTTCAAAGGATGCCAACATTCTAGCAGGCACATCAACAATTCCAGACACAAAGTAAGCCAGAGGATCATTAAACACAGACTACCTTGCGTGAATGATCCTAACACTGGTTTTCATGTTGGGTTGAGACCAGTTGTAGGCAATTGAGCCAGCGATGCCGCTAAGCCATAGACACCCTTGCCACAAAATCCAACAGAATAGGATCAGAAACATCAACGAGCGAGCCAAATTATAAAAACTAAAAAAAGATCATGCACCCTAAATCAACAGATGTTTCAGAAAAGGCCTTCACGCAATTGAAGGATAAATTATTCGAAAATTTAAAACAATAATGAAAAACATGATCTTTGGGAATATCATAAAAAATCGGGCGTGATCAACGGGGACTGTAAATGTTACCAACACTGCGAAGCTTGTGCTCGACGACCCATTCCCTCAGAGACTGAAGATCGAACTTTGAAGCCGCCATTGTAGCGAGTAAGAGACAGAAGAAACGAGAATCCAGGCAGGAGGATTTATTCAAGAGTTGCTCAGAATAATAAAGAGGGCAGGCGCGGCCCTTTTTATAGGATGGGAGGAGGAACGTGGGGGTCGGCGGATGTGGTGAAATGACAGAATACCATTCGAAGAAAACACCGATACATTGTATTCGATATTGATACTTCATTTTGATGTTTTCAAGTCAAAACACAATTATTATTATTATTATTATTATTATTATTATTATTACTCTAAACTTACCTTTTTTCTTTAATTCATTTATAATTTTAATTATTGTAAGTCATCCGTTGCTTTCCACCTTATTTATCTAAATTATTTTTTAATTTAATAAAAATTCGCATACATTATATTTAACTTTTATTTTTCCAAATTTTAAATTAATATAACATTTATTTAAAATTAAATTACTCAAAAATATAATTTTATTAAAAATTTATCTTTCATGATTTAATTTATAATTAATTGAATAAAAGGTGTTAAATTAAATTTTTTGAGAGTAAATTAATTTTGAATGAATGTCAAGTTAAATTAAAATTAAGGAAAGTAAAGATTATATATAATATACATTGATTTTTATTAAATTTTAGATAAAAATAATTCAAATTAATAAAATATTAATGATTAAAAATATAAATGAATAAATTGCAATACTCTTAAAAGTACAAAAAGATTAAAATCATAAATGAATTAAATAAAAAACATTACAAGTAAGTAAAATGTAATTTTTTATGTGTATTATTAATAATAGGTTACAAAATAATTTTACTATAAATTACAAGATGATAAGTGTTAGAAGGATATATTTATTTAGAGAAAAAGAAAATTATTTCAAAAAGTATAAATAATTTACAGATTTACCAAATTATACATGCATAATAATCAACATAGAAATACATTTACCTAAAAAAATAGATATAATATTACAAATGGAAATACATGACTTAATTTTTTATTAGGCAACTCATTTTATTTTAAATAATTTTTTTAAAATGATATTTAAATTTAAGTATAAAAAAATTATTTTATTTATAATTTCTATTTTAATTATATTGTACTATTATAATTGTTCTCAGGGCGATGCCGCCTAAAATTTTAAAAATATAGTTTATATATATCTTTTTGAGTTAAAAAATTATTAGTTCAGCCCCTCTAACAAAAATTAAAGGCAATGCTACAAGAAGTTTGACCTTATAAAAATTAAATATTTTTATTAAATTATTATTTTTAAAATTTTAAAGTAAATAAATTAAATTAAAAACATAAATTTTAATCATAATTTAATGATAAAAATATTTAATCTTTTTAAAAGTCAAATTACTCATAACATTATTTGAAAATAAAACTAAATATGAAATATAGTATAATAAATAAAAATGTGTTTTAAAACATTAGCATAATACTTGATTAAATAAATTTAAACTTAAAATTATATAGTACTTATTTGATTTATTAAGACTGATTATTAAATTTAGTAAAAAATTTATTAAATTTATTTATTGACTAAATACATTTTGTTGCTTTTATTTTGATAAGATTTAATTTCTTGAATAAATATATTGAATATTATTTTTATTTTTTAAATAACAATTGAATATATAATCTATTCAAATTAATTAAACACTAAATGTATAGAATTTTTAAAATCATAATCAGGATAATTTTTAAATTATATATAATTTGAATTTAATATTCTATAATAATATTCTAATTATTGATTAAATTCAATATTAAAAATAAAAAAATATTAGAATTCTATAAATTTAACACTTAAAAGTCAATACACAATATTTTAGTATTATTAAATACATCCAAATTAATATCATTGTATTTTCTTTTTTATGAAAAGAGGAAAAATTAACTAAAAATAGAAAATAAAAATATAATATAAAAATAGAATTTATTATCATATTTTTATTTTTATTTACTAAAATACCATTAAATATACCAGATATGAATTAAATTCGTATAATATTGAGATGAAGCTTAAAATATGCAAATTTGATAAGTTGAACTCAAACTCAATAATTTTTATCGAATTTGGATTTCAATAAGAAAATATTTACTTTAATTAAATTTATTTATAGTCCTACTTGCAAACCATGCAAAACAAAAAAGTTTTAACAAAGATTTGACTCCCCTGAAATAACTTTTACCCTTCGCCCTTAATTATAAAATTCATTAGATTTAATAAAAATTATTTCATTTGATTTAAAATATATATTATATAAAAAATTTATTATTTTTTAATAATATATTTCCTAATTAAATTTTATATATTTTTAATATATTTAAAATAATAAAATCTATTTATGAATAAATTAAAATTATTTTATTAAAATAAAATAAAATCAATTTTAAAGGGTTGGAAGTAAAAGAGGTAGCACGGAACGCCCCCCAAAAAAGAGAATGAACGCTGTGATTAGCCGCGTATTTTGACGGGATTTCATTACTCAGAAAGTCGAGGCGGGGACGTAAGAACATCGCCAAGCTTTTCAGAAGCGCCTAATCCTACAGGCAAAGACCAAACTTTGTCCTGGTCTTTCTTCTCTCACACCGTTTTTCAACTTCGCCCAGCTCAGGTAGGCTCCCTGTAGTTCCTCTATCTTCACCTCCGTAATTCCCACATTTCATTGTTCGGTTTTCCCATTCAGTTTTTCTGTTGTTCAAACTGTAATTTCCATCAACTTGCTGTTGCCCTCAGTATTTGATGCTACTAGTTTGTATGAATTTATGGCATAATGATTCATGTGAGCCAATTTCTGCTAGTGATTAGGGTTTATGGAAATTTTTTATCGTGGTTTTGATGCCTACTAATTTGTTTATTCTTTTCGCTAAGATTGTCTTTCTCCTCTTATAGTGACTTAAGTTTTACATGTCATTTGGATGATTAACTTGACCACTAACGCGTATATTAAATATGCCTCTCATCGCCCTCCTCGATAGGATTGGGAACCTCTCTTTCCTACCACTCTTTGTTACCAACAAAAAAAATTGCCTCTCGTCAACCCCAGTTGATTCGTCTGAAAAGGCTTACTTTGCAAATTTTTGAATGAGATTTAGAGTAGGACGATATTTACAATGGTTTATTGTTTGAAATACGCTAGCGGTTGTTCTCTACATAAGTTATTTGTGATAATCTTGATGAATTTTTTTTTCCCTTTTCATCTTTGATATGTGCTTTCTTTTATCAGTTTCTCAAATTGTGTTTCTTTTAACTGTTCGGTGGCAATTAAAAGAAAATAATAATAGTCCCTGATTTTAAACTGCATGGAATAATCTCGTCCTCTTAATTATTCTGGTGGAAACATTATATAACTTTATAGCATCACTATACTTTCAGGAAAAATCAGTGGCAGATCAAGTCGCACTGTCTATGTTGGCAATCTTCCTGGTGACATTCATTTGAGAGAAGTGGAGGATCTTTTTTACAAGGTAGTTCTTGATAAGTATATTTTGAAAAACCTATATTCTTAGGGATGCTGTTTGTCATTGTTATTTGTTATTAACAATTTCTAGATGGGCGAATTATATCTAATTCGTTCATTGGTTTCTGACTGATTGTGTGCTAACTTTATTGTCTCATTGCAGTATGGTCCCATCGTTGACATTGATCTGAAAATCCCTCCAAGGCCACCAGGTTATGCTTTTGTGGAGGTGTGTTTTGGTTCACTGTAGTGTTGAAATTGTTTATAATGTACGATCGAAGTTGCTTATCAAATGGCATTTCTTTCAATTTTTACAAATCCTGTTTTTTGGTCATATATCTTTTGAACCATGGTATTTTGCAGTTTGAGGATCCTCATGATGCTGATGATGCAATTCGATATTGTGATGGCTACAATTTTGATGGTTTTCGACTACAGGTTAGTGCCATTTTTCATTCTGCCCTTTTACTTTGTTAGTGTAGAGTATTAACTATTGTAGGCTCCTGATGTTTTGTTGACCTTATTGTTTCTCTTTTTATCATAGGTTGAACTTGCCAATGGTGGGCGTGGATATTGATCATCAGTAGACCGCTACAGTAGTTACAGTGGTAGCCATGGAGCTTCCAGGCATTCTGACTATTGTGGTATGTGTGGTCTTTTTATAAAAGTTATGTGGCTTGAGATATTTACAATTTTTTATGATGCTATTTCAATCAATTTGTAGTTCTGGTCACTGGATTACCTCCGTCAGTTTCATGGCAATACCTGAAGGTAAGAATGATTGTCTCCATGCATACATAACAAGCTTTGGTTTGAAAACTCTGCAATGTATGCTTATGTTGATTGTTCATTGATTAGGATCACATGCCTAAAGCTGGTGATGTATGTTTCTCTCAAGTCTTCCGTGAGTGTGGTGATAAGTTTGAATACAGTCTCACAGGTTACCTTGTCTCTTTATTTGCTTTGTGACTGCAAAATGATTATTGTAATGTAGGGCCAGCATATGCTGAGTGTACCATTTTTAAGGTTGAGGCCTATTCACAAGATACATCAGAAGGCTTTGAGATTGACATGTGGATGGAACCTATTAAGTGCTAAAGAATCAGAGGAGTTGATTCCAGATTGTGAAAGCCTTTCTTGCTGTTATATATATGCTATGTTAAATTAAAATGCCAAGTGATATGGGTACCGGACTTTATGTTAAATAGGATGAGTTGTCTCTCCATTGCAACTCTCTGGAATATCATGGGACCTCTCAGACCTATTTTTTATGTTGATCTTTCACAATATAATTCTTTAACTTTGTTTTACTTTTTATGTAGGCATGACTGGGATTGTAGATTATACCAACTATGATGATATGAAATATGCTGTAAGTATTGTGAGCTTTAGCGATCTACTAATTAATATATTTTTTCTATATATATAAAGAAAAAGCATTCTTTTTGGGCCTATGGGACTGGAATTATGAACATCAGCAGCACTGATTAGTACGAAGTTCTGTTTTGACATTTTTTGTATTGTCTTTCTGCAGATCAGGAAACTTGATGACTCAGAATTCCAGAATGCGTTTTCTCATGCACATATACGTGTTTGTGGTGATTAAATTTTTTAGCACATTACATATTTGTTTTCTTCCCCCCCCCCCCTACTTATCTCTCCAGTATAGGTGAGAGAGTATGACCGGCAGAGTTATTCTAGAAGTCCCAGTTGTGATTCAAGGAGGAGCTATTCCAGCAGTCCTAGCCGCGGTTGAAGTCGTAGCTATAGTGACAGGAGCGGAAGGTTCATTTTTTGCATTTGTGCAGTGTGATCACAATATAGTTCTGCTGACCATGCATAATTGACCAAGTATTAATATTTTGCAGTTACTCTCCAAAGCCGAAACACACATGGCGATCAATATCTCTTTCAAGGTCGTTTTCATTTTAGCTGACTTGTCTACAGTTTAGTCTTTCCTTTTTTATGGTTCTATTGGCAGTCTGTTGTACACTTTATTATACAACAGACTTGTTGAAACATTTTTTTTTTTTTTGTGTGGCAAACCACATATCTTTCATTATGATCTTTTCTGGATTCATATTGATGGTCATTTTGTTTGGACTCATGAAACATGGTGACAATCGTACATGCATTAGGTTATCTGTTCAGAGAGTTTCTTCTACTGTTGCTTGGAGTGTTGATGATCCAGTCTGATTTTCTGTGCCAGTGCTACTATCATTTTCCCTCATATATATTGGTTTCTCTTGGCAATGAAACCTGTAGGCAGTAATGTGAACATTTTCTTCCCAACCTATAGTTCCCATGTAAATTGTATGTTTGAATTTTTGTCATGCTATCCCATCGATCATTCACACAAGACAATGTGATTCTATAGACTCTCAAAATGATTCTTCACAAATCCGAAGGTTGAGGGGTGTTGGAAATGTTCATCAGTTTGGCCCCTTTTTATACATTGTTCATTAGGGTTGACTTGTCTATTTTCCAGATGTGGCTCATTGTTGTGAACTGGGGGCTGCATTTTAGGAACTTGATGGCATGAGGTGCTCAAACACCTGCAACTTTTTGGTCAAGGTAATATCTTATTGATGAGCACCTGTGGAATGCATTAATGCTGTGATAATTGATAATAGTAATGATATGTTGATTTTAGGCTTGGTCTGCTACCTGTTACTGGATCTCTTAGATGGATGGGTTGCTATCTAAAAAGCTGGATCATGTTGAGCTAAGTGCTAGTGGTATCAACCATCACGTTACTATTCAAAAATTACCTGCAACATACATATGCTCTAAATACCGGCGTCTGTGTTGTCCTTTTCCTTAGGATTTCTCATATGATGCTCTATTGGTTTGGTTTGCATCTTCCCCTTGATTGTTTAAAAGTAGCATATGCACTACTGGGGAATAGATTGTTTAGCAGATGTTGAGATGGGTCCAATTGCTTTTTGCACTTTGCTGCTGCCAAAGACGTTTGGTAGATCAATTTCTTCATTTGGTTGAGGAACTGAAGATGAGCTTGTATGGGTTAACACATTGATGGATTGTTCTGGATATTGAGTTTTGGTTGTTTGTGCGGAATTTTGCAGATCCCAATCAAAATCCAGATCACCAACTTCATCTTTAAGTCTTTGTGTATTGCTACGTTTTTTTCTAGATCACTCTTTTACGAGAGGAATAGTGGAGTGAAATGCATAACTATTTTTTTTTTTTTTAATATTTGCATCACCTTTCCTTTTACCTTCTACTATCTTCTTAAAAAAATGAAAAGATTTAAATGTGGAAGATAGATAATATGTGCATGACATTCTTCTAGTAATTTATGAATTTGTTCTTTGTTTACAATGTAGCCTCTACCTAGGTAAAGTTGCAGTCCTAGACGAAGTCCCTCTAAGTCTATCATGAACTCATTCCCCTTCAGTATGTTCATAATAGTTAGAATTGTTGGTTTGATCTTAATTTTTTTTTTTAAAAAAAAAGTTTTGCTTCCTTATTGTAAGTTAATCAAGTCATCGATGATCCATATCATTACAGGTGAGATCTGAATGAGGCAATTCTGTCGACATGGAGATCTATGTCCGGTGCACATTTGCTGAAGTGCTTTCATTGGATTTTAAAAGTGAAACATAAGGACAAATGGAATTTCATATGGAGTATGTCTTCTCTTGCTCTTCCTCTCATAGAATGCGAAGTCCAAAGAATTTAGGCCTCTGATGCTGGTGAGACAATGCAAGAGGGTACAACATTGCTTTTTATATTTAGATTTGGATTTGAATTTTACTCAGAAGTAACAGTGCATTTGACGTGGATTATTTGAACTCAAACTGATGCTACTTACTGGTCATTGTTTGAACCGAGTTATATTCTGTGATTGGATTGCGATGGAAATTAACTATAATCATTTTTGTGTGCTTCTGTGATGTTTGGTTCAGCTTATTCGTCAGGGTTTTATGGTTCTTGTCGACATGATTGTATTAGTGAAGTCTGACCTGAGATTAGAAGGGAAGGCTATTATGTAATGCGAACATACTCTCTCTGCTAGATAGTAAGTGTGTGTGTGTGTGTGTGTATATATATTTAATTTCGTCAAGAAAGTAGGCCGGCTGGAAGTCTGACCTGAAATTATTCAATGTCAATGGTAACACGCTTTCTCTCTGCTACTCCTGTAACAGTATTTTTTTCCTCCAAAATAGTAGGCAACCGCTGAAACTAAAATGAAAACTACCATGCATGGCCCTTTGACCCCGCCATCACATCGGCTACAATTATTTTCAGATGATCTTTTATTACAAGCGTAACGAGAAGGTTGAGGGTAAACACTTATTTCTCGTTACCTACAAACAACATTGACTTTGATGACAGTTATGTTATTGCACTAGATCTTACCACATTGAAAAATGTTAAATAAGTTGATACTCTTATTTGGTGACTCTCGTCTAAGTTCATTTTAATTTAACGTGCCATTTTACTGTGCCAACTTATTAAGTCCACTGTAAATAAGAATATCTAGGTTTTACTAAGCAATCCATAGCCTGAATATGCTGCAGGACATTGATACTTAAGAGATGAAATACTATAGGATACTAAGATATAAAAGTCTTCGCTGTGCAAAATTCTTCGTTCCTGCATACAAATTCCCCACGCCCTGCATGCAAGTCTAGTCAGTTAAAATTTGATCACCAAGTATTCACATACAAAGCAATTTGCATGACCACTGTTATCAAACATAATTCACCCACTGCAGATTGAACGACCGCTGCTCAGTCACTCTAGAGGACAACTTCTCGGCCCGGTACTCCCCTAAGACACTGTTCTGCCCACTAGAAATCATCCTATTAAGGCATAGAAACTAGAGGAAGCTCAATGTCCGTCACACCGCCACAGGACCATCCTGCCAGAAAGACCAATTCCAGGACCAGCCAGAGTTTTATAGTCTATCATGAAATGGTTTATGACAGACCAGAGGCAAAGCATTATGTTTCATTTCTCAAGCATACATAAATTTCATTTCCATAGTACTAATAGTTTGCTTCACATGGAAGGCCTGGAAAGTGAGGCCTATCACCCGATTTTGTGGAGGCACTCTCTCTGATCCATGCCTTAATCGGAAGTTGCCGGCCCTCATACCCAGGTCTGATCTGCACAGCAGCTTGATGATATGCTCCCCATCCACTATCTCTATCAACATGGTTCATGGACATCTGAGGCAAGTGATCTCTTTCCCATTACATGGAACCGACTAGGTAAGTGGTTTTCATGTTCTTGAAAACTTCTTCCCAATGAAGCTGACGGGATAAAAAAGAAGCCACCACTTGGTCGGGTGGGATGTCACTGGTGCCAATTGAGCTGATCCTCTATGATTCTTGGATCTCCGGACGCCCGAAGGAAGAGGTGTTCGCATGCTGGCTGAATCAGTAGGTTGTTGCTGTTGATAGTAAGCCTGAAGAGCTTGGCCTCTATCACGGGCCCGAGCATTGCTCCCTGGATAAGGGGGCATCATTGAGGAAGAAACTGAGCTCCCAGCTCTAGCAGAACTGTAAAATTAAGCCGTGTTCAATGTCACTAAAATTATGTAGCCGCCTATCTCCATGGTGCTTTGAATATTAATTTTAATCTTGACCCTCTAAATTCATTAAGTTATGCTCTACAAGGATGAACATGAGCACAGAGCGAAGTTTGGCTCACATTCCATTTGAGCATTAATATATCCACTACTGGAAACACAAAAATAATTATTCATAAAACAACCATAAATATAAAAGGCAATACCTGTGACCCACAAGGAAGGGATGCAAAATGGATCCTCCTCTCGACATATCTAAAGCAATCCTAGCTGGCCTTCGACTACCAGGTGATACAGAGGGCTGATCAGAAGCATCCAGACGATTGCTGGCTGTTGAGAAAGGAGAGGTATGGTGTTCCCAACTGTGATAATGAGGATTCACAGCAGGAAATGAGTAGGACGTCGGCATGTCACTAGGTACAGATGAGGCATTCCAATAATTGGTGAAGCTAGAAGCTTCAGAAACAGTTCCACTGGAATTAGACGAGGGATGTATTGGTCCAACATAAGCAATGTAAGGGCATGGATGACTAGCGGATGATATATGTTCAGCAAATATAGCATGTTGTCCCAGTATATCATGATCTGCGTCTCATTATTCCAGTCAAGGTAACACATTCAGTTAAATGCACGCTTCAACTACAATAGAAGGAGATTCTGAAGCAAGAAAAAGGGATCTTACATGCTGTAGATAACAATTCTTCCTCTCTGGAAAAATGAAAAACACAATTAAAATTGACCCCTTTAGCGGCAAAGGGTGCAAGGATAACCAATGAAAGAAGAATAGCACAACAAATCTTCTAATTCAGATTAAAGTATGAGATCAGCAATTGACTAATTCAGTTGTCAACAGATAGCCAGAATTGAGATCTGCTTCAAGATTTAAGAAAGAAAAATTAATAGCTTCAAAGCCAGAACATTGCCAAAAACCCATTATCAGCAGAACTCTGTCACAACAATTTTTCAATACGATAATAAAACTTATAGGGCTAGCTAATCCATCCACTTCAATATACCACCGGAGTCTTGGTCTCACGTATGCAATAGCTGTGAACTTGAGATCAGTATTGATACCAAACAAAAATCAAAAGATTACACTAGCAGTTCATGTGTATGTTTGATCTGTGATGTCTAATACAATGATTCAATTATTAGCATTCAAGCAATACAATATAGATAGATACACAAAAGTATTTGAAACAACTTACAGAGCACCATAAAGTTGATCACACCCAGAATTTTCAATTTGCATATTCAAGGTAAAACAAACCATGCACCATAGGGTTTTAAGCATCCACACTTAGCCACACCCAATGCCCAATCCACCAATAATAATGAAAAGTAAAAAAAATCGTACACATTTCCAGAAACTTCTGTTTTTGGTAATTACGTTTGAAAACTTCTTAGACAAAGTGACTAGCTAAGGATTTCGCACTAAATGGACTTGATAATATTTATAATAGTACAGACCCTAACATCATTGGTAGCTCTCACTCAAGAAAGCAGAGCCCACTCACTCATCTTGAAAAATCAGTCTTCTCCTTCATAGTTTGGTCATTTTAGTGTGTCATTTAACAATAGATATAAACACATTGTGGGTCCTTGCAGATTTTTATGGATCCCACTGCCCTAAAAACTTGTGTCTATCTCTCTTAAAATAACACTAAAATCACAAAGGTAAAAGAAGAAGATCCAAATTACTAATCTTGACAGAAAAGAGATGATATTATTCTTAGAGACAGTGGCTGCATTAGGAAGAAAAATTAAAGGAGCACAACATCCTGGGGGCACTATTTGAGGTTAAACTTCAAATATCAGAGGCGACTATATCACAATAGCTTCGTTCACAGAATTATCCTAGTTCTGTTTAGTTGAAAGAATTAGTTGTGATATTCGAACTCAACAGCTGCTTCACCAAAGATACCATGGCTTCAGCCAAAACTAGATTGGGCTCTCTCCTAAGTCTGCCCGATAAACAGACTGAAGACTAATAATTCTTATCAGACCCCACATAACTCTTGAAGGTACTTAGAAAACAGTTTCTCATTTCCAACAGATGCTACAAACTTCAGATTCTGGATGCTTTTCTTTAAAGGTCCAATAATATCGTATGTTTTTCTCTTATGCAGAAAATTGTCCCCAGCATCCATAAAAATTTGTCTAATTTTAATCACATAATAGTTGATGCACACAAATAGGGGTCCAAACTCTTTGATAAATAATAACAAAAAAAAATACTAATTTGAAAATTAAGAGAAACTAACACAGGTATTGATTCAAATACTTATTCGAGTAGGTTAGGTATGCTTACTCAAAAGATGAAGGAAGTCGTGCTAGGGTAGCAAAAGGGCACCAGTTAACTCCAAAGGACTGCAAAAAGCCAATAACGAGTTAGAAATAAAAAGTTTCATTATTATTTACTCATATAGAAATGCAAAACAACAAGAAAGAATTCCATTTAAAGGATATAAAGCTCTTTCACCACCATCCCTAAGAGAAAGGTTACTTAACTAGCCTGGCAATTCAAACAACTCATGCATCTAATTTCATTAAGATTTATAATTACATTGCAGATTCATGAGCAAACCCCAAGATAGAAAAACAAAATGTTTTAAGTCTTACCTCTTCCATTGTAGCATATGTCATACCAACACATTTTTTAATGATATTACAAAATAAATAATCAAATAACCATATAACTACCACAGTTTAACTAGTGTTTAGATATGCCCTAAACTAGTAGACAGAATGTATACAAACAAATGGAGGGACCGCAACAAACGAGGCCTATCATTTAAAGCTGGTCTGGTTACAAGCATCTCATTTTGTTTCAAGTTATTGGACACCCACATTTACTATTTAATTATTATCTAATACTTCAACATCAAAAATATTTTTTAAAAAAAAAATTGAAGTTATTGTACAAAACTTGCACGCATTAACCATTCTCTCCCCAACTCCATCCATAAGGTAACCATTGTAAAATGTATAGCTTTGAAACTTGGATGTAGGAACGTACGATAAATTAAGTTCAAAATAACAATTATATCTTCCTATATCCTACTGAGCTCATAATTATATTGAAGGCTACACTTGAGATAGGAAAGCTTAACACTCGTTCTTAAATTCAGTGTCACTCCAAAGACAGATTAAAAGTCTTAAAACAAAAAATTGCAATATGGCTATTTACCAATTAATGCAATGAAAACAAGCTTTACACAAAATTAAGACTCAAAAAGGTAAATGCTCTAATGGCTACAAGGTTTTTGCTACAACCATAATCACAACTGTAACAAACCAAAATCTAACAGGACAATTACCATTTCAGAGTAGTTAAGATCATAAAGATCCTCATCATGTGTCCATTCATCCATGCTAAACTCTGGATATGACCAACAACCACTAGCATAGAGCCACTGACCTTTCTCAATCTTCCGGCAATTTGGGCATTGCATTGCGCCTTTCATATTGAATGCTGAACCAATGCAATCTGAACGATTTAAATAAATAACCTTCAGCATAGGAACATGACATTCCATGGATGCAGCAAGCAACCAGGACTTATTGAAAATTTATTCTAGAAAAAAGCAAAATAGTAACATTAGTTTCATCTAAGAAGTAGGTATATTACAATTTTATAGTACAATTCATTTTTTTAAATAAAAAATGATTATACTAATTAAGGAAAGTGAAACAAACGATAGGGAGACCAGAGATCTTCCACAAAGAAAGCACAAAAATGCCCGAGGTTAATACACCAAAAACAAAGCTGCAAAAAAAGGAAGGCTTCACAGCAAGAGAGCTCTCAAACCTCTAGAGGCCTGTCAGAAGCCAGAAACACAGCATTATCCTAAAGCATATGGATCTTTCCTGTCAATTTTGAAGTTAAAAATTTAAAACACCACTAAGGCTCCAATTTTTCCACTTCCTTTCTCTTGATATCCCAAATTATGCCAGATCCACCAAAAATGGCCAAGGATCAAATACTTAAATATATTAATTTACCCAAAATTTACCAGATTCTCCAAATACCTTACTATGACAGTGCAATTGAAACAAAC